>JARDYH010000003.1:128723881-129323881 GCA_029215795.1 Anniella stebbinsi | reverse complement strand
TAAGCTCTTCTTTCCTCTATTACCTGGGCCGTGTCTATACGAGGTCACATTGGCGCCTCATGATCTGAATAATCCCCATGGAAAGGAGTGCAAATGTGGGGTTTGAAACCTCACCGGGCCACCCCTAGCGTTCTGTCCCTCCACCCCCCTGGTTGTTTTCCTCCTCCTCCTCCTCCTCCTCCTCCTCCTCCTCCTCCTCCTCCTCCTCCTCCTCCTCTATGCTGCCAAAGAGAAAGAAGTCATGGAGGGGGGAGACAGCTCCTCATTCAATTTTCTTTTATTTCTTTTATTTCTTTTATTTTTTCTTACCTTTTTGTTGTTATGTACAGCTTGCTGGCCTGCCCCACCCCCTGTCCAGGCCGACCGCAACCAATCAGGGGTTGTCATTGGCCGGGCCACGCCTCTGCTGTAACACCGGAGCAAGGTGGACCCATGCCTGAGTGTTTGTGGGTGGTGGTGGTTTGTGAGCACTCTGATGCTTGTGCCACCCCTAAAACATTCAGGTACCACAGAGCTACCTGGGGGTTGCATCCAACTCTGTCTGACTAACCCTACCCTCCTGCAGCTTCCTGCACCATCTCAAACCTGCTCTGGAGGGTCAGGGAACTCTGTGGCACAGATTTGGAGGGGGTACAGGGGGATCCAAGGAAGTAGAGAGGAAAGAGAAATCCCACTGCAGAAGGAGTTGGATGTCACCCTTCAGGTTTTGCCCTTTGGGGCAAATGACTGTGGGACTCACTAGTTTGAATATAATGGATCTTCATTTTTTTTGTTTGTTTCTGATCTCAGTTCAAAGGGCTGGTGTTGACCTGTACAGCCCAAAACAGAGTATCTGAAGTGCTGCCTTCTCCAGTATGAGTCTGCCTGTTTACTGGAATTGTCATCAACTGCCCCTGCCTTTGGAGATCGGGGTGCGGGGTACTAGGCATGAGGCCTTCCCAGTGGTGGCACCCAGGTTCTAGCGTGGCCTCCTGTGAGATGTTCATTCGATGCCTGTTCTTTGTTTATTTTGGCTCCAAGTTATATTTGATTTATTTGAAAGTGCAGTTTAAATTTGTTAGCTGCTTAGGGAGACCAACTGTCAGGACCTTCCTGGATTTGTCCTGGTTTTTGTTCTATCTGTAATTTTCTATAATGTCCTGGAATGACACACTTTCCCCTTTAAAGCAGCCATTAGTGTGTGTGTGTGTGGGGGGGATGACACACTTTCTGGAGCCCCCTATTGGAGCAGTGGCGGCGGGGAGGAATGACATGCTTTCTGGGGCCTCTGGAACGCATGTCATTCACAACCGCCATGCTAATGGCATGGTGTCCTCGCTAGGTGTCCTCTTTTTTTGGTTTCCCAAATATGGTTACCTGACTTTCTTTTCTTTAATGTCTCTTTATTGTATTTCATATCTTTTTGTTTTGTAATCCACCCAGGGAACATGTGTTGATGGTGATGTTGTTAACTCTCTGGTAGATTAGGCAGGCTTAAATAAATAACTTTAGGAGAACAAAGAGTTTGCAAAGTTTTTCCCTTTCCTTTTCATTTTGCTGCTGCCCTTGGCAGGGGTGTCGGCCGGCCTGCTGGCTAGAAAGTTTTGTCCTTCCATAATAACTTGCTCTTGCTGGTTGGTTTGGAAGCTAGGTGGGAGAGAGAAGACATTTTTTAATTTGAAGCCACCCACAGTTTTACTTCTAAAATTCAAACTCTGACTTTACTGAGACTGTTTGATCATCATTCCCTCTATTTCCAGTGTTTGGGCTTTGAGTGTCATTGGGTATTGAGCTAAAACAGAATCATCCATGCGCAAGAGGTATTTGGACGGTTGGTGGATCTCTAAGCTTTTCAGAAACTGAAAGAAATGAAAACATCCTAAAGGGAGGGCACCCCCTAATGAAGATTGAATATGCTCAGTGACCACTATAGGCTGACTGATTTAGCGGAAATAACTGAAAACTGGGGGAGGCAAATGGAATGGAGTATTATGAAAGAAGGCATGGCTGGCTGGCTGGCTCAATCGATGAACTGCAGCAGCACTCCATGTTGTAATATTTTGTTGCAGGTCCCACTTGTTTAATCTACTGTGATTGATGAAGCGATGCTACTTTTCCAATCAGTTGTGTGAGGTAGCAGGAAATATTTTTGGAGGGGTACCTAAAACAACAACTACCTCCCTGGAAGTCATTCCTTCATATATGTCCAACGAAAAGCTTATTCTCTTTACACAGGTGCCAATCCTCATACCGATAGTTTTTCTGATGGCATCTATCTACCTTGTGCTGGCGCCCATCATCGACCAGCCTCAGATCGAGTTCCTCTATGTCACTGTATTCATTTTAAGTGGCATCATCTTCTATTTCCCCTTGGTTCACTACAAGTATCATCCTGCGTGCTTACGAAGATTCACTTTGCATCTGCAGCTGCTTCTGGAAGTTGCCCCGACTGAAAAGAATGTGAACTAATGTAAGATTCACATGGCTGCGTTGAGAGACACTCCCGTACATCTGATCAGAACTATAGAAATGAAATGAAATGAATACATCACAAACCAAAGTTTGATACAACACCAAAAACGGAGAGTCAGTTCTTTAATTGACAGTGAATGTTACATGACTACACTATAATCGTTGACTTCCCATAAAGTTAAAAACAAGTATATAGAGCCCAATTCAAAGTCCATATTGACCTTCCCCAATCTGGTGCCCACCAGATGTGATGGACTACAACTCCTATCATCCCCAGCCAGGATTTGTAGTCATCTGGAGAGTACCAGCTTGGGGAAGGCTGACTTAGACCAAGGGGACATTTTGAATATAATGGCTTTATAGTTTCTCCATGGGGGAAACTGTGTGTGTTACCATAGGAACTGGATCCTTTTGAAAATTTATTCATGGCAAAATGTGAAACATAACGTTTATATAAAAGAGCCTACCAAAATAAATTGCTGTGTGTATCTAATCTGTGTACCGGAATTCATTCAAGTGATCATATCCAAAGATGGTGTTGAGAGCATCTCCCATTTCACAGTATAATAGCAGTTTTGCTTACATAACCCTCTTGTCAAGTGCTTAGGCCGCTTTATGTAAAAATAATACAATACATTATATTTTAAAAGCGTTTAACATCAGTTTTTAAGAGGAGACGTTGCAGGAGAATGAAAAAAATGCTTTGTGGAAACCAGCAGTGGAGCTTTTAGAAGGAATATTGACTTGCACAATGGTCTTTCAGGACAAAAGAGGAGAAGGAATGAGTGTGTCCCAGAGCATGTGAATGGGAAGCAAAATAGGTCTTAGACCACTATATCCAATTGATGCTCTCTCTCAGAATCAGATGTGAATGTCCAAAACTGAAATCTTTGGTGTTCTGTGCATTCAGTCCATATTTCTGAAGTGCTAGTTGTGAATAAGAATGCATGAGAATTGAATCTGAGTATACTCAAATCATCTGACTTTACCCCCATTTGCAACCCCGAATACGAACATTTTTTTTTAAAAAAATTGCACATTCCTGAACTTGTGATCACATTTGAAAAATGTTCATTTTTGAAAAATGCACACTTTGAAATGCGACCCACCCAAAATATGCCTTTTCATGCTTTAGTCATTTGGGGGAAAGTGTACACTTTTGAAACATGTGCGCAGAAATGCACATTTCTCCCATTTGAACGAACTGAAAAATAGGCCGCAAATGAAAATGGGAGCTCAACCAAGCTTCAAGGTAACATTCAGAGAATTCTGGCAAGCTCGAATGTCCCTGGTTCTCCAATCCCTATCCTGGAATGTGCTTAGCCACATCCCTCAACCCGTCCAAATCGTATCATCAGCTGGCCCACAACCAAGGTCAGTAAAGTTGGCAGAACATAGACATAGGGCCTTTTCGATGTTGGTCCCTACCTCATGAAATTCTGTCCCGAGAGAGATACAGCTGACCCCATCTGTGGCTGCTTTTAAGAGGGGCTTAAAAACTCATACTTTCACCCTAGCTTTTAACTGAAATTTTTAATGGCCTTGACTGCTGACAGATATTTGGAAATTGAATTTTGATGTAATTGGTTTTATTTAAAATGGTTTTTATTTAATATGATTTTATCAACATGTATGTTGAATTGTATTCTTTCTTGAATTGTATTTTTTTAATGCTGCACACTGTATTGGGAAGACGACAGTCTCGAAAGGCAGCTAAGAAATGGATTAAATAAATAAATAATAAACTATTTGTATTGAATGTTTCATGTGATCAGTCAGAACTGTAAGGCTGATGAGTGTTATTGCTACAGTGCAGAGGAGGTTGTAGAAACAGCAATGGCTTGCCTAAAACATACTGTTGAGTTAATGGCTTTGGTTAAATTTGAATCAGGAACATCATGGCTCATGCCTGTCACTTCTTAAGAAGAAGAGCAGGCAAAATGTTGCAGATTTAGTATAGTTTAATAAACTGCATAACTCAATTTAGGATTAAAACAGGGAGTGTTTTGTCCACCATCTGGTGCTCCCCCTTTTTTTAAGTCTATGAGGTCTAGATACAACTTGGATGTTAACAGATATAAAAGTATTTCCTTGTTAGAACCTGATTAAGATGTGAAGTTTGCCAATATTTGACAACCTGTATTGCGGGAAGTGGAGGGTGGAAATAACGAGTCGAGACCAGAGGGCGGGTTTAAATAGGGCCACATTTATCTAGAGATCTGCAAAGGGGGGTGAAAACCTAGAGGGCATCCTTTAAGGCCTGGTTTCAAGCCAGTGTCTAATCAGGCAAGCAATTCATAGCCCGTGCAGTGGCGCCTGGCATTTCGACAGCCCATGGCCTTGCCCCTTTTGGGGTAGGGAGGCCTTCCAGTGTCACCTTCCCTCGGGCTGCAGGGCTCCGAGTGGGTGAGGAGGGTTGGCCTCAAAGGTAACCCATCTCACCAGCCAGGCCACAAGGCTCATTGCTGGGAGCCTCAGGGATTACTAGTCACTGCAACAGTGCCTGTGAATGCCCACCAACACTAAACCCTGCTCTGGATGCCCATACCTATCCGCCTAACATTAAATGTGACCAAATTAGTGAACCAGAACCAGATCAACCTATTTAGTACTCCTTACCTGTCTTACAGTGTGGAGTAGGCGAAAAAAACAACAACTCATGATCAAATTAGAGTATGAGCAAAAAAATCCTACTCGGCCCCCTAATGGCAACCAGCAAGCTCACACTGCCTACAGGGGAGGAGGGAGGGAGCCGCATGTACCACAAGGTGCCATTCTTTCCCCAAAGCTGTTTAACATCTACATGAAACTGCTGGGAGAGATCATCCAGAGGCATGGGGTGGGGTGATATCAGTATGCTGATGACACCCAAATATAATTCTCTATGCCTTTGACAACAGCGCCAGCTAAGGATAGTGTGTCTCCTCTGAATGAATGCTTGGAGGCGGTAATGGGCTGGATGAGGAAACACAAACTGAAGCTGAATCCAAACAAGATGGAGGTGCTTGCTGTCAAAGGCCACAACCTGGGTTTGGAGGTGTGTCAACTAGTTCTGGAAGGGGTTACACTCCCCCTGAAAGACTGTGTTCGCAGCTTGTGGGGTACTCCTGGATCAGTCACTCCAAATGACAGCCCAGATAGATGCGACGGCCAGGAGTGCCTACTATCAGCTTCGGCTGATACGCCAGCTGCGCCCCTTCCTAGAGTTGGAAGACCTAAAGATGGTAGTGCACGCGCTGGTAACTTCGAGGCTCGACTTCTGCAATGCGCTGTACATAGGGCTACCTCTGTGCCTAGTCCGGAAACTTCAACTAATTCAAAATATGGCAGCCAGGTTGGTCACCGGTACATCTAGGAGTGACCATATTATGCCAGCTTTAAAATCGCTCCACTGGCTGCCAATTAGTTTCCGGGCGAAGTATAAAGTGTTGGTCATTACCTTTAAAGCCCTACATGGTTTGGGTCCAGGTTACCTGCGGGATCGCCTTCTCCCGTACAATCCGCCCCGCACGCTCAGGTCCTCTGGGAAGAACTTACTGCGGTCGGCCAAGACTAGGCTGACAACCGTTACCCAGAGGACCTTCTCTTCTGCCGCTCCCAGACTGTGGAATGACCTGCCGAAGGAGACTCGTCAACTTAACAGTCTTTTAGAATTTAAGAAAGCTATAAAGACTGTTCTCTTCCGGCAGGCATATCCAGTGTAATTTTTAGAATGTTTTTAGGATGTTTTAGGATGTTTTAATGCAGTTTTAATAATAATTGTCATGTTTTTAATTAGTTTTATGTATTTTATCATGTTGTTGTTCCCCGCCTCGATCCAGACGGAGAGGCAGGTAAGAAATAAATTATTATTATTATTATTATTATTATTATTATTGTTGTTGTTGTTATTACTATCAGCTTCGGCTGATATGCCTTGTGTGCCCCTTTCTAGAATTGGAAGACCTAAAGATGGTAGTGCACATGCTGGTAACTTCGAGGCTCGACTTCTGCAATGTGCTGAACATGGGACTAACTTCGTGCCTAGTTCGGAAACTTCAACTTGTTCAAAATATGGCAGCCAGGTTGGTCACCGGTACACCTAGGGGTGACCACATTACACCAATCTTAAAATCACTCCACTGGTTGCCAATTAGCTTCCAGGCAAAGTATAAAGTATTGGTTATTACCTTTAAAGCCCTACATGGTTTGTGTCCAGGTTACCTGCAGGATCGCCTTCTCCCGTATAATCTGCCCTGCACACTCAGGTCCTCTGGGAAGAATTTACTACAGTCAGCCAAAACTAGGCTGACTAGTGTTACCCAGATGACCTTCTCTTCTGCTGCTCCCAGACTGTGGAATGGCCTGCCGGGAGAGATTCGACAACTTAGCAGTCTTCTTGAATTAAGAGAGCCATGAAGACTGATCTCTTCTGGCAGGCCTACCTAGTTGAATTTTAAGATGTTTTAAATAATGTATTAGTTTTATTTGTTTTTAATGTTTTATCTATTTTATGGTCTTTGTATTTATATTTATTGTTGTTCCCCGCCTTGATCCAGAGGGAGAGGCGGGTAATAAATAAATAAATAAATATTATTATTATTATTATTAAGAGGAGGCTGAGAGGGACGTGAAGCGGTTTTATACAGGAAAATCCCCTGCCAGCCTGGTGGCACCATATTGTGTCTCGCCAATGGCGAGCCCCCACTTCCCTTACTCCACCCCCACCCACAATGGCCTCCCCCACACCCAGGCAAGCCAGGCATGGGTGTTAAGGCATTAATCATTCCCCCCACTTGTCTAAGAATTAGGGGTGTGCACGGAAGGAAAAATCGTATTGGAATCAGGACCTCAGATTTTCCCCTGGATCAGATCGGACAAAATCAGAGGTCCCTTGGATTGGAATGGATCCAATTCCGATACGAAAATTGGAAGTCCGATTTTCAGATCGGACACCATTTTAGGTGTTTTCACCATAGGCTTGCATTGGGGGAAAGAAAGCTTTCCCCCAATCCAAGCCTATGCGGAAAAAAAGGGGGCGGGTGAGTGGGGACCTAATTCCCCCTCCCTGTCCCTCCCCCCCACTCATGCTCCTTACCTGCCCAGGCCATCCACTTCTGTCCACTACCACACGCTGGTCCCTTCTACTGAGAAACAGGCTTTGTGGCTTGCCTCTCAGTAGAGAACCGGGTGATGATGTCATCTGGCGCTCTACTGAGAGGCAGGCCATGAAACCTGTTTCTCAGTAGAAGGGACCAGCGGGCGGCAGCGGACGGAAGCAGACAGCCCCGGCAGGTAAGTGGGGACCTCCCTCCTCCTCCCCCTCCCCACCACTCACACTCCTTACCTGCTGGCATCCTGCACTGCCGTCCGCTGCTTTCATACTACTGATAAGCAGGCCTTACAGCCTGTTTATCAGTAGTACGGAAGCAGCAGACGGCAGCGTGGGATGCCGGCAGGTAACGGGGGACTTCCCCCTCCCTCTCCCTCCCCCCACTCACGCTCCTTACCTGCTGCCTCCTCGCTGCCATCCACTGCTGCCCACTTCTTCAGTACTACTGAGAAACAGGCTTTGCGGCCTGTTCCATAGTAGAGCCAGGGCTCGCCGAGTGATGATGTCACCCGGAGCGCCGGCACTCTATTATGGAACAGGCCGCAAGGCCTCTTTCAAAGTAGTACTGAAGCAGTGGGCGGCAGCGGACGGCAGCGAGGAGGCAGCAGGTAAGGCGCACGAGTGGGGGAGGGGGGAGGAGGTCTGATCCTCCGATTTTTTCCAATCCGGATTGGGTCCTTTCAGATCGGATCGGATCAGATCGGATGGTCCAGATGATCGGGATTGGGATTGGATAGTTTCATCCGATTTTGCCCGGATTGAGTCCGGATCGTGGATTGGACCCGATTCGCTGCACATTCCTACTAATACTATACTACCTAAAGAAAAGGAAAAACTGCAGGGAGCAATCCTATGCCTAGATTGGATTTGGGGAGCATAGGATAGCTCAGATTCCTGAATCTGAAGTTGGAGACAGCGCTTTGACCTTGAACCTCAGAGTCCAATTGCCCATACGCTCTCCTCCTCACAACCCGTGGAGAGAAAACCACACTGGTCACACTCATGCTGTCCCTCTCCCAAAGAAAGTCATCCATCAGGGCAACCAAGTCTGGTTCCATCCCAAAATCAAGCCTAAATCTAGACTGGAATGGGTCCCAGTAATCCATTTCATTCATGAGCACCTGCAACTGAGATCCCACCATGGTCTCGTGCACTTTACCCAAGAAGGGGGTGTTTGTGACTGGACAATAGTTAGCACTGATCTCTGGATCATGGAAGGTGTTTTTTTTCCGGAGTGGTTGTACCACTGCCTCCTTCAAGGCAATAGGGCCACACAGTACAGCATGGCCATCCAATACAGCTGCCTGGTGCACCTCTCAGCATTGGCGGCAAATGTTTTTTTAAAAAACGTCTGTGCAGGCACTGGGCTGGTTGGGGCCCTTTAAGAAAGTCGTGATCCTTGCCAGCCAGTGCTAAGAGGCATCTTTTACAAATTAAGTGTCTTTTTATTCCCGTGCCCATACTTCCAATGTAGCATCACTACATTGGTGGCATTGGGGAGGCAAGATCAAAAGATGGCTTGCTCAGCTCTGCTGCCACCGCTGCTCACCATGTCTTATGGGCAGGGCTCAACTACATGGGGGGGGGATATCCACTGAGGACTGTGTGCCCAGGGCCCCCTGAAACCTGGAGTTGTCCCATGAGCTAGGAAACATTATGAGGAGCTCTCATAAGACCTGAACGAGCTCTCGCAGGACCCAGAAGACAGAGATCAGGTGGCTGCTCTAGAGAGTCCCGCGGCCGCTCTCTCACTGCGGCAAATGCCGGCCCTGCTTGCCTGACCGTTAACCTCCCTGGGGGCAAAGATGTATATCAGGAGATACACATGCACAAAACATCTGTATCTGTTCCTGAATGTTACTAATCTAGGCATAAAGAGCGGTAGCCAAATCCTTTTCATTTATTCGTCACACTGCCACACTGTACCTTTATATAAAGCTACGATGGCGCTCCAGGGTATGATGCATTGCTTGGTTTTTGCCTAACTCCTGCTACTGCCTAGTGCCTACCCACATGCATCTGTTATCCTAAAGATCATCTTCATGTGAATTTTGTTCTGTCAACTGACATGACATCAGTGCCTGTGGGTAGCTTTGCCTCATGCCTACACTATGGCAGGAGGACTTCTTTTCTTTGCTAAACATATGGTCCCAGTCAGCAGAGAAAGTAGGCAGCTGTGTAGGTGGCTTAAGTTATGGGGTGGTTTGGAAATGTTCTAGGAACTTCTTGATATCCAAAGGGAAATAAGCAAACAAGGGCTGAGAATCAAGCCGAGAGGAGCAAAAGAGCGAGCCAAGCAGGCCTGGTGCAATGTGTCTTGCCACCTCAAGCAAGGTGGCTGACCCGCCGCTGCCACCGCCGCCACCACTACCATCTGACTGGCTGGCTGCTCCCTTCGCTGGCCCGCCTGCTCGGTTGGATGTCTGCCTGCTCCTGCCTGCGATAGTTCAGCTGGCCTCTCACGAGAGCTCTGTAGCTGTGGCATAAGATGGGAGCCACCCACAGTAAGTACCGATGGCCAGACTTCCGGTTGGAGATGGCGATGTAGTCAGTTTTGTTCCTGCTTCGCTCTTGGCTATCTGCTCATAAAAGCCTTTAGACTGCCTCGTTATCTAACCATTTACCTTTTTTTAATTATTTTTTACGCAGACTGTATCTGTCACATTGCTTGTCAAACCAATGTTTAGATTTACTGAGAGGGGTTCATTTTCTAGCCAAGCTCTTTTGTTTCAAGCTACTTTGTAAACCCAGGCTTAACTCTTGAAATGATTCAAAAATGGTTTCTATGGAATTCGCTGACAGCAAAATGTTGCATCGGTGAAAACACCTATCTGAATGCAATAGCTCTTTTACATCATTCTGCAGCTTAGGTGACCATCTAATATGAAAGGCTCTTATTTCAATCTCTCCATTTAACATTGGTTTTTGCTCTGCATGAGTCATTTGCAATACATTTTTCTACAATACACATGGACACCACTTTTAACAATTAATGAGAGACTATAAAATAATCAATTATGGATGCCCCTAAACTGGACAGGAAGGTGAATTCACCATTGCTATCACCATCCATGCTCCCATTAACAATTACTAAATTGAGCCTGTTTAACATTTGCATGAGACATAGCCCAGCGTAATTGTAACCCTTATTTTTATATTGCCTAACTGGAAATTTCAGGGCCTCATATATTACAGGCGGGAATATGTGGAAATGTGAGTATAAAGCTTCCTCATTTTGCCTAGTTCTAGCGTTAAAGTCCCTTGCCATTATCACAAAGGCTTCTGGATATTAGGCTGACCAGATAAAATCCAGGTCAGGGCTCATGTAACTTTAACAGTTGTAGAGAAAAGGGAATTTCAGCCAGAGTCATTTGTATGCAATTAGTTCCTGGTGATATTCCCTCTTCATCACAACAGTTGAAGGTGCAGGCACTATGCTAGAGTGACCATATACAAAAGAAGGTAGGGCCCCTGCAACTTTAACAGTTGTGATGAAGAGGGAATTTCACCAGGAACTAATTGCATACAAATGACACTGGCTGAAATTCCCTTTTCTCTACAACTGTTAAAGTTACATGAGCCCTTACCTGGATTTTATCTGGTCACCCTACTGGATATAGGACTGTTAGATTGACAATATATTCTTCCAGTATAAGCCAGGTATCCTTCACCAATTTCTTTTGAAGTTGAGGAGGGAGATAGACATTTATAATGAGTAACCATGCCCACTTAAATTCAATAAGCAAAATATTTGCAAGACCGGTCAAAGGGTCGAGTCTAATGTTAATAGCTCGGATGTTTGTGGAGATCAGCAGTGTCAGACCACCTCTTGGACGTCCTCCCTTTGGATCTTGTATTTGCTTCCAGCGAGTAGGCGGTGAAGCCATTCAGGACCAAGCCTTTCCTAGCCCATGTGTCTTGTAGCAAGATTATATCATGTTTATTAATAAAGTCCAAGAAGGATGGATCTGCCAATTTCCTCTTCCACCCTGAAATATTCCATGAAAGAAGTCTCAACTGGGTACCTGAGTAATTTAGTCCTTGTCAAGCCCTGGCAGATGGACATTTGGGGCTTGCCTGCTTGTGAGATGGCTCTCGAGTATTAGGTGGCTTAACTGGATTCCACAGGTTATCTTCCAGGTGTTCAATAGCCTCTATAGATGGGCTCAGTCTGCTAACGTTTGAGACCACTGGGCATATCGTACTGGATAGCTTGCCCACTGGGTAGGTTTCCTTTTGCGGAGATCCATTTTCCTCTTCACCTAAATATCTCATGTCCATCCAGGACAGAGGCTTAGACACACCAGGATTTGCATCAGTTGAAATAGGGGGTGAATCCTTCTCATTATTACTCTGCTCAATGTTATTTAATATCAAATTGACTTCAGCAGTAGGGATGTGTATCGTATCGTTACGATGGCCAATAACGAACCAATAAGGTCATTATCGGACATTCTATTAACGATAACAATACACATTCCCTCAGACCCTATCTGATCCGATCCAAAATTCATATGTCTGATAACTATCAGACATATTGGATTATTGGACCTAGGGTCAGCCCTCCCTCCCCCTCTCACTCGCGCTCCTTACCTGGGCCTTGTCCGCTGCAATCCGCTGCCGTCCGCTGCTAGGAACTACTAAGAACTAGGCTTTGCAGCCTAGTTCTCGGTAGAGTGCCGGCACTGCGGATGATTATGTCACCTGGCACATCGTCGCTCTATTGAGAACTAGGCCGCAAAGCCTAGTTCTCAGTAGTTCCTAGCAGCGGACGGCAGTGGACAAGGCCCAGGTAAGGGGGACCCCTCCCTCCCCTCCCTCCCCTCCCTCCTCTTGCTCCTTACTTGGGCCTTCCCTGTCACCGCCACCCCATAGTACTGCTAAACAGGCTTTCCGGCCTGTTCGTCCGGCCTGAGTCTTGTGGGGGGGTGGGGGGGTGGATAGCATATGCATATGGTTCCCTGGCCACTATGCCTTTGGCACCCCTGATGGTTTTCTTTCGCCTTGCCACATTTAATGATGGGCAAGGAAACAAGTGTATGCTCCATCCTTGATGCAACTCAGTATCAGATGGATTTCTCCAGACTGTGGTGGGAACATTATGGCTGCCATCCTATACACATATATCTGGGAGTAAGTCCCATTGAGCTCAGTGAGACTTACTTCTGAGTAGACATATATAACATTGCACTATGAAGAGAAAGAGGTGCTAGCGTCCATCCCCAATGCGAGAAAGACAAGGGGTTGTATCCATGAGCTGTATCCAATGCTAGTCTAACTTAAATCCCATTCATTTCAATGGGTTTAAGTAGGATGAACACTAGATACAACCCAAGGGCCCATTGTACACTTTCAAGACTTATGCAGAAGAAACCATTTTGACATGCGTAGGGGTCCTGCTGGGGTAAAAAAGCAAAAGCAAAAGTTGGAGCTGCTAAAAAATTCTCTCTTCTACATGATGAGGAAAGTCATAGGAGCCTTGTCTGCTTTTGTATTTGGTCACCCAGAGAGATAGTCTATGTGAGTAGATCACACAATGATATGAAGTCATTGTGATGTGCCTTTACCATCTGGGTTAATGAAGGTCTATAGCAGTTCTTTAACAGAGTCTTTATACTCTCTGGGAAGAGCAAGATCAAGATTCTTGGCTCCTTTTATGGGGGCAGCAAGGGCTGGTTACATAGATTCTCTGCTGCGACAGTATTATAGCCTTGTGGCTGGCTCCAGACTGTGGTATATTACAGTTCACCGCTGGAAAGCATTTTCACTAGACGTGCAAATCCCTGTCTTTAAAGTCAAAAGTCATGTACTTAAGGGACTCCTGGAACAGTGAAAAGAACAAAACAACATGCCCAAGCGTAATTTCTACATGGCAGTGCTCACTAAACAATTACCTGGAGGAATATAACTTATTTTCCTATTTTATTTGGATTGGATCCAGATTTAGTCATACAAAGAGTATACCCATTGATATCAGTGGGGCCTGAATTGATTCCCATTGATTTCAATTGGTCTATTCTAAGTATGACTAAGTCTGGATCCAACACCTTGTTTCCTGCATATGAAATTTAGAATTAAATATTGATTCATCCAGCAAAGCACTGGTGTTTAGAACAGACCAAAATATATTTGCTGTCTCCTTGCTGGTAAATAGGAGCCCATGACAAAACTCTATATTGTTATGTAGCTCAACAGCGCCCCCTAAGTTGACGCTATGCCGGGCAACCTGAATAGGCTTATCTCATCTCTTTCTTTCCTAATAATCCAAAAACCTATGCTTTTTTTTTACAACAGACTAAATGGTTCAAACCAGCTGTGTCTGTTGAGATGTAAGTTTAGAGTTGTTAGGAAGGTGGATCCAACCACTTTGTAATATTCTGACTCGCTGGCTAGACCACTGACATCAGAAATGGAGGCTTTCACATCATTGGATAAAACAAAAACCAGTCTCTGCTTTTATTGAGTTCAGATTCCCATCAAAGTAAGAGCTTGCTCCCTCCTGGAGAGCCTTCCATATTCCATTTATCTAGAGATCAAGATGCTGTTTCCCACACCATCCTTTCTGCAATGAACTCTGCATATGCTCTGGAAGCCATGACTCTGCTCAAGTAGGTAACATGTAACTAGCTAAGTTAGCCTCCTCTTTTCCTTCCCAAATACACTCCTTTTAAAAAAAACATTTGGCTGTGTTTTTTTAAAAAGGTATTTTGCATTAAATCTCTTTCCCAAATGAAGAACCACACTGTTACCAAACTGCTGATTGTATTCTTAGGATTTTCAGAAGGTTTGCTAAGTTTTGTGTTTCTAGGCTTTGGGCAAAGAAATCTAAAGCATCTTCTTATTTATTATTCCTAGGGATGGGGTGAAGGGGGAGGTCCTTAGTAACGGGGTTCAGAAACTCCCCAAGCAGTTGGACAGGTTATGTTGTGTCAGGAAGCCCATCCTGACTGATGACAATGTGTCAGTAATTCTTGGGGTGGGGAGAAACCCTTGCAGAGAAGAGATCCACCAGGAGGAAAAGTTATCCTCCTTCCCAGTCCATAACAGAGCCTATCTACACATTACCCAGTATCTCTCTAGGTGCCCTATATATTGGGAACAGCACAGCAAATAATGACAGACATCCTCAACCTCTCCCCACCCTCAAAGACAGAATTGTTGGCCCCATGGAAGTTTAAGGAACCTTCCTTCCAAATAAGCAGTAGACATAGCTTTGAAGTGCAGCTTAATTGCTCTTTTTGATAGTTTTGCACAAGACAATTTCTTCATCAAGGCATGATGCTCCAGATAATATTTCCTTAGACATAGGACAGAGGACTGAATGTCAACAATCTAAATGTAAGGCCAGATCCTCACCAAGCAGGCTATAACACTTTGAAAATGGGTTGAAAACTGTATATAAAAGTGTGTCAGGGCCCCCAACAGTTGTCAATACTGTTATTAACCACTTTAAAACAGTAGTGTAGAACCTGCCTAAGTTTCTTGTACAAAGTGAATTAACACTGGTCTGAAAAAGCTTTCAATTAAGTTCATTTTCTATGACCAAATTTGGCTTGGTTTGGCAGGGGAATGCCTGTCAGTTGCAGTACTCTGTACATCATGAAGCAGCACCAGCAAAAACAAACGTGAGCACAACAGAGTGCTAGTACTTGCTAGCACAACTGGAAACTACCCCAAATTAATCTTTATGGAATGCGAGAAGTCAGCGGAGCTCATGGAAGGGAACTCTGCAGACTTGTCCCATCTCAGAAGTGCTAATTTGGGCTAGTTTCCAAGGCTGCATTCGCAAGCACTGGCTTTCATTTCTACTAGCACAACACATTTAGCAGTGGTGGATTGCCACCGCTGGATACTGCCAATAGTCACTGAGCTAATCAGGAAGACGTAACCAGGGAACACAGGAATATGCTTTATACTAAGTCAGACCCTTGGTCCATCTAGCCCAGTATTGTCAGCATGGACTGGCAGCAATAGCTTTCCAGGGTTTCTGTCAGGATGTTTTTCCTTGCCCTAAAAATATCAAAGTCAAGGTGTGAGTTTTACTTCGGTGTGGTTCATGAGCAACAAATAAAAGTGAGAAGTTAGGTCTGTGGAAATGTTCCCTCGGTTTAGTTATGCAAAACTTGTTCCGCAGGAACATTTCATTGAGCAACTACCAAAGGTCTACATAAAACAAAGACATAATCCAGCACAACAACTGATTAATCTAGAAGGAAATACGAACAGCGTCAAACCAATGAAGTTAATTCAGTTCATGGGGGATATGAATACCAAGGGTGGGTACATACTTCTAATTACAAGGGATATTATGATGTGTCTACATGTCATTAAATCAGAGGTCCCAAATCTTTTTGGATCAGTGGGCGTGTTTGGAATTTTGAGAAAGTGTCATGGCTACTCTCACAACATGGCTGGCATGGGGGGGGGGGCGGATGATTCATAAAATGGCTGCCATGGTGGGCACAAAACACCAATTTCCCAGAAAAGAATGAATGAATGAACGAATGAATGAATGAATGAATGAAAATAAAAAATCTAGAGAGGCAGGAAGCCTGGCTGGCGCCAAGAGATGTGCCCACAAGCACATTGGTTCCTATGGATGCTACATTGGAGATCCCAGCACTAAATACATACAATTAACAAAACAATAAATGTTAAAGGCTGAAGCTGTCACTGATCAAAAATCACTTCTTGTTTTGTCTATCTTCTTCCTTAGTGCCAAATCTCTTATTGAATTCTGAGTGCTTTGCTGGCAGCTGACAAAATAAAGAATAGTAGGGATTTGTGAGTGGTGAGATGTGGCTGGAGTACAGATAAGCTGTGGAAGGCACTCATTGAGCATCTTTAAATGAGCATTTTATATCACACACATGACTGGCCACTCACGGATGTTCACAGGTGATTTTGATGATGCTGTCAGCCTCCTGTGTATCTCCCACTCCATTTCCCAGTTTTAGTAGGGTGACCAGACGTCGGGATCCCCCCAGACAAGTCCGGAAAAAGGGGGCCATATTTGAGTCTGGGGGGGGATTTTAAAATATCCCCCAAAGTCCGGAAAAATTGGGCCTCTCCCATGCCATCTGGGCCTTGTTCTTGGCTAGCGTGGTTGCGCTGTCCAAGAACAAGGCTGAGATCGGCCGGGGAAGAGGCCGGAACAAC
Source organism: Anniella stebbinsi (assembly GCA_029215795.1). NCBI lineage: Eukaryota > Metazoa > Chordata > Lepidosauria > Squamata > Anniellidae > Anniella > Anniella stebbinsi. Next base: position 129,307,179 of record JARDYH010000003.1, on the reverse strand, counting down.
GTGTGCCTGCACTTCCGGGTGCGCGTCGTTCCAGCCTCCTCTCCTCCGCCATCCAGGCCTTGTTCTTGGCTAGTGCGGTTGCACTGGCCAAGAACAAGGCCCAGATCGGCCAGGGAAGAGGCCGGAATGACGCGCGCCCACACTTCCGGGTGCGCGTCGTTCCGGCCTCCTCCCCTCTGCCATCCGGGCCTTGTTCTTGGCTAGTGCAGTTGCGGAGGAGGAGGAGGAGGAGAAGAAGACAGACAGAGGAGAAGAAGAAGAAGAAGACAGATGGAGGAGGAGGAGGAGGAGACAGATGGAGGAGGAGACAGATGGAGGAGGAGACAGATGGAGGAGGAGGAGGAGGAGAAGAAGAAGAAGTCAGATGAAGGAGAAGAAGGACGGAGGAGGAGGAGGAGGAGGAGGAGGAGAAGAAGAAGAAGACAGACAGAGGAGGAGGAGGAGGAGAAGAAGAAGACAGATGGAGGAGAAGAAGAAGACAGATGGAGGAGGAGGAGGAGCAAAAGAAGACAGACGGAGGAGGAGGAGGAAAAGAAGACAGACGGAGGAGGAGGAGGAGGAGAAGACAGATGGAGGAGAAGAAGAAGACAAATGGAGGAGGAGGAGGAGGAGGAGAAGAAGAAGACAGACAGAGGAGGAGGAGGAGGAGGAGAAGAAGAAGAAGAAGAAGAAGAAGAAGACAGACGGAGGAGGAGGAGAAGAAGACAGACGGAGGAGGAGGAGGAGAAGAAGACAGACGGAGGAGGAGGAGGAGAAGAAGATAGACGGAGGAGGAGGAGGAGGAGGAGGAGGAGGAGGAGGAGAAGAAGACAGACGGAGGAGGAGGAGAAGAAGAAGAAGAAGACAGATGGAGGAGGAGGAGGAGGAGGAGATGAAGACAGACAGACAGACAGACAGAGGAGGAGGAGGAGGAGGAGAAGAAGACAGACGGAGAAGAAGAAGAAGAAGAAGAAGAAGAAGAAGAAGAAGAAGAAGAAGAAGAAGAAGAAGAAGACAGACGGAGGAGGAGGAAGAAGAGGAGGAGGAGAAGAAGAAGAAGAAGAAGAAGAAGAAGAAGAAGAAGAAGAAGGTGGACAGAGGAAGAGAAGGAGGCAGAGGAGGAGAGAAAAGAAGGAAGCGGCACCAACAGCAACAGAAGAGGAACTAGCAGGAACATCACCGGCATTCAGCGGAAAAGTGGCAGCGGTGGCGGAGGAGAACGACCGGCAGCGGCGGCAGACCAGCATCAGAAGAAGGTATGTGGCGGCGGCACTCGTAAGCCCTTACCCGGCCCTGTTCCCTTCCCTCCTAGACAGAAATGAGATGTAGTTAGTAAAGGATTTATTTTATTTACACCTGCCTTTTCATTAAGAATAATACTAAAGATTGCTTGGATTTTACATTGCCAATGTTTTTCAACAGATGTGAAGAGCCTGGGAGTAAGCTTTATTGAAATCAAGCTTTATTGAAATCAATGGGACTTATTTCTGAGGTTTCTTTGGACAGTTTTCTTTGGGTCCCTGAATGGGATTTCTGTTCTCTGCACACTGAGGCAGTGTAAATTCAGGAGGTATTTGGATAAAAGGAGGGAAAGATTCTTGTCTAGCATTGTGATAATAGGCATCTGTTCTGTTCTGTTCTGGCTTGTTTACGTGGCTAACGAACCTGAGGTATAATAACACATTTTTAGATTAGTTTCTCACTGATAAACCAGAAGTTATTATTACTGCTCTAGCACCAGAAATGTAGCAGTTGTGCAATGTGGAATTGAAATGATTCATTTTAAGATATAAAGGGGGCTGTATGACCATTACATCCAGCATCCAAAATTGTTTAACAACACCATTGTAAGCTGGTGTCTGACTGGGCAGGGAGAGGCGCCCAGCAGCCAAACATTGCATTTTGCCATTGTAGACTGTGAGGCTTCTGGCAAGGGGTGAGCAGGTATACTGGCTGCTGTCATGTTTCATGGAGTGCCAGAGATCTTCCTCACCTGTTGCTTTTTCCAAGCTGGCCCAGGTCCCTTATCTGGGATAGGGGGACAGAAGTGGTTTTGCTTCCAAAAAGGGATGTGAGCAGCAATGTCTGGACTAAGGGGCAAGGTAATATGTGAGTGCATAGGGTGGCTTGTTTGGGCTTGTTTGAGTATGTCTGGATTTCCTAGGCTCTGAAAACAACTTTCTGAAGTACACCTGGTGGTTGCATGATCCACGAGACCAGGCTCTGGTGGGTGCATAGTCCTCCTTGACAGCAGGGGCTTGCACTTGCTAGAGAAAGATAAACAGATGTGAAGAAGCAGAGGCACCTCTTGTTCTTTTGTGTTTGAAAGCCACAATGTGTCTTGCGGCATCTTGAAGATTCACAAATTATGCAAACTATGTTCATCTTGTGTGTGACAGACAACTTGCTCCACAACTGCAGAAACTTCCCCCTCCTAATTCTGTCAATGATCCTGTTTTGTGTTTGGAATTACGTTTATGTTAGGCTGACCAGATAAAATCCAGGTCAGGGCTCATGTAACTTTAACTGTTGTAGAGAAAAGGGAATTTCAGCCAGTGTCATTTGTATGCAGTTAGTTCCTGGTGAAATTCCCTCTTCATCACAACAGTTAAAGTTGCAGGCACTATACTAGAGTGACCAGATACAAAGGAAGGCAGGGCCCCTGCAACTTTAACTGTTGTGATGAAGAGGGAATTTCTCCAGGAACTAATTGCATACAAATAACACTGGCTGGAATTCCCTTTTCTCTACAACTGTTAGAGTTACATGAGCCCTGACCTGGATTTTATCTGGTCACCCTAGTTTATGTTAACACTTTAGGATTGCAGGCCCTACTGCAGTCAGTGGGACTTACTTCTGAGTAGACATGTTTAACGTTGCACTGTTCAACTTGCTTAAATTCTATCACAATGAAGATTTATCATGAACAGCATAAAATACTAATGGCCCTGTAAGCACCTTCATTTAAGGCTGCAATCCTATATTCATTTGTCTGGGAATAAGCTTTATTGAAATCAATGGGACAGTTTTCTTTGGGCAGAGCACTCTCTGATTGGAATTTCTGTTCTCTACACATTGAGAACAGAATTTCCAAATATGTCTTGAATCCAAATATTCAATAAAAGAAGGAAAGGATCCTTGTCTAGCATTGTGATAATTTCTCATTAATAAACAGAAGTTGAAACAAGTTAAGAGGTGGTAATGCTTGCAAGGTAATTGTATTTTATACTCTTTCTGAATGCTAGGTTGCTAGTTTGTTGTACTAGATTTTTCTGCACCTGTTCAGTGGTAGCAGTATGCTGAATCTGTGAGTATGGGTATGAGAAAGATAGGGAACGAGTGTTAAATGTTAGGAAAGGTGAGACTATGGTCATCCAGTGAAGGATTTGCAGTCAGAAAAGATATCTGAGTGAAGGAGAGAATGTAGACTGACCATATGAAAAGGAGGACAGGGCTCATGTAACTTTAACAGTTGTAGAGAAAAGGGAATTTCAGCCGGTGTCATTTGTATGCAATTAGTTCCTGGTGAAATTCCCTCTTCATCACAATAGTTAAAGTTGCAGGGGCCCTGCCTTCTTTTGTATATGGTCACTCTAGTATAGTGCCTGCAACTTTAACTCTTGTGATGAAGAGGGAATTTCACCAGTAACTATTTGCATACAAATGACACTGGCTGAAATTCCCTTTTCTCTACAACTGTTAAAGTTACATGAGCCCTGTCCTCTTTTTCATATGGTCAGCCTAGAGAATGTATCACACAGAATATAGCAAAAGCTTCAAAGTACAGCAAAAGCTACAAAAGTAGGAGTGAGTGAAGTTAATTTCAAATACATTGAATGTTTCACTTGTTCTTTATTTCAGTGATTTTAATGTTAAGATGTTATGTAGAACAGGTTTGTCTTAATTGTGTGCTGTGAAATCAGACATGTGTCCAGGGCCATGTTTGGGTGGGCACGGCCCTTTGGGGGCTGGACATGTTTGGGTGGGCACACCCACTTTGGGGCGGCCATGCTGTCCTCCTTTTTGGTTTCCAAAATATGGTCACCCTAAGTTTTATCAAATAAAAAAAAATAAACCTCAGAAAACCAGACTCTTCTGAGATATATTGGTATTTGTCCGTATTTCCTGCTGTGTGTAAGCAAAGTTGGGCTATAAAATACACACTAGAGGATGCTGACCCATTGAACTGCATTGAACTGCATGGACCATGTGGTTGCTGCTCTCTTCCTCGTGTAATTTCAGCTCATTGCAAATGCGGAAGAGAAACAGGAAGCAGAACCACGGTAAGGAAATGTGATTTTCCCCTGTCTAAAGGAGCCCTCTGAGCAATGGACTCCCCCCCCCCCAGGCACTGGGTTGAATCCAATGTTAGTCCTACTTAGAGTAGACCAATTAAAATGAATGGGACTTAATTTGGACTAACATTGGAGGCAACTCATTGCTTGCCTCTTTTCAAGTTCATCTCCCTGACCACAAAGTTGGGAAATGAAGATCAGGTTCCCAACACATCTAAATCCCACCCATGATTCCAAACAGGTGGAGGAGGACAAGCTTGCTCTGTACTTCGGTGTCAGTCTCAAGTAAGGACGTGTGAACAAGGCTATGTACAAAGCTTATGATTCTGCATTTCCAGCTTTGCACTACAGCATCATAATCTGGCCACAGTCAAATGCAGAGTTATGTGCACAGGTCCAACTAAAATCAGTGGGCTTAACTAAGCATGCTTTCTGTTAGGGCTGAAATGTAGCCATGGTTATTCAGTCAGTCATTTCCTTAAGAGCATAAGTCCAATTATGCTTTTAGCTCAGTACTGTCTACACTGAGTGGCAGAGGCTCTCCAAGGTTTCATCTTTTCCATCTCTACCTGGAGATGCCAAGAACTGAACCTGGGACCACGGGCAAAAAAAGTTTAAATATACATATAATTTCTTGCTGCAAGTGCAGCCACAAGATGGCAGTAAATGCCAACATAAATGTCAGCTTTAACACCTTTCATATACTTCTAGATCAGCCTCCCCATACCTGTTGCCCTCCAGATGTGTCAAACTGCAATTCCCATCATCCCTATTGACTATGTTTGCTGGGGGGGTGGGAGTTGTAGTCCTACAAATCTGCAGAGCACCAGGTTGCAGAGGTCAGATCTAGATTATTAAGAAGTAGGTAGAATGCAAAGAGGTAGGATATTGGGTGGATTCCTATAAACCAAGCCAAATGTAGGCCTCTTTGAAAATGAGACATGACAGCTCTTGTAATAATCATCCCAGTGCAATCAAACATGCAAATGCTCTACAAATCGTCTGGCAGGTTTCTTGGGAAGTGACACATATTTACAGCTAGGTTTGCAAAAAAAAAAAAAAATATCCCAGCAGCCGTAGAACTTAAGCACGTGAAGCTTCTGCTGTACTGATAAAGTGGAAGGTGCAATTGTGATGGCTGTATATGCCACTCAATACCAGCTGCCAGGGAACACAACCAGGAGGGTGCTGTTGCACCCCTACCCTGCTTGGGGACTTCCTTTTGGGACATAAAGTTTGCCACTGAGCAAACAGAATGCTGGACTAGATGGGCCATTGGTCTGATTCAGCGAGACTCTTCATATGTAATAGGAAAGGCTCCACCCATTCAACAGTCGCATGTCAGTTTGCTGCTAAAGGCATGAGAAAACAAGGTTAGTAAAAGGTGACTGTTGTATTTACGGAGGCCCTGAGACCTACATGAAGCCTTGTATAGTAAAAAAAAAAAAGTACTTCTAACAGCCTGACCCATACTATGAATCTTTCCATAGATGTGTTCCTTTCATACATGGTCTGAGGGCACATGATGCAGCCACCTTGCTGAAGCTAAGCAGCACTGCATCTGGTCTGTGCCTGGATGGGAGACCACCTAGGATCTCTGTATAAACTAATTTGAGTTGCATGCTGGCAGAATGGTGGGACATTTATTTATTTATTTATTACATTTATATGCTGCATTTTTTCCTCCAAGGAACCCAAGGTGGCATACATAATCCTCCTCCTCCTCCTCCTCTCCATTTTATCCTCACAACAACAACCCTGTGAGGTAGGTTGGGTTGAGAGTCTGTGACTGGCCCAAAGCCACCCAGTGGGTTTACATGGCTGAGTGGGGACTAGAACCTGGATGTCCTGACTCCCGGTCCAACACTCTAGCAGCTAACTAAATAAAACTAAAATATCAAGCCAATGCTGTTTTATCTATTTAATCTTACATAAACACAGAGGGAGTAGGAGGCAGAAGCATGAAAGATAACATATGCATGGGATTAAGGAGCAGGGACCTGAAGGCAGAATGAGTGGAAGAGTGAGAGGGGGAAAAGGGGAAAAAACATATTTAAAGACAGTTTTCCTCTGATAGAGTGGTGGGTTTTGTGTGTGTGTGCTTCTGTTTCTGCTGGTTTTATTGAAGTAGAGTTTATTAATTATACTTTCTATTATTTGGTTACATTGTTTTATGTTAATATATTGGAAGCTGCCTTGATAGGGCATTTCAGCTAGGAGGGCTATATATATACACACACACACACACACACATTAACATGAAACCATGAGAAAAGGGGCTGATGTGTGTGCAGGGGGGTGAGTTGACTGGTGGAATCTTTCACATAGGGACTAGGAATAGAAAAGGTTGTAGCTGAGGGTAGGGAAGAGGACTGAATAGGAATAGGTAAAGGGACTGGTGATGCTGCTATACTAAGTTGAGGCCAACTCGACCTTATTAACATGGTAATGCTTCCATTTTAAAAATGGACCTCTGGTCATCATGTCTGGGTTCTCCATGTGCAAAGCTTTATTTGTACATGCTTAATGACAATTGTGTTGGTAAGCTAAATAATAGGGGTGTGCATCGGATCGGATCCGATCCACGATCCGAATCCGATCCGCCCCAAAATCGGGAAAATCCGATCCGATCCGATCCGATCAACCTCCGATCCGATCCGATCCGATCCGACGAGGTCCGATCCGGATCGGACGCCATTTTGAATGCTTTTTCCCATAGCCAAGTATTGTTTTACAAAAACGCCTATAACTTTTTCATTTTTAAAGATAGAAGGATGAAACTTGGGCACATTATACACTGGTTAGGGATAGTTATCTGTGAGAAATTTCAGAAAGATTGGTGCATGCGTTTTGTGGCAATTAATTGTTTAATAAATACCCAGAAATGCCTATAACTTTGTCATTTTTAAAGTTACAAACATGAAACTTTGCCACATTGTAGGTGGTACCTTGGGACCTATCTGTGAGAAATTTCAGAAACTTAGGTGCTTGCCTTGTGTGGCAATTAATTTTAGAAAAATGGGTAGTAGTGGGGTAAATACATTTACGCCTCCCATTTTTTTATTTTTGAAGATACAAACAGGAAACTTGGGCACATTACAGGTACCACTTGCCTTGATATGTGTGTAAAATTTCAGAAACATTGGAGCTTGCCTTGTGTGGCAATTAATTTTTGAAACAATGAGGAAAGAAACACCTATAACTTTGTCATTTTTAAAGTTACACACATGAAACTTTGCCACATTGTAGGTGGTACCTTGGGACCTATGTGTGTGAAATTTCAGAAACATAGGTGCTTGCCTTGTGTGGCAATTAATTTTTTAATAAATACCCAGGAATGCCTATAACTTTGTCATTTGTAAAGTTACACACATGAAACTTTGCCACATTGTAGGCGGTACCTTGGGACCTATGTGTGTAAAATTTCAGAAACGTAGGTGCTTGTATTGTGTGGCAATTAATTTTTGAAACAATGAGGGATTCATTGGACAGCACTTGCCCATAGGGATTCATTGGACAGTACTTGCCCATAGGGATTCATTGGACAGTACTTGCCCATAGGGATTCATTGGACAGTACTTTCCTATAGGAAATCATTGGAAAGCACTTGCCCATAGAAAATCATTGGAAAGCACTTGCCCATTGAGAAATACAGTTATGCCTCCCACTTTTTTATTTTTGAAGATACAAACAGGAAACTTGGGCACATTGTAGACTGGTTAGGGATAGTTATCTGTGAGAAATTTCAGAAAGATTGGTGCATGCGTTTTGTGGCAATTAATTTTTTAATAAATACCCAGGAATGCCTATAACTTTGTCATTTTTAAAGTTACATACATGAAACTTTGCCACATTGTAGGTGGTACCTTGGGACCTATGTGTGTAAAATTTCAAAAACGTAGGTGCTTGCCTTGTATGGCGATTAATTTTAGAAAAATGGGTAGTAGTGGGGTAAATACATTTACGCCTCCCATTTTTTTATTTTTAAAGATACAAACAGGAAACATGGGCACATTACAGGGAACACTTCACTTGATATGTGTGTAAAATTTCAGAATGATAGGTCCAGGCATTTGGTGGCTACGAATTTTTTAGATTAAAAGTTATTAACCTTTTTTACACAGAGGCTGGGGCTGTCAATTGCACCCTCCCGCCTCCCGGGAAGAAGAAGGAAACACTTTCTCTCATCTCTTTGATCCTTGCACGCTTGGCTGCAACTGAGGTAGTATCCATTACAAAAGGCGAAACAAAGTAGCACTTGGCTCGTGTCTGCTTTGATTGATACTTTCCCTTTTTACTTAAGCAGAACGGCTGAGCCTAGGATCACTCTCTCTCGCTAGGATCGTTACGGGAGAAATTTTCTACAGTCTTCAAAGTGGTGTGTGCAGACACCTTGCCACCACATGCCTGGACCTATCATTCTGAAATTTTACACACATATCAAGTGAAGTGTTCCCTGTAATGTGCCCGTGTTTCCTGTTTGTATCTTTAAAAATAAAAAAATGGGAGGCGTAAATGTATTTACCCCACTACTACCCATTTTTCTAAAATTAATTGCCATACAAGGCAAGCACCTACGTTTTTGAAATTTTACACACATAGGTCCCAAGGTACCACCTACAATGTGGCAAAGTTTCATGTATGTAACTTTAAAAATGACAAAGTTATAGGCATTCCTGGGTATTTATTAAAAAATTAATTGCCACAAAACGCATGCACCAATCTTTCTGAAATTTCTCACAGATAACTATCCCTAACCAGTCTACAATGTGCCCAAGTTTCCTGTTTGTATCTTCAAAAATAAAAAAGTGGGAGGCATAACTGTATTTCTCAATGGGCAAGTGCTTTCCAATGATTTTCTATGGGCAAGTGTTTTCCAATGATTTCCTATAGGAAAGTACTGTCCAATGAATCCCTATGGGCAAGTACTGTCCAATGAATCCCTATGGGCAAGTGCTGTCCAATGAATCCCTCATTGTTTCAAAAATTAATTGCCACACAATACAAGCACCTACGTTTCTGAAATTTTACACACATAGGTCCCAAGGTACCGCCTACAATGTGGCAAAGTTTCATGTGTGTAACTTTACAAATGACAAAGTTATAGGCATTCCTGGGTATTTATTAAAAAATTAATTGCCACACAAGGCAAGCACCTATGTTTCTGAAATTTCACACACATAGGTCCCAAGGTACCACCTACAATGTGGCAAAGTTTCATGTGTGTAACTTTAAAAATGACAAAGTTATAGGTGTTTCTTTCCTCATTGTTTCAAAAATTAATTGCCACACAAGGCAAGCTCCAATGTTTCTGAAATTTCACACACATATCAAGGCAAGTGGTACCTGTAATGTGCCCAAGTTTCCTGTTTGTATCTTCAAAAATAAAAAAATGGGAGGCGTAAATGTATTTACCCCACTACTACCCATTTTTCTAAAATTAATTGCCACACAAGGCAAGCACCTAAGTTTCTGAAATTTCTCACAGATAGGTCCCAAGGTACCACCTACAATGTGGCAAAGTTTCATGTTTGTAACTTTAAAAATGACAAAGTTATAGGCATTTCTGGGTATTTATTAAACAATTAATTGCCACAAAACGCATGCACCAATCTTTCTGAAATTTCTCACAGATAACTATCCCTAACCAGTGTATAATGTGCCCAAGTTTCATCCTTCTATCTTTAAAAATGAAAAAGTTATAGGCGTTTTTGTAAAACAATACTTGGCTATGGGAAAAAGCATTCAAAATGGCGTCCGATCCGGATCGGACATCCGGTCCGATCCGATCCGACCATCCTCCGATCCGATCCGATCCGATCCGACCCCCCAGGTCCGATTCCGATCCGCTATCCGATCCGATCCGGGGGGTCAGTGCACATCCCTACTAAATAATATATTTAGGCATTATCTTGAAATCATTTGTTTTTAAGCAAGTGTTACTGCACAATCTCCTCCCCCCCCCCCGGGTATTACACATTGTAGAATTCACTTCAAATACACAGCAACAACAGAAGACATAATGCTGAACGGCCAGCGAAGGTGTTTCTTCTATATAACTGGAATCCTTTGTCTTGGTGTTATGGATCTGAGAGAAGTTTCCAAGGTGGCTATTTATGAATCACCCAAACAGAGGACACCACTTTGCATGAGGTGTGCACATGTTAATTAATACGTATAAATGCAAATTTAGAAGTAATTGCTATGACTTAAATAGAAATCCAGTACAACTTGCCATAGTGGGGAAGACTTTGACCAGGTGACCCCTGTGCCCCTGCTGCTGAGTCTGCTGTCCAGGTGCTAATTCCTGTTGGGCAGCTTCAAGGTCCCTGCTTGCTCTCCTTTCAGATGGTACTTTAGCTTTAAGCTGAATTTGGACTGGACATCTCTTCAGTTAGAGGACCCCTGCAAAACGGAGGACAGTCCTCTGGCAGCCCTTCAACTAGAGGGCAGTCGTCCGTAAAAGAGGACATATGGCCACCCAAAGTTTCCTTACTGGTAGACCCCATCTTACATGGGTCCCCCCACCCAAAAGCATTACAATAGGCTGCCACCAGTCACATTGAGCCTTTTGACATGCCCTAGTATGTCCGGCTGTTTGGGGAGTTCTAAGCCCTTCTCCAAGGACCCCTCCCTTCAGCCCAGCTCTAAGAAATCCAAATCAAAAGGTGCTTTGAATTTTCTTGTCTAACGCCCAGAAAAGCAAAACTTAATCAAACCTTATGAAAATCCTAAAGAGTCAAGCAGTAGCTTGCACGAGGAAGGTTTTTAGTGAGAAATTCCCTTTTAAAACAACACAGCCAAATGTCAAATATAAAAGGCAACACACACACACACACACACAGAGAGATTCAAATAAAAGTATCTATAAATCCATTCCAACTTTTAAAAAAACTTTAAATTAAATAGCATGGCTAATGCATTTTTACCAGCGTGAATAGGTAAAATAGAATGTAACACATTGTCCTACAGCCTGTTATAAAAAGTTCAAAATGAGCCACACCAACATGTGAAATGGCAAGGTTGGAACTACAAGGGGATTTAATGTGATAGAAGTAGGGCTTTTCTGTGATACCCTGTATCAAATGACCCCTAAAATGAGGGTCAGGATTGTACTTCCCTCTTTTCCCTTAGAAAAGGATGCAAGATACTGGACAGTGGGCAGGATCCAAGTAGTGTCTCTTCACTGATAAAAGGCCTCCATCAGCAGGAGGGGATAATTGTTGGCAATTTCCCCTCCGCTCTATCTCCCACTTCCCCTCACCATCTGTTATAAACAGTTCAAAATGATGCAAAATGGCAGGCTGTTCACTACATGGTGCTTTAATGTTGCCTTCCTCCATTGAGCACAGCATAGCATACATGAGTGTGGGTGACTCCACTTCATCCTCAGAATAACCCTGTGGCAGTGACATGCTCATCATGGTCACCGGTGAACTCCAAAGCTGATCAACAAAGCAAATCCAGGTCTCCCCAGCCAAAGACCAACATGCTAACCCCCTGCACTGTCCTTTTCCAACTCACTATTCCATGATTGACCGCTGTCCTAGTAAACTGGGTAATCTGCTATACTGCTGCTTTTTGGGCTATGTGTGCACACATGCGTAGTTCTGGATTCTCCCTGGGGGTGTGGCTACGGTGATGATGAGCCCCTGCACTTCAAAATTGACCACTGCAACTTGTAACACAGGACTGAACTGTTTGTTTGTGGATATGTAAGGCTCAGCAATTCTTTGGGATTTGGCATGCCAAAGCCTGACACCATCATGTGCTAAACAAGAGCAAAACCTTCCTTGATTTTTTTTTTAAAAAAATGTATATTCAAAATTCCTTATCTCAAACTGACCCCTCTAAACAATTCTCAAGAAGCCGAGATTGTTTTTGTTACAATTTTAATTATGATCTCTGCTATGTAGTGGTAATATCTGGTGTTCCCAGGGGGCAGGAGTCTGTTTTTTTGTTTTGTATTTTAAATGTTTTGCTGCTCATACATGCAGCCAAATTTGGGGGGGGGGGGGGGAGGGAATGTGTCATTGCAATTCCGTGTTCTAAATGATGAAGCTACGTGGACTGCACAGCAATGAGCTTTGCTTAATCCTGCCTGTGATGGAATATTTTTTTTGCAGTAGGAGGTGAATGTCTCTATTAGCACACAATAGGTTCAGTGGAGGTAAGTTTCTCTCCCTCCCCATCAGATCTGAAACTTAACAGAATAAAAAGCGCCCACCCCCAAAGCAAAACCCAAAGAGCCTTGTATGAAGCTGCACATGGTGTGGACTACAACATCAGAATCAGAAGTTGGCAACAAGTAACAAAAACGTGACATATGTAAAGACAACCCCCCCCCCCCCCCAAGGCTCATAAAGAACTGCAGAGCTTCTTTTAAGGCACATTTTGCGGCTCTTTTCTGATTCAGCACAGTTGCTGTGTAAGACAATCCAGGGCGTGTGCGGGGAGACGGGGGAACTGCGGGGGTGAAATGCTTGGCGGCACCACGGAGAAAAGTTTTTTTTAATCTCCCAGACCACAGACAGCTCCCCAGAACTGAACTGGGCACTGGGGAGACACTAGGGATGGTTCTTGAGTGATGCGGGTGGCTGAAGAGCAGAGATTTACGCGCTGTCTTCCCTTCTGTCTCTCTCCGATGCAATTCCCCCCTCAAGCCCCCTTCCACTAAATCCCAGCGATTTGCCTCTCCCTCTCGCATTGTTGGCTGGCAGCTACTTCCTTCTTTGCCCCGCCCAAGCGCCTGCAGCACCCTCCACCAATCGCTCGCTTTCTCCAAAAGGATGACCTCACCCTCTCTCCTTCCATTGGCTAGCTATATTAAGAAAGTAGCCGGCCCCTTTAAATAGCCGAGTCGGGTTGCCGCGGCAGTATGGGCTAAAAGTACAGAGCAATTGTGAGCGCAGAGTCTTAAACGCGCAGCCGCGAGGAGACACGTTGCTTCTCCAGGAGAGATCGTTGCAAACGGGGCAGAGGCGAGGCCAAAAGCACCGCTTCAAAAGAAGAAGGAGGCTGCTGCTGCTGCATCCGACTCCTTGCTGCTGGGGTATTTCTTCCTCCACAGTGCCTAGTCATTCCTCCTCCTCCAAACCGGTTGGGCAAAAAGCAGCAACAGAAGAAGAATCCACTCTAGAGTTGGTGCAGAGGAAGAAAGGCGCAGCGATCCTTGCTTCCCTCCACAGCGCGCAGGGACGGGAGGAGATCGGGGAGAGGCAACCACGAAGAGCGCCCTGGACCGAGAGGAGTGGGCGGTGCCCCCCTTCCCGAGCCCGGTGGCAACGGAAGTGCTCCGGTTCTCCCTCTCTGCTCTATAGCTCACCACGGTGCCCTGTAGAAAACGCGAAGAGGCAGCTGCCGCCGCGGATCGTGGGGAAGGGGGCGTCTCGATCTCCCTGCTGGAGCAGCATAACCGGGCAGGCTTGGCAAACCTGGCCATGGCGGCGATCCGCAAGAAGCTGGTGGTCGTTGGGGACGGAGCGTGCGGCAAGACATGCCTGCTGATCGTCTTCAGCAAGGACGAGTTCCCGGAGGTCTACGTGCCCACCGTCTTCGAGAACTACGTGGCCGACATCGAGGTGGACGGCAAGCAGGTGGAGCTGGCGCTCTGGGATACGGCCGGCCAGGAAGACTACGACCGCCTGCGCCCGCTCTCCTACCCGGATACGGACGTGATCCTCATGTGCTTCTCGGTGGATAGCCCGGACTCCCTCGAGAACATCCCCGAGAAGTGGGTGCCCGAGGTCAAGCACTTCTGCCCCAACGTGCCCATCATCCTGGTGGCCAACAAGAAGGATATGCGCAACGACGAGCACGTGCGCAACGAACTGGCGCGCATGAAGCAGGAGCCCGTGCGCACCGAGGATGGCCGAGCCATGGCCCTGCGCATCCAAGCCTATGATTACCTCGAGTGCTCGGCCAAGACTAAGGAAGGCGTGCGGGAGGTCTTCGAGACGGCCACGCGGGCCGCCTTGCAGAAGCGCTACGGCACCCAGAACGGCTGCATCAACTGTTGCAAGGTGCTATAATCAGGCGGAGGGGCGGTGCGTTTGGAGGGACTGGGACGGGTTGAACCCCCACCTCCCCGTGTGAGGAGAGCCGAGGGCAAAAAACAACGGGGGAAGGGCGGCACTTTCCCAGAGGGAACGGGAGGGGAGCGCGCTCATGTGTGTCTACCCCCAGACGGAGAGGTTGTGATCGTCTGTGGAGAGAGGGCGGACCCCTCGCCAATGCGTTGCCCCCGTTTACGTAGCCGAACTCGCTCGCCCGCCTTCCAAAAGGGGCCACCGAGAGACTTGAATGTACCCAGCGGCTCTTTCGCCTTCTTCCTTTCCTTGCTGGGGAGGACTGTGTGCGCCCTGTGGCGTATTGTACCGAGCCAAATGGAAAGCCACTCCCTCGATCCACTCTGGTGAGGTTCTCGAACTCTTCACACTGGATCGTGCTGTTCCTTCGCCTCTCTCCTGCCTTGAATGGACCGAAGGGATACACACAAGTCTATCAAGAGACACTGGTGGACAGATCTGTTTTCCTTTATCGGCCTTGGGAGTTCCAGTCTCCCCCCCCCACACACACACACATACACACCTCCATCCTGCTGTGAATTAGTATTTTCCTTAAGGCTTTGAAAGGAGGGGGCAGGCATATATGGAGATTCCCTGAGGTTTGGGAGCAGGTCTGCTGGTGTAAATATATAAAATATTATCTTGCTTGAACTGGGAAACCGAAACAGTGTGGCCTGTTTAAACACTGGACTGGGCCCCCAGCCTCATTTGGAGACTTTATTCCAGTTAATGAGGGTGGGAGACCAACATGAGGCTTCATTCTTCCTGTTCCCTCAATGCTGAAAAGGTTTTCCTCTCTTGGTGTGATTCTTCTAAAAAGGAGATTTGAACTTCCTAGGGTTGCTGAGGAGTGGGCAATAGGAGAGAAAGGGGTGGGGGAAGAGGAAAATGGGTTGGCAGCTTTTATGAGTCTGGTGCCTGCTCTCTTTGGTCCCCCCTTTTTTCCTTTGATTTAGTGGGGGTGAGTTTGCCACTGCTTCACCTTGGTTTGTTTAAATGATCTACCTTTGCAAAAAGAAAAGGAGAGAGAACTTACTTTGCACAATTAGGGTGCTTTTATTTGGACACTTTATATGCACTTGTAATTGCAATCTGACACTGTAGCATTACAAAATATATACATCCTTGAATCAGAGTCTCAGTTTGAGCACAACTCAGCTAAGCACTTTCCAGTAAAACACTTTTCAAGCCCCCATTGATTTCCAGATTGCAGTGGGTGAAATCACTTTCACCAGTTGATCATCAGTGGGACTTCAGAAGGCTTAATTTTGGCTGAGTTGTGCCCTCTGTTTCTGTGTAAACTGATTGATTCAAGAAGCAGAACCACTGTAATGATCTTTTTGCCTTGAGAAACAAGTGGAAACACTGTCTTCTTTTTTCCGGGTGGGGTGACATTTGCTTGTTCTTTTTGTAATACTAAGTGCGGTCCCTGGGCTCATTTAAAACAGCAGTACACTGTTTTCACAGGTCAACTTCTAGGCTTGTGTGAAAATAACTGGTGTTTTTCTGTTTCAGAGAACTGATTTATTCACCCACCTGCCCTCATTACCATTTTTAAAAAAAACCAACCAGTGGTACTACGTGCTTTATTTATTAAAAAACAAAAAAACAAAAAAAACCACCCTATTACACAACCCTCAACACTAAATTCACCTGGGAAAAACAAGAGACATGTGAAGTTTACATAAAATCAAATAAGCTGTGTATGCAGTTGTTGTTTTTGGATAAAGTATTAAAAGATTCTATGATTACACTCATGTGATGCTTTCTTTTTTGGGGTGGTGTAATGAATGGAGCCCTGCTGGATCTAGACAAAGGATAAGTGTCTAAGCTTAAAGTGCAACTGCAAGTATTGGTATCCTCGAACCTGGTTGATGTGGGTCCTGACTGGACCAGACTCCAGTTTAAGACAGTGGTCCAAACATTCATAATTCCAGCTGGAACTCTGCCCTAACAAAGCTGATTTATTTTGCTGATGGAGATCTACAGTGATAGAACACACACATCCTTAGAAGCATATATATTGTTTTGGTAACATACTGGAGAGACCGAAATCCTTTAATTCACATTGACCTAATAGATTTAAGTGACCTATAGGTATGCAGGATTGCAGTCCTAAGGATAACTTGCACTAAGGAGAAAACTACCTTTTATGATAGAAGGATGCTGCTCTAAAAATGGTTTTTGAGACTGTTTTCTACTCCCATAACAAACAGCTGAGCAGCACAAAAAAGCCTTTGTCCTGCTGGGGTGAGGTCAGTGCCTCGTGCCCTGTTTCTTCTGGGTCCTACTGCCCCTTTTTTCACGCAGCCTAACTGGCACGTTAAACTGCTTTGCGAACTGCACTTTTATGGGATGAGGCCCACATTATGTTGGTGTTCCTACATTAATGCCTATCAGGTAAAAAAATCTGTTTGAAACTGGCAGAGAAATTCCTGGACCATTCTTGCGGTCTTACATGCGTTCTTTCAGACTTGAGCTTTACTGTGTGAAAGCAACCAAATGAACTCATATGTGCTCAAAAGTTTAGGTTTGTACTACAGTTTGTTCTCTTTTTATTTTTACATTGTGGAGAAAAGTTAAATTCCAGGTAAGTCTGGCATTTAATGCTAACCTACTGATTTATCTTGGTTTCCCCTTAATATGCTAGTGCAGGTGGGAAGAAAAGAATACAACACCCAAGAGCAGCCTTTCCCAACCTGGTGCACTCCAGGTGTTTTTGGACTACAATTCCCATCATTCCTCACAATTTGTCATGCTGGCTGGGGTGGTGGGAGTTGAAGTTCAAAATATCTGGAGGACATCACATTGGGGAAGGCGCCTCAAGAGAATGCCATCTCACTAGCAAAATCTCTGGAATGAGTTTTCCAGCAAATTTTCTTTAAAAACAAACAAACAAACACCTGAACCCAAGTGTAACTTCATTTCAACCACATTGGTTCAATATACGTAGCCTGTGGATTGTCCCTGAAGGATCAGAAGTGTCTTGTGATTTTGATTCTGTACTCAGAATTTGAGAGGAGAGCTGTGTACATGTAGGCGGGGAAAAAAGCGCATTTGTTGAGATGAGCTAACTTTGAGTCATTAACTTTTAAACACTTTATAAAGGCTATTTCTGTAGAGAGCAAGAAGGTTTGCCACTTGGAAAGCAAGGGAGTCATCTGATGGACCTTAAAGAGAGGAGTGGGGGTGGTGGAATTCACTGTGCAGAAGTAATGTAAATGGAAAGTATTTGGCTCTGCAACATAAGCTTAAATGTCTTCAGCTCAACAGACAAAGTGAAGTCAAATAAATGCCTCTTAAGCTTACTACTGGTAACCTATTGGCTATAACCTGGCAAAAAATTGCTTGGATACAAAACCTGTTTATTAAAATATGTGTGGCTCTGGATAAGGAGGTACAGGAAACCAAGCTCATGCTGGAGGTGGTGCCAGAATAGGTTTCATATACATTGCTTATTTTGTCAGAAAGAACTCTGTAAAGCATACCTTTCTTTCTGTTGCCTTTAGCCCTGGTCCATAAACCACTAAAGGTGGCATGTTGAACTTGCACCGTGTTTTGCAGTGACATTTAAATGGCGTGAAATCCAACTGCTGTGATTAAGCTACACTTTCTACAGTGCACCACCAATGTGCTTCCCCACACTTAGGGGTCCAAGACCCACTGCAAAACCAGAAACTATGAGCGGTGTCTTGTCGGCAACATCCTCTCCAGGCCTTCCTCAGACACTACTGCAGGAAGGCAACAGCCATTCCATTTTCCCATTCCCCTCTCTGTGCTTCCCTGAACTATCATGACATGAGCTAAGCATGCCCATATTATTTCCTTTGTTATTTCCACATTTCAGGAAGGATGATACATGTACAGAGGCAGGCTTATGTATACACAGTTACTGTGCATCCAGATGCACATTTGCATCCACAGTTCAGCATTTGCTCGGGTTCAGTGAACTGCACCTATGGATGTGGATGGCAAATGCCCATTATTCTCACCCAGGATCAGAACATCTTATGAAAGGCTAGAGCTGGATTTGAGGGAGGGGGCCCGGGAGATTAGTCCTGACATGGCTACTTTATAAGCATCTGTAGATCGTTTGTGTGTGTTTTGGTACCGCCATATAAGTTAACTGAGAAAACAAGAATTTCTTAAATTGATACCTCAAGCTAGTTTATATGGAGAAGGCCTGTGATTTCAACATGCATAACATAGCACAATGACCTGCCATAGGTTGTAACACAAGCACACATGTTGCTAATCTGGGGGCAGAGAGCATATTATTGTTAAGCAGGTTGCAGTGGATAGATTTGCTTAGTGTGGAAGAAGGTTCAGATTTTTGACCTTGAAGAATTTTGGATAGCCTTGGGCGAATCTTACTCTCTTAGTTGAACTTGCCCTGCAAGTTTGAAGGAACCCTGAAGCACTTTGGCCTGTGAAACCTAAAAACTATAATCATGTAGGTATAGAAATGGCATAATCTTCTCTCCCTTTCAGTCTGTGGTATTGGATATTTACAGAGTTCTTTAGCAATCCACACCTCTCCCATAATTCCTGCTGTCTTTACTCTTGAGGAGCCAGAGAGAGTTCTTTTGCAGATAGATGCGTTGAAATACCATTTCCATTCTCCCCAAACAGCACATTCAGGAGCCTGCTGGTTGGAGTTGGTGGGAGTTGTGGTCCCACACTTTTGGAGAGAGCCGGGTTTGGGGAGGGTTATTTAGGCAGATAATTGGGCATCTGGCTTGATAAGGAGTGCACCAACAGTTTTTTTTTATGTTTCTTTCAACACTTTCCCTCCTATTGCCTTCACAACAACACCCCTGTCAGCCAACAGGTTGCATAACTGAATAAAAACCTAAGGTTTTTTTGCCCACACCCATTACTGCTGCATAATGCTCTCAGCTTTTGTGTTCTTGGGCTCTAGTTACTGGCAGTTGAGGTTGATGAGTGTCCTAAGGAAGAGATCATTTGCATGGCTGTTGATTCTCTTTGCCACTGAACAGACCAGGCAAATATATTTCTGCTCCAAATATTTACTCAACCTAGCTTTTCATTAGCCCTCTCTATCTCCAGAAGGATAAAATTATTTCCCTCTTTAAGACACCCCCTCTCTAATGCCTGTTTATTTTTCTGATTCTCTCTCACTCACACACACATGACAACCCACTTTTTCTCTTCATCTTCCTTCCTGCCCATCAGGCTGAAGGGTTGGGGTGGGGGACTAATAGCCAGAAGTTTGAACTGATTGCTTGCAGAGTACTTTTGAAATTAGGTTGAGGGCTGCATGTGGCCCTAGGGCTCATTTTACAAAAACTGGTGTGTGTGTGTGTGTGTGTGTGTGAAGAGCCATGATGAATCAGACCAAAGCCAGTATTCTGTTCGCACAGTTGCCAACCAGATACCTGTGGGAAGTAGGACCTGAGCACAGTAGTACCCTCCCACTCATGATCCCCAGCAACCGGTATACATAGGCATACTGCCTCTGATACTGGAGGCAGCATATAGTCATCAGGACTTGTAGTTATGGATAGCCTTATCCTCCATGAATTTGTCTGATCCCCTTTTAAAATCATCCAAGCTGGTGGCAATCGCTAAGAACATAAGAAGAGCCCTGCTGGATCAGACCAAGGGTCCATCTAGTCCAGCACTCTGTTTACACAGTGGCTAACCAGCTGTTGACCAGGGATCCACAAGCAGGACATGGGTGCAACAGCACCCTCCTGCCCATGTTCCCCAGCAACTGGTATTTATTTATTTATTTATTTATTTATTACATTTGTATACCGCCCCATAGCCGAAGCTCTCTGGGCGGTTTACATAGGATTAAAAACAATTAAAAACAATATACAAAAATTAAAACAGCAAAAACATACAACATACACACAATCTATACATTTAAAAACCACATCAACACTTCAAAAACTACAAAAACAAAGCAAAACAAAAACAAAGCTTACTGCCTCTGATACTGGAGGTGGCACTTAGCCATCAGGACTACGTCTTGTGGCAACGAAGTCTATAGTTTAACTATGAGTGGGAGAGAGAGAGAGAGAGAGAGAGAGAAATTTACTGCATATTTTCATCAAGCAATGATGATCAAGAAACAGTATTCAAGGCAATCAACAAAACTAATTATAGTTTGAAATTGTCCATGAAGCAATGAATGTCCTTTAACCAAAGGACCATCTCTGTTAATTGGAGACGCAGAGAGACAGGCAGACTGGGGCATTTGTGAAAAGAAGCCTCTTCATTTTCTAGGAAACTTGCAGTATTTCATTCATTTACTCATTATTAATATTTATATACCATCTTGTGTGCTGAAAAGCTGTCAACGTGATGCACACAATCATAGAAGTTTGGCTCAGTAGAACTCCTCTTGTATAGGCCATGGAGCTTTAACATATTAAGATAGGATCTATTGACAAAATGCACATTTCAGTTGCTGGCAAGCAAAGCCTTCATATCTTCCGATCTACCTGTGGATAGCCTGATGTAACTCAACCTGTTCCGCTTAAAAAGCCAATGTAAGCATCCACCATTCTTCTTAAGTAATGTCACAGCTCTAATGCTCTTTTTGAAATAACTTTTTAAAGAGCGCTCCTAGCAGTAACAATCCACAGGCACTATTCTATCTTTGCTTCCTTAATGGATTTTATACCACCCTTCAATCAAACGCACAAAGCAGTTTACAAAAAGAATAACAGCACAATGAAGATATAAATACAAAAAACAGAATGAGCTAAAAGCCACAGAATCATGAAAGCAGCATAAAATAGACGGCAGGATTAAACCTCCATTTAAAAAGCTCGGGAGAATAAAAAAGTCTTTGCCTAGTGCTGAAAGGACAATTAGGTAGGTAACAGGAGGAGAACCTCTCTGGAGAAACCTTTTCACAATTGGGGTGCTACCACCAAGAAGGCCTTCTCTCTGACAGACACCTTCTTCACCTCAGATGGTGGGGTCACCTACAGGAAGGCCTTTAAAGGTCAAAAACAGCACTTTAAATTTGACCTGAAATTTGACTGGGAACCGGTGTAGGCATAGCATAGGCTTAATATGATTATAATGCCCATCTTTAATTAGTGGCTACATTCTGCACGAACTGCAGTCTTTAAGGGCAGTCCCAAATATAGCACATTATAGTAGTCTAACCTTGAAGTTGCCAGAACATGGATAACAAAGGACAAGCTACTAAAGTTTCTATCAACCATCCCCCTTTCTCTGTCACTGGCCCTTTCTACACCTAGAGGGAGGGAGGGAGTGATCCCAGACATAACTACTTCCGGGATTGTCCTCCCCTTTCCAAATGGAAGTACGACGTCCCAGCTGCCTCCTGGGCAGTCGCGCCATTGCGGCCACCATTTTTTAAAAAAAGGATCTGGAGAGCGCGCTTGAACTCCATCAAAAAGATAAGGTAAAACAAAAAAAAATCCCGCCTGACATCGGGGGCCCTCCACCATCCTGGGGATGGCAGACTTGCTCCCCCCTCTCCCCTGATGGGCACGGAGTTGCGCGGCATGGCTCCGTGCCCATTTCTGGTGCCCACTTACTCAGCAGGCGAGATGGGCTCCCACACCTCCGATGGTCTCGGGATGTTCCAGGGACCGCGGGAAGAATCGGGTTTTCCCAGGGATCTCTTATCCCAGGGAAAACACGTGCCCATCCCCCCCCCCGCCCTTAGGCGCAGGGATGACCCAGGGACGGTCCCTGGTAAAAGGGCCGGTGTAGAAACAGCCTCTGTTTCTCTCCCCCTTCCCCCATACTCTATGCTTTCAAGATAGAAGCAGTCTCAATGCCAGCACTGGATCTTTGCTCCCAAACTGCATGGATATTCCGAGATGAGTAGCTGGAAAATAATAATACTGCTCCTCTACAAAGCCCTTCCCCCTTGTTCAACCATAGGGGGTTGCTGTGGTTGTTGTTTTGCTGTTGCTCATCTTGCCCTGTTTTACTTACCTATCCTTAGGGTGTAATACTTGTGGCAGAGACCAGTCATTTTTTTAAAAAAAATTGTATAGTAATATGTACAATTGGTAACAGGTGACTAGATGCCCTCCACTGTAGCTGGGTTGGGACTCAGACATTACCATCTTGTTACTGGATAGCCGTTGAGAGTTCCTCTGTTTTAAAGTATCCTTAGTTAGGGCCATGTAGAGCTGGTAATATGCCCAGGCCAGATGGGAAGTGTGTGCCCCCCCCCCCCCAATTTCAAACTGCTCATTAAGTATTTTTTAATCAGTGGAACTGATTCAGTGCTAAATACAGATACGAACTAGAACGATTTATAAAAAAGGTAATGGGAAGCACTTTTATTCAAGATGTAAGACATCACTTCTTCACATTCAGAATTTCACGACGGATGGCTTCTGCGCTGTTTCCGCAAGGCGGGCTCCTCACTTCTCGACAGGCTGCTTATGCTACGGAAGTAGTAGTGTAAGCTAGGGGGGGCCTCCTCGTCAGAGTGCCCCCTCAAAATCATGGCCCCACTGCCCCCCCCCCCCCGCTGCACAGCCCTGTCCTTAGATCACAAGCAATACACACCCTTGGATAGGCTGACCATATGAAAAGGAGGACAGGGCTCCTGTAACTTTAACAGTTGTAGAGAAAAGGGAATTTCAGCCAGTGTCATTTGTATGCAATCAGTTCCTGGTGAAATTCCCTCTTCATCAGAACAGTTAAAGTTGCAGGGACCCTGCCTTCTTTTGTATCTGGTCACTCTAGTATAGTGCCTGCAACTTTAACTGTTGTGATGAAGAGGGAATTTCACCAGTAACTAATTGCATACAAATGACACTGGCTGAAATTCTCTTTTCTCTACAACTGTTAAAGTTACATGAGCCTTGTCCTCCTTTTCATATGGTCAGCCTACATAGATAACTAAATCCAAACTCATACCTTCTTTGGGCTGGCTAGTTATAAATTCTGGGTTTCAGCCGGAAAGCTCTTAGCTGAATGGTCAGGACACTTTTTCACCACTTGTCCTCCCCGGCAATCAAACAATGTATGGCAGAATGTCAGTTTCCTTAATTAAAAGTTATTTTTTCCTCCCAGACAATGGATTCTCTTTTCCTCTAAATATGTTTCTAAAAATGCAATAGCTCAGCCTCTCCCCAACCTGGTGCCCACCAGACTCCAACTCCCATTAACTAGGCTGACCATATGAAAAGGAGGACAGGGCTCATGTAACTTTAACAGTTGTAGAGAAAAGAGAATTTCAGCCACTGTCATTTGTATGCAATTAGTTCCTGGTGAAATTCCCTCTTCATCACAACAGTTAAAGTTGCAGGGGCCCTGTCTTCTTTTGTATATGGTCACTCTAGTGCCTGCAACTTTAACTGTTGTGATGAAGAGGGAATTTCACCAGGAACTAATTGAATACAAATGACACTGGCTGAAATTCCCTTTTCTCTACAATTGTTAAAGTTATATGAGCCCTGTCCTCCTTTTCATATGGTCGGCCTACATTAACCACACCTAGCAGGCCAAACGGCCATGTTGGGTGAGGTAAAAGGTGGGTGAGCAGCCAAGATGAACCCCAAAAAGAGAGAATAGTCTCAGGTTGCTGGATAAGGTTTTATTAGTAAAAAGCCTGATGCATCTTGGCTTCTCTTTTTCGTTATAGGCCTTCAAGGGACGGTAACAACAACAATAAAATGAGATAGGACAACACATGAATGCATACATAGGTGTGTGTTTGTTTTTAAAGAAAACAATTATTAAGGCACATTGCAACAAGATCTGTGCATGCAATTAAGCGTGATAAAACCTATAAAACCTTCCACACTGCAAGCAAGGCCTGTACATCCGTACCCACTTGTAAACATGTCTGCAGAGATTTTTTATAACAAAATTACTTCTGTTCTAATTCATTGGTGACTGGAAATAATATATAGAAGGCTATCTTTTTAAACTATTAGACAAGGGTTTTTTTCCTTTAAAAATTCTTACAGGTGCTACTACAACAAAGCAATTGACTCAAGGTCTCCCATATCTGGACTAAACTGAGCAACCAAAACCAGGGAGTATCTCAAAACTGCCTGCCAGCTATAGGACTGGTAAAATTCCAGCTCCTCATTTAACCCCCATGGAGACAAGGCATTTAATTTCAGGATCCACTCCATTTCTTTTTTCAGTAGTTGTTTTTCTTCCTTTTTACTAAGCTTTTCCAGGGCCCTAAATTTAAAGTCTGTTGGAAGGTGTTTCTTCTCCAAAATGACACGCTAATAGAGCACATGGCCTTTTGCTTTTAATATTGCTGCAGTGTTCCATTTTTCAAGCAGTCTGATAGTTTTTTCTACATATTTTTTTTGCCCCTTGCACTGGGTAGTGTAGACCACAAACTACAATTGATCTGGTTTGAAAGTGTTCTATTCTGTTGTCTCAAAAGGCCAGCTCCTGTTCTTTGTGCTGCCTTATTGAAATTCTAGAGCCTTTCTACACTACTGCTTTAAAACGGTTTATCACAGTTTTAAACCGGTTAATAACCAATTTTAAACTGTTATAAACCGTTTTAAAGCAGTAGTGTAGATAGGCTCCTAGGGTATCCACCTGGTGCCCTCCAGACTTGAACTCTCATTGTCCACACCCAGCAGGACAAATGACCATGTTGGGTGGAGACAATAGCAATTGGAATCCAACATATCTGGAGAATCCTGGATTAATCAAAGGCAGCAATAGCTGAATTTCCTGCAGAATGTTGGTTATCAAGGCATCCAAACTGCTCCCAGTTTTCATTTTGGAGAAGCCAGGGGGCCAGGGAGGTGGTAGCAGCTTCTGGAGAGACCACCAGAGGCCTAAGGCAGTTTGTCATTTTGTCTTCGCAATATTTTTTTTGTTTGCTTTTTGTATTGGATCCCTAGAATGCCTTGGCAAAAAGAAGAAATACAAATACAGATGTATGAACAAACAAATAAACTGGCTCTTTGCATTGTTTCCAAAACTGGATATTCTTTTTTTGGGGGGATCCCCAAAAGGGAAAGCTTAGTACAGCCTTTTCCAGCCAGCACGGCTGGGAGGATGATAAGAGATAGAGACTGATGCATCTGGAGAGTACCAGGCTGGGGAAGGGCGCCATTTTAGATCTATCTCTGCACATTACAATTCTATGCAAGTCTACTCAGATGTAAGCCCCTATTGTGTTTGATGGGGGTTACTTCCAAGTAGGGGTGTGTGAAGCAGCAGAACCTGAGCTTGCCAAAGTTCTCTCAATTCCATCTCGAAGTTCATTCCAACTTGAGTCCATATCAGATTGTAAGCTTTGTTTTCTTTTTTTTTCATGAAAATTTGTGCGTATTTTTGCATATACTTTTCTAAATATATGCATCAGTTGTGCACATCTTTGAAATGTATGCATTCTTCTCCCATTGATTGCTGCTTATTTGCGTTCTTTTTTCAAATGTAACACATTCTTTCCATGCACATTTTTCAAATGCAGGGGTTTTTTTGTTCCGCGAATCACATGACAACTTCGGAAATTAATGAACTGAAGATTGCATCTCAGTCCATGTTCAGTCCGGATTGGAAGGTGCAAACCAGGTAAATCCTGATCAAAAACGAACTAAAATGAATTTCTTAAACATCCTTACTCCCAAGTAAATGTGCATATGATTGCAGCCTAGAATTGTAGTGGGAGACGTGGTTGTGGTTAAAGTTGGAGGGGGAGGAGGGGGAAGGAAAGGAGGCTGGGGCAGGGCCGTGCAGAGGGGGGGCCAGTTGGCCCGAGGCCCATGATTTTTAGAGACGAGGAGGTCCCCCCCTAGCTTATGCTACTGCTTCCATAGCGTAAGCAGTCCATCGAGAAGCGAGGAGCCCGCCTTGAGGAAACAGCACAGAAGCCGTCCATCGTGAATACCACGGTCAGACTACAAGCTCCAGAGGGCCATGCCGCATGCGGGGCAGGGATATCTGTACCTTGAGGTGTTGTAGAACAGGTTTAATATGAAGGTGTTATGTAGAACGGACATGTTGGTGGGCACGCCCCCTTGGGGTGGCCATGTTGTCCTCCTTTTTTGAAATGGGGGAGGGCACACACTTCTCATCTGGCGTGGGCATATTACCAGCTCTGCAAGGTAATATGCCCATTAGGTGTGATCAGATTAGGGTTTAAAGCAGTGTATTCTTATGCTAGTGTGATCTTTATAGAATAAACCCAAATGGTGCAAAAGTGCTTTAAGAAGAGGATGTTGGGCAGTTGTTGACAGGACTTTGGCAGGAAGTTAGCACAGGGAGTTTGGCAGAGTAACAATCAGCTAAGAAACAGATTTATATGGGAGTTCCAGACAAAAACCTGTTTTTATTACGAAACAAACTTACGGCTTTCTTTCTTTTTGTTTAGTTATATATTTATCTCCACTATGGGGATGACACGTAGCTCCCCAAGTGGCTTGTAAACTGTGCCAAAACTCATTGAAAATCACCGCAAACAGAATGAATTTTGGCTCTGGCACTCTTCTGTTGAAATCCCCTGTTGGATCTCACCTGGAGTTACCTGCCAGTCTTTTTGCATGGGTGTTGTGAGAGGCCAACATTCTCTGCACCTTACTGGATCCCTGTGTTTGTCACCGTTAACTCTGAGTGTAATGTTAAACTGAGAAAAGTTTCTTGCCTATGAAAGGAATTATGTATCACCCACATAATTTTGACAGCACATAGGAAGCTGCCATAGACTGAGTCAGAGGCCAGATCTACACCAATCTGGATAAAGCTCTAT
This sequence comes from Anniella stebbinsi, assembly GCA_029215795.1. NCBI lineage: Eukaryota > Metazoa > Chordata > Lepidosauria > Squamata > Anniellidae > Anniella > Anniella stebbinsi. The sequence goes on along the minus strand of JARDYH010000003.1, from coordinate 129,280,132 downwards.
GAAAGTGGTATGAAAGTGGTATATAAAAGGCAGGAGCCACACTACTGCTTTATATCGGCATTGAAGAGCACTGACAACTGTTGGGGCCCATAGACACGTGCCATATTATTATTATTATTATTATTATTATTATTATTATTATTATTTATTACACTTATATACCGCCCCATAGCTGAAGCTCTCTGGGTGGTTTACAAAAATTAAAAAGATTGAGCATTAAAAAGACAATATACAAAATTTAAAACTATAAAACAGCTGTCATTAAAACACTTTAAAAACATTTTAACTGTTAAGCCAGGCCACAGTGTCAATCAAAACCTCAACTTGAGCTATTAAAATGCCTGGAAGAAAAGAAAAGTTTTGACCTGGTGCCGAAAAGATAACAGTGTTGGCGCCAGGCGGGCTTCATCGGGGAGATCATTCCAATATTGAGGGGCCACCACAGAGAAGGCCCTCTCCCTTGTTGCCGTCCTCCGAGCTTCCCTCGGAGTAGGCACCCGGAGGAGGATCTTTGATGTTGAGCGTAGTGTACGGGTAGGTTCATGTCGGGAAAGACGTTCCATCAGGTATTGTGGCCCCAAACCGTGTAAGGCTTTATAGGTTAAAACCAGCACTTTGAATCGGGCTCGGAAATATACAGGCAGCCAATGCAAGCGGGCCAGAATCGGTCTTATATGTTCAAACCTTCTGGTCCCTGTTAGCAATCTGGCCGCTGCATTTTGCACAAGCTGCAGCTTCCGAACCGCCTTAAAAGGCAGCCCCACGTAGAGTACATTGCAGCATTGCATATACTGCTTTCACATCACTTTTATAGTGCTATATCCTGCTTGGTGTGGCTCCTGCCTTTTATATACCGCTTTCATAGTGCTATATCCTGCTTGGTGTAGATCTGGCCTGACTCTTGGCCCTTCTAGCCCAGTATTGTCAACACTGACTGGCAGCAGCTCTCCAGGGTTTCAGGCATGATTCTTTCCCACCCCTACCTGGAGATGCCGGAGATTGAATCTGAGACTTCCTGCATGCAAAGCAGCTATGGCCCATCCTTGTTTTTTTACCAAGCCTAAATACCAGTAACTTCACAGAACAGCCTTCCCCAAACTGGTGCCCTCCAAATGTTTTGGACTTCAACATCCAGCAGCCCCAACCAGCATGGCCAATAGTCAGAAATGTGAGGAGTTCTAGTCCAAAACATCTGGAGGGCACGCAGTAGTGGAAAGCTGTCATAGGAGATTTCATATCTGTTCATTCAGGGTATTATTCAAATAGAGATCAAATACTTATTTAATCACTCTTTGAGCTCCATCAAATGAGCATTTTATTGTATGCTCATTACTGGGCACTCATGGATTTTCGTGGTCACTCTCACTACGTCTTCTGCCTCCTGTACACCTCCCGTCCCTTCTTGCCTTCTTTGCACCACAAAATACTCCAGGAAGTCTGACTTATTTTTTAAAAATGGAACTTGCCGCTATCTCCTGCTGTGTGCAGGAGAAGCAGCGCGATCCAAACAGCCCACTGAATGGGCCACATGCAAGTTGTTTACTTCCTGTTTCAAAAGAGGAAGTAATGAGGGACAAACACGCGGGCAGAGAAGCGACGGTAAGCAAACACGATTTCCCCTGTGTGATGACGCTCCTTAACTCCAGGGAATGTGATCAAGAGAATGCCAGAGCAGCCATTAATATCTTGTTAAGCCATGCTGATTGGGTATGATGGGAGTTTTAGTCCATCAAATCTGGAGGGCACCAGGTTGAGAAAGGCTGTTTTAGCCTACGCAAGGGGTGGACAACTGTGGGAAGTTTGGGAGCCATTTTCAACCTATGGGCTGCATTCCACTGGGTCTATAGGGCACCCTGAAAGAAAGAAAAAACAGACACTGCTTTGCCACTGGAATTCAGAAGCATATGGCTATGTAACACAAAAAGAATTACATTTAGCTTTTTTCCAAGCTAAATCTGACCCTTTTCATGCTCCATAATACCAATTATTATTTTTTTTGGGGGGGGGGGGGAAATTGGCCACCGAATTTGGCAGTGTGGCGGAGGTGGGGGAACATTTGACATATGGGCTCCACATTGCCCAGCCCTGGCCTACACAGACACATTGAGTTTGGTAGTGCAATTCAAAATATAGCTTCCCCCAGTCTCTCACTTTTACAGTCACGCACGACTCAGTTGTACACCACGTCCTTTTATCCCTCATTTCCAAATTTAGTCCCCCCCCTCCCTATTCTGAGCTTCCCCTGCTCCTCACTCACATTAACGCATGAGCTATTGCTAGCACTCTTTCACTGATGCTAGTTTTAGCACGCAGAACGAATCGACTCAGATCCCCGCAGTGTATCCCTTCCATTGCCAAGTCAAGATAAGGGAAAGTGCAAATAGGGACAAGAGAAGAGACAAGGCTACACACACCAAAAGCATAAAAGGCTTCAAGTAGATCCTCATCCATGCATTGCATTGTATCTTCTACTGATCCATTGTGATTCACATAACTGGGTAATATTTAGACATAAGATAAGTCGAGCAGTGGTACCATGCTTTGCATGCTTAAAGGTTGGGTTGGTTTTTTTGGAGAGGGAGGCGTTGTTGTTGAAGGAAAAGAGAACAACATAAAGCAAGAGAAAGAAGAAAAGAGAGCAGACAACAGGGAGGAAAACAGGTGAGAGGAGAAAAAAGACACACAAATGCAGTCAACAACTAAGAGCGTCATCAGATGGGGGGAGAAATCGCGTTTCCTCCTGTCGCTTTTCAGTCCCACGGTAGAGATGAGCAGCTTCCTCTTTCTTCACACAGGGAAGAAAGAGGAAGCAGCAACGACCACATGGCCCATTCAGTGGGTGTTTTTATCGTGCTGCTTCTCCTGCACACGGCAGGCAATGGCAGCAAGTTTCGCTTCAATTTTTTAAAAATGGGATTTTCCAGGTCTTATTTTGTCATGAAAAAAAGAGCAGAAGAAGCGGGGGATGCAAAGGAGGTGGACATCGTCATCAAAAGGACCTGTGAACATCCGTAAGTGGCCAATAACGAACATGCTATAAAATGCTCGTCTGATGATGTGCTAAGAGCGGCTTCCCTATTTCCAACTGGGGTTAAAGGTGGGTCCTGAGTCTGGAAAGGCTGAAGATTATTGATCCTTGTGGATCCCATGGAGAAAAAAGGAGGTTTCAAGCCTTGGGCCAGAACCAGCTGTCAGCAAGTTTGTGCATTTGCCTAGACCCAAGTCAGGTTTAAGGGCTTACCATGGTTGGTGTGAGCACATGGGGATGGATCCAATGGCCTTACTGATGAGAGTCCACTGGCGAAAGTCACCTTAAGAAACGTCAATGCAGACAGCCATTTGAAATGCAGCTTAAGTACAATGTCCATGCAACTGGTGGACAAGAGAACACAGAATGGCCGGTTTACAAACTGGGGGAGATCATTTTGACCACACTTTTGCATGCAGTCAAAAATCTCTGGTGCATTGGAATGGTAAAAAATTTCTTTACTCCTTTGAAGAATGATACTGATGACCAGCTTACCTAAGCCAGATCTACACCAAGCAGGATATAACACTTTGAAAATGGTTTGAAAACAGTATATGGAATGTATTATGGACCCCAACAGTTGTCAATTTCATAATAAACCATTATAAAGAAGTAGTGTAGATCCTGCCACAGTGTTATGTGGAGCTGTGTTAAATTATGGCTTGGTACATGGCTGCCAGTATTCATGCAGTGTAATTTGAATTGTTGTCTAACTTATTCATTTAAACCATGCTTTCAAGCCACCACTGAACCTAATTTTCCTGTTGTCTGTAGTTTTGAGATTACGTCACCCATTGCTAGCTTTAGAGTGGAACTTATTTTTCCATAGTGACATTTGGTAATAACAGTTCCAACTGATTTGTTTGCCATTGTTTTGATTTTTATTGTATTGTGATATGCAACAATATATAAATCACATAAACAAACAAATCAGTTTCCCTATCCAAAATACTACATTTTCTTCTAGCCGACTTCAAAATATAAGTGTGAAAAAGTAATCCAGAGATTACTACTGTGTTCAAAGACTGCTAGAGGCAGACGTTCTGAACCCAGAAGTTACCCAGAATATTTGCCTTCCCCAAAGGCACTACCCAATTGCTTTCTTTCTTCAGTGAAGAAGTAGCATTTTGTATGTTACCTGCACTAAACAACAGCATGGTGAGGAGCTCACCTTAGAGTAAGGGCACAATCCTGGCTGGGGCATGCTGGGAGTTTTTCTTTCTAAACATACATTGAAATGCACCTTAAGTGGCGTAAACATATTAAAATGAGCTCAGCTTTTTATTTAAGCAAGAAAACAGGTTGACTTTCTGCTAGCCTAAGCTCATATAAATCATAGAATCCTCAAACATTCTCAGAAGCTTCAGTGTTGCCGTATTGCCTGCTGCGCTCAGGTGTTTTATTAAGGACAGAGTGCAATTCCTGCTGGTGCAATTGTTTTATGTTGCCATCTTGACTTGATCCATTGTTTCTTGATCTCGATAAGATGGAGGCAAGTGCTCTTGGAGAGAGGCCATTTGAGGTCACCAATTGCTGATTGCTGATTGGCTGCTGCTGGCCCTGTGATTACTGCACACCCCGTATCATCACACCTCTGGCCACCCTCCTTATGTCATAAGCACTGTTGCAACATGTCCTGAATCAGTACATTACTCTGGCATGGTTATTATTCATTTATTCATTTGAAACATTTTAACCCACCTTTAAAGCTGCACAGCCATCATAAGGCATCTTACAATATTATAAAAACATGAACATACAAATCAAAACACATATACGCATTCAAGACAGCAACAGGTAACGATTTTTAAGCACCAAAATCATAGACTGGAATAATTGAGTCTTCAGATTTGTTTGTTTTTAAAGTTAGCTGTGATGAGGCCATATGTATCTCCCTGGGGAGAGAGTTCCAAAGGTGTGGAGCCACCACTGAGAAAGCCTTGTCTATAGTAGCCGCCAGCCTATTGGCTCTTGCTGGTGGGCCAGAGAATAGGGCCTCTTGTGCTGATCTTAATGCTTGGGCAGGCTTTCCTTCAGATAACATGGTCCCAAACCATTTAGGGCTTTAACGGGCAAAACCAATATTGCTTGACTCTGAAAACTAACAGGCAGCCCATGTAAACAACACAGAACAGGAGTAATACGATCCAAGTGTCTAACTCCCACAAGGGTTCTAGCTGCCACATTCTGTACTAGTTGCAGTTTCCAAATCGTCTTCAAGGGTAGCCCCATGTAGAGCACAATACAGTAATGTAATATAACCAAGGCATCTGTTACTGTGGCTAGATCAGCTTTCTCTAGATATGATTCCAGCTGCCAAATGAGCTGAAGCTGGTAGCTAGTGCCACCTGGGCATCCATTGAAATTCCAAGACTAATGCATCATCATCAATCTTTATTTTTTTCCCTACAAACCTACCATCAGCACTGGGAAATCTGAAACAGTAAGTGTTCTATTAGTTTTCTTATCCATACAACTTTCTGTTCCCACATCCAGAGATTACTAGTAGTGGTGTGATTAAATAAAATTAGACTCTGGACTCAACAGTCTTATGCCTTCCTTCTTTAGATGGCCATGTGTGTTATTTCACTTACTTCAAAATGTGGTAAGGCGTTTGGGAGAACCCCCCCCCCCCACTCATTCAGCTGAGTGGCCTAAAGGCATGTCCTAATAGCATTAGTGATTACTCGGCAAAAGCCCGATGGCAGAGAGATGTCAACTCAATGTAGCCGTGATCCATTACTATATCTCAGTTCATCCTGTGATTTCTGGACCTTTGAAATGAGAGGACATACTTTTCCACGAGTGGCCTTGCTTCAGGGCTGGCCCAAGACATTTTTGCTGCTTCCTTGACACAAAGGACAAGATGGCGCCCCCTCCCATTCCATGTACAAAAGCCGACTGGACTGGCAGATAAATCTTTTCTTCCACACTGGTGATGGGACAACATCTTCCACTGCACCTGAAGGCATCAGACTAGCTTACAAGTCATAGGACAGGCTGCATGGCACACAGCTCTCTCCTCCAACAGCTACCTCCTAGCACCTGCCATCTGAGGTGACTGCCTCACTCTGCCTAATGGTAGGGCTGGCCCTGCATTTCTTGACCAAATATTTTTAAATTAATGGAATCTCTTGACATTCCTAATACGAATAAAGGACCATGTGAGGTACGTTCCTTTCTGCTTTGTAAACATCCCATGTTTTACAGACTAATTTTTATTCTTGACACCAAGACAGACGTTTCCCTCCCGTATCAAGTGTGTGCTCCGTTCTGCAGTTGAACAGGCTGAGGTAATGCACACTATCCTTGCCTTGATTAGAAGGCAATTTGCCAAGGTCTGGGTGTCTGGATATTGCCAAGCGGTTTCTATATTTCTGTTGGCCGAGGAAATTGCTGAGGCAAGGATAAAGGAAGGAAGGGCCTTGATAGCACTAGACCATGTTGGCCCTGCCTTGCTCCTACTTTGACTGAAATATTAGCATGTCATTGTTTGGGTTCATAGTGGAGAGATGTCGCCGGGTGGACCCCTGTGGCAATACCACTCTTGGATGCTCCACCAGTGTAGACCATACCGGCTCCAGGTTTTGGAGGGCCCTTGGGCGAGACACCCTCAGTGTGCCTCTCCCTCAATGAGTCTGTGTTTTCACCACCATTGTCACCAGCAGCTCCTCCTCATCCTCCTTCTTGTCACTGCTACCACTTGCTTGCTTGACAGGCAGAGAGCCAGTGAGAAAGTCAGCAGCAGCATCTGCTGCTCCTCCTTCTCATTACCAGCTTTGTCTAGACCAGGACGAAGGAGGCAGTTGGACAAGCAGGTTGGACTGGTGAAGAAGAGGAGCATACAGGTCCCCTATTCACAGTCGTCCACACCATGGTGAGATATTCCGGATTTCTATTTACATTATCATCCTAATTTCCAAATCTGCAGTTATACCTATAAATAATTTTATGCAAATTAATACCATCTTTTGTCCTTTGTTTTGGGTGATATATGTACTCTGTTTTGGTCATTCACAAGTGGGGCCACCCTAGGGCAGCAAAAAAGACCCCACGCGCAATAGAGCTCAAATCGCAGTGAAAGCTTTCTACTAGGGTGGCCAGTTCTCCTCCTTTGCAGAAGACATTCCTCTCTTTGAAGGGCTGCCAGAGCACTGTCCTGTATTTTGAAGGTGTCCTCCCTTTGAAGGGCTGCCCAGTCCAATTCTTGGTTAAAGATAGAGAGCCATCAGAAGGAAGAGCTGAAGCTTGAAACTGTCCATCAACAGCACCTGGACAGCAAAGTAAAAAGGCCAGCACACAGGCTACTGACTTCCACACTGTGGGGAGATGTACTGTATTTCTATTTAAACTATAATAATTATTTCTAAATTTACATTTAGAAATAAAATTTACATAAAAAATTTAGAATTTTTAAAGGATGTTTTTAGGATGTTTTAGGATTTTTTATGCAGTTTTAATAATATGTGTCATGTTTTAATCAGTTTTATGTATTTTATCATGTTGTTGTTCCCCGCCTCGATCCAGATGGAGAGGCGGGTAAGAAATAAATTATTATTATTATTATTATTATTATTATTATCTCTCTATATAAATTAGCATATGCAAACTATGTAAATCAGCCCCATCTTTGGGGGTCATTTATTTCCTTTCCTTTGGCAATTCATAAGTGGCTACCCTACTGAAGCCTGATTAAAAAACAGCAACCTCCAAACACATTCTTCCCCTCATTTTCCGTTAGGCCAGGGCTCAGTTAATTTGCTCTCACTGTATCTAAAGCAGCTTATTGGGGGGGAAAAAAATCTCAGCCTAGCAGCAAGCATCTAAGTCTGCATGGGGGTATTAATGAGCAGCCAGCTACAGTTGAATGAAATGGTCGACACAGAAGGACTGGGGGCATACTTTTTCTCTCTATATTTACTGTGCCTTGCTTTTGGCCCTTTTAACCCTCCATCCTGACAGCAGGGCAGGATAGAACCATTTGAACGGCTTTTCCCACAGTGCATATTCTCTTACTCATCGCATTAATCAGGTTTTATAGTGCAGCACCCCTATCCCCCCCCACCCAAGAAAGAGTGTTCAATGCTCATAGCATCCTTATATATCTAATCATCTACATACCACCTTTCTTGACTTGGGCAACGTGTTAAGATTTGGGAGATCAGCTGCAGTCCTAAATACATTCACATGAAATAACAACAGATGAAGCTCTCTTATTTCAAGTCACACCATTGGTCTACCTAGCCAGGATCATCTTCATGAATTGGCAGTGGATTTCCAAAGCTTAAGGCAAGATTGGGGAGATCAGTGCAGGATAGGAATGCATACCATTGACCTATATCAGGGTTAGGCAACCTGATGCCCTCCAGTTTTGGACTACAACTCTGTAATCCCTGACCATTGGCCATGATGTCTTGGGCTTGTGGTAGTAGTAGTCCAAAACATCTGAAGGGCACCAGGTTGCCCACTCATTAGATTTCATTTCAATACTGCCCCAAAAGCCAAAGCTGTCTGGGTAGTTCACAAACAAATACAACATAATAAAAACATAATATAATATACAAAATGTAAAAACAATATAAAACAGCTAAAAACAGTTACAATAAAATACCTGGACCTAATGAAACAACTGAGTTTTAAAGTTCCATCATATGCCAACAAATGCCTGGAAGTTTTAACCAGTCTTAACTAGCACCAAAAATAAGACAATGTTGGCATCAGGGGGGCCTAAGTGGGAAGAACATTCCATAGTTTGGAGGCTACCACTAAAAAGGCCCTCTCCCTTGGTACCATCTTCTGAGCCTCCCTCAGAGGAGGCACTTGGAGGAGGGGCTCAGACGACAACCGTAGTGTCTGGGGTGTATAACAGGATAGTCAGTTATAGTGGTCCCAAGCCATGTAAGGCTTTATAAGTTAAATCAGCAGCTTGAATTGGGCTCAGAAACAGAGAGGCAGCCAGTGCAAGTGGGCAAAAACTGGTGTTATATGCTTAGACCTTCCAGTCCCTGCTATCAGTCTGGCTGCCACATTTTACGCAAGCTGCAGCTTCCAAACAGTCTTCAAGGAAGCCCTATATATTGCAGTAATCTAACTTGGAAGTTGCCAGAGCATAGACAGCTGAAGCCAGGTTATCCCTGTCCAGATAGGGGCATAGCTGGGCCACCAGCCGAAGCTGGTAGGAGGCACTTTGTGCCACTGAGGCCACCTGAGCCTCAAGTGACAATGATGGCTCCAGGACAACCGCCAAACAACAAATCTGCTTCTTCAGGGGGAGTGTAATCCAATCCAGAACAAGTTGAATACCCTCCATGCTGTCAGAAGAATGACCCACTAACTGATCTATATAGTACTGTAATGAAAATAATTACTGCCCCTCAGAGCATTATCACACAGAGGAAAATCGCATTTGCTTGCTGTCACTTCTCCACCCTGCATTTGCCCCTCATTTCTCCCTCTTTTGAAAGAGGAAGTAAACAATGTGCACATGGCCCATTCAGTAGGCCATTTTGATCCCGCTGCTTCTCCTGCACATAGCAGGAGATAGTGGCAACTTCCGTCTTTAAAGATAAGTCGGACTTACAAAGGAGATTTTTTGTTGCACGAAGAAGGCTAGAAAGGGCGGGAGGCACTTGGTAGGCAGGCGATGTCGTGAGAGGGACCCATGAAAATCTGTGAGTGCCCAGTAATGAGCATGCAATAAAACACTCGTCTGATGGAGCTCTAAGACAGGAGAGGGCAATTTTTGGTCCTCCAGATGTTTTGGCCTATAATTCCCGTCATTCCTCATCATTGGCTATATTGGCTAGGGCCGATGGAGGGTCACAGGTTGACCACTTCTGCTCTAAGATGACCGTTGCTTGTTCACACTATTGCAACTTTACTAATGACCAGGGTATACTTTTTTCTCTGTCAGAGGCAGAGTTTGTTGGAAAGATCTCAGAGAAGAGGTAGAAGTGATGTTTTATAGAAGGCAGAGGCCTCCCTTTTTCTCTTGGGAAATTACATCCCTATAAGTCTTCATTTTTGCTGACATTCCAATTTGCAGCTTCGGCGTCACCAGGAGATAAGCATTGAATTTTTCCTCCTGTTAATGAAACCCAGGACAGAAAGAGTACAAAAAAGAGGGAGATTCAGTACTGCGGGGGCTTCTTTACATCACTGCTTAGCTGTCACTCCAGAGTGCCAATCAAGGCTCTGATTCAAGAGGGATATTGCCTCTTAGGAAGGCAAAAACTCCACGATGAAAGCTGGCAAGAATGAATAAATATACTAAGTATCAGAAAATATTATGGAGCTCGGGAAAACATTACATCCACAGTCTTCCAAAAAAAAGGTTCCAAGCAGCATTATGGGAGTTCTATTAAAACATGCAAGAAGCCATTTGCTTTCACTGCAGAACTTTCACAATTTGTTATAGTGAAAGTAAAAATGTGCACAGTGTCCTGATTCAGGTCTCTTAAACAGACAGAAGACCAGTTAATTTTATTTGTTAGTTTGTTTGTTACATTTATATCGCACCTTTCCTCAACTGACCTCAGGGCATCATACATGGTTGCCCACCATACGTTTTATTCTCACACCAACTCTGTGAGATAGGTTATGCTATCTGACCTAAGATCACCGAGTGAGCTTCATGGCTCAGTGGGGATTTGAACCTGGGTCTCCCCCTGGGCTGCCATCAAAGGTAGGTATGGTTGGGCACGGTCCCATTGACAAGAGCCCCCTGGAGTTGCTAATCCCCTTCACCATTGCAATGTGCTTGTTCCCCTGCCTCTTGCTCTGGCCCAGACCACAAAGGTGGTGAGAAGGAGGAGGAGGAGCAGATGCCAAGGCCTATTTACTCACTGGCTCTCTGCCTGTCAAGCAAGCAAGTGGTAGCAAAGATGAGAAAGAGGGTGAGCACAATAGCAGTTAATGACAAGGGTGCTGAGAAAATAGAGCCACTGAGAGAGGGAGCCCTTTGAGGGTGCCATGCCCAAGCCCCCCCCCCCCCAAACCTGGAACCAGTACTGGTCTCCCCAGTCCTAGAATGACACTCTACATTAGTTCTGTCTTAGCATGTGATGATGCTTCCTCTACTCTTAAAAATCCAGCCTGGGGATTTGGGGATGGAGCTGCTATTTTGAGCAATTTCTATAACGAGATGTCTGTTTGGAAACCTTCTTGCTGTGGATCTTCAGGGCATGTTGCACTAAATACAGCCAGACTAATAGCCACCTACATTAGCCTTCACCAAGGGTGCCTTCCAGACGTGTTGGACCACAACCCCCATGCTGGTTGTGGATGATGGGAATTGTGGTCCATCTGTCATGCCCCCACTGAAGCTTATTTTCCCAGAAACTGAAGGTACCCCAGATCAGTCACTGTCACCAGACCATGAAGAGCCTGGGGCCTCGGGAGAGATGACTGCAGGTCCATCCCTGTCAGAAGCAGAATGTTGTACAACTTCCTGGCTCCAGGGTTTCATCACTTCAATCTACAGGCTAGTAGGGTTCCCATGGGAAGGAGTGCTCACTTGGAAAGGACTCCTCAGGAGAAAGTGACTCCTCCTGAGTAGGGCTATGACCAGAGAGCTCTAATGAACTACTGTGGAGCCCTGGGTGAGGCTCAGCAGGCTCTTGTGTTAAAAGCCTTCAGTGCCTGCTTAGCCAGTACTGGAAACAAGGTCTTATCCAGCTTCTGCTGCCTTGTATAATACAACAGAATAAAAATAGTTTAAACGTTTTTAATAGGGATGTGTATCGTATCGTTAAAATGTACGATAATGATACAATAAGGTTGTTATCGTGCATGTTTTTAACAACGACAATACGATAGAAAATCCTTGTGCTACACATATGTGCCAAATTTGAGATCGATCCCTCCAACTCTCAATTTTATATGAATTTATTAAAGATCATTTCCGTTCTGACAGATCAGAATGACAGCTTGCCAGACCTGTCAGAACGGAAACGATCTTTAAAAAATTCATGTAAAATCGAGGGTTGGAGGGATCGATCTCAAATTTCATACACATACTTAGGCATACCCCAGAAGCAATGTGACCAAGTTTCAAGTCTCTAACGTTTAAAATACATATGTTATAGGCATTTTTTTCTTTCTGCCAAAAATATCATTTTTTAATGATAATTATCTTGAAGACGATACGGATCACCTACGATATGAATGAAGATGATAATGTTTAATATAGAAAAATTAAAACAATGTAAACTGCTAAAAACAGTTTAAATAAACAATGTTTTCCATAATAGATCTGTTCCAAAATAGCCGACATAGATGCCTCATCAGCTACCATTACATTCCTGGGAGTAGAGGGTCGTCTTTACCTGGTGCTGAAAAGATGACAGTGTCAGTGCCAGGCTTATTCCATAGTCGGGAGGCCACCACTGAGAAGGCCCTCTCCCTTGTTGCCACCTTCTGAGCCTCCCTTGCGTCCTGCTTTCCTGACCCTGCCTTGTGACTGAACCTCGGTGCTACTGACCTTGGACTCCTCCTTGACTCTGCTTCTTGGACTGCACATTGTATCTGACTATTTATCTATGTTTTGACCTCGGCTGCTCTTCAGATCTCTCTTTTTGGATTGCTTTTTCTTACCTGATAAAACTGTGCTTTTGAGCATTGCCTGCTGATTGACTTGCTTTTGGGTTGCCCCCTAGTTTAACTTGAGCCTGATGCAGCCATAGCAGTCACCATCATACCTGGAGGGCATCCAGCTGGGGAATGCTGGACTACATTATCAGGCCACAGCTATCTCCCACGACATCAACTTCTCTATTGTCCCACATACTGAATGTGGCCACCTTGTGTTACTATGGCTGTACTCTTATGAGTCACAGCCATGTTTGAAGATGCACAAAACTAACACTGGAGAATGATAACACTTATCCATATTGGAGGAGAGAGAGGTGCAAGTACTTACTGATGTCTTTCAAAAACAAATGGAAGGAGCAGTCCTGAGAATTGTTGGGGAGTGGCTGTGTATCCGCTTTTACAAAGGACAGTTCTTTGTTTGAAGGGTTGTCAGAGGACTGTCCTCTATTTTGATGGCATCCACTTTTTTGAAGGTAGGGTGACCAGATAAAATCCAGGTCAGGGCTCAAGTAACTTTAACAGTTGTAGAGAAAAGGGAATTTCAACCAGTGTCATTTGTATGCAATTAGTTCCTGATGAAATTCCCTCTTCATCACAACAGTTAAAGTTGCAGGCACTATACTAGAGTGACCATATACAAAAGAAGGCAGGGCCCCTGCAACTTTAACTGTTGTGATGAAGAGGGAATTTCAGCAGGAACTAATTGCATACAAATGACACTGGCTGAAATTCCCTTTTTTCTACAACTGTTAAAGTTACATGAGCCCTGACCTGGATTTTATCTGGTCAGCCTATTGAAGGGCTGTTCAGGCCAAGTCTGGCTTAAGGATAAGGAACCATCAGTAGGAAGAGTTGCCCATCAACATCATGTGGACAGCCAACTGAGCAAGGCACACAAATTGCCCAGTCATAGTCTTCTACACAATAGGGAGATGTACTGTATTTCTATTTAAATTATCCTAATAATTTTGACATTTGCATCTGCACACAACATTTGCACATGCAAATTTTATGCAAATTTGTGTCCTCTTTTTGCAGTAGTACCCCATCAATGCATAGGCATGCTTCCAGCATTTTAAACACGGCTCTTGAGAGCTTTAGGATTGCAACCATGCACTGTGAACGGATTCTATTACTTATTTTTTTCTAGGCTCTGTTTTAGCCAAAACGGTCTTCTTCAAGATGGCTTAATTGGACCTAAGAGAAAGGAACAGTCTGTCCTTTTAAAACTCCAAAGACCAGTTTGGATCAATTTTAGATGATTCATTCTAAGCAGATTGCCCAGACATGACATTCACAGCTGCTTCCCAGTGGGGCCCTTTAACAGAAGCCCGACAAGAGACAAAAGATCACCACACAGGAAGCTTAAGTGATGATCTTCAGCTCCTCAGAAATCCGGGTGGGTCTTTAGCTCCAGGCCTTTCCTGCTGCTCCCTCACACACAATTCTCAGATCTTTTCTGTCAGCACAGAAGGTGTTTCCTTTGCCATTGTCTTCCATGGGAGAAGGTTAGGTGTGTAGAGATTTGTGTAGGTTTTAAACCATGCACACGCACACGCACACACACATGGAAGAGAGTCTCTAGAAATGTAGGCGAATAGTTTATATTGTTGTAGTATGACATCAGGCAGAAATCCCTTCGTCAGCATCAAAATCTCCAAGGCATTCCAAGAATTGCCTTTTTTAGCTACATGCTCTGAGGCATGGGGGAGGGTTGGCAGCAATCCAAACAGAGCGGTATTTGGCTGCTCTAGCTGGAAGCATGGTGGGGTGGGTGTGCTTTAGGAACCTTTCTTACTCCATGTGGCAGCCAATCAAGGCTGCTTTCTAAATACCAGAGAAAATACATGCAATCCATCTAATGTTTCCTTTGGCCCTGGGACTTAGGACAGAACAACATGTCACAAGGGGGGAGACCGTGAACGAAGAGGCAGGCAGGTGCAGGCAGTAGCCTACAGATACCAGTTACTGGGGAACATAGGCAATCGGGTGCTATTGAGCTCGTGTCCTGCTTGTGGCCACTGTGTGAACAGAGTGGTCAACTAGATGAACCCTTGGTCTGATCCAGCATGGCACTTACGCTCTTATGTTAACCCACTCCTGTTTTTCTCTCTCCCTTTTTAACGTATCAACACAACAGCAATTGTCATTTTTTTAAAAAAAGTTCATCGGAACGAGGGCATGGAAGAAGTATGGAATGGTTCCTGCAATCATATATAAAAAAAGTCAAAGAGGTTCTACCACTGCAGCATCTTCAGAAATATTATTTTCGACACAAGAGACCCTTTTAAAAAGATGCTTCATGGATTTCTCTGCTGCTTTAAAAATCATTGCATTCACTTCTAAAATTGAGTAAAATAAACCCCATTTCTGATCTTTTAGCAAAATAGCTAAAATAGTTTGGGCCTAAATAGTAAAGGCGAGACAGGAGCAGCAGCAAGTCAGAGAACCTCACAGGGGGAACCCCCAAAGTATCCAACTCATTTCTGAATACTTGGTGTATTCACACTGACTTCACTTGGTTAACTCCTTGTACTGTTAAAGGTGATGTGCACGGCAACAAAGTAAAGGGAAAATGTATAAATGGACAAGGTCTGAATAGATTTGACAGTGTGCCTTTATACTGAAACAAAACCAACTTTGTATAAATTGTAATACTCACTTCCTGACAAGGTTAAATCTGGATAATTAGGCCTTTATATTAAAAAAAAAACAGCAAAGAGTCTTTCTCCTTTTTAATCATTCTTATCAGTCTTTCTCATGGCTGTCAGCTCTTCTCAACCTGTTTCATTATCTACTCTAGCACCTGTGAAAAGATTTTCCAACATCCCACTATAACTTTGAGTTTTCCTTGGTTTGAGTTCAAACACCAGACATTCCTCTCCCACCCTATCTTGGACAACTTCCAAAACCTCAACTAGTTTCTCTTGGAAAATAAAAAAGAGAAATGTACAAAATAAAATCAGGCTTGCTTATGAAGCTTACTCTATTATTAAACTTTTTTCCTCTCCAATTTTGTCCCATCCACTTTATTAATGAGCTGATTTATACGATCAGCAAAATAAGTGGCAAAGGTTTTCCTGGATTGTACCACTTCAGGCTGTATGTGGAGTTTGGAGGTTTGAATAGCATCCCACCTCAACTCTTACAAAGCAGCCAACTCTGTGTATATAAAAACTAGCATGTCTTGATGTGCACCTTTTACTCAAAATGCTATTTTTTCTATGTGTAGGTGTCCTACCCCACTTCACACTGCAGAGCATACATACAAACTCTCCACCTACAACCTGTAGCAGAAGCAGATCTTTGCCTCCTCATCCTCCTTTCTGTTCCTTTTCCCACTAGGCATCCGTTCGATCGGGGCCTAGTGGAGTCGTGGGGACAGGAGCAGAAGCTAGAAGGATACAACAACTTGCCCATACTAAATACCACCTAATATGAGAGCTAAAGTTTACCTAATACAAATGATCCCCCTGCAGTCCACTCCAGCTTCCTCTAGGAGGGATTGGCGAATTTATTTTGCTGCCACTGCAAAAGTTGATACTTTAATTGTAATGGGTTTGGAGTGTCCTACTAACAAATCACAGATGGTGTGAACCACTGGCCAACCTGCTCTTACTTTCAAAAGGTCCCCCAAAAAGCAGGCCCTAACCTCCTTATACAGGGGACAATATAGTAAATAATGCACCACGTCTTCCACTTCACCTGCTCCACAAATACAGATCCTCTGGGAGTATTGCAATCTTTTATATTTCCCCTCTAAATAGGCCAATGGCATTGTTTGGAAGCGAAGGGCCATAAAAGTCCTTCTGAGCACTGGAAACGACAAATCTTGTAAATATTGTAGCAAATACTGTTCTCTCTTAATAAGACTATACCAAATGGAGAATGCTTGATGCTGGTTTGCTAACGCATCTTCTTGAAAATCGGACTTTAAAATCCTGTTTCTTAGAAACTCCTTATCTGTTTGATTTTGGGCTTCTCCCAGGCATAAACTTGAGAGTGACCGCCAATTACTTGCCCAACCTCCTTTCTTGAACAGCTAGAGAAAGGAGGTTGGGCAAGTAATTGGCGGTCACTCTCAAGTTTGTGCCTGGGAGAAGCCCAAAATCAAACAGATAAGGAGTTTCTAAGAAACAGGATTTTAAAGAAACAGGATTTTAAATGGATGATAGTAATTTGGCAAAGGTTTGCTTTCTTGAAGCAAACCTTTGCCAAATTACTATCATCCATTTGCATCAGCCAGAAGGATACAGGATGTTGTGGATTCTCAGTGCCTGCCCTCCCTGGGCCCTTCCCCCTTATTTGCATCTCACCTAAGGTCAGAGCCCCTTTAACATTTGTGTAGAAGATGGAATTCCAGCAGGTGTAGTGTTTCATGAAGGCTACTCCTGCTCTGCTACACAACTATTAAAGGCGCAGCAGCCTTGTCCATAACACTTTTGTATTGTACAGTATCAGAATGTCAGCTATTACTTTTGCCACAACTAGGGTGACCATATGAAAAGGAGGACAGGGCTCCTGTATCTGTAACATCTGTAGAGAAAAGGGAATTTCAGCAGCTGTCATTTCTATGCATGCAGCACCTGGTGAAATCCCCTCTTCATCGCTATAGTTAAAGCTGCTGGAGCTATACTAGAGTGACCAGATGCAAAAGAGGGCAGGGTTCCTATAGCTTTATGAATAGGGAATTTCACCAGGTGCTGTGTGCATACAAATGACACCTACTGAAATATCCTTTTCTTTACTACTGTTAAAGATACAGGAGCCCTCTCCTCCTTTTCATATGGTCACCCTAGCCACAACACCAGTCAAGGAATGCTGGGGGAGCAGTAACTCCCCCACAACTGGCCATCAGGCAAGTGCACAAATCTAAGAGCATCATCAGACAGGGTGGGTAGGTTTGAATCGGGTTTCCCTACCATCGCTTTGCCTCCTGCTTCTGTTCCACAATAGGGATGAACAGCTTCTTCTTTCTTTATACAGAGAAGAAAGAGGAAGCAGCAACGACCACGTAGCCCATTCAGTGGGTGTTTTTAGCGTGCCGCTTCTCCTGCACGCAGCAGGAAATGGTGACAGGTTTCATCACAGCCAAAAAAAACGGATTTTGTAGGTCTTTTTTTGTGACGGGAAAAATTAGCAGAAGGAGTGGGAGTCGCATGGGAGGTGGACGGCGTTGTGAAAAGGATCCATGAAAATCTGTGAGTGGGCAGTAATGAGCGTGCGATAAAACACTCTAATTGCCACAGCTTCTCTGTGATTGCCCTTCACATATGGATTGCCAACTTAGTGAGCAAGATTGTATCTCCAGGTGGCTGGATTTAGCTTTCCTCCTCCTCCTCCCTGTGAAAATACATTGTGAGGCAAGCCCTTACATTCTGCTCTGCAAACTCTGAAAAGAGAAAAGGATGCACATGTCCCAAAGCTGGAAAGACTTTCAAGTCATGCATATTTGTCTATCCTTGTGAATTTCCTGAACTTATAGCTGGGTTTGAGCCCAAAATTAGAATGAAAGGAAAGGACACCATTAAAATATTCCTTTGGCGACTCGGTAAGGAATAAGAGCAATGCATGGTTACTTATGCCTTCTTTTAATAGGTGGAAAGGCTGAAATACCAAATATACTATGGGACTTTTAGCTCATTTCTCAGTGGAATAGGCCTGCATCATTTTGCAAGTAGTGGGGAATAGTATTTGTGTGTGTGTGTGTGTGTGTGTGTGAGAGAGAGAGAGAGAGAGAGAGAGAGAGAGAGAGAGAGAGAGAGAGGGAGAGGGAGAGGGAGAGGGAGAAGCAAGGAAAGCACACGTTGCTTTGAAGATGTAGCTAGCAGCCACAGTACCCAATGCCTGATCTGGATTGGGAGGCCTGCATCTGTAATTTTCATTGCTAAAAAGTTCTTCCTTTTGGTGGCGGTCAAACATTGTCCTTTAAGCCCTTTCTGTTCCTTCCCAGTTCTTTTCATGGTGGGTGGTTTCACTGACATTGAATTATTACAAAAATATCAAATTGCTCCAAATTATCCAGTGCTTACTGATATGTAAGACTTTCTGCCATCCCTTATTTACAAGCACCTGCAAGATATGCAGCAGTGGAGGCTGGTGCCCATTGGGGCTGGTGGGACTGAGGATGGGGAAGATACTCAATATTCTACTGTGGTTATCAGTGGAAGGCAGGAAAAGACCATGCATGGCATTCAGCAACCACAAGCCTTGCGTTGGAGCAAACATACCTGTTTGTGTGTGTGTAGGGAGGGGGGATTTCTCTGTCACAAGTGGGTGGGGAGAGGTAGAGGGGCACTGCCCCTTTCGTCCCAAATATAGAGCTGCCTCTGACATACAGTGTCTTCAGAACTTTGGAACAATTTCACCATATTAGTCACCATGTATTCTTTTTATTGGTGGGCGATATCAAATTTGACAGGTACAGATAGAAACTGAAGCCCATTGCAAGAGTAGTAAGAGGGATGAGTGAATATACAGTATGTGTGTATCTATGATGGATTTAACATTCAGAGTGTTTAATCTTCCAAAGCATAATTAAAAGGGAAGATAAATGATAAGGTAGGTCTTTTATGGAATATTGTGGGAATCACTCCGTGAGCTGAAATCTTTGTTATCCCCTTGCAAAAAGGAGAGATTAAAAATACAGGCTGAAATTTTGTTAGTACAGACAAGTGAAAGTGAGACTTGTTTGTCTATCATGATGATTATATTATTGGACTATCTATTTCTGCCTTTCTGTAGTCTATCCATATGGCTCAACATCGCTGAATATGCAAAGTTATAACATGATCATATTCCTAGGCAGCTGCATTTTGCAGGTCCCAGGCTGCATGTACAGAGCCTACTACACACATATAAGCTGTATACACACAGGCTTAAGGTAGCTCCAAAAAAGAGGACAAATGAAGACACAGATTTGCATAAAATATGCATATGCTGATTTATATGGGTGGAAGCAAATGTATAAATAATAATTCTAATTTAAATAGAAATTCAGTACATCTCCCCATAGTATGGAAGACTGTGACCAGGTGACCCTGTTGGCTGTCCAGGTGCTGTTGACAGGCAGCTTCAAGGCCCAGCTCTTCCTTCTGATGGTCCTTCAGATAGAGGGCTATCCTTTGTTAAAGAGAACACATGGCCATCCTAACACAGGCTCTGTTCACAAAGGAATTGTCAGTATGTATAGGCCAAGGATGAGGACTCCAGGTGTGATCTTTCTTCTCCTTCATGAGTTGACTATACAAATGTCCCAAATGGACTCTTGCCACTGTTACTGAGTACATAGGATGGAGCTGGATTGACAAGCTCTGTGGCTTCCTAGGTTTATTTGTTTATGTGAGAATTCTGTCCTTGCATTTCCAGGGCAAACACATCACTCAGGGCAACGTTCAACAGTTTAAATTGCATCATCATCATCATAAAACCGCAATATCATGTGAAAGACAACGGAGGCAGGCAAAGCAGATAAAAACAAACTTCAGATAAAAACATTGGGTTGGATCCAGATAGGTTTGTGTGCAACTGGGCTGGTGGAAGCTCCAGAAGCAAATTAACAGTGCATAGTTGACCAATAGCATTCTCTACCACAGATAGTAGCATTGTACAAAATTGTGTGTTTATTTTTTTAAAGGTAGCTAAGCAAATTCTCAGAAACTGGATTTCTAACAAAAGTTATCTGGCAGGAAGTTCTGATCATCCATCTTTGTATTATCTTTATATGTCTGAATTTCACACTTCCGGAGACTTGGGATGGAAAAGAGAGGAGGGAGTATTTTCTTATTATAGCAGAGAGCCAGTGTGGTATAGTGGCTGAAGTGTTGGACTGGAAGTTGGGAGATCCGGTTTCTAGTCCCCACTCAGCCACGGAAACCCACTGGGTTTTGGGCCAATCACAGACTCTCAGCCCAACCTACCTCACAGGGTTGTTATTGTGAAGATAAAATGGAGAGGAAGATTATGTATTCAGCCTTGAGTTCATTTTAGGAGAAAAGCCAGGATATAAATACAATAAATAAAATAAATAAACAGGGTATCATGGTGGATGGGCCCACTGATGGATGGCACACCTGTTCTGTTGGATAAACCTAGGAAGAAATCTCTTAGCCTACTTAACACAGGGTATGTGCAAACACTGGGCATCTTAACTGCTGACAATGGAAAACCCCTGCATGTGCTGAATTTGGGATCATGTCCCATTTTTGGAAGACATTTTTTTCAGTTTCTTCCTAATTTAACTGTATTATATTATATTAGGCTGACCATATGAAAAGGAGGACGGGGCTCATGTAACTTTAACAGTTGTAGAGAAAAGGGAATTTCAGCCAGCCTCGTTTGTATGCAATTCGCACCTGGTGAAATTCCCTCTTCATTGCAACAGTTAAAGTTGCAGGCACTATACTAGAGTGACCATATACAAAAGAAGGCAGGGACCCTGCAACTTTAACTGTTTTGATGAAGGGGGAATTTCACCAGGGACTAATTGCATACAAATGACACTGGCTGAAATTCCCTTTTCTCTACAACTGTTAAAGTTACATGATCCCTGTCCTCCTTTTCATATGGTCAGCCTATATTATATTATTCAATAAAAGGATATTGTAGAGCTGGAAAAGTACAGAAAAGGGCAATCCACTGATCAAGTGGGTGGAGCAGTTGGATTCTGTATACCAATTGCTGAGGAATATGAGCAGGAGGGTGATAAATTGTGCTCATGTCCTGCTTTTGCGTTCCCTATGGGCATCAGGTTGGCTCCTGTGGGAATAGAATGCTGGGCTAAACCGCCCTTTGATCTGATCTGATCTGATCCAGCATGGCTTTGCTGATGTGCTTATGTTTTTAATAATGTTCAAAAGAAAATGCAGATGGGGTGTTATCTTGATCAGGGTGGTTACATAATGGAGATGTGTGTTTGTTTAAAATGAGAATTCTGTGCAAAGGACTATTTCCCCCCTCTTTCCTAACTGAGTGGGTTGCCTAACTGGGCACCCATTGCCTCCAAAACAATAATATAATTTGGCAAAGTTAGTGATTGTGTTTGTAGAATGACACTACCGCTGTCTGATAATATTCTGTCAACTGGCTGGCAGCAACAGCATACATTAAACAGAACAGGAAATATTGTCTGAGACTGACCCCAAAAGAGTCCTTGCATCATGGATTAGCAAAGGCAGTACAGAAATACAATGAAAAGGCAGTATAGAAATACAACAAATCAATCAATCAATAAATGCAGTATAAGGCTGTAACCTTATATCCATTTACAAGACTAATCCCCATGGAACTAAATTGAGTAGATTTATAAAGGATTGCTGTGTAAAGCTACAATTCTGAACATACTTTCTCGGAGGTAAATCCCACTGAAATCAATGGGGTTTACTTCTGAGTAATCTGGTACTGAGTAAGCTGCAAATGAAAATGATAACTCAGGGACACACACACACACACACACATGAATGATAGGAAGACTAACAACACAGTAATTTCAACTTATATTTAGTTCTAAACAGTTTGGCTTCCACCCTCAAAAGTAGCTATGATAGTAAATGGATACCAAGAGTGGCAGTCTGGTAGGCTGGGAGATGAAAATTCCTAAGAAGAAAAAAGCAGAGATGTGAGTGGTATAAAATTTATGAATTGTCCTCCAGAGTAAGGCCGTGTGGACTAAGAGTTCTGAGTCTGTAGATTAAGAATTTTTCCTTTCTGTTCAATTGGAAGCCATTGTAAATCTGAGAGATTTGAAAGACAATCAGTGCGGAGGATCGTGTTTCCTTACCAACACTTTCCCCCTGCTTCTGTCCCACAACACTTCCTCTTTCTTTACATGGGGATGAAAGGGGTAGTAAACAACGACCACATGGCCCATTCAGTGGGTGTTTTTATCTGCTTCTCCTGCACACAGCAGGAAATGGCAGGATGTTTTGCTACAGCCAAAAAAGTCAGATTTTCCAAGAGCCTATCTACACTGTACCTTGGAATGTTTTAAATAGTATTTTAAAACTTTCAAATAGGTGCATTCTAAAACGTCTTAGGCCACATTAAGGAGTACTCATGTTACAGGAGAAAAATTCTTCAGTCTTCAAAGCAGGGTGTGCGGTCTCACACCTTTCTGTCCGTCTCTTTCTGTTTGGTTTTTACAATGAGTTTTGGGCAAGGCATTGTGGGTGCTGTAGTTCACTCGCACACTTCCTCCTTAGTTCCCCTTTCATTCCCTAGCTTTCAATGAGTTTAGGGCAAAGCATTGTGGGTGCTGTAGTTCACTCGCCCACTTCCTCCTTAGCCCCTCTTTCTTCCCCACCAATCAACTGCTAAGCATTTGGGCGCCGGTAAACAAAGCATTGCCCTCATGAATCACAAACAGAAAGGAAGGACACATTATTTTACTTAAAATGATTTATTAAAAGTAAAAACCGTTGTATATAGCTGAAGTGAGTTTTAAAAAACCTCGGGTATACAACGTTCAAGGGAGTGCATCATGTGGCCCAAAGAGTTTTCATAACCCTTATAAAATGTTACAAAGCTTGAGTGTAGATCGGCTCCATGTCTTTTTTTGAGATGGGAAAATGAGCAGAAGTATCGGGAGACACGTGGGAGGTAGACAGTGTTGTCAAAAGGACATGCGAAAAACCATGCATGCCTAGTAATGAGCATGTGATATAATGCCCATCTGATGACATGCTAAGTGCAAGTGAGTTAAAATGGATTGCAACAGTTTTCTCTAGTGTTTTGTGTGTGTATGTTTTAGTAAGAATTACATATTTGTGGTTATGGAATCTTGTTCTTAGGTCTGTTGTAGTTTTTCCTGCATACTGTATATGACTCTTTTTTAAAACATCCAATTAAATAAATTACACTAGCGGAAGTGCAGGTTATTGAGTGTCTAATGAAATGAAGTTTGTTAGTAACTATTCTTTTAAAAGAAGTGGTTTCTTGAAGGTAACTATGGGTAATGCAATAAGCTGATTTACATTGGGGTGATGCTGGGTTGCAAATATCTTATGTAAGTGTTGCTTTAACTAGTAATGTACATAAATTGGATGTTTTCTGAACATGATGCACGTTGGAGAATTAATAGCTTCCATGAGACGGGCACAATGGTTTTCGGTGGTTAAGAGGACATCCAGGAAGCGTAATTCTGGGTTTCAGTTGTGGTGTTGCTGGTAAACGTTATTGTCAGGTGGATGAAATGTAGTGCAATTTTCCAACCTATCCCCTCAATAGTCCCAGATGATGAAGATGTCATCTCTGTAATGCCACTATCTGCTTGGCCCAGCATTCCAAACAGCCACTGTTGGTTATCTGTTGAACATAGCAGCTACTGATGAGGGTGGAAGCCAAAACATTTAGCACTAATGAATATATTTTGAAATTACTCTGTTGCTATCCTACCTACCTACCTTTCATATATATATATATATATATATATATATATACTTAAAACTGACTGCATTCATAGTAGATTCAGAGCCTTTTTGTTGCTTTGCTGTTGTGCTGCTTTTACAACCCCCGCCCCCTCTCTTAATGGAAGAAAAGTGGGCTTACTTATTTCGGAGTCTAATTCTTTTGAGAGACTTTCAGCTGAAAGATTTAAAGAGTCTGGATTGTTAGGTTTATCTGTATTCGCCAGACATCATCTGCACGTGGTAGTGCTTGGTGGCAGGAGGAGACGTAAGCACATGCCATAATTGCATGCCTTGTATGAAGCCAAAGTTTTTGGAGGGATTTGTTTTTAATGATGTATTAGTTTTTATTTGTTTAAATATTTAATCTATTTTGTGGTTCTTGTTTTTATATTTATTGTTGTTCCCTACCTCGATCCGGAGGGAGAGGCGGGTTATAAATAAATATATTATTATTATTATTATTATTATTATTATTATTATTATTTGCCGCTTTACCACTGGGATATACCTCTGGGCATTCTGAGTTCTGCCTCTTTACTCCTGTGCCCCCACCCCGAGGCCTTGCCCAGGTACCAGGATGGTTTATTTGGAGAGTTGGCTATAGTAGGTGAAGGTCACAGCACAACGGAAAACCAGTGTTCGCTTTCCAGTTCCACTCCCGTCTCATGGCCAGGCCTTCTAGGGTAGTAGAACCCGGGAAACTATGCTGCCTTAACTATATCCTCATGTTTTTGACAAATTGGTAACAATTGTAATAATGCATAGGATGTTATAGTGCTTTAGAGTTGTCGAGGCACCTCCTAAATTATCTCAGTAATCCTTGCGGCAAGTCTGTACAGTAGGTCAGTACCATCACCTGTTGCAGTTGGATGAGGGATAAGCCCAAGGGATGGCATGGACCTTGCCTATCTTGCTACACTGTGAGTGCATGGCTGAGGGAAGAGATGTGTGGGCACCGCCAGCCCTACCATTAGGCAAGTGAGCTGCCCACCTCAAGCAGCAGATTTGGGGAGTCCTGAATGGGCAGCTAATTATTAGGTATTTACTTTGTTATTGTATTTGTACTGCCAGGGAATGGGAGAGGTGCTTGAGGGATTTTTTTTTGTCTCAGATGCCAAACTAACTTGCCTAGCCTTGTGTATAACACATCTTGATATGGGGGAGGCAGCAAAACATCTTGAGCTGGCCCTGAGTGTGTGTGTGTGCTCGCACGTTTGTGTGTGAGTCCTCTCACAGTTCTTACTCACTACACTACATCCCCCCATCATCCTCCCGAAACATAACAGAACAAAGAAATGAAATATCTTTATGCAGTCTTTAAATAAGAGAAAAACAGGATGCCAGTAAAGCAGAGGAAAGGTGCCAGACATGAGAGTTACACCACGTTGTTTAGTTTACAGGAAGCGATATGTTGTAGTATTCACTTGGCTCTTTATCTTGCTCGCCTCTTATGGCTGATCTAACAGAGTGAGGCAAAGAGTCTGAAATGATGATATGGACAAGAATTCAGTACACATAGCCATGTCTATTTAATGGAGGGGAGATAAATCAAACTGGATTCATTTGGCTGCTCATCAGCCCCACTCCACTGTACCTCAGCCCTGAATAGTTTTCTTCCTTTTCCCCCCAAACCTTAACTCAACAACCCCCCTGTTGAACTTTGTACCAGATTGAATCATGTGCACAAAGAATGCACATTGTTCACATAAAGTACACTTAAAACAAAACAAGGAAGCTGGCTATAACATAACTAAACCCTGATGGCGTCCAGATCTTTACTCAAATATACTCTATTCTGTCTGAGCAAAAAAGATCCTACTCAAGCAATTACTAACCTAAGATAACAAAAACATATAGGTTCAGAAAAGTGGCTGATCACTGCAAAAGAGCAAATTGCTCATCAGCAATACCTTTGGTTGCCTCTACAAGAGCAATTTAACGCTCTTTCAAGGTGCATTTCAGATTTTACCTCTACAAGAGCGGAGTGCAAATCAGGCGCACAGGCGCTTTTTATCTCCTATTATGCGGATTTTCGCATTCGCGTTAAATAGTGATTTTATTTACCACGGGAGTAAGAGCGCCTTATGTCCATGTAAACAACTTTCTTTGCAGTCACATTAATGATCAGAGTGGGCAGACTGTCGTGATGTCATGAATAGAACTGCCCCTTCGCTGGGAACACCTCCCAGCTTTTCGTTCAGTTTTATTTCCTGTCTTGTCCTGGTCACTTCCTTCTTGGTCTCTGTCTCTCTGGATGGAAGCTCCAGGAAGGGGTGACCCAATGTGAACTGTAAATAAAGTGTCTTTAAACTCCCGTCCTGGAATATGTTTTTCATGGAGACATGGGGCCAAACGAGAGGTGGTTTCACAAGAAGGGGGGTCAGTAAGAATGTGCAGATGTGCACATAATTAAGCTGTCTGCTTAGACAAATCGTCCTCTCACTTCTTGGTGGGTTCTTGACATGAGCTGTGTGTGTGTGCATGTGTATGTTTACATCACCAAAACGACAAGGTATTACTGAGAAGGGAAGAAGGGGAAATGGTTGATCTCGCTGGGAAGAGGAGGAGGAAGGAATGAAGCCACCTGCCCCTGTGTGTTTTGGCTTGCGTGTGTGCGAGGCACATTCCCATTTACTCCTGAGCAGTTCACTTGAAATGGCAATCGGGCGAAAGGGAGGGGGAGAGAGGCAGCTCTGACTAAAAATAAGTTTTAAACGGCTATTGGATGGGAAACTTCTGATGCACATTGAGACAAAGGGAACAGGTCCAACAAGTCCAACAAGTGATTACCGGCAGGTAACCCGGGTAGGCAAATGCCTAATTTAATTGGAAGAGTTTTAAATATAATTAGCATTATTAAAAAAAGGAATTTAAAAGCGGAATTATTAGCATTGGATATATTTAAAGCCTTTGATTGCGTGGAATGGCCAGCGCTTAAAATAATTTTAAAAACATTTGGGTTTGGAGATAAATTTATGGGAGTGATTGATCAGCTATATAAAAACAATAAAGCTGAAATAATGGTTAATGATGGGTTAACGCAACAGATTTCACTAGCTCGAGGAACTAGGCAAGGATGTCCACTTTCACTGATCTTATTTGCAATAGTGATAGAAATTTTGGCAAATGTGATAAGAGAGGATGAAAGATTAAAGGGGATTGGAAGAAAGGAGAAGATTAAACTGAATATGTTTGCGGACGACACATTACTGACTTTAGAAGATCCCCTGGAGAGTGGGGAGGTGATTAAGAAGCATTTGAGAGAATTTGGGGAAATTACGGGCTTACAAGTTAATTGGGGGAAGTCAGAAATGATGTTATTTAATTATAATAAGGGAGAGTTGGAGGAGTGTAAAAATAAGTTAGGTCTTAGGCTTAAAAATATGGTACGCTAGTTAGGAATTAATATTGTTAAAGATTTAGATAGGTTAGAGGAACTTAATTTTGTAACTTTGAAAAAGCAGGTTGGGGAAAAATTAGAGATATATAGAAAATTAAAACATTCTTGGTTTGGTAGAATAGCGGTTACTAAAATGAAGATATTACCTAAGATTAATTTTTTGTTTAGAATGTTACCGATTAAAATATCAGAAGCTGAGTTAAAAAGTTGGCAAAATATGATCAATGCCTTTTGCAATGGAGATAAGAAAGCTAGGATTAATAAAGGCTTATGGTATAAGGCTCAAAAGAAAGGAGGTTTGGGACTTCCAAACATTAAATATTACTATATTGCTAATCAGTTAAGATATATGATAAATAGCATTTTAGGGGAGGAAGATCTTGAATGGTTGGAACCGCTAACAGGGGAAATAGATTTTAAATTGCGAAATATTTTTTTTATTAAATTGCAAAAGAAGGATAGGAGGGGACTGGACAACCCGTGGTTGGAAAATATTCTAGAGATCTGGGAGAAATTTAAAGGGAAGTGGATACCAGGCGATTCCCCACTTGCCCCAGTTATAGTAGTGGGAAACTTCCCAAGGGTCTTAAAAACAGAGATAGAAGAGAGACTGAAAGATCAGGAAACAATTAGGTTAAGGAATTGGATGGAAAGAATGAAGGATAATGAGCAAATTAAAGAGATATTAAAAGGACAAAAGATAGCTTGGTTCAAATGTCTACAATTGGGGAAATGGACTCAGGAATGGAAAATGAAAAATAAGAATTGTAGAAACAACACAAGATTTGAAGATTTAATTGAGCAAAAAGGAAGAAAAGAAGAAATTAGAAACAAGAAAGGATTGACTAGTGAGATATATAAAATATTGATAGATGATGATCTTCAGGACTCCATTAAAGCTTTAAAAATGATCTGGGAAGAAGATGTAAAAGAAAAAATTAATGATTATAACTGGGAGAGGTTGTGGAATGTAATAATGTTAAAGCTGTTGTTGATTAGAATTAAGGAGAACTTTTATAAGATAGTGTGGAGATGGTATCTAACACCTGTAAGTTTTCACCAGATAGATAAAAAAGTGTCTAAGAACTGTTGGAGAGGATGTCAGGAGGTTGGAACTTATTTTCATATGTGGTGGAGCTGTGAATTTGTACAAAAAATTTGGAAAAGGGTGTTTAAAGAAATAAGTGAAATAGTTGGAAGTAAATTGGAATTAAGCCCAAAGTTAGCTCTATTAGCAGTATGGGATAGAGAGAATGAGAATAGAACTAAGAGAGAATTGATAAACAACCTCCTGGCACCCGTTAGAATAATGATTGCTAAAAACTGGAAAGGACAAGGAAGCTATACAATAGAAGAATGGTATAAAGAAATATGGGATATGGCATTGAATGATAAATTGACGTGTAGAATGAAAATAAGGAGGGGAATGTCCAGTAAGAATGATTTTGGAGAAATATGGAGTCCCTTTTTGGAATATGTATTAAGTTCGGGGAAGGGACATCAACCTTCAAAAGAGCTGTTAAAATTTTGGAAAGATACATACACTGAGCTTTTGGGTGGTATTCCATGCTGTCTAGAATGAAACTGGGTCTTAGCATCATTTTGAATGTCAGTTCCCTCACCCCTCTTTTCAATCTGCAATCTGACATAGGAATAGGCTTCATTTGACATTACCTGTCTCTCCAGAGTTACATAATTCCCCTCAGCCTAACAGCCTTAAATTTAATGGGATAGCTCAGAAGTAGGGTAGAGATTCCTTGGGGAACATTAAATAGCTGGCATGTGATCTGAGGCATTAGCCCTAGCAGTTAATCCAAACAGTTATTAATTAAATGTCTAGAGATGTAGTTCTTCTAGAGACAACTTGGCCAGGATTTATAGATTTAAGGCCAAAGAATATCTCTGAGGAGTAAGTGAAGCAAGATACAAATACATCCTTTCAAACTGGCAGAATACAGCCTATTTTATAAACAAGCCCATTAGAAGTCAGAGCAGTGACACTGAGAAGTGGACATTTTCATAGCACAAACTTGCTAAGTGTTTTGCAAACGAAAAGCAAACAAGTCACATTTTTGTTCTTTCACAGAAACATAAGAAGAGCCCTGCTGGATTGGACCAATGGTCCATCTAGTCCAGCATTCTGTTTCAAACAGTGGGCAACTATTGGAAGCACACAAATGGGACATGGGGGCAATAGGCATCTCCTGCTGTTGTCTCTCAGCAAACAATATTCGTAAGCACAGTAGAATGGAAAGCATCAATACTTTCCAAGTAAGGTTGCCTCTGCGCTCGGTTTTACCTGTTCTCCAGTTTGGTGTGTGTGTATGTTCTAAATTCCACCTGCAGGCCAGGTCTATCCATAAGAGCCAATGGGTCAGGATGTATACAAAAATGACATGCAAGGAGAGAGTCTTCCTGTGCCAGGTCAGTGAGGATGACAAAACGGTTTCAATGTGCCCTGTCAACTTCTCTGTGGCCCTTGCTGATGTGACTTTCAAGGGCCAGTTTCCTTATGAGGAGACAGTACCAAAGCCACCTGACATTTTGGCAATCTGCTTATTTATAAATTTATAAATTGAGAATGGAGGAGCAGGTGGGCACTCAAGCAGACAACCAGTTCGGGTTTCCTCAGAAGTAAACAGCAGATGACTGACTGGATTCTCATTTCTCTCTTTGCCCCCACTTTAACAGGTTGGGTATGTCCAGAACAGAGGGTGAAGGTTGACTCTATTCATAACCCACTACACTGAATATTAATGAGTCAGTGACTATTTAGAAGCCTATGCCCACATCTAGCCTGCTCTAGGTTGGTCAGCTGAGAAATAGATAAAATAGTTTCTTCAGAAACTATATTGCTTGTGTGTCCACTTGTTTCTTTTATCCTGCTGTCTTTTGTACGCTGTGTTTATACAGTTGATTCTTTTGTCCAATATATTGCTTGCTTGTACACTTTTGTCCCTCACATTGCTTTTATGTACATTTCTTTTGTCCACCACATCGACGCCGCTTGTGTCTACACTTGTGTTTTTTTACTCACCATCACACAGGTGTTGTAGTGCTTTCAAACTAAGAAAGACCTATTTGACCAGAGTCAACAGTGTTTCAAAAGCAATGAAAGTATACAGCTCAGACAACAATGATGTTATCAAACCAAACCACCTTCAGCATTTGGGGGTGGGTGGGAGAGCATCTGTCTCCCCTCCAAGTTTCCTTTTATATATGCACTCAGCCTATGTTTATTATAACAACACCCACAGAGTCGTATGTTAAATAAAAAAAAGGGAACGTCCATAAGAGCACAGATGGTTAGCGGGTGCTGCAGCATATATTTTTAGAAGAATGTCTGAGAAATAATTAGAAATGAAATGTAGCACTGTGTAGGTAAAAGATAAATACAATACAGTACAGTACAATTCTAGGAATATAGGATAATAGCTGCACAGTTCACCATGGATTATTACTTTCTTTATCTTGCCACGCAGACAAGGTTGAACAGTCACCTATTTGCTGAAACTAGCTTTTCACATTTCAGATGTATTAATCAAACTCATACCTCCCAAAGGTTGATCCAAGAGAGAAAATTCAAATGATATCCATCCAGTAATAAAAGCATTTAGAATGAGGAAGAAATCACACAAAGTCTAGGAAACTACCAAAAGACAGGTGATGTGGGGGGGGGGCAGGTACCATCTGGGGATGTGGGGAAGGAGATGTGGGCATCTGGGGATCCCCAAGGGCAGTATTGGAATCCCAGGTAAGCCAGATTTGGCTCCTACGTCTGGGGTTCAACACCACTACAACCAAAGAAAAATATTAGGGAGAATTAGTTAAAATTGCTACACTGATTCTGCATTACACCTATGCATCTCACAAAAACAGGAAACACAAACAATACAAAATGCTGGGGAAATTGTAATCAGCAAGTTTTATATATTCATGTGTAGCGGACATGCGCTGTGGTGTTACAGTTTTGGAATCAAATATTCAAACTATATACCTTACATCAGTACTGGCTTTGTGAACGTAATGGATACAACAAAATGCCAAAGTGACATCTCATAAACAAATCGTGTTCACACCGATGGCAGCTTGCAGGGTAATAGCTAAAAGTTGGAAATCCGCAGAACCTCCAACATTAAAGTCTTGGTACATGGAGCTGTGGCAAATAGCCGTGGATGGAAAATTGACTTACCAACTGAAGTTAGCTAAAGGCAAAGACATAACATTTGATTGATTGATTGATTTAATAAAATATGGCATGATTTTATTGCACATATAAATCAGAGACATATGCAGCACTATTAGTCAAAGCCTTTCCTCAGATCATGGAAAAAAAGGTTCAATATAATTTGTTATTATGAAAAATCATAAAGAAAACCTCCAAGCAGCCAATGGAGCCTCCCTATCAATTTTAAATCTCATTGTTGACAGAGGGTAGTACATTAAACATTTTCTTCCTTTACTTCAAATACAATTGTAAATTAAAAAATAAAGTTGGAATTTTTTTTTTAAAAAATATATCCACCACTGCATTTACACAAATGAGCCTGGCACTCACCCTCATTTGCTCTGCTCAATTAGTACCTTCCTGGATTTCAGCAGAATTGCTCTTGCCCATACATATTATCTGAAAAAAAACTAACTGGAAATATTATATCTCAAACAAATAAGGTGTGGTGCTAAGGCTAGCCAATTTTGTTCCCTGAACTTAAATCCCAGCACCTAAACTTAAGCAATTTGTGGTCTATATTTGGCCATTTAGAATAGCTCATGGTTTAAATAGCACACCCTGTCAACCACTGTTTAAAGAAGACATTTCAAACAAAGGATTACTCATAGAAAGACTCCATTAATTTTTCAAATAATATGTACAGGAAAGAACAATCTACTTATGAATGATTCATCTGTGGGGGTGGTAGGGAGGAACGCCCAGAGTGTTGTTTATAACATTTTGACTCCTTAGTCGTTCACCTTGCCTTGGTCTATCAACCCATATAAACACCAGTCATTTGCACCATCTCCAGTACTTTCTGTGTCAGTCCAGAAGTAACTGAACAATCTGTACCGACTGAGATTCAGCCATGTAGCGACCTGAAAGGCTCAGCACTTGGTGCCAAGTAGACCAGTCAGGTTCCAGAAAGGCTCATATTTGGTTCACTTGGTAGTGCTGAGTTGACAGTGTCTTGATATATCTGGGGAAGGATCACAGATCAGAGTAGAAAGCCTAACTTTTGGATAGTATGAAGCCAAATCCATTGGTTTATTCTGCTCCAGTTTCTGGCATGGTCTGCTGTGCCCAGATTTGGGCACCACACCTTTTAAAAGGCCTACCTAGTTGAATTTTAAGATGTTTTATTGTTATTTTAATAATGTATTAGTTTTATATGTTTTTAATCAGTTTTATGTTTTTTATACTATTTTGTATTTAATGTTGTTCCCCACCTCAATCCAGAGGGAGAGGTGAGTAAGAAATAAATATATTTTTATTATATCCCTTTCTCGCTCATGGCGGTTTTTCTAGTAGGACATGACGGGCTTTGCCAAGTCATGCTGCCTTTTACCGATTCAGGAATTTTCTGACAATTGAACATGTTTTTAAGTATGACTGCTTTCTAGATGTTGGTGTGGATGTATTTTCGTAGGCCCAGTTTCTGAAGGTTTTCTGTATAATGTTTTGATGTGATGCCGATAACTGATGTGACTAATGGAATAATTGTGACCTTTCCCTGTTGCCATAGTCGTTTGATTTCCATGGCCAGTGGTGTATATTTTCTTCTTCCTTTTCAATAACTTTTTTGTCATTCGGTATTGCTATGTCAATGAGGTATGTGTATTTTTCTTTTTTGTCTATGACCATTATGTCTGGTCAGTTGCAGGGTATTGTCTTGTCGGTATGAATTGTTCTGTTTCAGTATATTTTATGAACTGCATTTTCCAAGATTGTTTCGGGTGAATATGTATAGTATGGTATAGGTTGTTTGATAAGGCTGAATTTGATGGCCAGTTGTTGGTGAATTATTTTTGCAGCTGTATTGTGATTGTCAGAATAGTCCATTCCTGCCAGAATTTTACATCCTCCTGTTATATGGTCTATTGTTTCTTGGAATTGATGGCATTTCCTGCATAGCTCTGTTGTTACACTGTGATCTTTTATGATGTATTTTTGGTAGTTCTTGGTGGCTATTATTGTTGTTGTTGTTATTATTATTGTTATTGGAACAAATTGGAACAAATTCAGAGGAGGACAAGGAAGATGACCAGGTGATATGGAAAGCAAATCCACAAGGAAAGGGTATGTTTAGCCTGGAGAAGAGAAGATGGGAGGGGGCATGATTGTACTCTTCACATACCCCACAAGGGCTGTTATATAGAGTGGCTAAAGGCTTGGTTTCTGCTGCCCCAGAGGGCAGCACTAAATCAAATGAGTGTAAGTTGCAGGAGGGTAGATTTTGGTAAGAAACTTCTTGCTGGTAAGAGAAATCCAACAATGGAACCAACTACCTAAAGGGTGGTGGGCCCTCCCTCACTGTCAGTCTTCAAGCAGACAGTAAATATTTTAGATACTTATATACATACATACTTACATAGTGGAAAATGGTGACTACTGTTAGAGTTTAAATTATTATTCATATGTTTCCATCAATCTACATATTGCTTTAAGCGGTAGTGTAAGCAAAGAAAAGACACCCACATACCCTTGGGCTTGCAATCTAAATTCCATCAGGAGGAGAGACAGAGGGAATCAAAGAAAAGAGTGAAAGAGAGAAACAAAATGGAAGAGGCAGAATAGGAAGTGAATGTGATGGGAATGCAGTTATATCCCCAAATGTCAGCAGAGTGGAACAGTACTAGGAGAATCAGTGTGGTGTAGAGGACAGAATATCGAATTCTGACTAGGAGAGCTGTGTTTAAATCTCTGCTTAGCTGACACTGAGCAGTTCTTGGCTAACCACTATCTCTCAGCCCCAAAAACCTCACAACATTTTCACGCGGATAAAACTGGATAGTTCCTATGTATGCTTTGGTCACCCACACAGTGCCTGCAGAAACCTCCAACAGTGCCCATGAAACTCTCCAATCCCTGTCCCCTTAAAAATGTATTTTTTAATAAAAAGGTTTTTTTGAAAAACATTAGTGTGGTGGGTTCTCATTCCAGTTCCTGAAGATGCTGCTGATCAACTATTCTGTAGTATGAAGAGACGGAAAGAATTGCTTCCTGGCTCCACCCAATCTTCTTCTGTCCCTTTCCCCTTTGCTTTCTCTCTCTAAGGTCCCCTCTACAAGGATTCGCTTTTGCGCCCAGTTAGGTGATTATGCGCATAATCGCTGAAGCGCATTTACACCTAATACCTCTGCACGAGAGGCGGTGAGAGGCGGCGAAGCACATTAACAGATGACCAAAATGCGCTTTACAAGTAGTTAATGCGCATAAGCGCTTGTTCACATAGTCAAAATGCGCTTTAACGGCCGGAGCAAAATAAAACTCGCTATTTAACGCGCATTCGATAATGCGCATAATCGGAGAGATAACGCGCCTCTACGCCCGATTTGTGCTCCGTTCTTGTAGAGGTAATTTTTTAAACCTCTCTTGTAGAGGCAGCCTAACTCTCTATTCCTAGCCTCTAGCCTTGGTATTTCTCTCCACCCACCTGTTCCTCACTATTTCACTCACTTCCCCATCCCTAGCCTTCTTTCTCTTCCTTCCCAGCCCCTAGCTTTGCTGTTTCTCTCCCACTCACACCTTTAAGTTGCTATTTCTCTCTACTCCAAGCCTCTAGCCTAGCTATTTCTTTCCTCATACCTCCTTACTTCACTCTTTTCCCCTTCTTCTTGCCTCACACTTTCTCTCCCCTCTACCTTGCTATTTCCCCCTCCCTCTCAGCTTCTAGCCTTGCTATCTCCACCTATTTTGACTAGCCAGGTCCACAGTAGCCATCATGTGGCTAGCCAAATCCTTCATGGGATCTATTTCGTGCTGGGGCCCACAGCACTTTCTTAAATTCCTAAAAGGTTTGAGAACCCTGCTTTAGAGAAAGGGCACATTACAAGCAGCAGCAGCAGCTTCTTTGTATGTGCGGACAGGGCAGTGCCCATCTTTCCTGTTCAGTCCAAGCTTCAGTGGCTGAGAATTGAGCAAGAGGCAGAGTAAGAGCTCAGCCAGGCCCAGTGGGCACCACCCACCACTGCTGGAAGGGACCTGGGGGCTGTCTATATGTGATGAAAGCCCCAGGTTGGTGCACGGAGGCCCAGTATCAATTATATGATGCATAAGCCACCGCACACCCACCCTGGGGCTTCCCCTCAAACCTCCAAAACTTTTTTGTCCTGAGTGCGGCAAGGATGGCACATTGCTGTGTGTCGCTGTGTTCTGGGGTTATGGCAGAGGTGTGGCCAGGCAAATGGCAACCCCCTGATTGGTTGCCATCTGCCCGGGCAGGGCGGAGGGGTGGGCCGGAGAGCTGAATGGCTGCCGGAATGCCCCTACACTGCCTTTGGAGAGTTCTGGACAAAGCCAGGGAGGGACAGGTGGCAGTGGCAGTCCCCCCCCCCCCGATGATCCATATAAACCCTGCACTCGCTCCTGCACATGGGGATAAAATGGTGCAATTCCGCAGGAGTGAATCCGTGGGGTTTTGAGGACTCGCGGCGCCAATGCGCGGTCATCAAAACAGCCCCCTGGTTGAGATACCACCCAAAGTACTGTTCCCAAGATTCCCTGGGAACATACATTATTACTGTAATGGGCTGTATGTGGGGCTTCCTTTAAAGACGGTTCAGAAACTTCAACTGGTGCAGAATACGGCCGTCCGAGTATTGGTGGGTGTTAGGCGATTTGATCACATAACATGGGTGGGAGGGTGCTGTTGCACCATGTCCTGCTTGTGGGTACCTGGTGACAACTGGCTGGCCACTGTGGGAACAGAGTGCTGGACTAGATGGACCTTGGTATGAACCAGCATGGCTCTTCTTATGTTCTTGGTGTGGGATGTGTGTGTTCTGGAGTTGTTTTGTGGTTGTGCATGTGTGTGTACATGTGTGTAGGTATTGAGCATGTCTGTATCTGCTTTTGTGGATCTCTCCCTCTTCCCCCCCCCCCCCCGCCTGTTCCAACCTCCTGCTTTGCTTTCATGATCTTGAAGGTGCATGGCTCACTTTCTCCTTTCTGTTCAGTGGATTGTTGCTGTAGCAGAGAAATGTGCATTCAAAGGAGTGCTTTGCTGGTATAGTAGGGGTTACACTCATGCACACTCACTCACACACCCAACCATCTGCTTTGAACTCATGATTAGTTGGCTCTGCCTACTGTGATCTCCTGGCTCTGCCCACCATTAGCTAACCTGCTCTCTGACCCACTGGCCCCAACGGGCACCAGCTGCCACTGGTTACTAGACTAATGAATACACGTTATTACACCCTGACCTCTAGAAAAGATTATCCCAATCACTGGCATGCCCTACCATTAGGCAGAGTGAGGTGGCTGCCTAAGGCAATGGATGCTGGGAGGAGGAGCAGCCGCAGCAGTGAGGTGTTGGAGGACAGAGCTGTGTATGGCACATGGCCTGGCCTGCACCCCCTCAGCTACCTTGCTGCCCTGAGGTGTGGTGGACTCAACCCAGATTCAACTGCCAATTGGTCCATTTTGGTATGTGGAATGATGGGCGGGGTGGGGGGCCAGAATCTTGTCCTTCACTGCAGGCTAGGGATGTCTGTCACTGGGAAATCTAGTTCTTTTTTGATTCAACAGAGTTTCACGGCATGTATGACTCGCTTTGCCTTTGTGAGCTGAGCTGCAGGCTTTCCCGTGAAGTCTAGGGACTCTTTTGTGCATTTTTCCCTGCAGGTTTTGCAATTTCTCACAATTTTGAGCAATGTGCCCAAATTATGGCCAAATTTACACAAATTCGGCCACAATTTCCACAAATTGCTCAGAAAATAATAATGTCCCAAATGCCTGGAAAAATCCACAAACTGCCTGGCTCACAGCAGATTGAGTTGGGAGCCACAGCAGGAACCGGAACGAAGTCAGTGAGGAGGGGGATCTACAAACCTAGAAAAACCCATTGAACTCCTCCCCCAAATGGATTTCACTGACATCCCCACACAGGCAGCAACATGTCTTCGAGTAGCCTTGAAATATCCCATCATACAGGCTTAAAACAACATTGGACTTAACACCACATTGTTTTCTTTGTTCTCCATCCCCCCTGCACTGTTTTCCTCAGTGTCTGCACCACACCTTTTATGCCCCACCCCATCTTCACCTTTTTCACTGTGGATCTTTCTTTTCTTTGTCAACTAAACACACCTGTCTGGCTCTAGAATGTCCTGGAGTGGTTGGTGGGGGCCAATTAGGAAGCAATGACTTCATACCTTAAGGATGAATGAAGGCAGATCTAAAGATTACAGTTAACCTTTTGTAACTTCGGAAATTGCTAAATAAATAAATACATAAATAAATACTCGTAGTGGTCAAAATACATCATTTGCCTGTCTGGACTAATGTCTGGAACTATGTTGTACTTTCTTCTTTCTTATCTAAATAAACCACCATCTTGAAAGAGCTCGCGGTTACCTCGAGGGAGATCTTACATTTGTCTTGGGCTGTTTTTATACATGAGGCTTAAGGCTGCTCTTGCTTCAGCTGAGATAATCGTGTGAAATGCCAAACCTATATTGGATAGAATGCTCGTTCCAGTAGTGGGGTGGCAAATTCAGAAGTGCAGGGTCCCTTCATAATAGTCATAGCCACGCCTCCTTTTAAGATTATACAACCTTGTAAGATTATACAGTAAAAATGAGCTTTCAGACACTTATTTTATCTCTAAGTCATCAATTATGTTTTTGCAATTTCTTGTGATTTCATCACCTTCTATTTCGGTGCTCTATGCAACTCAGTGCTACATCCATTTACTTAGAAGTAAGTCCCAATGATGGTGGAACAACATCCTCTATTACACCTGAAGGCAGTAACCTAAACTAGTAGGTGCAGAGCAGGCACCTTTGCAGATCCAATCCCTGAAAAATGGAGCTGTCCCCTTCTTGTTCTGTAGAAAAGGGTGTGAACACAAATCTTGTTTCTGGCAACAAAGAGCAACATTTCAAAAGGAAGAGGGAATGACAAATTCATGTGGTTGCACAAACATTTCTTGAAAGATTCTCAAATGGTTTGAGTAGATAGTACTTCTTAAGTAACTATATCAAATTACTTGGGTCTTTGCACCAATGCGTGTAGGTCTGTTCACACAAGGATAGCTAGCAGAAAGAGCCATTTTGGCCGTCATCCATTTTTACTCTCCTTGGTTCAAATGGATTAATTTGCAGGATGCGCTCTTCCAGTCTTTATTATATTTAATGTACTTGTAAAATATTAATGTTGACCATCTTTTGGGGGGTTAGAATTAATTTTCAGGGATGGGGGCTTGGTTAGAAAGAAATGGAGAAACGATGACAGAGAGGCATGTTTCACTGACGCCAGGTCACACGTCCAGCAAGAATGTTATCCGGTGATTGCATGCATGTGCGAACACACCAGCGTAGTCATTCTCATACAGGGATGCAGGGAAGCAATATCAGTCACTACTGTATAGCAAGAGGGTGCTATTTTGCTCATGTCCTATTGGTGGGCTTCTCATAGGCCTCTGGTTAGATACTGTGGAAAAGAGCTCACTGAACTACGTAGGCTGGAGGGCCAAGTTCCGTTTTGGAGATGCTTTGGGGGCCCACATTCTAGTGGTGGGTGGGGCTGAAACAAAAGGGGCAGAGCCAAAAGACCACAATGTTTTAGTTTACCGTCCTTACTACAAGTATCTAAGAGCCTATCCACATTGCCCTTAAAATGACTTATATTCTGTTTAAAAAGTGGTTTTTTAAAGTCGTTTCATTACGTGGTAGGACACACTGAGCAGTACTTACATTTCATAGTGACTGCTTCCTCTGTCCTCAAAGTGTTCACTGGTGTATTACAGGGTTAATTCCTTGACTCTTCTTTTTCATTTTTATTTTGCAGGCAGCTTGAGTTAGTGAGACAGAAGTGGGCAGGTCAAGCAGCCTGCAAAACAAAAACGAAAGAAGAAGAGTCAAGGAATTAACCCTGTAATACACCAGTGAACACTTTGAGGACAGAGGAAGCAGCGACTATGAAACGTAAGTACTGCTCAGTGTGTCCTACCACGTAATGAAACAACTTAAAAAACCAAGTTTTTACAAAAAATATAAGTCATTTTAAGGGCAATATGGATAGGCTCTAAGCCTTAGGAGAGGCATTTCAACATTTTAGAATGGGGGAAAACAGCTGAAATGTCGGAAAATCAGTAGTAGGGGGAGAGGAGGTGGGGCCAGAGAAAAGGAGCATGCAGATTGGGACATGCAGATTGGGATGGGCAGATTTGGCCCCTGGCACTGAGATTTTGCACCCCTGACATAGGCTTTCTTATGTTCTCTTCTTCTGTTTTCATTTAGGGAACTGGAAGCCAAATGTGGTGAACCAACACGTTGCAAAACTGGAGTGACAAAATTGTAGAGACAAATCTTTAAGCAACAAGAGAAGTTAAATCTTACATAAAATGAGATCTGGCTGAAGATCTGTACATGTTCAATGTCTTGGAAGAGGCAGTTCCTGGTAATCTTTGTGACCAATACACACACAGCTAGCCAGCCCATCCCCATAACTGTTCATTGTTTTATAAATGGAAGTTGGACTTTAGCTGACCTTTTCAATAGGTAGCCTTGGATTTGTAGAGTGACTGCATGGCCCTGATGATAGAAAGCAGAACTGATGGTTATCCTGTCGCTGGCTACATGTAAAATTTGTTAGGCTTGTTTGGATTTCATAGTATTGACATCACTTGTTTCCTGCTCAGAGAGGTCACCTGAAGTTCCCCTCCAAAGTTTAAAGGATCCTTTAAAGAAAAATGAAGAAAAGAAAAAGAGGGTAACAACACTAACATGTTTTTAAAACAAAGTGACCACCCAAACAAAAAGAAAAACCTTCATCAGGTAAAAATAACAATGAGTTTTGTGGCACCTTCAAGACTAACACATTTATTCTGGCATTAACTTTCATGGACACTGAAAGCTTATGACAGAATAAATTTGTTAATCTTTAAAGTGTTTTTGCAGCAAAATAGAATAACATGGCTAACTCTGTGGAATTTATCATAAGATAAGTTATAGGCCATCTCGACAGGAGGCATTTATCGTGCGCTTGTGATTGTTCACTCACGAATGTTCATGGCTCCTTTTCATGACATCATCAACCTCCGATGCCTTTCCCGTCATTTTCAAGCAGGAATCCTCCATTTTATAAGTCACCGAAAATGCGGTAATAAATCTAAATCACGCAATATAGCAGCACCATCTGCTGGTAGTATAAATGAAACGTATGAGAAGGAACCAACAAAAACAGGGAGGGGGAAGCATGTGTATTGTGCTGCTTGTACACCCACAAAGACTCTGAAGGACAAAGCCCCGGTAAGGCTGTGGGATATATGCTTAATGTAGAGAAGCACATAGAATCAGCTTTGAAAATGCTAATTCTCCCTCCCTCATTTTTTTGTGCTTCTCAGAAGCTAAGAGGAAATGCATCTCTGAATTGTGTTGTATTTTGAAGGTTCTTGCAAGAACTTCTTGGTTAATTGGTTAATATTAATATTAAACGTTAGAATTAACTGTTTGTCAAAGTTGTGCTGTTTCAATTTTTCAATAAATAGAACCTTTTTTAATGTTAGAAATAACATAAATTTCATAAACCACATCCTTACAACAGGCAGTTAATAATTTGGGTTCCATTGATTTCAGAGGAAGAATGAATGAGACACTTCAATCACTCCCAATGAAATCAATAGGACTTGAAAATGCTTCACTGTGGCTACATTTTGGTGCATAAGAATATACAGGATGCCACTATAATAAGGTATGCATGGTTGGCAGGAGGAGTGTACATGGGTTTGGAGGTATGTGCATTGTATTAGCACATGACACACCCCATATGTATCACAGTTTTATTCCATTGGCTATTGTGCAGCAGCAGTGGAAAAACATATGAGAGGATCCTAGCATGGATGTGAGGGGGCAATATATCCAGTTGGACTGATGCTCAGATCCCACGCAATACCTAAAAGCACCCTGCTTCTTTTTGTTGTAACCATTCACAGTCTTCCCTACCACAACATGTAAGGTCCACAGTATTGCTCTGTCCGGGACTGGGGGAGGAAGCAGTTATCCAATGGACCAAAAAGTTGCAAAAAACTGGCTAGAGGTAGTCCTAAAAAAGGAAATAGGATTATTCCCTCACTTGGGAAATGTAGCAGGGTCTGTGCTAATGACTGTGCATAGGGATTAAGCTTATAGCAGAAGCGTTTATTTCAGGCACTTGTTTTACAAATTTGGTCAGCAAGCAATTTTAAGCCAGGGCCATATTTTGAACTGAGCATTCCTTTATCTATACCTAGGAAATAGTTTCAAAAACTCAGTGCTTTTGTTTCATATATTTTGCGGGATAGTTGTGGTTCCTCCCCACCATGAATATCCTTGAAAGGGATGCACCTTCTAATAAAAGAAAGTGGGTTTGGCTTTCCGGATCTTGCTTTATATCATCCTTCCTATTTGTTGACCTGTACTAAATTTTGGTCTTTTCCACTTCGATCAGATTTTCCACCTTGGTCAGTTTTGGAATCTTATTATCTGGATCCTCTCTTTAAATGGGTGGCATTAGGCTTACCTAGTTGAATTTTAAGATGTTTTTAATAATGTATTAGTTTTATTTGTTTTTAATGTTCTATCTATTTTATAGTCTTTGTATTTATATTTATCGTTGTTCCCCACCTCGATCCAGAGGGAGAGGCGGGTAAGAAATAAATATATTATTATTATTATTATTATTATTATTATTATTATTATTATTATGTTCTTGGTACATTACAATGGATAAGGTTCTTCCCATAGTTACGACTGTTAGAGGCATGTGACATATGAAATCAGTTTAGTTACATTTTGATCCATTTTCACCTGCTAAATTGACTAGTGCTGTGCCGAAAATTTCTCCCGTGAAAATTTCGACCATTCTCATTCAATTTGGCAGAAAAGAAATTGCTTTCGAAAAGAAATTCAACAGAAAAGAAATTTCGAAGAAATTCTCATGGGTTTGGTTCAAGGTTCTTGTGCTTACCCTACTTATGAGATGAGGAGTGCGTGTGAGCGTCCTGTCTTTCATTGTACAACCATCCCTCTGACAGCCTATAGCTTCTTTGGCTTCCTGCCCTTCCCGCCCTAAGGAAGACATCATGAATTTCTACCTCCTATAGGGCCTTCTCGGGAAGTGCAGGCAGCCCGGGAGACTGCAGAGCAATGGGGAGATAAGCAGTAGAAAGAACAATACATTGGCTGAATTCGGACAACACGATAGTCAATGGTGGGGTAATAATCAACTTTATAGTTGTTCATCTAGGGGGTACTCCCCACACAACATGGTAATAAATAATCAACTCTGGTGTGGATTAGGATCAGTGCTGAGTTGACTATGGCAGCGTTCGGACGACACGATAGTCAATACAACTGACGATTGTTCCCCCCCAGTTGATTATTGTGTCGTCCGAATTC
The DNA here is from genome assembly GCA_029215795.1 of Anniella stebbinsi. Taxonomy (NCBI): domain Eukaryota; kingdom Metazoa; phylum Chordata; class Lepidosauria; order Squamata; family Anniellidae; genus Anniella; species Anniella stebbinsi. Next base: position 129,237,111 of record JARDYH010000003.1, on the reverse strand, counting down.
AGCCAGTCAGTACCCTCAGCCACTTCACAGTGATTAGGTAAGGTCAAAAACACCATTGACATGGATTCAAAGTAAATTATAAAATATCCTGAGAATGAGCCAGAAAAATGGAAGCCTGTTTCATGGGAAAATAAAACTTTCAGGAAATTCCTGAGATTTTTCTTTTCTTACCTCCTAGGAATAAAAGGACACTTTTCTGAATTTTCTCCATAATTTCTTCATCACTGTTTTTGTGATGGCATTCCCTCTCCTCAATGCCCTAAAGTGATGCTAGATATTTGAGGCATTGTGGGGAATGCAAAATGAGGGCCAGGTTGCCCCCACAGTTGATGCTGCTGCCACTTGCAGTGGCAATCCCTCCCCCCCCAACCCCACCCTTAGGAAAAACCAGAAAGAAGCTGTTCCACAACCCTTGCCAATAGAGATGCCTGCCTGTGAGAAATTGTTGGAGAATTTCTCCTCCTCCTGGAGAAATTCGGTAAAATTGTCCCCCCCCCTCCCAATTTCTCTGCCCACAGTTTTGAGAGTCCACCTGTGCACAGCTCTAAAATTTTCTATATGGGGAAACCAGATTTAAAAATTGATAAGAAAATGTTTTTGTGGCAGATGGGGATGAATACATTGATTTTTACCTTGGATCCATTAGTGGGTGATGATGATGAGTTTTTATCATTTTCGGCTTTGCATTTCAAATACAACTTGCCTGCTAAGACTGAATGGCAATATACTACTTGAAATTGCAACGTTAGTTGGAATCTAAGTTTGGCCCTATTGCTTTTACAGTTTCAGAGTCTCCTTCTCTATTGGAAATGCTTAATGAGGCTGATCAGTTATATAAACCCACGATCCATGCATGTGTGTGTGTGTGTGTGTGTGTGTTTGTGTGTGAATAAATCCAATATACCGGGTTTTAGGCAGAAATAGAATAGGGAATTAGATTGTCCCATTTTGCCTAATCAATGGATAGCCACTTTAGAGTTTGTATCTGAAGCGTGAATGGATCTCATCTTCAGCAAAAATGGATCTCATCTTCAGCAAAAATGATTGTTTCATGTCTATTGGACACCGCAATGGCTTATTATTATGATTGTTATTATTATTTACATTTATATATTGCCCCATAGCCAAAGCTCTCTGGGCGGTTTACAAAAATTAAAAGATTAAACATTAAAAAGTCAATATACAAAATTTAAAACCATAAAACATAAAACAGCTGATATTTAAAACATTTAAAACTTTTTAAGTCTGGCTACAAAGTCGTTAAAACCTCAACGTAAGCTGCTAAAATGCCTGGGATATAATAGAATAAGTGATTGTCTAACTTGGATAATTCCTGGCAGTACAATGCAGTTAATGCTTCTTATAAACATATATTTTGGCAATGTCAGGTAGTTGCTTCTTTTTGGGAGGATAAATTTTGTACCGGAACAGTCTTTAATATTTTATTTATTTATTTATTTATTTATTTATTTATTTATTTCTACACTGCCCAATGGCCGAAGCCATATGTGCTGATGTACATGCATGATTCATGGAAATTAATGGTCAGTGTAAGTGACCATTTTTGACAGCTAAAATACAGATATTGCAACATTGGAAGGATAAACACTCACCTCCTGTAATGCAATGGATTGAAGACCTAAGAACGCTTTCAACATTTGAACGAGTAATAGACGTCGCCTGCAAATAGATACTTATTTGGATATTGGGTCGGTTTTTGTTGAAGTTTATGTATAATTCTTAGAGAGATGTATTTTTGCTACACACACACACACACACACACACACACATTTCATAGGCAAGCATTGAAACTGATACATTCAAATGTATATAGTTACAATTATTTTCCTCGTTTTGGGGGTTTTGTTATTGTTTTGTTGAAATTTCACAATAAAAAATAATTAAAAAATAAGTTTGAACTGAGCATGGCCTGAAGGGCCAGCAATATGCTCACTGATTTATGTGTCTTCATGCAAATTTAGAAATAATTATTATAATTAGAAATGCAGTACATTTCACCATAGCATGGAAGATGTTAACTAGCTGACCTGTTTGCTTGCTCAGCCTGCTGCCCAGGTGCTGTTGATGGGCAAGTTCAAAGCCCAGCTTTTCCTTTTGATGGTTTTTTAACCTGGACTGGGCAGCTTTTCAAATAGGGGACTGTTCTCTGTAAAAGAGGACACACATGGGCACCCTACTTTTAACCCTTGCCAATTCTCCCTTGCAATTTTTTTTAACTGTTTATTTTTTCTCTTTGCTCCAACTGTGCCCCAAGAATGGAAGGCTAAGTGGATAGGCCTCTGCAGGGGAGAAATGTTGAGTGTGGGAGGAGCTAAGCGCTGAATGGGTGAATTAGGATGACACTTTAGGCAACGGAGGTGGAAATAGCGTACTGACCATGCATTATTTTGGCGGTGCAGCGGTGGTACTTGCCACACGACATATTGCCCCTCCCCCCGTTGCATGGCTAAAAGTCCCAGCATCCTTCTGGGCTGCTGCGTTTCCTCCCTCCCACCTCCCTCAATCCTCTGGCTGTATCCCAGCATGCACCGCAAGTTCTGCCGGCTGTGTCGGAGCAGCCGGGGGTTTCTCAGCTGCTCCGGCCAGTGAACTCTATGACCAACTGGAATAGTACACAGAGAGAGGGGGGGTTCCCTCCATATGACACCCTAGAGAGAGAAGTCTGGAAAGATAAGCCTGGTGCTTGAGTGATCTAATGGAGTTTTTTCTGTCAAACAATGATAAGGCTGACTCATGGAGTAGAAGCATTCTTCTGATGAAGTGATAACGAAACAGGAAGATTATTACCGGATGCCCTGTTAAATGAATAAATGAGTTAGTGTTGCTATAAATTAGTGCTGTTATGAATTAGTACTATTAACATATGTTATATGCTGCTTTTAATCAGAAAATTTGACTGCAAACTTAGAAGAAGTGTGAATCTCAAAGGATAACTGGTTGCAGTTCACATACCAGCTTGAAAATGCAAAACTTAGCATGGCAGTCCAAGCTGAACAAATTTCTCTTCCCTTCTTAACATGTTGCTGCAAGGTAAGTGGTGGTGCTGTGGTTAGATTTAAGAGGGAAGATGATAGGGTGCTGCAGCTGATAGTGTGAGCATGGAGGTGGGGAATTGCAGGAATACAACTATGAGATGGCTTTTTTGAGCGGTTCAAGTCCCAGACCTAAATTGGCCATTTTGGCTGAATTGGCTGTTTGCTCAACCTTATTTATTTTTGGATAAAGCTACTAAATGGATAATTCCCCCCACCCCCCAGTGCAGCAGGCTGCATATAGGTATATAATTATACAGAGTATAATTAATTAAAGACCACATGCAACCCAAAAAGAAACTGCATTTAGGAGACCAATTCAAAACCCATTTCATATATTTCTATTCATTTCTGCTGACATGGGATTAGGTGGCCCATTGTTAGTATTATCCTTAAGTCTAAGAGGCAGCATAATGCTATAGAAAGTGCACTGCTGTTGCAAAGGCCTTTGTATCATTAGTGAAAAGGAGTTGAGGATTCACGACTAAACTCCCTCATTTTGAATAAAACAAAGGCATGATCCTCTGAGTGTACTGCAGAGAACACATTAAGGAGCTAAAGCTTACAGATCCACTGAATAATTGGAATTTCTAAAAGCTGCTGACACAAAAGGGAAATGTGTTAATCTTTTCTTATATCCTTAACTGTGAAGTTCATATGGTCCTATTCAAACATGAGCCCACAGAGATAATATAAGAGCTATAACTGCACATGGCACAAAAATACCTGTAGGATAAATTTCGTTAAGGGATTGTCTTCTCTCAGCATCTTCCTATCTGCAGTGTGGAGATAATAATGCAATCCTACCTTACTGGGTTGTTATAAGGTGTACTGAAATAATATATGCAAAGTACTTTAAACACGCTATGGGTAGTAGTATCCTGTTGTGCCCATGCACCAACAGAAGCAACCACGGCCAAAACAGGGATTTTGCAACCCCATTCTACAAGCAACTCAAAACGTTCAGAAACGCTTGTTTCCAGAATGAGCCAGATCAGCGGAGCTTGCAGAAGGGAGCTCCACTGAGCTGGTCTGATTGTAAACAAGCATTTCTGCTTGTTACCAGAGTTATTTTAGAACCATAAAAGCTGCACATGTCTCCTTCAAATGTATGATCAGTTTGGATAACAGTACAGACTGCAAGTGTGAATTTGTGAGTGAAGGACTGCAGCCTTATTTTTTCCCCCTATACTCCATGATGGTGACAGAGTGACCTGCCTGATACATGCAACACTCATAAAATGTTCTCTGTGTCCCCAGGGGACAGGAGGAGGATACCTTTCTCTGAAACATGAATGAGCCTTCAGAACAGATTTTGCATTTTCTACTGAGACCTTCCATGCCTTTATTTGCTTATTTTGAATTTGTATCCTGCTTTATGGCCAGAGTGGGTAAACCGTGCATCATAAACAATAATGAAAAGGTGAAATAAAAGAAAAGCAAATTATTATTATTATTATTATTATTATTATTATTATTGCGCCATCGATGCACATGGTGCTGTACAGGATAAAGCAATAAAACAGCAACCCGAGACCTGCTACAACAAAGGCTGCATTTCATCATAAATAACCAGAAGCTGTGGGGAATTAAAAGAGCTAAGCATCACTCACATTGTTTATGGTATCCAAGGCCTGATCAGATGCCCAGCCAACACTCCTCTTCTTTCATCTCACAGGCAATCCCACGAGTAACAGAGAACCTGCTTGTTTTTCCGTGATGGAACCTCCGTAGCTTCAGAGAGCTGCATTTACTTTGAAAGCAGCACAGCAGCAAATATAAACCAAGAGGAATAAGATTCCTGGGGCTTGTCTCTACACCCTATATACCCTGTCACGGCTGCGCAGTTGCACCCCATTGCTTAAATGATTCAACTGCCAACTTGCAGCCACTTTTGACTTTTTCCCGCAAAACTGCACTTTTTCGAAACGTTGTTTTACTGTGACATTTTCAATTGCTTTGATGTTACCACATTGTTTCTTTGTTTGTCAGTGGTGACTTCGGTTTGGGTTGAGAAAGTGACCATACCTAGTGGTGGATCCCAGCACAGGCTAGGTCTGGAATACAGGGGAGGGTGCACAGGTCAACCTTGTAATGGCTGCCATGGCAATGTAAAAGTCGGGGAAAGAAAGTAAGGGCAGTTAAGATATATAACCCATAAATTAAATGCACTGTAGCTATAGGCTTTCAAAGTTGTGCAGGGTTGCAATACAAAAAAGTTTTTGCAGTTTCCTGTTTCCGCTGTCTCGCAAAGGCACTGCGATTTTTCCTAGGCTGGATAGAAGCGTGCTCACTCCTACCACGTAAACTCTTTTGATTCCGTTTCATAGCAGTGATGCTGCAGGTTTTGAGGGGAATCAGGAGGCAAAACGGTGGTGTATAGACACGGCCTTAAGAGGATGCTAGCTGGGGCATTGTTGGTATGCATAGCAAGGCAGCTTTTTAACCTCCAGATCAGTGGTGCAGTCATTGTAGACCCTGGAATGAATGGTTTTACGGCACCCAACTAACATTTCTCTTTCTCTCTCCGCTTGCTGCCTTTCAATGTTTTAAAACTGCTTCTACAATCCTCCTATGTTAGAACAACAATGACAAGATGGTTCACCAACCCTGATTTTAAAACCACCACCGCTACCACCACTACCACCACAACTCTGAGCACTTGCAATTTTCTAATTTACACTCTCTTAAATCATAGCACCATCAGGACTGCAGATACAAAACGGGGTTTGCTGCTGGATCTGTCTCTTTCTGAGTGTTCATGGGAGGGGGTGGTTGTCGTTGTGGGGCCCTGGACTTTGGCCCCAAGCTCCAGCCCAAGCTGCACCATTTTTCCAGGTTGAAGGAATGGAGATGTCAGAAGAGAGGCAGCTTCACTTTGAGCCATAATGGAGGCTGGTAGCTCTGAAGTCAGTGGGCCAGTGAATCTGCTCTGGGATTCAGTCAGAACCAGACAGAACTCTAAAGGAGCTCTCCAAGGTGCTTAAGCCCAGATCCAAAATCAGTTCTGCACCTTGGATAGTACCTTTAGAATTCTGACTGGTTCTGACTGGACCCAAGAGCAGGTTCATGGCTCCACTGACATTGGAGCCACCAGCCTCCACTGCCAAGCAATCTCATCAAGATGCACACTGCCTGAATTAGGTACAACAAGGAAAGTGCTGTTATCTGTGCAGGGACAGCATTGCCTGCCAGCTGCCATTTGTCTTCCTTTAGTCATCTCCCCTCCCCTCCCTAGTCATTCCCTCCTCATTATCTTAATGGGCTTGGAGACGGGCAAGTGATAGATCTTGCAAATGGATGCTGCCAATCCTAATTCCCCCTCCCCCACTTTTTGACAGGGCTCCTTCCAGCAGGCCTCTCCTGTCCTTGCATTAAACAAGCAATCTCTGGACTCCGGCATCTCAGGCCCGTCAGTTGTAGCGCTGAGGGTTGTAAGTCCTTCGCTCATTCGACACCGGGATTCTGTGATTTGTTCAGACAATCCTGTTAGGGCAGCGACATTAAGTTATCATCTCTGTTGACTGGGAGGAAGATGAATGGAAAGCCAATGCTTCATCAGTGGTGGCCTCATGCATATTAGAAATATTTGCATTGACAGGCAAAGGAGCAGGTGGACTTTAAAGCCGTTTCCCTCCCTGTCCAGTGTATTGCAACATGTTCATGGGTTATTAACACACCTCTGCTGTGTCTTGGCATGCAGCTCATTCCCCCCTCAAGCCAGCATTCATCACCTATCCCCCTCTGTCTCCATTGGAGGCTGTGAAGCGCAGTAAATCACAGGGTAAAAGCAAGCAATTCACTGTGCCGTTACCAGGGCCTGGCCATTCACTGAGGAAGGACAAGACCCACAGTGGCTGTTCATGGCATCATATACTCTTTTATCTGGAGGGACATCCTTCTTTTCATAGGGCAATCCATGACTTAGAATATCCTGTGGCACCTTAAAGACTAACAAATGTATTCTGAGAAAAGCTTTCATGGACTAATGTCTAGCTGGGTCCTCATACTCTTTAATTTCTTGGGCATTGCTGCACCACTTCTGCTGCATTATCAGAGGTTGTATTTCCCCCTTTCCTTTTAATAGATTAATTTTCATCTTAATGCCCTTTCACCTAAACACATTGGCTTCTGTTTCCATTTCAGATTAGTAGCAATTTAGCATCTCATGCGAAACTTAAATTGTAGTTAATCTTTACTATGGTTTGTTTAAAGCAAGCCAGTTTCATAACCCATGGGTTGATGTTGGCTTGTTTCAAGCAAAGCATACTTACCATGAAACAAACCATGTTTCAAACAAACCAGTTTGTCAAAGTCAGACAACATGACAAGCTGCAGGTAATCTAAAATGGAAGCAAAAACGTACGACTTCCTCATGGTTGTGCCAGAGAATGAGAGAAAAAGGGGAGAGCATGTGAGCCCAGCAGGACATCAGGCTCATTCCAGTCATGATAAACCATGGTTTATCTGTGTTGCCCAAATGGATACATTACTTCATTTGTCCCTTTAAAAACAAACAAAACAAAATCCATCTACAAAAAGGGCAGCTACAACATTCTTCTATCTCAAGATTTCTCCTATTTATTTGTTTAAGTTTTTAGCAAACTGCATAAAATCCATGAAGGAGGGTGCATGAATAGAAGTTCTCAAATTCTTCATTTGGTAAAGCAACATGCTGAGTAGAGAGTATTTGTCAGGAACACACACACACACACACACACACACTCTACAGGGCAATGAGGAAAAAGGCCGAAATGAAATATATAAGAGTGATGAAGTGGTACACGTTTGGCAGGTATTGTCTGCCCACAGTCTAAACATGTGTGCTGGTAGTAATGATGGTGAGGCAATATACATACCTACATTATGACATTACATTGGCTCAATTCGGACGACGACTAACCCTAACCCTAACCCTAGGGGGTACTCCCCACACAACATGGTAATAAATAATCAACTGTGGTGTGGATGAGGATCAGCACTGAGTTGACTATGGCAGAATTCAGACAACACAATAGTCAATACAACTGACGATTGTTTCCCCCACACCAGTTGTTTATTGTGTCGTCCGAATTGAGCCATTGTGTCTTGCTACTTGTGCTTCTAAAGAATCTTGAGAACTGAGGTTTAGAGAGATTGCTGAGAATATTGTTAGAAAGGCCTAGGTGACAAACCTTTGCCATCCCCAAACTCTTGAGGAAAGATTATGACTGCCAAACTAGTTTGTCTGTTATGTAAGCCCCATGAGACAGTGATTTGCTTCCCTGAATTTATAACTGAAATTCTGACCTGAGAATCCTAAACACTCATGTCTGCCTCACTTCCCTTTTCAATCTGATGCCACACTGTTCTTGAGGTCACTTTTCTGACTGAAGACAAGAGCAACTGGTTTCCCAAAATGCCCCAGGAGGTGAATCTCTGAAGGTTTAAGAGGCTGAACACTGAAACACTGAGAAGTTTCCCACCATTATGAATAGACTGTCCAGTCTGACAGGTTCTTGTGTCTTGAGCCAAATTACACATGAGTCTTGAGTCGTGTGCAGTTTTTTCCCAGAGATTTTTAGTTCATTTTAAAAAAACATATAATGCAGCTGCAGAAGTTGCAATCTGCCTCTGAAGGCAGAGACCTGGGGGTCATTTACATGACGATGGAATGAGAAGCGCGTCCTGATATTATCCAGATTTTCATGAAATTAGCTTTGGTCCGGCAGGGGGCAGGGGCACATGAAGCAAGAAAAGCAGAGGGTACCATACCTAAGATGCTTTTCATGGGCCATACAGCAGTTGAAACCCCCATATTTTGGGGTAGGATGGATTGAGTAGAACTGAAAGTCATCAACTCAGAGGTGCTGCTCAGTGACAGAGGCTGCCTCTACACAAGAGTTTTAAAGCTCTTTCAAGTCTCATTAAAAAATTTACTTCTACATGAGTGGGGTGCAAATCGGGCGTAGAGGCGCGTTTTCGCTCCGATTATGCACATTATCAAATGCGCGTTAAACCGCGAGTTTTAATTTGCGGCAGGAGTTCAAGCGCCTTACCGCCGTGTAAACATACGATTCTCCGCATGTCAACAGTTTAAAGCACGTTTTGGTCATCTCGTACAGAGGTATTAGGCATAAATGCGCTTCTGCGAATATGCGCATAATCGGCTAACCAGGCGCAAAGCCGAATTCTTGTAGATGAGGCCTCAGAGAAGCTTGCGTCCTGCCCCTGTCTACAACTCCCCTGCTCAGGAAAGTTAACTGGAACTGCTGAATTAAGCTCCCCCCCCCCCAGTTTAACCCACACCTCCCCTCTCTCATCCACCACTGGGATATTGTGAAAGTTTAAAGATTAAAACTGCACTTTTATTAATGGAGAAAACAAGCTACATTCTATGAATGAATCAAGCCACTATCCTGACAGATCAGAGTAGTGAAATTGCACCTTTAAGAAAGGAGAAAACAGACTGCGTTCTGTGAATGAGTTAAGCCCCTTGTGCGGTGTCCTGCCTAATTGGAGGGAGCTGCATTCTGTGAATGGGGAAAGCAGCCCTACTGGGAGGAAACAACGCAGCTCTGAATTTCTCAATATGGAAAAAGCAGGAAATACACTATTCTTAAGGCTTGAAAATGCGCAATTCCCATTTTCTCAGTGGGAAAAAGACGCTACAGATTCTCAATGGGTAAATGGTTCAGAATGTAAAGTAGTGCTAAGTGGGGAAAAATGTGTCCAATAAGAGGGAATGGGGGGAAGAGGGTGTCCCTACCCCTTGACCAGGCCACTTCCAAGTCACAGCTCGGTCACAGAAATAGGCACACCTAGCATTTAATTAGGGTGACCAGATAAAATCCAGGTCAGGGCTCATGTAACTTTAACAGTTGTAGAGAAAAGGGAATTTCAGCCAGTGTCATTTGTATGCAATTAGTTCCTGGTGAAATTCCCTCTTCATCACCACAGTTAAAGTTGCAGGCACTATACTAGAGTCACCATATACAAAAGAAGGCAGGGCCCCTGCAACTTTAACTGTTGTGATGAAGAGGGAATTGTACCAGGAACTAATTTCATACAAATGACACTGGCTGAAATTCCCTTTTCTCTACAACTGTTAAAGTTACATGAGCCCTGACCTGAATTTTATCTGGTCAGCCTAATTTAATGCAAGAGATGGGACACACTGTGGCAGAACTGCGTGGGAGCCACTTTAAGGGGGGGGGGAATGCACTAAGAGGACTTTCTGAAAATGCACCTTTTCTGAGGGAAGCTGCAGGATTGCTGCAGATTGGCCACAACGTCATGTATCACAAACAACATCATCGTGCATTAAACCACCAGTGTAGATTGGTCCCTGGTTCGCTTTTGGCTCATAGTGAGTTATTTAACTCTAGATTAGTAGTAGAGTTATGGAAGGGTTGTTTAATCCTCAAGTAACTCATGATGGCCGGTTTACCATGACATGCTACAACCCCTATCAGGGGTTATATATTCAAAATGCACACAATGACATGATTTTATAAAAATAATGCTTTTCCCCCCCCGTGAATAAATGGCATGCCCTAATCCCACAAGAAATATCCCCATGCAGACACAGTCTTTAGCCTGTGATTTTCTTGTTGAATCTGTAGCCAAAACAAATGGGGCATATGGGGGCACATCCAGACATAAGGCAGAATGCAGGAAGGGATGCATCTTCCCATCCATCTTGCAAACTGAATGGTATGCATGCCTCCCCTTTGCCTTTCAGGGGTGAGCAACTGGTGGCCCTCCAGGTGTTTTGGCCTTTAACTCCCATCAGCCGTAGCCAATGGTGAGGGATGATGGGAGTTGTCCCAAGTTGCTCACCACTGAGCAACCCAGACACAGGAAGGTGACTACTTATAAATCTCCAAAAGAGAGAGAGAGAGGGAGACAGAGAGAGAGAGAGAGAGAGAGAATGCATCACCAAAACAAGAATTCAAAAAGATGTCATTGATTTACATACAATTTATACATGCTAATTTATGTTTAGATGCAAATTTATAAATAATTTAAATAATTTAAATAGAAATACGGTACATCTTACCATAATGTGGAAGACTGTGACCAGGTGGCCTATTTGCCTTGCTCAGTCTGCTGTCCAGGTTTATTGATAGCAACCTCAAGGCCCAGCTCTTACTTCTGATGGTCCTTTATCATTAGACTGAACTTGGACTGGACAGCCCTTCAAAGAGAGGATGTCTCAAAACAGAGGATAGTCCTCAGACTTCCCTTCAAATAGAGGACTGCCCTTTTTAAAATAGGACACATGGCCACCCTCGTACATTGGGCCTTATCCGTAGTGCGTTCTCCCCCATTTGTGGCACTCCCTCCCAAGAGAAATGCACTCGGCCTTTTTAGCGCTCACTGTAAATACCATTTGCTTCAAATTGCTTTTAGTTGGGACATCCTTTCTTTAAAAACTGGGCTGGTTTTGAACTCTTGAGTGGCTACTTTACTGCTGTTTTTAAATCGTGTTTTTAATTGTTTAATTACTTTTGTGGATCACTTGGTTGGACTGGATCTTTCCAACTGCTCCGTTAAACAATGGTATTTTTTTTCAAAATGGATATTGTAGTTTTATATTTTTAAGTCACCTCAGGAAGGGGGCTTTTTGCCCTGAATTTGGCTGAGAAATATTTAAAAGAAATTAAAAATATGCCACATGGAATGACTGAAAAGACACTTACGGGAGAAAACAAATCAAATCAAATCAAAGGGGAAACTCAACACTGTTGATGTGCCGGATATCTACCTGGCTAATTACTAGCAACATTCAAGTTTCCTATGAGTCCCAAGGCTACAACTGAACTGAAGAAGAAAAATCTACCACAATGCCTTTTTCCTACCCACTTCTGTGAATTGAGAGACAAAATCCTCTCATCTCCTTGATAACCTGAAGGAGCGGGGATGTAGCATATGTATGCTGCTACTGCAGGGTACGCTGCTGGTTTGGCTTTGATCAGAGCTCGACGCTTGTTGTTGAAAGGATATATTTAATCTTGCCAGGTTTTCTGAACCTAGGCTGCCTGTTCAAGTCCACAGCCACAGGCCCTGTCAGACAGGAAAAAGAGCAATCTCTCCAACCTCTCCCCCTCTTTTCAAACAACCGCCAAACAAAAGCAAGTAACTAGCCAAATTAGAGTTCGTTTCCACCAGGCACAGAGCGTCTGAGCGTGACTCACATGTTCATTATATTCCTATGTTTCTGAGGGACATCATGCTGAGTGTTTGGAAGAACTGTTTCTTATTATTACGGGGTGGGCTTTCTTTTTTCTTGTTTCTTGTTTCTTTTAAACAGCGAATATCAAAGCTGACTTTCAATTATCACCCGTGTCCTTTTTACTGTACTTGGCATCTTGCATCTATTGTTCCTTCAGCCAAGATTATAATTGGAGCCAGGTTACCCAGTATGCGCAAGCGCAAAGCAGCTTGGCTCTCTTCGTATAAATTAGGCCGCACTGTAGACAGGTTGCTCCGAGCTTTTCATCTGTGACAGTCTCCAGTGGAATTTCAACATCATGTTGCTAGCTAGCATTATTTCACAAGTGCATGTTTGAACTGGCTTGCCGTTGTAGCTGCTCAGAACCTTCCTGTGGTTAATGTGCTGCCAGAAGGGAGGGAGGAATCTGAGCAAGCATGGCTCCATTGCGTTGGGTGAAGGCAACATTTATTTCTTAAATTTTGATCCCACCTTTCTTTCAAGTATCCCAGGCAGCAGTCTTGTTTATTTATTATCCCACTTTTTAATCTTGCTTTTCAGACAATGGCCTGGTCTTTATGGCCTGTTGTTCAGTTATGGGAGGGGGCTTTCCCCCCCTCAAACAAGCCACACCTCATAGGTTCAGACAACAAGCCACACCCAGGTGGGTAATTAAGCAAATGGCATGCGCCGTGGTTTAATCAAGCCACTATGCTTTATTGAAGTCATAGTAATTGTGTGAACTGGGTCATAGATTGTCTCCAAAAGCGGCTCACATCAGTAAAGGGGGAGAAGTGGGGGGCTGCCATTTGAATTATTACAAACTAAAAGAAGACACACAAGGGAAGGAGAATAAAAGGAAAAGCTAGAGTAGGGAGACCCATTCTTCAAGGCCAGAATGAATCGGTGAGCTGTGAGTGGGCATTTCTAGCCAGCGCAAGCCAGGTTGGTCTTCCCTTGCTGCTGTCCTTGCTTGGCCAATGGATGGGGATTGATTGTTCTTTCCCCTGCAATCCCAGGGCAACAGTAGGAGCTGAGTGGCATTTCTAGCAGGGAAGGGGAAGCGAATTCCCTTCAGCTTCTCTTCTCCGGCTGATAGATGGAAGGAAGCTGAAAAATAATGACTGGCCCCACATCACCTAGTGGTCTTTGTGGTTGAACGGAGGTTTGAACCCCGGGCTCTCAAGACTGTTAACCAACAGGCATGGTTAAAGGGTTCAGATTTAAGTCTGGAGTAATACTTTTGCAATTTACCCTTAGGGTGCATCTGCCGATGTAATACACTTCAAACTATTTGCTTTTAAATTCTTTGAAGCGGTGCAGTCCTTTTCTTTGTTGTGTGGTGAATGACACATCTAGCTGGGCTTATTTCTGAAAGAGACTGGGAGCCTTTCTATATGAGGCTTTTATTGTGCACTTGTGATTCCTCACTCACAGTAGTTTGTGGGTCATTTACATGATGTTGTCATCCGTCAGAGCCTCTCCCATGCTTTGCAACTATTATTGTGGTGTTTTCCCCCTAACAAGAAAAGACTGGTATTTTTCTCAATGGCGTTTAAGAAGCCACATGTTTTTGTGCAGTGCTGCTATATCACAACAACACCTAGTGATTGTTTAATGGAACATCAGATAGGCAGAGAAAGAAAAACCCCAGGGGGGGGGAAACATATAAAGGAGCCAATTTAATTCCACAAAGGATCAGAAGCAGAAGTCTTGATAAAAGGGTGGGTTAAAAGCCTCATGTAGCAAAGGCCAAAGAGCAACATGGCCCCTTGCAGCAAAGCCATCCCTCGCATCCATTCTCCGGGTATTATGTCAAGAGAAGGGTTTACTTTCATAGCCCAATCTTAGGTTTGTCTAATCAGAAGTAATTCCCACAGAGTTCAGTGGGACTTACTCTCAGGAAAGTGTGCATAGGATTACAGCCTTAATTGTGTATTATCATTTTAGGCCATGGTGGGCAGCTGTAATTGTGCGAACCAGGTTACTGTTTCCTTTGCTCTGCCCCCATTTATAAATGCATGATCGTATTAAAATGCCTGATATCAGTCAGACCAAAAACAACATAAGAGTTAATAAGTTAAATTCAGTGACATATATGCTTAGATATAGGTTTATTCTGAGCTGGCCTTTCACGAAGAGCTGCACAAAAGTGTTGTATTTCTGACACTAATGGCAAACAGTTTGACTTAGTGCCACAACACTTCTGACTGTAGTATAGGCCCAAATTGTCCATCAGGCTATTACGTTTGTGAATAATATGTAGTTTGGACAGTCACAGGACCATAAATAATACAGAAGTGGGGCTCAGAGGGGCAAAGTGCCAAGGTAGTTACTCGCAAAATGGAGGACATGCATGACCAAAAAAAAAAAAGAAAAAAGAGGCCACCGATTTGCATAAAAATTGCATGTACTAATGTATATATGTAGATGCAAATTTAGAAACAATTATTATGATTTAAATAGAAATACAGTACATTTCAACATCATGTGGAAAGCTGCTGACCGTTTTCATCCGGTGCTTGCTGAGCTGCTGCTGCCTGCTCCTACTCACCTGTGAGTTTGGGCCTCCATTAGGCTGACCATATGAAAAGGAGGTCAGGGCTCATGTAACTTTAACAGTTGTAGAGAAAAGGGAATTTCAGCCAGTGTCATTTGTATGCAATTAGTTCCTGGTGAAATTCCCTCTTCATCACAACAGTTAAAGTTGCAGACACTATACTAGAGTGACCATATACAAAAGAAGGCAGGGCTCCTGCAACTTTAACTGTTGTGATGAAGAGGGAATTTCACCAGGAACTAACTGCATACAAATGACACTGGCTAAAATTCCCTTTTCTCTACTACTGTTAAAGTTACATGAGCCCTGACCTCCTTTTCATATGGTCAGCCTAGGCTTACCATATCATGTGAACCATGACTTACCATGTTGTGTGAATCTCTCCTAACTATGGTGGCTACATAACCACAGTTTAAACATGCTCACTCACCATCTGCTGCAAAAGGGTTAGCGGCCTAACCATGGCTTAGCATGTTGTTTGAACTGACCCTGTGTGACACTCACACACACACCTTAGTTTCCTGTAACTGGGTAAAAAGACCCGACAGTGAGAAATCCAGAGCATCACCATCAACAAGGCTAGGTGTAGTGTGTCCCTTCTGTGTTTGGAGGCCAGGTCAAAAGCAAGCTGCTAAAGTAAGCCACCAATTTATAATTTTTCTACAGTCAATTTCAAGTTGGTTGCACAAGTGGTTCTGGCTGCCCAGAATTCATTTGTTTCCCTAAGTAACAGCCAGCAGTAGGACCTTTATCAACTCTTTCTCAGGAGGATTACACTGGGGAAAACGCTATTCCTGTTCCCAGTGAAATGGCGTTGGTGTGCGGCGCCATTTATTTCAGTCACAAAGAGGTGATTATTTTGTGCCAGCTTTTCCAACCAACTCAGAATGCATGGAACAGAATTGAAAGGATGGGAGGTGATTTCCACTGTTGCTATGTATTGCTTGAGATAAGAAATAATGAATTATGCTTCTCCTCTGAAGCATTGTGGTTACATAGAAAATGCACCTATCTCAAACTGCTGAAATATGTTCTTTGGAAAAAGCCCAAGTGCACCAAACATCTCTTTTTAAAAAATACTCCAAATGAGTCATGGAAAAATACATGCAGCATTTCATTGTTATTGCTCAAAGAAAAGCATATACTGGGAGATAGTATTATGATTTCGTTTCTTATTTTAAAATTCTGAAGACCTTTCTATATTGTTGTTTTATTACATAACATGTGCACAGTTGTTACTTATTTGCTCCAAGTTGCAGGCACTATACTAGAGTGACCATATACAAAAGAAGGCAGGGCCCCTGCAACTTTAACTGTTGTGATGAAGAGGGAATTTCACCAGGAGCTAATTGCATACAAATGACACTGGATGAAATTCCCTTTTCTCTACAACTGTTAAAGTTACATGAGCCCTGACCTCCTTTTCATATGGTCAGCCTATCCATGAGTTAAGTGTAGAGGGACAGGTGAGAGAAAGTGGGGGGGTAGTGGGGGAGAGAAGTTTTCAGAGGTGGCCCAAGCCTTTTGTTACCTGAGGCAAAGGCACAGACAGTCATTGCTCCCCTTTGCTCTGTGCTATGACTACCAGCACCACAAAAAGCTAACCCAGGTTTTGTGAGATTTTGCTCTAAGCCTGTAGGGTGGCTAGATGTCCTACATTACAGAGGACAGTCCTCTATTTTGAAGCTGTACTCTATCTGAAGGGCTGTCCGGTCCAAGTCCATGTAAAGATAAAGAATCCCGGGAAGGGAGAGCAGGGAGGGGTCTTGATGTTGCCCATCAGCAATTAGAACCTGGACAGCAGACTGAGGAGGCACACCGTCTGGTCACACTGTTCCCCACTATAGGGAGATGAATTGTATTTCTGTTTAAATTATAGTCATTATTTCTAAATTTGCCTCTGTACATATAAATTAACACATACAAACTGAAGGTAAATGTATATCCTCTTTGGCCCTCTTTTGGTGATGTGGAAGTTAGCCGCTCTGTGTTAAAGTCTCACGAGGCTTCTGACTGCTACATCTTGTGGGACTTGGGCGAGGTCTATATATGACTGTTTATCCACCCCTACTCTCATGGATCCCTCTAAGCCAGAGCCCCCACCTCTACCCCACCCCACCCACTTTGCTCCTCTAATTGGCACCAGGCAGCCACCATTTAAATTTCCCACAATGCCCAGAGTGACATTGGTGGCACTGTGGTAAATTAAATAATGGCCACTTAGCCACCCATCAAACAAATTTCAGGCTTTTACATGATAAAACTGGGCTGGACATGGTGACACATGGCAAAAAAAAAATGTCTAGCACTGGTGAGGGTGTTGAACAAACAGATTCCTTCGAATGTGGTTTTATTTTATGACCTCACCAGTGCAAGCTGGTGGCTCTGAATTTGGTGGGGCTGTGAATCCAATCAGAACCAGCCAGAACTCTAAAGAAGCTATTACGTTCTGAACCTATTTTGGGGATAAGGTTCAGCACCTTGGAGAGCTCCTTCCGAGTTCTGGCTGGCTCTGACTGAAACCCAGAACAGATTAACAGCCTCACCGAAGTCAGAGCCACCAGCCTCCACTGGATCTTACTCAATTCATACAAGCTTCCAATGGGAGCAATAATGGCAGGCAGCAGTCTCATCTTCCAAAGGAGCAGAGTGCGGCCGCCATCCCTTTTTTTTGCTTGAGAACAGCCTATTCCAAACTGGTGTCCTTCAGATGTGTTGGATTGCAACTCCCAGAATTCCCAACCAGTATGGAATGATAGAGGTAACTAGATTGTGGGAAGGCTGCGTAAGAATATAGCCTGGGGATCTAGTGTGGGATGCATGCACTGCCCCAAACACAGATGTCACACAGAAATTAAGGAGCATACTAACATTTTCTCTACACTGTAGCTGATCAATGGCTCCAGCTACAGGCCCTATTCTAAGACATGCAATCTGCCTGGGAAAAAGAAACATTGATGTTATATTTAGCATTCAAAGCCTAACTGCAGTGAGCATTTTATAGCTGCAGCTGCTGCTGGCAGCCATGGTATGAGAAGCAGATGTCTGCATTTTCAAGGGTTTCTTTTCTACAAGTCTAGTATATACGATTGAATGAGGGTTGTGGTGTGTGTGTGTGTGTGTGTGTGTGTGTGTGTGTGTTTTCCTCTACTTCCTATAAAAAGATCCCTAGGTTCCTCAGACATGTTAATAGTATATGTCTGTCACAATGATGGAGAGTGCAATTCATCTTGCTCAGAATAATTTCCCCTGGGTATACTTGTTAGCTATTTTAATGACCTGCAAAATAGCCAGGCCACTTTATGTACTACTAGTATGTGCAAAACTCGGTTAAACAGTAATGTGTATACTATGCACATGGGAATTATCTTTGGTGCATTGTTGATGTTCCCTACAAATATTCATAGCTTTCAAGGTATGTATAATTTGCCATAGCATTAAAAAAAAAAAAGCTGTCAGGCAAATCAGCGACTGACTCACTTCTCTGTCAAACTGTATCATTTGAAAATGCAACTGTTATAATTATAGCAATAGAGAAAGCTATGAGTAAAAATCCAGTGATATCTGTGCTACTAAAAGGCTTTAAAAATTGTGAAGATGCCTATGCACATTTACTGAGGAATAGCTCCATTGAATACAGTGGTATTTTCTTCTGAGTAAACTTGCTTAAGATCAGACTACACACGTACTAGATATTTATTAGGGCAATCTCAGATTTTGTGTATCTTTTTCTCCTCAGTGAAAAACATAATTTGAAATGTTAATGTTCCTGACATTTTCTAGTCTCTGCTTAAGAAAGTCAACATGGAAAAAAAGTCAATTTAAAAGGTCATTTTTGCAGTGTGTTGTTCTGACATACTAAATGCCCCTGCTTTACAATGGAAATGCTAGTCCTTTTGGCATTTGCATTTTTTAAAAAAGAAATCCTTAAAATATTCTGTTAAAAATCGCCTGGATTTTTTTTTTAAATCCTGGTTTTGATGGTAAGCCAAATTTAGAAAAATATATAAATCTACAGGACGATGTGATAAACAACAATGACAACAACCCAAGAGTTCAAGCTTCCTTTTTAATGCATCATGAGTATAAGGGCTTTGTCACAAATTACTTGGATAGAGAAGTGTCAACAGAAGTATAGACATCATTGTTATTTTATTTATTTAAGATCTATATACCACTCTACATCAGAATAAAAACAGAACCAAGATACAGAATTAAAATATTTTAAATTAATTATGAAGTCATTTAATTTATTAAAATATTTTAATACACATGACTATTAATTATATATTAGTACATTTATAGAACATTTCAGTCGGTTCAAAGAGCATCACATACATTATTTTAGCAATCCATATGATATAACCTAATAATATATCCCTGTAGTGCAAATGGTGGGAAAGGGTGCTGGGCATGGGAAAGCTGAGGCTGAGAGAAATAGTGGCTTGCAGCAGGCGCCTAGTGAGTTCATAGCCCAAGTAAGATTTGAAATGGGGATTTCTCACTCTGTTAAACTGCAAACCTATGCCCTCTTACCTGGGAGTAAGCCCCATTGAACTCAATGGGACTTACTTCTAAGTAGACAGGTGTAGGTTTGCACTGTTCGCCACAATGCTAACCCAGCTCTTTTTAAAGCATCTGTTTTGTCCAGTACATCACACGTAAGTCAAGCTATTGCACTGCAGGAGTAAGGAAACTCTCAGTTTAAGGGACGAATTCAATTTTTGGAGAAACATTGGGGATCCATTTTCCACTAATGTGTGAGGTCAGAGACAAAAGGAGCAGGCACTATACTAGAGTTACCATATACAAAAGAAGGCAGGGCCCCTGCAACTTTAACTGTTGTGATTAAGAGGGAATTTCACCAGGAACTAATTGCATACAAATGACACTGGCTGAAATTCCCTTTTCTCTACAACTGTTAAAGTTATATGAGCCCTGTCCTCCTTTTCATATGGTCAGCCTAGGGAGGGGGAGGAAATGCTAGAAAACAACCAAATGAATGGTGGTCAGAAGAAAGGGGGTGGGGCCATGGAAAGAGGGTGGGGCCTTTTGGGGAATCCAGAGGGCCGGGCGTACACCAAGAGAACCACCCCTGCTGTACTGAAACCTCACTGAGGATTTCCTTTTGTGTTATACTAGATGTTGTGAAAAACATATAGAAAGGCCTGGCTGCCACAAGGAAGCATTAATTTTACATGTGAAAAGAGTTACCATAGTTACATGTAGCAGCCATTTCTGTTTTAGATGTGATCTGCAAAGAGCTGGTCTGTGCATTAATGTTTGCATATAGAAACAGCTGCAAAGTACTCTCCGTGGCCTCTCTGTAATGACCAGCTCTAATCCCCTTTTCCCAAAGAAGTAATTGACTTTGTCAAGTATGACAGTGCCAATCTTCTTGACTGGCACTGAAAGGCATACACAGCTACCCACCAGCATGGCTTGATCAGGGCTAGAGGGTGTGATCTACTCAACCCACTGTAAAGAAAAGAAAACAAAATAAAGAAAGCTACAAGGGCCTGCAGTGACGCAAGGAGATTGTAAAAGGCAAAGAATCAGAACTAAACATTTCATAATACTATTTCATCAGTGTGAGGTTTTTTACAAAACAAATATATAATGTCCCTACCAGTAGAAGAAGGGTATATATTTGAATAGGCCTGGAGAGAGCTTAATTGTTCAGAAATATAATTTATATTCATGGATTTGAAATAGTGCTGTTTCTGTTTCAATTACGTTCGGCTCAGACAAGAGTGGGGAACATGTGGCCTTCCAGATGTGGTTGGACTGCAGCTCCCATCAGCCCTAGTCAGCATAGCCAATCATGAGAGATGATGGGAATTGCAGTCCAGAAACATCTGGAGGGCCAAATGGCCCCCATCCATGAGCTAAGAGATTTTTTTCCTTGAATGCGCTATTCTAAAGCATTCTGTGGCCTCATCCTTTCGCAAGGAGAGCAGAGGAGGCTGCACTCCTGCCTCCCAAGGAAAATGTCACAGAAAAGGGAAGATCAGCCTGGCCTTATCCATTGGCCAGAGAAGCAGCTGATTCCCCAGAGCTTGCTCTTTTCTTCCCTCGCCATCCTTTTCTTCTTTTGTATTGTATCTATTAGATTGGGAGCCATGGGATTGTCTTATCTTTCAATATCTGTACAGCGCTTAGAAATTTTAGGGTTTTTTTTAGGTGTTTCGTACTCATCATCTCAAAATTATTAATAAATAACAATAATAGCAATGCAAATAATGTGGAACTGTGGCGGTATGGAGGATAGATCTGCCTAGAATGAAACAATGGTTATGGAATTGCTGGGTCCAGAGACGGGGCCAGTTTGCACGATCAAATAATCCACAGTGGTCTGTGCCAGGCAGCTTTTGATTATTCTAGCCATTGTTTGTCGTGTATCCGAACCCGAGCGGCAGGCCATGGGTTATGTGAAGCTTGTTTAACCTTCACACAAGCCCTACCGCCCAGGTTAAGATGATACAACATGCCACAGCTCCGGATTAAATATTCATAATGGCCACCAACATGCCCCAGTATGTGGCACAGCCCACCATGGTTTAAACAAGCAATGGTAAGCCACCATGGTTGTGCGAACTGGGTCACCCTGGTGGCATTAATTTATTTCATGCTTTGAAAGAATGTTTCCTGGCAGGGCAAAAGGTCAAAGACAAGCGGTCACCTACTCCCATCTTCATCTCATACCACAGGTATTAAATATTCCCCCCTTCTCATGACGTTACCATGTGAAAATGTCTAGAAATGCTGTGTAGCTTCTTGAGAGTTTGGTAGAAGATTTATGAGCCACCTATGATGTAAGTCACTCCCCATTGCAAGAAGAATATTCACTTTAGAAACGGACATTCCTGGCGGTGGATGATGTGGAGTGGAAGCGGCCCATAGAAACAGGAGCCGTATTCAGGCACTAAAAGTTTAGCTCACCACAGAAGTGAGCTGTGTCGAGTATTTATTTATAATTTATTTATCGTTTGTATTTTATTATTTATTTATTTAAAACATTTCTTGGCCGCCTTTCAGGACAGAAGCCCTCACAAGGCAGCTTACAACAATAAAATACATCAAATATTAAATGCAATAAAATATTAAAAATATTAAAAGCAATAAAGCAGCAATTAGAACAATAAAACCAGCAGGAACAATAGCAGTAATAATAACAATAACAGCAAAAACAATACTCATCATGTGAAGGCCATGGTAAAATAAAATATTTTAAAATAAATAAAACTTATGTTGCGTTTCCAGATACAAATCCTACCAATGCTGTTTACACATAACAGAAAAAAACAATAAAATCGCAATAAGGAATATAAACAAATAAATGCACTTTTAAAACTCATCAGGATCCATCCCACAAATCAGTTGGTGGTTCTGTGTGGGGAGCGGAAAAGGAGAAGGTCTAGCTGGAGTAGGCCCTGAGGACTTCTTCACTTGCCTCCTCTCTCCTCCCCACACCAATGTCACACACATTACATAGCCCCTCTCAGGGTTGGCCCAAAATATTTTGCAGCCTGAGGCAAAGAAGAAGATGGTGTCCCCCTCCCACTGCATGTATAAAAAACCAATCAAACTGTCAGAGGAGTCTGTCTTCAACACTCATGTTGGGATAGACTTCCATCTAACTAAATTAGGAGATGAAGAGCAGGCCACATATCACACAGGGTTCACTTATAACACAACTTCCTGCTGCCTACCAGCATCTGTCGCCTGGTAGGGCTGACTCTAGCCCTTCCCCTGATCTCCCTGCATACAATGAAAACATCTGTAGGGAGGGGGGCTTTGGTCGTAGCTGTATGCACAAAGGCTTCCATATGAACTGGAACACAGTTTACATTCCTTCATTGCAACGAAATATAAGTAGCTTTTGTCGTGATCCCAGTGCTGAGCTTACTTAAAATCCATAGGTTTACCTGAATGTATACCTAGCTACTCCCTTCAGATATGCATGATATTTCTAGCCGCTTCCTTCAGATGTGCATGGTATTTCTAAAAATATCTGACCCTAATATCAGTGGTCACAGTGGGGTGTACCAACAGCTTGCAAATTTCTTCTCAAACTCTTCTGAAATCTCTTCTCAAATTCACTGGAATTAAAAAAAAAAGATGTCCCCTGATGGAATTGTTTAACTTATTGACACTATTATTTACTATAAATATAGCACACGGCTGTTCTTATAGGTACAGGAAAAAGTTCTTTAGTTGAAAATGTATTCCGTGAAATCCAACATGCTTTAACCTTTATCAGGATATTTTGGATAGATTGAAAATCTCCATTCATATCCTCCAAACGGAGATGTGGACATCCTGTTTGAGCAAGCAGCAATCTCAGAAAAATGGTCTTTCACACCCATCACATTGCCTTGGGGTACTTGTCTCAGAAATATGTAAAGACTGAACACACACACACACACACACAGCCAAGTTTTTTTTAAAAAAAAATCTAGAGGCAGTTGGAAACATCAAAACGACATGAAAGATGCTCTTTGATGATGTGTGGGCTGAGTAGGAATAGTGAAAGACCCTGCATGCAAAATCAGCTCACTATTGAAGAAAGATCTAAGAATTCCTTCACACCTCCTTTTCAAACAACAGCCTTAATTCATTCATGTAGCATTAGCAAAGGTCTCATCCCCATCACCTCTTCCCAACCACAAAGACATTTAAAAAACACAGAACTTTCTCTAATCCTTTAAACAGAGATGTTTTTTGTCTTATGGCCATGCAATGAGGGGCTTCAAAAGACAAATCCTCCCTATTGCTGCATTAAAGAAGTTTTGAGAATTCCACTTAATATTGTCTTGACAACCTTCCCTAGTATACAAAAGCTAATTAGTTAACACAAGAATTCAGGTTATTTCAGTTTATGTTATTTGTGGAGTATAAATGATTAGGATTTTGCAAATCCTGAGAGCGGGTGAGTTTAAACAGTTCAATAGTTTTGGTCTTCCAAAATGGTTCAGTACTATTCCATTTGAGAATCTTCAATAGGGATTTTTGCCTTTTCAGTTTTTAAGAATTCATCAAATGCAGGTTTAAGATTCCCAGTGGAATTTAGCCAGTATGATGAGCACTATTTGCTCTTTGTGTACTGTTCATAATTTGCTGTATTTTAAGCATTAAAGCAGCTTCAGGATCACCTTCCCCCATACCAGCCTGCCTGCTCTCTGAGGTTATCAACAGAGGTACTTCTCATTTGCCCGCCGCCAAGGGCAGTTAGGTTGGTTAGTACAAAGGAGAGGGCCTTCTGAGTGGCAGTCCCACAACTCTGGAATAAACTTCTCCCAGAGACTCATCAGGTCCCTTCTTTGCAGATCTTCAGGAAAATTCCGAAGACCCACCTGTTCCCACTGGCCTTCCCTTAAGATTAGACCATTGGTTTTTACTGGAAAGTTTTTGTTTCTGTTGATTTTAATTGGCAGTCTCAGTTATTATGGATTTTATTGAAATGTGTTTTTATGGGTTTTTTAAAAATAAAATGTATGCAATGTGTGTAGTTTTTATCTTGTTCATTGCCTTGAGAAAGTTTTAACCTTAAAGGCAGCTTCAAAATTGTTTTTGATAGATGGATAGATGATAGATAGAAGATAGATAGATAGATAGATAGATGATAGATAGATAGATAGATAGATAGATATCCAGATGTAATACCACTTATTCCAGAATCCATATACATCAGATTGTAGAAGTAAGGTAGGTTAGATTAAATGACTGGCCTAAAGTCACCTAGTGAACTTTATGGTTGAGTAGGGATTTGAACCAGATCTAACAACATTGGAAGCTGCCTTATACTGAGTCAGATCCTTGGTCCATCTGGTCCAGTAGTGTCAACATTGACTGGCAGCAGCTTTCCAAGGTTTCATGGTGGCTCACTGTTTTTATTATATCTATGGATGCAAGCTACAGCAGCTTTACAGACCCATTCCCATTTATAGCCACCATAGTTTGTGGCCATAGATATAGTAAAAACAGAGAGCTGCCATGATCTTAACTTTCAATCATGGCTTGGCTCTTTGGGAGGAGAACGTGATTTACAGGTAAGTCCCAGTGTCAGTGGCTCTGGGTTGGGGGTGAGAGGGCTGTGAGTGGCTAGTGGAGAGTCCCATGGACTCTCGGTTGGCCTTGTGTTTGGCTTTCCTGGGTGCCAGCCATTTGGCCGGCACCCAAGAACCCACAAGTCTGACCCATGTTGGGGGGGGGGGAAATCTTGCTTCGACTTCAGCACCAAGGTGAGGTAGGCAACCCCAAAGTTGAATTGGGGCCATTTCAGAGGCTCCAAAATGACCTCCAAGGTGAGTCAGGGGGGCTGTGCACAGCCCTAGATATTACTATAAGAACATAAAAGGAAGAGGAGCCATTTTGGATCAAACCAAGTGTCCATCTAGTCTGGCATTTCACACAGTGGCCAAATAATAATAATAATAATAATAATAATAATAAAAACAACAACAACAATAATAACAATATGATAATGATGGTGATGATGATGATACAAATATTATTCAGGTGTGGTGATTCAGATTGCTTTTCTTGCTATATTAATTCCTTTTCTTGTTTATAAGATTTTGATTGAGAAATTTTGATTTTGTTTAATTTTAAATGTGAAGTGAATTTATAATCATTGAAAAAGGGGGAAAATTAAAAGTATAAAATAAAACCCCAAGGAAATAATTTGAAAATACACAAATCCATGTTCTGCTGTGGGAGCCTATTTGGCTGATGAGCAGGGTATAAATGCTTTAAATAAACAAACAATGAACATTAACAGATCCGATTGTATATAACATTCATAAACATGCCCACTTTCATTGATCTCTATTACAGTTTCATTAGACAAATGCCCATTACATTGTCAAATGAAATAAACAGAATTGCTTTTAAGCACAAAGAACATAGAACGGCAGTTTTGTTTTATGTTCAGTGATATCTGCTCAAAGCAGCAGAGTGAGCAAAGAGATGGTTGGTGCTATCAGCTCATTAGTTTCA
Organism: Anniella stebbinsi; assembly: GCA_029215795.1. Lineage (NCBI taxonomy): Eukaryota > Metazoa > Chordata > Lepidosauria > Squamata > Anniellidae > Anniella > Anniella stebbinsi. The sequence goes on along the minus strand of JARDYH010000003.1, from coordinate 129,211,301 downwards.
GGAGAGGAAAAGGGTTGACACTGGCTACTAATCATGATGGATCTATGCTACTGCCAGGATCAGAGGCAGTATGCCCCTGAATACCACCCACTGGAGAACAACAGAGGCCAAATCTGGTTGGCCCCTGTAGGAAACAGGATGCTAAACTAGATAGGCCATTCATCTGAACCTGGAAGGATCTTCTAATTAGGACTGTGCACAGCCTCAAGCCAAACCCCTTATCCGAGGTGGTACCAGGTCGGCCCAAGGCACCCTGAGGCTGAAGCAGAGCACCAAAGCCTCAGGGCACCTCGGGATGATTTGGAGTGGTGCTGGCCAGCTTTCTTCCACCCACCCGCTTGCTTGGGAATGCCAGGCGCAAGGCCTGCCATGAGTCCAGGTGAGTCCATTAAACCCACTGGATTCACCTCCCTCTTCCTCCCTTCCCTCCTTTCCCTCCCCAGTCACCTCCTGTTGCCACCACCACCACCACCGAGAGTTACCTGTAAATCGCATCCTCCTCCCAGGGAGCTGAGCCGAACTGTAAAGTTAAGGTCAAGGCGGCTCTCTGTTTTTATTATATCTATGGCTGCAAACTATGGTGGCCATAAAGGGGCATTCCTCTTTATGATCTTAACTTTAAATCACAGCTTGGCTCTCTGGGAGGATGCGATTTACAGGTAAGTTCCGGTGGTGGCCATGAGTTGGAGGGGAGGGGGGAAGGGAATGAGGGGGCTGGGAAGGGGACAAGGGGACTAGGAGCAGGGAATGGGGAGTTAGGAGTCCCATGGACTCCTGGACAGCCTTGTGCCGGGGTTTCCTGGGTGCCGGTCACATGGCTGGCACCCAGGAACCTGCAAGGCCGAGTCATTTCAGGAGGACCAAATCTTGATTCGGCTTTGGTGCCGAGGTGAGGTGGGCACCCCATGAAGCACCCTGAGTCAAGTCAAGGCCATTTTGGGGGCTCTGAAACGGCCTCCAAGGAGAGTCAGGGGAAGGCCTCTGCACAGCCCTACTTCTTATGTTGTTATGGCAATTGACATCAGTTGGGCAAAGAAGAGATTCTAAAGTGCAGCAACACAAGGTAGGCACACCCTTGATGCTCAGACCAGGAGGCAAGCTTGCCCTGGAAGATCTTTAGGTACCTGGCCTTACCGCATGATCTTCTCATGCTTACTGCTGTTGCCAGTTTTGTTTGTTGCCACCCTGCTTTGGTCAGATTTCAATGGCAGCACATAACCTGGATCCCTGCTTGACATGCCTCAGCTGCAGCACTTGCTGGTATGTTAAAGGCCAGACACCAAGGTTCAGTAGCACAAAACGGCAGGGCAAAGCTGCAGCAGCCACCCGGTCTGTCTTGCATCACTTTCCCCACATACCAACTGCATGAAAGGCAGCTGTTATTGAGGTTCCACCACTGAGATACTTCTGGAGTGCGCTCTGCCAGTCTCCATTTTCTAATTAATCTCCTTTGCCTGTACTTTCTAACCGATCTCATTTTCCACTTCTCTAATTGGAAAAGTGATTACCTGTGTGTACAAAAGAGCAATCTACCAGCAGTTGTGAGCAGGAATGGAGAAGAATCTCAGTAATGGTCATGTGTGTTCAGAAACAAACGCCTCCAATTCAGAAACCACCCAAGCCATCATGAGCTGAACTCCCAGTTGTTCTTTGAATTTCTCCTTCGCTCCTAATGGTGCAACACTAGTCTAGATTTCCCACATTTTCACAGACATTCCAAAGGCAAAATCAATAGAGTCTGGGGATATTACAACCCACATTTTTTTCCCTCCCAGGGCATCATCAGATGAGCGTTTTATTGCACGCTCATTACTAGGCACTCATGGATTTCCTACCCCTTCTAGCCTTCTTCATGCGACAAAAAAAGACCCCAGTAAACCTGAATTATTTTTGAGATGGAACTTGCGGCTATCTCCTGCTGTGTGCAGGAGAAGCAGCGGGATCAAAATGGCCCACTGAATGGGCCACCTGCACGTTGTTTACTTCCTCTTTCAAAAGAGGAAGTAATGAGGGACAAAAGCACGGGTGGAGAAACGACGATAAGGAAATGCGATTTCCCCCGTGTGATGATGCTCCCAGAAAGAAAACAAGAGGCTGAAATTTGGAGATGCCATGCAGGTGATATAATGTTATGAGAGGACTGTGCTGTAGGTCTACTTCTGTGTAGATTCTGCAACGTAAAGTGTGCTTGGGATACCTTTATATCTCCACTTGAGTAGAAGAGGGTTTAACCTTTAATGTTTTAGAAATAAACGTTATGAATGTTATCTTGGAAAAAAAACCTGGGTCTATTTTAATGGCTGCTAGTTAAAGCAAAACGTCTTTACAAGGGATAAAGATAAAGTTTCAAAACCAAGCACGGCTGTATTTGGCGCTGAGGGACTCACTTGTGAGGAATGATTATATAACAAACAACTCCCAAGAGGGAACTGGAACGTTAAGCATCACAATTCTTTTGTCTTCAGATTAAATAACAGCCCTGCTGCCACATGAGCTTTTAAACATTTTTCATATTGCAAATAATTCTAACGCCCTGCAGCACTGGAAAACGGAGGATGTTCTTAAAATGCATATTGAAAGCACAAAGGTTGCAATACATTTTTAAGCCCCAAGTAGTGACTCCTTTAAAATGGACACAATACCTTCCTTCCGAAATTATTCCTCCACATGTGTGTGGAGGAGGGGGGCTGTGAACAGGATCTTGCACTATGGCCTGTGGGCGTTCAGCCAAACATATGTACTGTCTCCCTTCAGACCTGTTGCTCAATGCCGATGTGGCCCTGATCCCCCCCACACACATTCTTTGGCATGTGAAGGGATAACTTGTGAACAGGGCTACATTTAATAGAACACCATGAGCCCAATAATCTTCTCAATCCCATAAAGAATGCATAACATTATACTCCAATGTATATATGTCTACTTAAAAGTAAGTTCCACTAATTTCAAAGGAATGTACTCCTGGGTAAGTGTGTTTGGGTTGTAAATGTTGCCTGAGGGCTTTTCAACCTGAAACATTTGTTGTGAGCCCATCATTCCCTACTCACAGTTGTTTACAGGTGCCTTAGGTTATGCTGTGACCCTTCACTTTCACTTCTGTGTCTTACCAGCATTTTTAGCGCGTTTTCTTAGAGCAGGGAAAATGCAACACTTAATTGTGAAAGCAAAAGGAAGCATGATTTCCTCTTGTGTATTTGCACAATTCTGCTATACTACAGTATCTCCTAGAGGTAATCTGGTGATAAAGCAGTGGGGGAAACGCTGCTCGTGTGGTGCTTAGATCTCAATTCCGTAATGAAACTGAAAGTAGCTACAGTGGATTTACAGCCTCATGTATGAAACTCTAACAGAACTATTAACCCAATCTAGGTCAGCCTTCCCAATCTGATGCCCTCAAGTTGTTTTAGACTCCAAGTCCCATCAGCCCCAGCCATCATGGTCAAGAATGCTGGCTGAGGGCTAAAGTAAAAAACATCTGGAAGGCACCAAGTTGGGGAAGGATGATCTAACCCATCTCTGGCTTTAATTCTATATCCACTTTACCAGATAGAAAGTTCAATTGAATTCAGTGAGACTTACTTTTGAGTAAGTAATGTGCTGTTAACCATTGTTAAGTTAACTTCAAGGGAACATATTTAATAACGGATTCACTCTCTCATTGTAATCAGTATGACATCTGCTCCAGTTGTATGCAAATTTACCTAGGAGTGAGCTGCACTGAATGTGATGGGACTTACTTCTGAGTAAGCATGCAAAACATTATGCTGTTAAAAATGCTCAGCTGTGGCTGAATTGTTGCGCCCTAAACAATTTCAAATGGATTAATCAAGACTCAAACTAGGTGACAGGTGAAATGTCTGATTGCATTTTACATATTTGCTTCTTCCCTTGTTAAAGAGCAGCTGCAGAGTGAGATGAAAAGCTATCAGGAATGGGAATGTGGTACCCAGGAAAGGGGGTAATCCTTTCCCTTGTGCTGCAGTCCTATAAAAAATATCTCTGTTCCCCCCTCACAACCACCAGCCCAGTCCCAAATTTGGCCTGGAAGGAGTGAGGTGACTGAGGACTGTCCTCTATTTGAAGGCTGCCAAAGGACTGCCCTCTATTCTGAAGGTATCCTCTGTTGGAGATTTGTGTCACTTCTTTTGGCAGTTCATAAGTGGCCACCCTAGGAAGAATGCTGCTACCAATAGCAGTTTCATGCTGGGGACAGATAGCTGCTGGGGAGGATTTTAGTTGGGACTATGGCATGTGGGAAAGGTTTAACTAGGCCACCTCCCCACATGCTGCAGTCGTAATCCCTCCTCTGCTACTTAATGGGGAGGGGAGGGGAAAGAGAGAGAGAGAGATGTGTAAAATGCAGCCACATATTTCACTTCTTATCTAGCTAGTTTGGCCCTTACTAGTTATAATTAATCTCTCTTTTAAAAAACTACTGGGACCTGTCTTCTGTTCAGGTAAAGGGCTATGGAAGGCCCTGCATAGCTTATGGTATCCCTCCAAGCCAAGCTTGGCCCATTCACCAGACATTTATTTGGTCCACTTTGAGGTAAAACTGAGGGTCTTTAAAGTCATGTTTCTCAAACTCAGTATTTAAAAATGACGATTGCAATTTAAATATTTGGATTTACTCAGATCAGGTTTCTTGATCGCCTCATCTTATTAAGATGCCTCAGCAGGAGAGATGGGTCCCATTGCCATTTCCAGAATGTTAAATGCTACGCTGGTTCAACTTCAGCTTGCTGCCTTTAGTTTGTCAAACAAATGGTCTTTGGAACAGATGTCAGAGGAACAGGTGCCAGGAGGTTCATCAATGTCATACCTGAGATTCAAAGAGCTAGTGTAGATGTGCCTGAGGGATCGTAATGTTTCTTTCAAGAAGAGACCACCAGCCTGCATTACAAACTGGAAACTCCTTGGTTGCAAAAGGGATTTGTCATGTACTGTAGTGAGAGAGAAGGCAGGTGCTGCTGTTGGAGAAACACAAGCCAAAAGCCCATTCCAAAGTGCTGCACAACTTACAATCCACCAGTAGCCATGAATCCAGATAAGATGATGGTCATGTGTTTGGCTGGTTTTTCTGCTAGGGAAGTTGAGATGGTTTGGACAGGGATGCACACTCCCCTTAAAGGAGCAGGATGTTCCTAGGATCCACCATTGACACTGCAGGCCCATGTGGTCTCCATGGTACAGAATGTCAGTTGAGACTGGAATACCAACTGTAACCCCCTTCTGGACAGGGATAGCCACTGTTATCCATGTAATTTCCAGATTAGACTACTTGAATATGTTATATGTGGGGCTGCCATTGGAGACTGTTTGGAAAGTACAGTTAGTTCAGAACACACCTGCTAGGCAATGGAAACTTGTGTGAGTAGACATGCATAGGATTATGTTATAAACGTAGTATGTGCAACCTATGCTGTCCATGTTTACTTAAAAATAAATCAGCAGGATGATCCTAAGTGTGCATATGTGGGCTTGCAGTTTTAGATGAACATGCATTATCCGCCGTGAACCTTCATTGGTAACAATGCCGCTTTCCCCCAGCTGTGTGCGAAAAGCAGCTTGCCAGCTAGGAGAGCACTTTGCATGTCCTCTGGAAGAGAATTGGGACCAACTATGCATGCATGATGTCGTTGCGCTATGCATTGACCTATGCGGGGCAGAGTTTTGCCCTGCATAGGCAGGCTCTTCCCCCACTCTCATCCATTCAGCTTCTTTCCATTCTGATCAGTGCCTGCCTGCCCACCCTACTGTCAGTACAGAATTTATGCTAGTTGCTTCTGAGCTGAATAGGATTTCCCCCCCTGCCCCCGATTGGCTCTGGAGGCAGGTTTTTTTTCCCACCTACTCTGTACTGTCATGTTGGGATATTGAGCAATTGGCTTGGGGCTTGGGCCAGTTTAAACAGACTGGTCACATGAGAGGGTTGCGCAGGGAAATCTCTTGTGAGCACCCAGAGGTATCTTTATGGTGAACGGTTGTTTCTCAGATTTGTCCTTTGGGTTGTGGGGCTCAGGGCTGAGAGGGGAACAGCCTTGGAGGCCTGACAGTAACACCCTCAAAGTATTTGAGCTTGGGGAACCATAGGATAGAAGAAGGTAGCCAGCTGGACACAGGATGTAAATTATGGCTTGTGTGCAGGGATCAGGTGGCTCATTCATTTTCAGGATGCAGGAGGGACCTTAAGGGACACCTCCCTTGCACTCTTTCTGCATAGTTTGTAGACTTTGCTGCAGACCATTTTCCTTGTCATTAGTTAAATAAAATGTGGCCTAGTTTACTCCAATACCCGTGTCTTGCCTCTTTTTTTTCCCAGATAGGTGTGCAACGTTTCCCATCCATGCTACAAATGAAGCTCCTCTCTGGTTCACAGTGCTCGGAGGGGTAAATCAAAGGTTGTCCTTAACCTTTGAGTCAAGAGCAGTTACTCTTTTTCTTTATTTATTTTGCAGCAACGTCAAATGAGAATGTGCTGCTATACAGGCAGGCGATTGAGTTGGACATTGGACAATACTCAAAAAAACAGCTCTGGAACATCCATTTGAGAATATTAATTTGTCAGGCTCATATAACAAAGAAGCTTATTTTGAACCAATGGTTTAGAGGGGGCTTTCAGACACTTCCAAAATTAGAGCTTTATGTGGTCAAGAGAAACAATGCAGCAGGGAGGAATATACCTTAACTAGACAGCTGCCGGCTAGCAAAAGTGTCCTGGTTTCATTCCTCACTAGAATACAGTTTTGCCAGGTGTATATACCTTTAACTAATTTATCTGCTTACTACAATATTTAGGGGTCTTCCAAGCAAATACATTTATTGCACCAGGGGTGGACAACTGTGGGGGTTCTGGGGGCCACTTTCACTAGGGTGACTTTATTTGGGATATCAAAGAAGAAGAAACCTAGTGGGAGGTAAGCGCGCTTTCCAGGAGCTCTGGAAAGCGCATCATTTCCCCCCCCACACACACACACACACTAATGGCAGCAGCCATTGGTGTGGCAGTTGTGAATGATATACTTTCCAGAGTCCCCAGAAAGCATGCTTTCTCCTCTTCCAGTCCAATTGTGGCCTCTGGAAAACATGTCACCACCACCCACCCACCCCGCCATACTAATGATGGTTTTAAAGGGGAAAGTGTGTCATTCCAAGACATTAGAGGACATTACAGAAAATCCCCCCTGACACCTAGGATAGAACAAAAACCAGGACAAATCTGGGAAAATCCTGACAGTTAGTCACCCTACAACAACCCACCACTACCTCCGTGAGCTGCTGCCAAATTTGGTGGTGGGGTGGTGGCAAACAATCGGTGCTTTGCTGCCATGTTTTGGTGGCAAGTTGCTATGGAGGCTTTAAAAGGCCAAATTAGGTAGGCTTTATGCTAAATCTAATATTTTGGAAGCCTCCGTACTGATTTCCCACTGAAATTCAAAGGGAAATTGCCATGAATTACGGCAATACAAGTGGTACTTCATAATGTAGAACGAGTAAGTTTTGCCAGCTTTGCTAAGATTTACAAAGGTGCTGGACACTTCTTTTACTCTTGTGCAGATAGCTTTAGTCCCAAAGCAAAAACACAAAGGAATGATATCATAAATTGCAACATGAAGGTCATAGGCATGCAGTAACAATGCAAATGTAACAAATACTAGATATACAAAAATTGATTTCCCATCCCCTTGCACATGAAACGTTCATATATATCCTTTTAATATACCTTACACAAGGTGATAAGAGTCCAAGATTTTTATATAGCTCCCCTGAAGATTAAACTGGCTGTTTTCCTCCTTGCTGTCTCCTGAATGATGAATCCTCCCCTACTGGGCTAAATGAACCAGTTCGTGGGAGTTACACTGGCTGACTCTGGAGTATCATTAAAGCACGACAAATGATCACATATTTAGGGCACAATCTTCTGCATGTTTAGACAGAAAAAAGTCCTACAATTCCCAGCATGGCTGGCTGGAGGGATGCTGGGAGTTGTAGGACTTTCTTCTGTCTAAACATGCATAGGATTGTGCCCTTAGTTTATTATATTTTAATAAATAAATACATCTCAATGGCCAGGGCATGGATCAGAGCTTTTGCTAAGGGAAAGAAAGGGGGGATTGTGTTTTTGTAATGTAATGGGAGAAACAACATTATTTGGTGCTAAACTGAATATGGGAGGCAGAGAGAAGACTGAGGTCTTATGCCTAATCAATGGGATGGATGGTGACATTGCCAATGGATAAGGATAGTGTACAAGGAGACTCTTGGGGAAAATGGTGAGAAATGGTCTTTGACATACTGAGTTTGAGACCACCGTGAAGCATCCAAGCAGAATATACAATTGTGCATACATAGCTTCTTTTTAACTTACAGATCCTGGGCCAGCCTAGACATTGTCATAAGTAAATACAATCAACCAAATGAGAAGAAAAAGTAACACTTTTCAAGTACCATAGTCCAGGAAAACTTATCAAGAACAAAGGCATCAGCTCAGTGTTCTCATTCTTAAAAGCTGTCTGTCCGCATACTACATTTTGCCCATGACCTGTGGAGTTAAACAAACTTCTCTTGTGTTTACAAAGTGAAAAATTTGGAGGAGAGTTTAAAATAGTCCTCTAGTGTGATTGACAGGACCCTCTCAACCCGAATCTCATGTTTTGTTTTTCACGGAGGACATCTAGGTTATATGCAAACATCTGCAGGTATCTTGGGACAATCTTGATTATTTCCTGCCTCGTATTGATCATGCTTTGACACTAGAAATCAATACATAAATGCAGGTCAGACTCACCATTAATGCTGAACGAATATGGTATGCTACTATACCCTGATGTTCAAAGTTTTTGTTTTAATTTGGCTGTATATTTGCATTTTAAAAAAAACTGTTCACATTGTTACTCTGCTTGTGGTCTGTCTCATGTTTTTCCCCTGCCATAGTCATGGCAAATATATTATCTGTACTGTTTGCCATAAGTACAAGCACCATTTTGCATGGTACTAGTGAACCGATTTGTAAGTGTGAAACCATGAAGTGTAGTGGTAGAATTTAAGACAATAAGAACATCTTATTTTAGTTTTGGCAATCATATGGTGATATATATATATTTCCAAAACTTTGATACCATTAGAACTACATTACCCGTTCAAACTAGTCCTTTGTAGAAAAAACAAGAAAAAAGTCCCCCCTCCTTCCCCGATATTATGAATGCTTCCAGATGGAGGGATACTAGTGCTAGTAATTAGAAGGGATTGGGAAGCTATTCCGTATTTTCTTTCTTAATGGATTTTCTGGAGTAAGAGAAAAGATGGAAGAGGCGGGGGCAGTGCTAGCCCCTGGTTTTTGAGTGCTTTCAGGCAAGACCCCTTCCCTCGGTGGGATAACTTTGTCACCGTTGCTACCAACCAGGGCTGTGCAGAGGGGGGCCCAGTGGGGCCAGCTGGCCCGGGGCCCATGATTTTGAGGGGGCACTCTGACGAGGAGGTCCCCCCCAGCTTATGCTACTGCTTCCGTAGTGTAAGTGGTTCATCAAGAAGCTCATCAAGAAGCGCAGAAGCTGTCCGTCGTGAATACCACGGTCAGACTACAAGCTCCAAAGGACCATATGCCGCATGTGGGGCGGGGAATATATGTGCCTTGAGGTGTTGTAGAACAGGTTTAATATGAAGGTGTTATGTAGAACGGTCCTGTTGGTGGGCATGCCCCCTTGGGGCGGCCATGTTGTCCTCCTTTTTTGAAATGGGGGAGGGCACACACTTCCCATCTGGCCTGGGCATATTACCAGCTCTGCATAGCCCTGCTATCAGCAGCGATGGCTCCTTCTTCTCTTTCCCATCATTGCTATCACTTGTTTGCTTGGACAGGAAGAGAACCAGAGAGCAAGAAGGCAGTGGCATCTATTGCTCCTTCTCACCACCACTGTTGTCTGGGCCAGAGTGAGAGTCAGGTTGCAATGATGAAGAGGAGGGCTCACTTCAGCGGGCTCTGGTCAGTGGGGCCCTGTTGGGTTGTAGGCCCTTGGCAGGTGCACAACCCTAACCTTAGTCCTGAGTGGTGGGAAAAAATGAGAAGGGTACAAGTGGAAGATTTTACCCCCATAAAATTCTGTGAATGAGGTTGGGTGATTGTGGCATAAAAACCTTGTCTGGAAGCCTCTGTGAGAAAGAATTCTTGACTCATCAAAGAAACTGAGAGCCTATCTACACTACTGCTTTAAAATGGTTTATAACAGTTTTAATCCGGTTATAACTGGTTTAAAACTGTTATAAACCGGTTTAAAGCAGTAGTGTAGATAGGCTCAGAGTAAAAAAAAAGCACCCTCTGATTTGGACTATTTCAATGTGATGTACATAGGCTGCCTTTGAAAATGGTTCAGAAAGGGCTGGTAGATTACTAACTGGAACTGGCCAGCTTGACCTTATTTTGCCTGTGCTTTGTCAGCAGCATTAGTTCCCAGTCCATTTTAAAGTGTTGATTTTAACCTTTAAAGCCTTAAAGTGTTTACAATCTATTTCAGGTGTGTGTATGAGTGTGTGTTAAAATTCCACATCAATGTTGTACTCAGAAGAAGGGAAACTTGCTTGTTGATGATGCCTGTGATTTATCATTTCAAAGTGCAAGACGAGTAAGAAGTTCAGCCAGAATATATATATATATATATATATATGCATTGCAGCTGTGACTCTCAGTTGATATTAGCAGAATTTAACTTGCCAGAAGTTTTTATCTTCCTCAGCCATGATAATGAACTATGGCATGTGAATAGCTGTGTCTCAGGGTGATAAAAGTGTCAAATAGGTCGTTGACTCATAGCAGAACCTTTACGGATTATCCTATGGTGGATCCATTGCTATGGATGTGTGGACCACTGCCCTCTAATGTTCTGAATCGGAATTGCTCTACACTATCATAATCTCTAGCTATCTCTAACTTGATCTACACTTGCAGCAGACCAGATCTACACCTTGCGTCAAGTCATTACGAATGTGGAATAAAAAGCAGGAAATAACACTATCTACACTACTGCTTTAAAATGGTTTATAACAGTTTTAAACTGGTTAATAACGGTTATTAAGCAGTTATAAACCGTTTTAAAGCAGTAGTGTAGATAGGCTGTATGAAAGTGGCATATGGAATGTGGATTGTGCCCAAACAGTTATCAGTGCACTTCAATACTTCTATAAAGCAGTAGTGTAGATCTAGCCTAAAATGGGACAAAGTGATAGGATTGTGAGAGGGCAGAATGGACTTTAATACTTCAGACTGAAGATTGGGGAATCCCATTTTTAATTTTTCTCAGTATTTATTTAGTATTTATTTATTTATTTTTTAAAAAAACACCTGTTTGCAAGTAGAAAATTATCACACGAAGGAGTCAGCTAATCTTATTACCTTTCATCCTAGTATACTAGTTCATTCAAAAATAGCACCTGTATCCTGGAATCTAAAGTGGTACAGTCCACTCTATCACCTCAGGGTGTCATCATTTCTTTCTGCTATATCAGTAGACCAGGCCAAGTTTATTTTGTTCTAATGACAACTATACCCCAAGTTCCAAAGTTCTGGCTTAATGTTATATATTGTATTTATTACATTTGATATCCTACCAGTGCACATTATTCCTCCGCCTCCCCCCCCCTTATTTTATTCCTCGCAACAATCCTGTGAGGTATTTATTGGTCTCTAAATGTGGGTGGGTCGGGGATTTGCACATATCCTTACGCAGCTCCTAACCAAGTCCAAATATGGCCGTGCAACTCTAAGTCGCCCTTCTTGGTCCCATTTGATAATTGTACTTATCCTCCTGTGGTACATTTTCCACAGTACTCCTGACTACCATTGCTGAACATGGTCCATTCTTCCAATGCCGGAGCAAGAAGACAACCTCCCCTCTTGTCGGCCTTTGTGTCAGTTCTGCGACTGATCATATAGCTTTTGCCATGGCTCCTCCTCCTCCTCCTCCTCCTCCTCCTCCCAGAGAGCTTCCAACCAAAAAGGTAGAAGGAAAGAGAGAGAGAGAGAAACATCTGCGACAAACGCCCTTTGTCACTATGTGTTTGTGTAGTGTCTTTCCAAAGGTCAAATAGAAGAGCGGTCAATATCTGAGTTTGAGCTGATGACAACATCCAAATGTGTTAAGAAAGCCAGAGTTTTTACCCTTCTGCTGTTCTGCTGATGGGGGGAGGGGGGAAGAGGGGAAGAGACTGGAAAGAAGTTCAGCTATGATAAATGTAGACTTTCCAAATGGACGTTTTGTTCCCATTGCTGTTCAATATTTAAAATGGCCCTCTTGGGCCATTTTACTCGAAAAGGGACAAGGAGACCTTAAAGTCAGTTCTCAGATACAGAGGAAGTAAGCAAATGATAACACAGAAGTCAAGGAAGTAAGGGGAACACTATAAACTAGAACAGGGAAGCGAGACAAACAACTAGATGGTTGCCAAGGAAGTCAGTTCTGTGTACTTAAGACAGATTCAGTATGAGGTCATATCAGAAAGCAGACTGTTGGATGCTCCAACCACCCAGAACTCCAGAGATGTGATCAACCCCAGCCAGCTCTGCCCATGGAAGCACGCCATCCCCAGGATGCCCCCCCATTTCATGCAGGTTGTTTTTTTTGTTCCCACTTACCTTATCACTGGAGCGTAACTGCACTCTTCCTTGTTAAAAAACAATGGCGAGCGCGATGGTGCAACAGCCCAGGAGCAGCCTGGGTCGTCGTACTGGTGATGTGAATTGATCACGGTGAACCTGGAAGTGGCTACATCAGGGCTCGCCAACCCTCCAGCCCTCTACACCCCGTGGTGTAGAAACGGCCTAAGTCTGTCCCTTGGCCTACTAATCTCTCCTGGCTGAAGATGTCACATGGACATATGTAAATTTGTTAACATTAATTAATGCATTTTAAAAACAAAATAATCCCAAGGTTTTCACCCCTAGGGTCCCCTTAGTATGCATATTGTGTTTTAGGTGACTAGGTTTCACAGGATTAACACTGGGAGACAGATAGACAGACAGACAGACAGATAGAAGTCCTCTTTCATCATCATCATCATTATCATCATCATCATTGATTTTTATTAGAACCCCAAGGTCTGCCAACCAGAGCCATGTGCAAAATAGTGGCTCAGGAAGATGCCTTTGAGCACATGCTCAACCCTGGACAAAACTCCATTCCTCTCCAACTTTTTTAATCTCAGCAGCCTAACATAGGGTGGTGAGAGCATTTTAGCTGTTGCTTTTGTTAGACAATTCGGAGTCAGAAAGCCTTCTGAAAATTACCCAGAGATCTACCAGTAGATTCTGATTTACATTCTGTCCATCCCTGTTCTGACCCAGTGTTTCTGTCATGCATGCTATGGTATCCCTTGTCCTGAATTGCTCTTTCCTGTCTCAAGATACCCCATGTCCAGTGGCAAAAGAAAATAAAAACAAATGCAGGCATCCTCACAGAACTGCACATGGCACGATGGTGGTAAATCAGGCTAGAAGCTGAATCAAAATAGAGGCACCCTCAAAGTTTATATCTTTTCACAAACTTAACAGTCTTTCAGAATTTAAGAAAGCTATAAGACTGATCTCTTCCGGCAGGCCTACTCAGTCGAATTTTAAGAGTTTTATTGGTATTTTAACAATGTATTAGTTTTTATATGTTTTTAATCAGTTTTTTGTATTTTATATCATTTGTTTTAAATGTTGTTCCCTGCCTCAATCCAGAGGAAGAGGCAGGTAATAAATAAATAAATTATTATTATTATTATTATTATTGGTAGGTCAATTAACATGGGCAAATTTTAAAGGGTGGGCCTGAAATTTAAGACTTTATCACATGTTCCATTTCCCCCCGGATTGCTTCTGCGGCTTCCCCCCTCCGTTTCTTATGCGAGTCTAGCGTTTTGAATCACACATAGTCAGTTTTGCTCTGATATCTCAGCTCAGCCTGTTGAAGTTGCCTGAACTTGCCTGAAACGGACTTTGCCCGTTCAGGGTTAAATCGAAACAGAAACAAAAAAGCGAACCATTCAGGGCATGAGAGCAGTGTGAGGGGGATGACGTTATGCGAGTTCCAAGCTGAAGAAGTGGATCAAAGTCATGGTGAGTGTGCTTAACCGTGTGTGCTTAACGGCCTTAAGGGCAGGCAACGTTTAGGCTATTTTGGTAGTGTGATAACACACACGCACACAAAGAAAATATCAAATACAGTATTTTCTTTCCATAGGAAGTAGTAGCATTTGTTTATTAAATTGTACCTTATTTCACTTTTATATAAATATCTCAACAAAGCACACATATTTAGTTTGCAGTTGTAAATTTCTTCAGGATCCCAAGTAAGTGGTCTAAGCAGAGCATGGTTTTATTAAAACAACTTTGATATCAACAAGTACTTAAAGTAGCCTTCCCAACCTGGTGCTCTCCAGAAGGGTTGGATCATAGCTTCCATACTTCCAGGCCACCATGGAATTATGGGAGCTGTAGCTAACACATCTGGAAGGCACACCATTGGGGAAGGTGGACTCAGAGTGAGGGATCCTTCGTGATCTTGTCTAGCTTGTGTAGAGAGAAAGCATGAGCGAGAAATAAAATGTGGGGCAGAAGTACTTGAGATTTTGGTATGCTACAACATGTAGGAAAAAGAAGGGGTGGATTTCTAAACATGGCACCAGCAAACAATTTATATTTAATCAATTACAGCACAAGCCAATACCTCTCTATGCAGAAGTAAGTCCTAATAATAATAATAATAATAATATATTTATTTTTACCCGCCTCTCCCAATGGATCGAGATGGGGAACAGCATCAAACATAAAATACAAAACTGATTAAAACACATAAAACCAATACATCATTAAAATACCAATAAAACACTTTAAAATTCATCTTTAAAACACTTTAAAATTCAATGAAGCTCACTCCCAGGTAAGTGGACAGGGCCAACGTCAAGGGTTGGCATGGCTGGCAAGTGATGATGGTCCTACTGACAAGAGCCCTCAGGACTTGCTCCTCCTCTTTATCATTGCAGCCTGCTCTCTGCCCTGACTCTTGCTCTGGCCCAGGAAATGGTGGTGGTGTGAAGGAGGAGCAGTAGACGCTACTCCTGTCTGCTTGTCCAGCAAGCAGTCTCACTGAGGGAGAGGGGAGTACTGAGGGTGTCTTGCCCAAGGATCTACTGTCCAAATCCTGGAACAACCATTGTAATTGGATATAGGATTATAGCCTTAGTCAACTAGGCTCGCAATCCTGTATACACGTATCTGGGAGTAAGTCCCATTGAACTCAATGTGGGTTACTTCTAAATAGACATACATAGAATTGCACTGTGAAATACTTTAATCAATGGCCGATTAGTCAGTGCATGGTCTGAAGGTACATGATGCAGGAATCTTGCTGAAGCTAAGCAAGTCAAAGACCGGTAAGTGCCTGGATGAGAAATTGACTGGGAATGCCTTCTTGAGCTTTACCATGGATGGAAGGTGAGACACCAATGTAATAAACATAATTGTCCACATATCTATGCAAAAAACAAACAAACAAACATGGTTATAATGGGCCCATACTTGCAGAAGCAAAACATGAATGTACCAGGTGGGGGTGATCCGGGGGTAAAGGAAATCATTCTGCAGGGATTTAAATAAAATTACTCTGAACAAGGTGTAAATACAGAGACTTAAATAGCTGTGGTGTGATTCGGCACAGGATGTATCTTGGGGAAGAGAAAATAGCTGAGAACAGTATCAAAATGGATGTGATAGCTTTTCTTAATGCAAACATCTAGGAGGCCTTTTCCACCTCTGCCCCCTCCCCGATATGTGTCCTCTTCTTTGGGCACAATCCTATGCATATTTAGAGAGAAAAAGGCCTACACCATCTAGCATCCCCCAGCCAGCATGGCAGGGACTTTTAGGACCTTTTTTCTGTCTAAACATGTATAGGATTGTGCCCTTAGGCACTCTGAAGACAATGGTGATAACAAAGGCTGTTTCTCTAGCGGGCACATATTTCCGGTCTGTACAACATCAGGCCACCCTCACTGCAATTATGCAAAAGACATAATTACTATTCAAAGAGAGTCATGAAGGGGTTAAGGGCCCAATCTTCATGGAAACGGAATGAGAAGTGCTTTCTGGTTATATCCAGACTTTCATGAAATCACTTTGGATTGTCAGGAGCACACGGAGCAAGAAAAGTGGAATACAGAGTACCTAAACACCTACTTTTATGGGTCACATAGTACTTGAAACCCCCATACTCCAGGGTTGGGTACGCAGAGTAGAACTGAACATCATCAACCCCGTAGGTGCTCTCAGTAAATGAGAGCAGCTTGTTCTCTCTGTCCTCGCTACCCTGCTCAAGGAAGTTTACTGATGTAGAGGGAGGGAGGGTGATCCCGGAAGTACCTAATACACACCATCGGCGCACAGGGACCAGCTGGAGGCCATCCCAGGCAAATAGCCAGGTGTAGAAAAGGCCTGGAAATGCTGAATTAAGCCCCTGTAGTTTACCCCACACTTCTCCCCTCTCATCTGCCTTAAAACTAGGGATGTGTATCGTATCGTTAAAATGTATGATAACGATATGATAAGGTCATTATCTTGCATGTGTTTAACGATGACGATACGATAGAAAATCCTACGATAATCATCGGAGACGATAATTTTCAGGCGATTTTATCATTTTATCAGGCTGCCATATAAATATACCTATAACTTCTGTATTTTAAAAGTTAGAGGCTTGAACCTTGGTCACAGTGCTTATGGGGTATGCCTAGGTATGTGTATGAAATTTGAGATCGATCCCTCCAACCCTCGATTTTATATGAATTTATTAAAGATCATTTCAGTTCTGACAGCTCAGAATGACAGCTCGCCACGTGCGTTCATTCAGATCTGTTGGAGGGATCGATCTCAAATTTCATACACATACTTAGGCATACCCCGTAAGCACTGTGACCAAGTTTCAAGCCTCTAATTTTTAAAATACAGATGTTATAGGCATTTTTTTCTTTAAAAATAGGGCTGAAAAGATATCATTTTTTCATGATAATTATCGTGAAGACAATATGGTTCACCTACGATATGAATGAAGACGATAATTTCTTTGGTCTGAAATGACGATAACGATAAATGACAATATTTTTTGCCGTGCACACCCCTACTTGAAACTGCACTACTGTTAGTGGGGAAAACAGGCTACATAATATGAAAGGGTAAAGCAGCTACTGAGCTACTGTGAATACTGGAAACAGCACTACTGCAATTTTCTGAATGGGAAAAAGGGGCTAAATATTGTGAATGGGAAAGCAGCCATGTTAGGGATGTATGAGAAATTTGTTTCATTCATATTTTTATCAGGATTTACTCAGTTTACACCTTCCAGGCTGAACACAGAATCAGACACAGTCTGCGTTTGAAGTCCATACATTACCAAGCTCACAATGTGATTTGTGAACCCAAAAAAATTCTATCCAACAGCATGCATATATTTGAAATATGTGCTTGAAAAGGAATGCATACTTTTGACAAATGCACATAAACGTATTTTAATCCATGGGAGAAGAATGTATACATATCGAAGATGCACAATGGATGTATACATTTGGAAAAACAAGCATGAAAATCTGCTTGGATTTTCATGCGAAAAGAAAAAAATAATAAAGTTCAGAATCTGATATGGACTCAAGTCAGAACGAGCTTCGAGATGGAATTAGGAGAACTTTGTGAGCTCAAGTTTTACTGATCTGCACATCCCTACTCCTTGCTAAGTAAACAAACAAATAATCCTTCATGCAAATACCAAGGTAGCATGGCTTGGAAAAGGCTACACAAAAATGTTTTTGCTGACATGCTAGTTTGGTATTTGCCTTTAGGCTTGTGTTTGTTTTTTATGTGGATTGCATTCAAATATGTGATCACCGCACATGGAATGAGGATTGGAACAATCCATTTTGAAGTCATACAGTCCATGTGGGATTGCTGATCATATACAATAGCACCAGTTCCCCCACCCCACCCCACTCTGGTATGGAGTCTCCACTGCCTCCAACTCATTGCATTATCTCAGTCACTGATGGCCTCTGGGATTAAGCTTTGATGAGCCCTAGGTCCCCTCTAGAAGAATTCAGTTTGACGCCTGGTTCTCCGATTACGTGCATCTTCTCGCAATCGCTTTTATGTGAAGCGCATAACCAGCAGAATGAAACACGCTTTAAAGTGGCTGAAATGAGGAGAATCGCTTGTTTACATGGTCAAAATGCGCTTTAATGACCGCGGAGAAAAAAACTCGCTATTTAACGCATATTCGATAATGCGCATAATTGGAGAGAAAACACGCCTCAACCCCCAATTTGCGCTCCACTCCTGTAGAGGTAAAAAATTTAATGCACCTTGAAAGAGCTTTAAATTTCTCTTGTAGAGGCACCCTTTCTCTCACAAAAGTGCTCAAACAGCTCAAATGCAGGGGAAGGGCTATCGCTGGTTCTCATGTCAAAGCATACACAAAAACTAGACTGAGACATGTGCATGTGGGTATCTCACCATCTACTCATCTCACACATTGCAAACAACAAACCTGGGAATGTAGAGAGAATTCGAACATGCAACGCATTCTGTTTTTTCCTGTGTGAGATTATCGCAGCCTGCTCATGTGAGACTGTTGATTATGTTTAGGGAAGGCCCATAGCTCAAGCTCTGCATGTGCTTACAGAATGTCCCAGGTTCAATCCCTGACATCTCCAGCTCAAAGGATGAAGAATCAATAGGGATGATAGAGGAATCCATCTGGGGATCACGTCCACCGAGGATTTTGGCGGCTTGGCCCCCAACGATTCTGGTTCACTTGTCTGTGAGCTGGCCTGATTCAACACAGGGTGGGTCAGGCCAACTTGTGGACTGCCACTTCCGCTGTCCCATTGCCAGAAGTTCTGCGCAAGCCTCTCCTTCTTCTTCCTGGTTGAGAGAAGGAAAGCCTTGCACACAGTGAGCCACTGTGGCTGGGAGTTCATGTGTTCCAGGAGGGAACCTATGGCTCGGCTCATGAACACAACAAGCCAAGCCATGGGCTCTGGGGAAATCTATTGAGCCCCAAGAGAGCCAGATTTCCCTGCGCCAGACATCCCTGAGTTGCAGATGATGAGAAAGCTGTTTTCTTCCTGAGACCCTAGAGAGCTGCTACTGGACATACTAGACCAGAGCTAGATCTACACCTCATGTCATATCAGTACACTTCCATCATGGTGACGCTATATCCCACTTGGGTATTTATACCTCGTAGGACACACAATGATATTTTGGTTAATATGGAATCAAAAGTGGGAAATAATGCTAGAAAAGAGGTATATGTAATGCCTGATGTGCCCCAACCGTTACCAGTGTACTCCAATACTAATAAAAAGCACTAGTGTAGACCTAGTGCTGGAGTCCTCAATGTGGCACACGTCGTTCCTGGCAGGTTCCCTGCCCTGTCCTGATTTTTATTTTATTTCTTAAGTTTTAAAAAATAATAATCAGTGAAGTTGGCACGCTACGAAGGCAAGTGCTACCCTCTAGAATCATCTTTATGTGGGTTCAAAAGAGTGGTTGTATGTTTTGGAGCTCAGGCCCCACCGTTGCCTTGCACTTAGGTTCTTGGGTAGGATGCTTTTCTTCTAGTCTCACCCGTTTGCCTTCTGGGAAATGAGTGTTTTGTGATCATTCATGCTCACCACGCAGCCATTTTATGAAAGGGCAAGCCTGCTCCATGGCAACCATTTTGTGAGAGCACTCATAACACCCTCTCAATATTCCAAGGTGCTCACCAGCCCAGAAAGGTTTGGGACAATATTGGACCAATTGTCTGATGCAAAGGCAGCTCTGCAGGCATTTATCAGGGGTGGGCAACCTGGTGTCCTCCAGAGGTTTTGGATTACAACCTCCACAGTCCTTGGCCATGCTGATGAGAGGCTGTAGTTTAAAACATCTGGAGAGCACCGGGTTGCCTACCTCTGGTTTAGATAATGCAGGGTTAGCCTTTCATGAACAGTATCCCAATTACGGGTGTGCACTGGATCGGGTCCAATCCATGATCCAGATCCAATCCAGGGGAAATCGGATACAATTATCCGATTTCCGATCACCCCGCTGGATCATCCGATCCAATCTGATCTGATCCGGAAAGGACCCGATCCAGATTGGAATGGATTGGAGGATCGGCGGGCGCCCGCTGGTGCCCACCACCGCTTTCATTGGCGGGCTCCAGCAGGCGCCCACTGATGGAAGCGGACAATGGGGACAAGTAAACAGGGGGAGGGGGAGGGTTGCCCACTTACCTTCCGGGGCCATCCTCTCCCCTCCGCTGCAGGCCGCTACTGTGAGCAGGCTTCATGGCCTGCCCCTAGGTAGAGCGCCAGGTGATGTCATCACCTGGCGCGCTACTCAGGAGCAGGCCGCGAAGCCTGCTCGAAGTAGTGGCCAGCGGTGGAGGGGAGCGGATGGCTCCGCAAGGTAAGCAGGGGGGAGGGGGGCCCACGGCCTGCTTACCTGCCAGGGCCATCCGCTCCCCTCCGCCGCTGGCCACTACTGCAAGCAGGCTTCGCAGCCTGCTCCTAGGTAGCCCATCAGGTGAGGTCATCACTTGGCGCGCTAATCAGGGGCAGGCTGCATGGCCTGCTCACAGTAGCGGCCAGCAGCGGAGGGGAGTGGATGGCCCTGGCAGGTAAGCAGGGGGAGGGGGAGGGGGCTTACCCCCCCGGGGCCGTCTGCTTCCATCCACTGGCACCCGCGGGTGCCAGCGGATGGAAGCGGACGGCCCCGGGAGGTAAGAACCGTGAGGGGGGAGGAGGGAGTTAGGCCCCCCTCACCCACCCACCACCATTTTTCCCCATAGACTTGCATTGGGGGAAAGCTTTCTTTCCCCCAATGAAAGTCTATGGGGAAAACAAAAATGGCGGCTGATCCAAAAATCAGATGTCCAATTTTTGGATTGGGCCTGATCTTGGCTGGGGGGCCTCCGATTTTGTCCGATCTGATCCGGGACAAAATTGGATGTCCCAATCCGGGTCCCGATCCGATCCGGGGGGGTCCGTGCACACCCCTAATCCCAATAGTTCCTTCCAGAGATTCAGATTTTGAATCCTATAGGGGTAGGTGCCATTGAACTCAGTTCAGTTACTTAATTGTGAGTCAACATTGATGGGACCACTCCTTGTGGGTACCTGAGGCTTTTCTTAAGCTTCTTCTCCAAATGCCACCAAAGAGTTTTTGAACTCCAAGCAGCTTCGACGGTGTAGTCGTAGATTGTTTTTAAACATAACAAGTCACACACACACACACACACACACACACACACACTTCATGAGCAGAAATGATGCAGGAATGCAGGGGAAATGCAAGCACGGATGGATAATAAAAGGATTTCCAACACAACACAAACACAGCCAGCATTATTCTCCTTCCATCCTGTGCTGGGATTTTCTGAGACCGATTTAGCCCTGCAGCGTCACACCTTTCCGATTTTCCTGTTTGGCCAACCAGGTCTCTCTATAAACAGGATTCCGTTCCGTGGCTTTGTTTCAACAACTGTCAAATGGCGAGTTGTTTCCAGTTGAACCGTTTGCAATGTTGTTCTCGGTATACAAGTAGCAAGGGAACTTCTTTCTTGGAGCCAATATATCTGCTGCCTTTCCTGGGGTAGTTCATGGGGGTCTGGATGTATTGTCTATTATCCAGACGCAAATAAACTTTCAATGGAGTCACGTCTTGCTCACAGGACAGACTGTTCGCAATGAGGTTTTCATTAGAAGGTTACAACACTTCCTGTTTCTCTCTGTCTCTCTTTCTGGGTATAATCAACACAGAGGAGGAAAACGCCTGTTATTCAATGGATTTATTTTATAAAAGAGATGTTAATTGGGGTGGGGGGTAGATTAAGGCTGCACCTTCCTGACCTGGAAGCCTTACACCCCAAGCCCAAATGCATAGTACTTGGGTTGGAGTGAAGGGTCAAAGGCACTTTGCACATGCTCAGAAGCATGCTTCTTTATAATTGGTTTACACATTCCAGGGCTAAATCCCACCTCCAAAACACCAGTGCTAACAACAAAAGCCAAACCTAAGAAACAAACAAGTAATGTATATTTTTCCAAGTACTCAGTGTCTTAATTTGTGCAAAATAAAAGTGACATTAGAAACCTGAATATCTTAGGCATAAAAGTTGGGGTCTGAGCAAAAGTGTGCTACTTATATCTCCAGTTTCCAGCTGCCACAGGCAGCTACCTAATTTCTCTGTATGACAGACAATGGTTCAATTTGGACGACACGATAGTCAGTGGTGGGGTAATAATCACCTTTACAGTTGTTCAACTAGGGGGTACTCCTCACACAACATGGAAATAAATAATCAACTGTGGTGTGGATGAGGATCAGCGCTGAGTTGACTATGGCAGCATTCGGATGACACGATAGTCAATACAACTGACGATTGTTTCCCCCACACCAGTTGTTTACGGTATCGTCCAAATTGAGCCAATCTGTATCTCTGCATATAAACATAAACGAGGCCACATACCTCTTTCTCTGACTAACAGACATTATTGGAGTTTTCATTATGCAATTACATACACTTGTGAAATGCATTGCATGGGTACTTTTACAAGGAAAAATGTAAATGCTGCTTCCCAAATTTTTTTTTAAAAAAAAACATCATCATCAGCAAATACAATTAAAATTTTCAGTTACAGATGGATTTTTAACCCCCCTTTAAAAGTAGCCACAGATAAGCCAGCAGCATGTCTCTCAGTGGGGAATGCCATAGGGTAGGGGTCACCACTGAGAAGGTCCTATCTCTAGTGCCAGCCAACCTTGCATCTTGGTGGTGGACCAGTGAGCAGTGCCTCAGAAGATGATCTTAAAACACAGCCATAAATGGTCCTTAGAATAACCTGGACCCAAGCCATTTAGGGCTTTCACAGTTTTAAAAAAACAAAACAAAGCAAACGGCAACAAAAACAGATCAAAAACAAATCTTTGAATTGGGCCCAGAAATGCACTAGCAGCGAGAGCAGCTGATAAAGAATACGATCTGAACCTCTAGTTCCAATGAGGACTCAAGTGGCCACATTTATTTAATTTAGGGCACAATCCTATGGAGCTACCCATAAGCCTCCAAATGTAGAGGCTTCTGGGCATCTTATACAAAGTGGGAAGAGCGGCAGAGGCAATCTTCACTTCCCAACTCTTCCTGCTTTGCATTTTGGCTAGATGGGCTTTTTCGCCCATCTAGCAAGGGCACATCAGAGTGGGAGGGAAGGATGCTGGGGAAGCCTAAGGATACATCATAAGCTGACCTCCCCATTCCCCACTCCCCACTCCCCACTCTTCCCTGACCACAGAAAGGTCCCTGGAGTGACCAGATCCAAAAGAGGGCAGGGCTCCTGCAGCTTTAACTGTTGCGATGAGGAGGTAATTTCACCAGATGCAGCATGCATACAAATGACACCTGCTAAAATTCCCTTTTCTATGCAACTGTTATAGATACAGGAGCCCTGTCCTCCATTCCATATGATCAGTTACTGCCAAAGGAAGCTCATTTTTTCTACTATGCATAGGCTGCTTTGTTTATTTATGTCCATAAAGCTGTAAAACAAAAAAGAATTCTGCTATCTTCTATAACAATATTCTATAAAATTAAAATTTTTAATATAAAAATGCCAAATATCTTTAAAGAAACATAATTTCAAATTGGAGTAAAATGAAATATGAACACAAAAAAGTCTCTATTCACCTTTATAAACACAGGTGCAGGGCAAAGTACAATGATATGCCAGTAACATATGGCCTGTAAACAAATCATGAAAAGATTAAGAGAAACCTACAGTTAAAAGTAAACCGGTCAAAGTTTAGTTAAACCTTTTGTTAGATTTGTTTTTTACCTCCATGAACTGTGTTTGTGGGTAACCAACTGGTAGTGAAATAGTAAAACAAGACGAAAAACAAGTTTGAGAACATAGGTGCAAGAGTACCCATGGCAAAAAGAGGAGAGAAGCAGGTTCTCAGAATGCTAAGATACTTTATTTCCAAGCCCAATGTGTTTCAGCCTGTGTTTTTTTTTAAGGTCTTCTTCAGGGGGTTGATAAGAGATGCCTGCAGAAATACCCTTAACAGGATGATAGTCTCCTGCGATCATTACTAGCACCTCTTTTTGCCCTGAATTGGATGCTCTCCTCCTTTGGTTTTTTGCAAGCATACCCACGCAGTACTTCACTGGCATGGGAAAAAAATTCAATGTGTGAAATCTGTCACCTTCTGCTTCAACCCACAATAAATAAATAAATAATAATAATAATAATAATAATAATAATAATTTATTTCTTACGCACCTCTCACTCTGGATCGAGCCGGGGAACAACATTAAATTCAATATAGTATAAAATACATAAAACTAATTAAAACATATAAAACTAATACATTACTAAAATAACAATAAAACTCTTAAAAGTCAACTAGGTAGGCCTGTTGGAAGACGTCAGTCTTCATGGTTTTCTTAAAGTCAAAGAGACTGTTAAGTTGACAAATCTCTTCTGGCAGGCTATTCCACAGTTTGGGAGCGGCAGAAGAGAAGGTCCTCTGGGTAACAGTTGTCAGACTGGTTTTAGCTGACTGGAGTAAAGTCTTCCCAGAGGACCTGAGTGTGTGGGGTGGATTGTACAGGTAACCTGCACCCAAACCATGTAGGGCTTTAAAGGTAAAAACAAACACTTTGTACTTTACCCAGAAACTAATTGGCAGCCAGTGAAGAGATTTTAAAGTTGATGTAATATGGTCACCCCTAGGTGTACCAGTGATCAACCTGGCTGCCATATTTTGAACTAGTTGACTTTCTGGACTAGGCACAGAGGTAGCCCTATGTACAGCACATTTCAGAAGTTGAGCCTTGAAGTTACCAGTGCATGCACTACCGTCTTTAGTTCTTCCAACTCTAGGAAGGGGTGCAGCTGGCATATCAGCCGAAGCTGTTAGTTGGCACTCCTGGCTGCCACATCTATCTGGGCTGTCATTTGGAGCGATGGACCCAGGAGCACCCTCAAGCTGCGAACGTAATCTTTCAGGGGGAGTGTAGCCCCATCCAGAACTGGTTGACACACCTCCAAACCCAGGTTGGTGCTTTGACAGTAAGCACCTCCATCTTGTCTGGATTCAGCTTCAGTTTGTTTTTCCTCATCCAGCCCATTACCTCCTCCAAGCATTCATTCAGAGGAGACACATTTCTGATGTGGCACTGGCACAGTAATTGGTGTGTGTTAGCCTTCCTCAACCTGGTACCTTCCAGATGTGTTGGACTATAGCTCTCCCAATCCTCAGCCAGCATGGCCAATGGTGAGGAATTCTGGGAATTGTAGACCAAAATATCTGGAGGAGACAAGGTTGGGGAAGGCTGTGTATGCCATAGGAAAACTTCCTGCTGATGCAGAAAAGGCTTAAGTCTGGGTTGCTGGTCAATTACAAATAATACTTCACATCAACTTAGACAGGGAACCAGGGGGCTCTGTGCAATTGACGTTAAACCATGCTTGCAAAGCTTTTGAGAATCCTCTGCTGAGATCAAAGAGGCTGCAAAACCGCAGGTCAAGGCACAGGCCCTGGGAGTATTTTATTCCCCACCCCCTCACTCCCTTGGAAGCCATGTCTGTCTCCTGCTCCTTTGAAGTTTCAGTGCTGCTGCTTTGGATTTTCTGATCACAGACTGCCCTTTGCTATCTTCCTGCTTCCCTTTTCTTTGATAAATAATATGAACATGGAATGAGGCTGTTAAGTGATGCCTTGTAGAAGCCATTGGAGGTGGCAAAAATACTCTTCCTGCCAATCCTGACTGCAGCCATCGGACGTTGCATCGATCTGTGTGTCACTGCATGACTTCCGCCGGCTTGAGTTGGATTCACTGCGTCTACGTTGCAACCATATCAGACATTCATAGCAAAGAGTGACCAGGACAGACAAGCCAAATGCAACCGAGGAGTCCGACTTTGAACTCGGGAACACTGGCCTGGGCTTCACTTTTGGTAGAAATCTGCAAACACCAGGATTTAAGCCTTTATCACATCTACCTGTTTTGCTTCTGTGGGTTCCCACTCCGTTTCCTATGCAAGTATAGCCCTTTGATCACACATGGTCGGTTTTGCTGCGATACCTCAGCTAAGCCTGCAGAGGAAGGGAGAAACAGACAATCCCCATTCTGGGATATTTCGAAAGAGGAAGGAAAAAAGGAGCACTCAGGGTGCGAGAGCAGCGTGATGGGGGACAACGTCATATGAAAGAATTGGATCAAAGTCATGGCAGGTGAGGATCAAACCGCCCATGTGATAAAAGTCTTAGTGAGCAATGGTGGGCATGATGTGCATCACTGGTCTGTTCACATTCAAAGGAAGGCTTGAGGTCTTGGCCAGATAGAGGAATCGGTCAGCAGGCAGGCTGGCCAATTACTGGATCCAAGCCCTATGCTGCCGCCATGCCTATTAAAGTGATACAATAAAGTTGTGGCAAATCTATTATCCCAGCTATGCCTGTGTGTCTCATTTGTTCATGTCCCCTTGGCCAACCGGACCCACCTAAGAGCTGCCCACACAATTCCACCAACACCGGAATTTAGTGAGCAAAGGTGAGCAGGACGTTTGGCATTCTGTGCACATTCAAAGGGAATGCTTGAGGTCTTGAGCACAGGTAGGGATGGAGAGAACATTTGAAGCAGCCATGCTCAAACAAGCAAGCCATGGTCAACCCAAGACATTTTGCTACCTGCTTTCCCTACCATCACTACCACCACCACCACCCAATTCCATGTACAGAGGCTAACTGGATTGGCAGCTGAATCTTACTTCAATGCTACCAACTGGGCAGCACTCTCAAATAGGGATGTGCACAGCCAAAATTATTGTATTGTATCATTATCAGAAATTCCGACATAAAAAAAATTCAGATCCGATCATATCGGGGGGTACCCGGATTTGATCGGATCCGAAATCTGATAAATATCAGAAGTTCTGATACGATAACAGTGGTTTTCCCCCCGTAGGTTTGCATTGGGGGAAAGAAAGCTTTCCCCAATGCAAGTCTATGGGGAAAAACACTGGGCTGGCACTCCCTCCCTCCCCCCACTCATGCTTCCTCCCCCCACTCACGCTCCTTACCTATTGCCGCCTCCTCTGCCGCCTCCGCTGCCACCTCCACTGCCGCCTCTGCAGCTGCCACCCTGGACTACTGCTAGACAGGCTTTCCGGCCTCTTCATCAGTACAGAGAAGCAGTGAGTGATGTCATCATCACTCGGCATGGCTCTGTACTAATGAGCAGGCCAGAAAGCCTGTTTAGCAGTATGATGGGGTGGCGGCGGCGAGGAAGGACCAGGTACAGAGCACGAGTGGGAGAGGGGAGGAAGGGCCGGCCCTAGATCCAATAATCTGATATGTCCGATAGTTATCGGACATATGGATTTTGGATCTGATCAGATAGGGCCTCCAGGAATGTTTATCATTATTGTTAATCAGATGTCCGATAACAACCTTATTGGTTCGTTATCGGACATTGGAATGATACAATACACATCCCTACTCTCAAATGCACCTGAGGGCAGCAGGTTGGTTTAGTTAAGTAGCACAAAACAAAAAAAAACATAGTCAGCCATAGAGGCATAGAGCTCTTTCCTCTAACAAAGGGGGAGAACCAGCGGGCTCAGGAAGAATAGTCAGGGGGCTGGCCTAGGGATGTCCAGATTTTGTGAAATCCATCCTGTGTGTGTTTTGTGGCTTGCACAGTGTTGTTTGTTCCAGCATCCGTTCACAGGAGGATTCAATTTCCCCCTCAAAAACATACAGAAATAATTCCATAAGAGGTTTTGCAACAATTTACATAATTTATGTTAGTATGTAACATTTAGCATATTGTCCCCCATTCCATTCAACTTTTCCCTGTGTATATTTTCCAGCATGGCATATGTCTCAGCAGAAACTTGTGTATTTCCCTATGAATAAATTTGCATAAATTTCAGGAAAGTGAAAAGAAATCCAGAAGTCCACAAATTCCAAACTGCCCAAGGAAGCTGATCGAGAGCAGATTCTGCAGGTCAAATTCTTAGAAATTCAAACTCATTTTATGCCATCCCAGATTTCTCCAGCATCTCTACCTCTCCTGCCCCCCACATATTATAGTAACTGCCACCTGAGGTGGTTGCTTCTCTCTGTTTCATGGTAGGGCCATCCCTGATGCAAGCACCCCAGCTTGAATGACTGTGAGGAGAATTGAAGCGGGCATAGGAGCAGACCCCTGGCTTGATTCTGCTCTCACCCCATCCCTGGCCTCCTTACCAGTCCCCCTTTCCCAAGACAAATGCAACTGCCTTACCTTGGGGAAAGGAAGGGACTTGGAGGCAGGAAATGCTCCCATCAATATACAAAGCATCTTTTCCTTTTGGAGACCTGGGACTAAAAATGGTTGTGCTGGAAACCCAAGGTCTCATGGCTCAGACAGACTCGTCCTATTGCTTGCTGCAATGCCGGAAAACAAACAAACCTACAAAGAGTTAAACAATGACAGCAGCTCATTTGTAATCACCAGTAGCTGGCCAGAAGCTCATGCCTCCAACCATCTCACTACCTGCCAGCAGTAGTCATTGGCTGAACGTACTTTACTTAGGGCCAAAACAGACAAAAAAGGTGTGTCAAGCTGCTTTGTTTTTTTCCACTTTTACCCAGAGTAAGCACAGCTCCTCCCCAAATCTGGATCATGACCTAGCATGGGGAGTAGAGGGGGGCTTTTAAGATCGGAATCAGGGTGCCTGCACTGGGTCTAGAGCAAAAATGAAAAGAAGGCAGAGCTGTTAGATACACATTTAAAGTGATGTCTGTTTTGGCCATGTGGTAAGCCACAAGCATGAAGCCTTTTCTGGTGTCCTTCAGCTTGTGCGTTGCCCTTGCTAAGCCCCCACCCTGGAGGCTGTGATCTGGTTTTTCATGTACCACCTTATTATTCCAAGTTGTGGAAGAAGCATTGCATTGTTTTATATAGATATAGCATGACATGATGTATAGGGTCCGCCCCTAACCAAGTTGCATTTGAAGCAGGTGATACTGCTGCTCTGCCTTAAATATGTAGCTGTGCACTGTGGTTGAACAGTATTTGAACAGTTCAGTAACATGAGCCCTTGCTTAATCCATGTCTGAATACTGTCTACAGTGTTTGAACAGATCAATAGGCAAAAAGAGTTCATCTTCCCCAGATCTCAAGCATCTGGAGACCTTTCTCTTTCAAGCACCACAACCTGGGTGGTCTACAGTAGATGTTCCTTTTGGTAACTGTATATGGAATAAATAAAGGAGGGAGAGAACATTTCAACACCTCAGTCTTCACTGTTCAGCGACACGTTGTTCGCAGCAGAGTCTTTGCTTGAAGAATAACAGCCCCCCCTCCTCTTCTCATCTACATTCATTTTAGCTATATATTTTGTATAAACACTGAAGTTATTACTGCAGTTTCATCAGGGAACTGAGATATTTACAAGCTCATAGAGCAGAACATTTAGAAGAACTTCTCATTGCAGACACAGGAA
The DNA here is from genome assembly GCA_029215795.1 of Anniella stebbinsi. Lineage (NCBI taxonomy): Eukaryota > Metazoa > Chordata > Lepidosauria > Squamata > Anniellidae > Anniella > Anniella stebbinsi. The sequence continues at coordinate 129,181,742 of JARDYH010000003.1, read as the reverse complement.
TGAAGAGATGAGTTTTGAGTCAGTGGATAAAAACAAGGGCCACAACCTTTTTAATTGTTAAAAGGATCTGTAGCGAGCTAAATCTTTGTCTCATCTTCTCGCCCCAACTTTAGACCTGGTTCACACCAATTACTAACCCATTGTTTATTTAACCCATGGGTTATTGAATTCTGGGCTGTCATGATGTGCAAGCCCTGCCACACTAACAAACCATGTTTGTTAACAATGAACAAGCCAGGAAGAGAACTCATGGTTAGTTATTGGGTTGTGGACTCTGGGTTGTTTAACCCATGGGTTGTTGTTATGTGGTGTTCTTCTTGGGTTGTTTCACCAAGCCAAATAGGACAATAGCAGTAAAAACAACAACAACAACAACCATCCACTCTAAAGGCCATTACCTCAGTGCCACAAAGGCATTTGGGACTGAAGGAGGCAACAGGTGAAGGAGGAGTAGGGTGACCAGATAAAATCCAGATCAGGGCTCATGTAACTTTAACAGTTGTAGAGAAAAGGGAATTTCAACCAGTGTCATTTGTATGCAATTAGTTCCAGTTGATATTCCCTCTTCATCACAACAGTTAAAGGTGCATGCACTATACTAGAGTGACCATATACAAAAGAAGGCAGGCCCCTGCAACTTTAACTGTTGTGATGAAGAGGGAATTTCACCAGGAACTAATTGCATACAAATGACACTGGCTGAAATTCCCTTTTCTCTACAACTGTTAAAGTTACATGAGCCCTGACCTGGATTTTATCTGGTCAGCCTAAGGATGAGGGAAACAAACAACTCAGGGATTGTGGAAACAAACCATGGTTTGTTCCATCATTTGTCAGATAAACAGTGGCTGCATTCGGACAACACATTAAGCAACTGAGTGGGGGTGAAACAATCGTCAGTTGTGTTGCTTATTGTGTTGTGTGGAGGGTAACACGCCGCTCACAAACTACTGACGGTATGCTATTCCGCCCAAATAAGCAACTGAGAGAAACAAATGGCTTGCAAGTTGTTTAGCTCCAAGCCAGTTGTTTAAAGTGTTGTGTGGAGGGGTGAGTGTGTTAATGGCGTGTGGTGAGTGGGTTAAAACACAAGCCCATAGAGGCAGGCATCAAGAGCGACCAAAGCGGCAGCTGCCACTTTGCTACAACTGGTGCAACTTGCAGAGGCTGCTGTGTTAGAACTGGGAGGACTGAGGGAGGAGGGAGGATGGGGAGAGGGGCATGGACTGTGTTAGTCAAATGCTGCGTTGACTATTAGTTCACTCTACACCAGCCCCAACCACCCACAGTTGTGTAGGAATATGTTGTGTAGGAATATGTTGTGTGGGGAGTACCCACAAAATAACCAACTGTGAGTTGGCTACTCAACCCACCATTGACTAATGTGTTGTCTGAATGCAGCCAGTGAGTAGGGCAACAAACCATGGATTGAAATGGGTTACACACACCATGGGTTTGTGTTATATGCAAACCAGGTCAATGAGAAAGCAGTGACTTGGTCTCTGCTCTCCTGATTCTCATATCTGGGGACACACATACACCACCCTGGTTTAGAGCCCCAGAGCAGTTGCCAGTTCTGCTCTGGGCTCCCACAGTTTACACATGGGCCAAGGGAGGCCTGTCCCTTACTGTACAAGATGTGCTGAACAGATAGTGTTCCTGATGAGCCACAGCAGAGCTTAACCTAGTGCCAGAGTGGGATTAAAATTGTTTATGACTTGACAAGCCTCACTCCTCCGAATTTCTACAGTGAAATTGCCCTGTCTTCTAGCATGGCCCTTGCTGAGAGAGCTAGCAAATCTGAAAATGCTCCATTTGAAACACATACACACAGAGCCTATCTACACTACTGCTTTAAAACAGTTTATAACAGTTTTAAACTGGTTAATATTAACTGGCTTAAAACTGTTATGAACCATTTTAAAGCAGTAGTGTAGATAGGCTCTCTCTCTCTCTCTCTCACACACACACACAGAGAGAGAGAGAGAGAGAGAGAAAGAGAGAGAGAACAAACACATTGGCTATGCCATAATTCAGACCAGGAACTTAAAAGAATATTAAAATGCACTGTAAACCAAGCTTCCTGGCCAGCCGCATGGCCCTAGCGAATATGGAACCGATCACTGTCGGACCAAAATGAACTGTGAAGTTAGACAAATTCATGCCTCTCCTAGCAAGGAGAGATGGGGGTGGGGGAGCAGCTTACTGCTAGAAGAGGGCTCCCTGTCACTGTTTAACCCATCCTGCCAGCTACTGATGCAAGCAACAAATTGGCATGGGTCAACTCACAGGAGGATTCCTCTAGTAACACAGTGAGGCCCAGATGTTTCTTAACGCAATACAGGACCAGGATAATGTGGGACATCTTTTCTGGTCCCAAGCACTCCATCTTCCCCATCTGGATTTGGGCCTGAACAACCTTGGAAAAATGTGGGTGCATGAAGTGTCAGTTGTAAGCAAGCACAATCTATGACATTGCACAACTTCATCTGTGATCATGAGGACACGTTTGATAAGACATTAACCTGATCTTCCAGTTTCCTGGCTTTGTGGAGCTTAAGTCAACATGACATAGCCTTAACTTTGGTCTTAAACTAGTAGAGGTTTTTTTAAAAAAAATATTGATAGTGAATTTTCTTGGAGAGAAAATGAAATGTGAATGAATCAGAGATGACAAAACAGACAAGATTGCCAATTTGCTTTAAGGCAGCACTTTTTGTTGTTGTTTTGCTCAGGGTGTCACTCTCGGAGGGGGGGTTTCCATAGAATTGCCTTGTTTAGAAAACCTCCAGCTGGTTGCTTAGGTACAGGTCAAATCAACCTTATTTGCTGTGTGCCTGCAGTGACTCACGGCGGACGTCATTGATGTCCTCTGCAATGTCGCAGTCCTAGAATTGGTCAATAAACTTCTATTCATTTCCACAACTGACTGAACCTTACCTGACATTAGAGAAGGAATTGCTGCTTAAAACCTAGTGTAACTCCTGTTTCCAGATGACTCTAGTAGATACAGCTGAAGGACTAAGCCTTGATTCTGCTCTTGTTACTATCATGCCAGGCCAGGAATCTCCTACATTTGCAATGCTGCTTCTGCTCATTGCATCAGTGATCAAAGATAAACAAGTAATTTCTCCAGAAAAAAACAAAACAAAACACTTCCAGGCTGAGAAAAAAACAGCCTTGGTTACCTTGGTGGATGACCTACAACATGAACTGGAAATGGGGCATGGTTCTGCTGGACCTCTCAGTGGCATTTGATACCATTGACATTGTTATCTGGTATCCTTCCAGGATGTTTGGCTAGTGTAAGTCTTGGCGAGTGTGCTTTGTTTGCAGTGCTCCAGTCCTATCTGGCTGGATGTTCCCAGAAGTGATACTAGGGGATTATTACGCAGACCCTATCTACACTACTGCTTTAAAATGGTTTAAAGCGGTTTATAACAGTTTTGAGAACTGTTGGGGCCCAGGACACACTCCACATACAATTTTCAAAATGTTTTCAAAGTGTTTTATCCTGCGTGTGTAAATAGGCTCAGAGTCTCTTGGCCATTGGCCTATGGGACTATCCAGAGCTCCATTTCATCACCTTTTAACATTTACATGAAGCTTCTGGAAGAGGTCATTCCATAGCAGGAGAGCTGGGCTAGCCCACGTTGCCCCATGTGTCTGGTGCATCTGAACCTCCACATCAGGGACAGGGTCAAGTGTAGGCATGGTTGGGCATGGCCAACAGCCCACACCCCAGGTGGGGGTCAGTGATAATAAGAGCGCCCTGGACTTGCTCCTCTTCACCACTGAACCTGCTTGTTCATCTGCCTCTCACTCTGGCCCAGACAATGGTGCTAGTGAGAAGGAAGAGGGCCAGATGCCACTACCTATCTGCTCACTGGCTCTCTGCCTGTCAAGTAAACAAATGGCATCAATGGCAAGGAGGAGGAGGAGGAGGAGGAGGAGCAAGAGCTGGTGACCATGGCAGTGTGGAGGGAGACTCACTGAGGGAGGGGGCCCATTGAGGCTTTCTTGCCTCAGCTTCCTCAAAAACCTTGAACCAGCAAGGCTCCCTATCATGCATAGCTAATCAAGGAATGGTTGAGGATCCAATCAACAAGCTCTGAGGATGCACAACAAAGTAAGCAGGAGGTATCAGACTCCTGCAACATGTCTGATCCTTGCAGTTCACATAACTTTGGGCTTCAATTATAGTAGCTACGTGGCTGACAGGAAGCCAGTAAGACTGCAGTGATCTGTATGGCCAGCTTCCTGCTGTCAATGTGCAATCCTCCCTCAGGAAAACCCAGCTTGACTTTTCCCAGGATTTGTCCTTTCCACACTTTGAGTTGTGCATTATAGTACTCAGCTAGGAGCACAGGCTGCTGTTATGGAGACATGACCAGAGAATCACTCCAAGTATATCAACATCATGGACTTCAGCTAGTTTAATGCATTTCCTCTTCTCAGGGAAGGCTGGTAATTGCAGTTCTGTAAGGGAGTAGGGATGTTAAAGGCTCTTTCTTATATTATACCTCAAACCACAGGGGACACCATTTGGTCTCTCTGCCAGCATTGCCTCCATTTTCCTGGAGGCCAAGTAAGGAGTTATGCTATAGTAGGGTGACCAGATAAAATCCAGGTCAGGGCTCATGTAACTTTAACAGTTGTAGAGAAAAGGGAATTTCAGCCAGTGTCATTTGTATGCAATTAGTTCCTGGTGATATTCCCTCTTCATCACAACAGTTAAAGTTGCAGGCAGTATACTAGAGTGACCATATACAAAAGAGGGCAGGGCCCCTGCAACTTTAACTGTTGTGATGAAGAGGGAATTTCACCAGGAACTAATTGCATACAAATGACACCGGCTGAAATTCCCTTTTCTCTGCAACTGTTAAAGTTACATGAGCCCTGACCTGGATTTGATCTGGTCACCCTAAAACAAAGCAATCCAGAATTTAAAGCCACACCATGGCACACTGCCATACGATGACTCAGATTAAAACATGTTTCCAAGCAGGTGACAAGACAATCGTTTGGCATGGAAGGCTATGATGTAATGCATTCTCCCTTTCTGCAGAAGGAAGAACAGAGGTGCAAGCAGTGGTCCCTTTCTGTTTTTCAGATGCTTTACTTCCTTATACACATATAGGTTAGAGGGCTCTCGCTTCTAGGCAGTGCAGCCAGGCAACAGAAACACTGCAGGAATGCTTGGCATTTCATGCCTGGCTGCTCAGGACCATTGTGGTGCATACCTTGGAAAGAATGTTTGGCTTGGCTGAGGGAAGCCTGGCTCCAAATTCCCTATCAGACCCAAAGGCTCAAGGCCTTGACCCAAGGCTCAAGGCTTCTGTTCTTCAGCTTAATCAGTCTCTTAGCCTAGCCTCCCCGCCAGGGTTGTTGTGAGGATAAGATCGGGGTGAGCTAGAAAAATGTACACCTTTCCTTAGAAGAAAAGAGGGACATATATTTCATTTGTTTCTTTGTTAAATGTATATCTCAGCTTTCCACTAAAAATAGTGCTCAAGGTGGTTAACAATAGATTTATTTAATTCTATACCACCCAATAGCCGAAGTGACACAGAAAACAACAAAGTTATAATTAAAACATTAAAACTCATCATGCCCCAATAAATGCACAAATAAAAACATGGCAGAATTCTTTCACTGCACTCCCCTTTATGCACAGATGTTTAAAGAATTTCAAGGTTAACAAGACAAATGGATGTGTTTTGCCACAGAAGGGACCATAGAAATATCTCTTCGTGAGATCCTATTGAGAATATTTAGACTGTGGAGAGGCAACCATTCCTGAAGAGTGATGAGCTGACTTCCCCTTTAATAGTGATCTGGCACTAGCCCCAATCCAGGACTTGGTTATTATACAGATGTACTGGAGGAAGGGGGTCCAGGAGGATGAGGCTGTCAATCCGAATTGCAGCCATTTTCCCCAATCCTATACAACTTAATGGAGTGATGAAATTTGCTGCACTAAATGTTAGGAGCCTTCTGGGATTGTAAAGTGAATTCAGAAGGAAGGAAGGATATGTCCCTGCATAGTAAGGCATTGCTGAGAGGGAGTGGAAACTTTGTTTGTTTGTTTGTTTGTTTGTTTGTTTGTTTGAAGGACTGTATATGAGAGCCAGTGAGCTGGTTGACACAATTTCATTGTGTTTAACAAGCCCCAGTGCCAATTGCGTGCTGGCTGGATTTTTCTAATTAACCTTGCTGGCAAATCATCTGAACCCAGGGACCATGCGCTGTTATGTTATTTGAGGGTTGCTGTCCACCTTCCCAAATAAGCCATGCTGCCTGGGTTTGGGTGCGCCAGCAAGGGTAATTAGGGAAATTGCCCAGCACATATAGCTGTGGAACTGAGCCATGGTGGTTATTTCCCTCACTGCAATTGTGTGAGCTAGACCCATTGTGGTGTAGTGGTTAGAGTGTTAGACTAGGACCGGAGAGACCCAGGTCCTTTCCACACCAGGCATTTTGCCTGGGATGGCCCCTGGCTGGTCCCTGTGCGCCAATGGTGTGTATTAGGTACTTCCGAGATTGCCCTCCCTTACTCCCTGTGTACCGATGGTGTGTATTAGGTATTTCCGGGATCGACCTCCCTCACTCTACACCCCTATGGTGTAGAAAGGGCCCCAGATTCAAGTCCCCACGTGACCATGAAGCTCACTGGGTGACTTCAGGCCAGTTGCTGACACTCAGCCCACACTACCTCACAGGGGTGTTTGGAGGTGAAAATGGTGAAAAGGAGGATCATGTACATTGCCTTGGGTTCCTTGGAGGAAAATATGGGATATAAATGTAATAAATAAATAATTATGCAGGAGAAGTGCAACATTTGTGCATAGAGACAATGAAAACTTGTCATATCACCCACAATTCTCCGAAAATCTGTCTTATGTCTTAAGAGTACAGATGGTAACAACAACAACAACAACATGAAATAAGCCAATACATAGAGCTGCAGTACATTCTGCAGGGAAAATAACACAAAAATGGATGCTCTCATGCAAGCACTTCTAGGTCCTTACATGGGCTCTTTGGATTACTACCCATCTTTAGTTTATGGGATGGATATTTGTAAGCAAGGCTTAACCATTTCTGAGTTGCTTTTGCATTGATGGAGGATATTGCTTTAACAATAAATGGAAGGAAGGAGCTTAAGTTTTGTGAACCACCCAGAGAGCTTCAGCTATTGGGAAGTATAGAAATGAAACAAACAAATAAATAGAATGGTATATTGACGTAGCATTTACACAAATATCCAGAAGTATCCATTTGTTTTCTCATTGGCATGAAGAAATTTCCACTAAAGAGATGGATATTGTTCAGAATATTCTGTGTAGACTCCTGATCTTAACTGGTTATGGACAAATTACTGTGGTAAGAATAATATTTTGTATCACTATCTAACAGCACCCAAAGGGTGAAACACACAAAAAAACCACTTTTGGTTTCACTACTTCCTTGAGAATTTTTAAAAAGTTGTTGTTGTTGTTGTTTTACTATTTGCAATCAAGTTATCAAACATATCTTTGTAACCACGAGGGATTGATTCCCCCCCCCTTAAAATGAAAAAGTACCATTTCAACAAAAGCACACAGATAATCAGTGTATTCCTACACTGATAGTCTGGAGGTACAGATTTGGATTCAGAGTTTGGATGCAGCGTACTCTGTTGAAGTACTACAGCTAAACCTGTCATTCAGAAAACAGACTAGAAATGAAATGTCAGACCAACGCAGCATTTCACAAAAGTTTCAGGATTCAAATTCAAGCATTTACATCCCAAAAACGGTCCCATTGCACATTTGAAATTCAGCACTAAGATATAATTGAAAAAGACCCAAACACTATGACAACCCTGCGCCTTAAGCTTTGTTGATGAATTTTCATGAGAATTTCAGCAATGAGAAGATTCAGCATGTTGGTAACTTGTGCAAGTGGAAGGCATCTTGCGCTACGGATCTTTCCCTTCCCCTACTCCACCTTCTGCCCCTTAACCACCCTAAAAATCCTCTCCAGAAGTGCAGGGGCACCTCCCAAACACTGCGAAATGTGTCTTATAGGGCTGCCATAGAAGGAGAATCTCCCGGAATCAGATGGAAAAACCTTGCACCACTAACGCAAAGGTTCCTGATTTTGTCAGTTCCCCTCTCTCGCTGCAGCCCTGCAAGCTATTCAGTAGGTTTCTTTTCCTGGGGGTTGGGGGGAAACTGCTGGACAGGCTTTTTGAGGATACAGAGGACTGGCAGGGTGGGCGCGGGTGGGAAGTAGGAAAGATCCATTGTGTAAACTGCTTTCCACTCATCCAGTACTGGATATCACCCACACCACACTAAAACCCCTAAATCAGGCCTTCACACAATAAGATCTGCCAAACCAAATCCAGCCATATACTCTTGTTGCCTCCCTGGGACCCTTGAAGCAAGGCTACTGTCAAACACCCAGGAAGCCCAACACCAGCTGGTGTGTTCTACTCAGCATGCTGGGTCATAAATTGTGCAGGCCACCCTTAATCCGAAAGCATCCATAATCAGGTACGTGGGGAAGGGAGATTGAAAGGAAAATTGAGCTCTTATTCGTTTCAACTCTCCATGCAAATACCAGAATGCCAGAGGCCCCCTCAGTAGGGATCCCATGGAACAGGAAAGAGATTCCCTATTCTGCATTGGAATTCTAGGAAACGGCCTGGCATTCATCCTGAAGCACTCCCAGGGATCATGAGCACATCTGAGATGAGTGCAAGTTATTTGCTATTACACTCTGTACTTTCAGAAACCCTCAGTGCCTTGACACACACAACGGGATGTATACAGGGTCATCAGAATAATTTGTAACCTTGTCCATTAGGATGATCCATGTGCATATTGCTCAGCAGCAAGTCCCTTTACGATGCTTTACTTTAGCAATAAACAGCATTCTTGGCAGTAGAGCTCATCCAAAAGAAGGGAGGGGTGGAGGAGGGCACAAGTAGATGTTTCTCCAAGCCATAAAAGCTGTCTGTCATACAGGAACCTTTGATACTTCCCAGACCACTTGACCTTTCATTTCCCAGAAAGAAAAGCACACACACACACACACACACACACACACACCCCAACCCCCAAAAAACCAAATCCCTGCACGGTTTTTAAAATCCCAACCTGTGCTCCGAACAGTTTAAATATCAAAACAGTGTGGGAACTTTGGGCCTGTGCTAAATTCCCATTTTATTTTTAAAAAGTCACTGGTAGAATGTGACTTTCCCCCTTCTTTTCACCATAGCCTGAGTCAGGCATTCTACTCTGTGAATAATCAACAAATTGGCAGTGGGGAGAACAAGGCTGAGCATGCTAGATTTGTGTGCCCCCCCCAATCACCGTCCCCATTGCCTTCCATGAGTTAGAAGGGTAATTTCTGAATCAGGGAGTCACATCTACTCAGGTAGAACTCTCATTTTTATAGAAGTAGAACACCTGGATAGGGCTCATAACAACCTTCCCTAACCTGGTGCCCTCCAAATGTTTTGCACTTCAACATCCATCAGCCCCAGCCAGCATGGTCAATGGTCAGGAATGCTGGGAATTATCATCCAAAACATCTGGAGGCCACCAGGTTGAGGAAGACATAAAAGAACTTTCTTCCAACTCCTAAATACTATTAGGCACTGATGGGACTACATTTGTAGGGAATACCCCAAGAGTGCCTAGACATGGAAATGCTGCATCTTGAGTTAGAAAACTACATACCAAACCTTGAACCGAGTCATCATAGGAGAGAGCAAGTACACAAGCTGAGGTTCAGTAGGTCTTGCTATGAGTTTGGCTGCCTTGATAAGAATCAATGAACCTATTGGTTAGACCCTGTCCTATGCTATGGCTTTGACTAACAAAAGGGATTTAAGATCATTAATGCCCTGGAGTCTCTTTGAAAGGCCCATCCAGTGGAGGTGGTTGGCTCCAATGTCAGTGGGGCAGGAAATCTGCTCTGGGCTTCAGTCAAAGCCAATCAGAACTCTAAAGGAGCACCTTGGATAGCTCCTTTAGAGTTCTGACTGGTTCTGACTGAAACCCGGAGCAAACTCATTGCCCCACTAACATTGGAGCCACCAGGCTCCACTGGGTCCATCCATGCTTATCAACACAGCCAAGCTCGTAACAAGACCTACAGAACTTCAGCTTGAAAACAAAAACACTGGTTGAACTCAAGAAAGTGTTTACTTCTCTGGGCCATCCCTTACACTAGGGTGCAGAACTTTTCACTAGGGTGCCCGGTGTAAAGCACCCTTTCTCCCTGCCATTAGTTGTTTGGTGGTTTCCTGACTTTTTGTTTGTTTGTTTGTTTGTTTGCATTCACTCCCACCCCCTAATTCTAAAAGGCTGAAAAGTCTCTCCTAATGTTTAGTTACTGGCAGTAAGAGCTTTAAGCTAAAGTATGCTGGTATTTGCCTTTGATCCCCCACACAACTGGAAATGCGGCTCCTGAGTGCTTCTCTGAAATAGAATTCATCCATCAGGTTGAAGAAGGTTCTACACTCACTATAACCCCCCCCCTTCTCCCACAGTGCTCCAAGGCATCTAGGGTTAACAGGTAAACAATTAGCTCCCTAGACAACTATTCTCCAGGGGGTAAAACTGGGTGCCTTCCCATGTTTTGCCAGGCACCTCAGGATCCAGGGTGTTCTTCTTACTCCAGGATCAGTTGGTGAGGTAGAAGGAGACAAACCTCCAGATAGAGCTCTACCCCAAAGATGAAGTCTCTGACTTGGGGTGGCCCTTTGTCCTCTTTGACAGAAAACAGTCCTCTGTTTGAGGGCCATCAGACAACTGTCCACTATTGGGAAGGCATCCTCTATGTGAAGAATTGTCCACAAAGATAGAATCCCTCAGAAGGAAGTTGCCCATCTGCAGCACCTCTTGACTGAGCAAGCATACAGGCTACCTGGTCACAACCTTCCACACTATGGTGAAATGTACTGCATATCTATTCAGGTTTTAATAATTATTATATAAAATTGCATCTATGCATATTAATTAACACTTGCACATTTTATGCACCCTCTTTTGGGGGTGAAGCATTTCCTCTCCGTTGGCAACTCATACACGGCAACCTTAATTCACGTGTTCTAGATAGGGATGCGCACAGTCCAAAAAATCAGTTCGGAACTGGAACCAGACCCGAGGCCTTGGATCAGATCGGATCAGATCGGAGGCATCCCAGTTCGGTTCGGACCTGATTCCGATCCGAAAATCGGACGTCCGATTTGCGGATTGGACGCCATTTTTTCACCCCATAGACTTGCATTGGGGGAAAGGCTTTCCCCAATGCAAGTCTATGGGGGGAAAATGGCGTGGGTGGGTGAAGGGGGGCCTAACTCCCCCCTCCCTGTCCCTCCCCCCTACTCGCTCTCCTTACCTGCCAGGGCTGTCGGCTTCCGTTCGCTGGCGCCCGTGGGCGCCGGCGGATGGAAGCCGACAGCCCCAGCCGGTAAGCCCCCTCCCCCCCCTCATGCACCTTACCTTGCTGGGGACGTCTGTTTCCCTCCGCTCCTGGATGCTACTGCGAAACAGGCTTCGTGGCCTGCCCCTAAGTAGTGCGCCAGGTGATGACAAGGTAAATGGGCCCCCTCCCCCTCCCCCCTCACACTGCTTCCCTGCCGGGGTTGTCTGCTTCCATCGGCGGGCACCCACTGGCGCCCGCGGACGGAAGTGGACAACCCTGGCAGAGAACACACACACCCCGTGCTTCTTACGTGGCAGGGCTGTCCACTACCATCGGCAGGCGCCCACTGGCGCCTGTAGATGGAAGCAGAGAGCCCTGCCAGGTAAGCCCCCCCTTGCGCTCCTTACCTTGCTGGGGCATCCTCCTCCTGCTGCTGCCAGGTGAAGTACTGTGAAACAGGCCTCGCGGCCTGGCACTCTACTCTACATCACCTGGTGCTCTACTGAAAAACTAGGCCGCGAAGCCTGTTTCACAGTACTTCACCTGTCAGTGGCAGGAGGAGAATGCCCCGGCAGGTAAGTGGGGCCCTCCCTCTCCCTTTCTCCCCCTCGTGCTTCTTCCCTGGCGGGGCTGTCTGCTTCCATCAGTGGGCGCTCAATGGCGCCCATGGATGGAAGCAGATAGTCCCACCAGAGAAGCCCCTCCTGCGCTTCTTACCTGGCGGAGCTATCTGCTTCCATCGGTGGGTGCCCGCTGGCGCCCGCAGATGAAAGCGGACAGCCCTGCCATGTAAGCCCCCTTTGCACACCTTACCTGCTGGAGCCATCAGCCCTGGCAGGTAAGGAGCGCAAGTGGGGGGAGGGGGCCCTATCTTCCGATCCTCCGATCCGGATCGGGTCCTTTTTGGATCGGATCGGATTGGATCGGCCGATCCAGGTGCTGGGGATCATAATCCGATTGTTTGATCCGATCTTGGTTGGATCGTGCCCAGATCGTGGATTGGGTCCGATCCAATGCACATCCCTAGTTCTAGAGTACTGGACTCTTAGCCAGGACTGAAGCCGCATCCTGTAGCTGTTTGGGCAGCCTCCATTACTTCCTTCTCCCTGAGTCTGGCCCCATCTCTGGCCTGTCTTTTAGAACCTTCCAGCCAGTGAGAGTGCAGCACCTGTTACTGATGTCATAGGCTGGTGCAACAATCGCTGATGGCCCTTCATGTGAACTTTGTCAATTCCTGCCACAAACAACTTTATTTAAGTGCCATTGCAAACTATGTTCTGATTTAAAGGACTGGATTCTATTTGTGGCAACAGACAATTTGTTTCATATGGCTAATGTTATGGCATTTTCTATGCTGTTGATAGCAATAGTGATTCCATTTTAGTCTCTCTGTGTTCCTTTTTCCTCCCTCAATGTTTGTCTCTGTTCTGAAGGCCAGTAAATTTCACAAAGGATTATGACATCATAAACTTGCAAAGGTAATTCTATAAAGTAGTCAGGGGTTTTTAAAATGAAGCAAAGTGCAGGAAAATGGCTGGCGCTCTGTGCCATTATATGTGGATATCATTTATATAAATGGTCTTTGTGCTTTGCCAAGCACTTCCCTTAAAATAGGGTGACCAGATAAAATCCAGGTCAGGGCTCATGACCAGATAAAATCCAGGTCAGGGCTCTGAGCTCCCCAGAGAGGTTCGCCTAGCGCCTACTTTGTACTCTTTTCGTCGCCAGGTGAAGACATTTTTATTCTCCCAGTATTTTAACAGTTAAATTAACTCAATTTTAATCCTTGCTGTTTTAAATTTGTATTTTAATATGTATTAATTCTTGCTGCTTGGTTTTATTCTGGTTGTGTTTTTATATTGTATATTGTTTTGTGTTTTTTAGATTGTGGCTTGTTTTATATTTTTAAAATGATTTCATGGTTTTAATTTTTGTGAACTGCCCAGAGAGCTTTGGCTATGAAGCTGTATAAAAATGCATTAAATAAATAAATAAATAAATAAATTTAACAGTTGTAGAGAAAAGGGAATTTCAGCCAGAGTCATTTGTATGCAATTAGGTCCTGATGAAATTCCCTCTTCATCACAACAGTTAAAGGTGCAGGCACTATACTAGAGTGACCATATACAAAAGAAGGCAGGGCCCCTGCAACTTTAACTGTTGTGATGAAGAGGGAATTTCACCAGGAACTAATTGCATACAAATGACACTGGCTGAAATTCCCTTTTCTCTACAACTGTTAAAGTTACATGAGCCCTGACCTGGATTTTATCCGGTCACCCTATCTTAAAAATAGGTCTCTCAATGCAAAGAGAATTACTTCATACTAGGGAGGATCTAGGAAGGAAGGGAAGAAAGGTGGCCATAACTGCTTGGCCTTCCAGAAATAAGGCTTGCTCAAGATTTTTGTGGGCCCCAGTAAGATACCAAGAGATGTCTGCACATTTAAGGGGACCCTGGGCAAGACACCCTCTGGTCATTCCCCCTTACCTATTGATGGGTGCTGGCAGGCTTACCTGGTAGGAGCTCCAGGCTGCACAGTTTCTTGCCTAGCTTAACTTCCCACAATGCTCCCATATAGTGTTGCTCTGCAGCAGAGTAGGGAATTAAAATGGAAGCTAGATTCAGCTGCCTGGCACTGATCGAACCACCAGAAAAAGTTAAACAGGGGACCTAAGAGAAGTGTTTGTGGTGGGCTTTGTTGGGGATCTGAGACCCCAAGAACAGTGTTGTAGCAGAACCAGGGCTCGCAGGGTTGAAGTACTGTGATTTTTTTTATTAGCAGGGAGAATGATGTGGCAGCTCTAGGTTTTGGAGGGCCTTTGGGCAAGAGACCCTCAATGGGCCCCTTCCCTCAGTGAGTCTACATTGTCACCAACTGCTATTGCTGTTCCTCCTCTTTCTCATCATTGTGACCACCTCCTTGTTTGACAGGCAGAGAAACAGTGAGGAAGTGAGCCATGGTATCGACGGCTCCTCCTTCTCACCACTATTATTGTCTGGCCCAGAGATAGAGACAGGTGAACAAGCAGGTTGCAGTGGTGAACAGAAGCAGCAGCTCTTGCCAGTGGACCCTGCTGAGGTGTGGGCTCAATCATACCTATCTTGCTACTGGCCTTGCCTGTCAGCCTCCTCAAACTTCCCTATTTCTTCTAAGCCTAGCTCAGACTTCACAGTAACTGCAAGATCAACACAGCTGAACAATTTTTGAACTCTACTTGGGAGCGTAGCTACAGAGTGGGGAATATGATCATGAGTGCCTGCACTTAAAAATGTACATCTACGCCATTGCCCAAGAGCAGCCCCTTGATACTGGCACCAGCCCTAAAGAGATCGGCAGCCCCCCTTTTCCTGGACAGTTAACCCTAACACTTTAAAAGTGGATGAAATTATATGGAGGGAGCATCCTAGCTTGAAAGGTAGTGAACTCTGCTAGGTGTGGTGGTGGGATTCCCATACCAGGAAGCTGACAGGGTTGGGATGCTACCTGAATCTCTAAGGGGATAAGGGAAATTATGCTAGGTAGCCCAAACAAACTAACTAACAAGCCAATGAACCAGGAAATCAATCTGGAAGAGACAATGCTACATCTTGCTGCATTTCTGGCACCAGATTTCAACAGTGACTCACAGAAAGGTGGTGGTGGTGAGGGGAGACAACAGGCTGTTTTATGATGGTTCAACAAAGATCTATTGCTTGCCGTCAGCAGCTTCCAGCCGTTCCAGAAAAATTTGCAGCATGCTTATTTTCAACCCCAGAAGGGCAAACAAAAAGAAAGCTGATTGCAAATCACCAGTCAACTTTGTTTTGCAATAGTTTACTGGTGTATTGTAAAAGCACCCGGCTTCCTGACAGTATTTCATCTATTGGGTCCGAGTCCAGTACAGGGTGAGCTCTCCCTCCTGGCCCTGGCCTCCTCTTGCAGTGGGGATATAATTTAGTACAGCTAGAGAAGTGGGCTGGATGCCTTCATTCTGTTTGGACTATGCTTTCAGAGCCATGTTCTGTGTTAAATGGGACAATTAGTAACTATTAAAGGAGCAGTGAAACCAATGAGAAAATGTTGCCATGAGGAGTTAGGGTGGCCTCTTACACATTGCCCCCTCCCCAAAATGGGAATGCATCACCAAAAGAGAGGCCAAAATAGGACAGAGATTTGCATAAAATTGGCATGTGCTAATTTATATAGAGAGATGCAGACCTAGAAATAATTGTTGTAATTTAAATAATAATGCAACACATCTCAACATAAGAGGGAAGACTGTGGCTAGGTGCCTGCTCAGTCTGCTATCCAGGTGCTAAATATTGATGGGCAAGCTCAAGGCCCCTCGCTCTTCTTTCTGATAGTTCTTTATCTTTAAACTGGACTTGGATTGGACAACCCTTCCCAGAGAGGACACATTCAAAATAAAGGGAAGTCCTCAGACAGCCCTTCAAATAGAGGACTGTTATCTATAAAATAGGACACGTGGCCACCTTCTGTGGAGGGCTCCTGCTGAGGGTTCCAGCCAGGAAGCTGTGCTCTCTTCCACAACACTTCCTCTCAATTTTCTATTTCCCTCACTCATCGGCTTTCCATTTTTAACCCTGCAACAGAGACACTGGCCCTGTTCAGAAGACACCTTAAACCATGGCTTTAACCACGGTGGTTAAATCAGAAAGCCAGGCTGCTCACGAGAAAACCACAAGCAGGACATGAGTGCAACAGCACCCTCCCACCCATGTTCACCAGCACTGTTGTACAAAGGCATGCTGCCTCCGATACTGGAGGTAGCATATAGCCAATCAGAAGTAGTGGCCATTGATGCTGTACATACTTCATGGAAGCATGTGCAACCCCAATTTGGATTGGGACTATGGCACTCCAGTAGGGGGTAGGGTTGTCTTAAAAGAAGAATGGAGGCTAATGGACTCTAATGGAGGCTTTTTCTTCTTCTTTTAAACCTCCACGGGGGGGGGGGGGGTAAGGAGGAAATGGGAGGGGAATGTTTAACCCACCTCCTAGAGTGCCATGGTAATGAAAGCTCTCATAATATCACCTCTACAGTAACTTCTACCCATAAAAAGAATTAACATTCCAGATGGTTTACAGGGAAAGTAGCGGTGGGATTCTTATTGCTTTTTCTACATGAGGCTGTTAATCTGCTGTATCTGCTTTCCATTTCATCACAGAATTGAGGGTTGAGCACTACATGAGGGGCATTTCCTTCCCTGCTTTTATGCTACATAATTTCTAGGTGGCACTGTGGTATAGCAGAATTGCATAAATACACAGGGAAATTGTGCTTCGTTTCGCTTTCACAATTAAATGCCGCATTTTCCCTGCTCTGAAAAATCTTGCCAAAAATGTTGTTTCAATACAGAAGCTAAACTGGTAGGTCACATTGCGCTCTAAAGAACGCATAAACAACCATGAATAGAAAACAAGAAATGCACAAGAAATGCCTCATGTAGAAAAGCCCTTTAAAAAGGAACTTAGCCTCCACAACACTTCTTGACAAGACCTGACCAGTGAGCAAGGTGCGGCAGTCCTCTTGCTGCTAGGGGCAGATGTAGCACATAAAGAAATTACACACACACACACACACTGCTTAGAATGAGAATTCTGGGGCCTTAAAAGAAAATAATCAATCAAATTAATTTGACCAGATCTTTAGACTCTACCCAATAAAGGACATTTTCATCATAAACACTCTCTTTCCATTTGACTTAAAAGAGAGAGAGAAAGCTCTCCTATTACTTCCAATTATTATAATTGATCTCAGTGCTAAGTAGCCTGTACTTAAGCTTTAAAGCTGAGGCAGGGTTTAATTAAAACCATGAAGAGGGAGAGAAATATCTGTGATACTCAAGTTGGAATGGTATGTGTGTGTGGGGGGGGAAGGAATCCTTTATTCCCAACATCAAACCAAAACACACACACACCGCACAGTGAAAACTAATATTACAATCTCTTTAAAGAATAATGAGTTGAAAAGACTGCTTAACAAAAGTAGGTAGAGATTTTATTAATCAGGACAACTTTCTGTAAGGTTCTTGGAATGGACGTGTGCACTACATAATGGCTTGTTTGTGGGTGCCGTATATTTAATAAAATTTAGAAGCAGTACAACAATGGTGTGTTCCCCAAACACGTGGGGTAAACAAACACCTATGGGGCTGTCTATATGCTGTGAAAGCCCCGGGGTGGCTCCGAATCCATGTTGCGTCAGTTATACGACGCATCCGCCAATTCAAAGCCACCCTAGGGCAAAAAGGTGAAGATATGCCAGAAAAAAGTCAGGGATTTACCCCAACTTTTCCCACCCAAGTGAGATCAGTGCAGCTTTTCCACACCTGTCCTCGCTTGGGTGCTGTGCTGGGGGTGTTCCCTGGAGTAGGCGACCACTTATTGGTTGCTGCAAGCCACAGGATAGGAAAGAGGTGGGCCAAGTGAGCCTAATGTCTACTGGAAAGCCCATGCTGCCTCCCTCTATGTACATAACTTGCCACCACCCCACACCAGCAATACTGTGGGATATGGGGGCAGAGCAGCTCCAACTCCGCACTGTGAAGACAACCCCTACAATGCACTGACAATTGAGAATGCAATCCATCTTTCTAACATCATGACCCCAGATGACTTGGCTAGTCCATTGCACTATGGGTATTCCACTCATGTTCAAATGTCTCCCCTTTTCTAACTTCAGTGGCTTCTCTAACCACTACTACCTCCGCCCTTCCCACCCCAATCCAGCATCTTCTCAGTGAGACACACATACCAGATAACCCACGAGACAATGGGTTTTTCTCTGAGATGCATGAATGGTCTGAACTGGAAATGTGCTCAGGCCCCAAACCCTGCAACAATTCATCAAAGCCAACTAGAACTGGGGGGCATCGGTACGTCAGAGGTTCGCATGCTTGCATTCTAATCCCTGTTCAGTCAACTGTTTTTGCAAGGCAATCACTGTACTTAATTTCTGTTTGCACCAGTATAGGAAACCTGTCACACATAGATTACAGGGCTGCACTCTAGGGAGTTTGGAGGGCAAACTCCATAGAAATCCATTGGATTGACTTGCTGTTAGAAAAGAACATCCTGCCAAGATTTACAAATAGGATGCTATTTTCAGACTGTGATTATTCCCAATGAGTCTGACAAGGTTTATTCACAGAGTAATAGCTTAAGTTGGTGCATGTCCTGATAATAAATTGAAATCAAGAGTGTATGAAGCAAATCGTACCATTTTGATTCCTTCTGGTTACAGAGAATCTTCTCTGTGACTCTTTTAAAGGGAAAGAAAATCCCTATAATGAAAGCAAAACCCCTGGATTAGGAATCTCATTACATGGCTATTCAGAGGTGTTGTGTCTGCAGGCTTTTTAAATGCATTTCCTGTACAAATTCTGATTAAATATATGTGGTCAAATGTATATTAAGTTGTATGTATGAAATGCACATGGAAATAGCTACAGTCTACTGCAAGCAAACAGCATAAATTTGGCTGAGAGCATGCATAAGAAATAATGCTCAGGGGGAGGAAGAGATAACAAATAATTTAGCAAATAACAGGAGCACAAAACAACAGCAAATTTATAGTCACTGGCTGATAACAACATTGTTTTTGTTTCCCTGTGCTAGGAAACAAAAATGGTATCAGTCAACTATTCCTGTAAAGTTTTTGTTTTCTTCTGAGTGTTTAGTCAAAGGTTTTTCCTAAGGGCCACTTCGTTGCTTTGCATTTCCCCTTGTATGAAAAGGCTGCACTGGTTTAAAGTCTACATTTTGTTTAAAACATCTCTCTCTCTCTCTCTCTCTCTCTCTCTCTCTCTCTCTCCAAGGTCCCCTCTACAAGCAGTCGCTTTGACGCCCGATTCCTCGATTATGCGAATTACCTTGCACGCGCGTTTACGCCTAATACCTACACACATCTCTGCGAGCGCCGTGGCGGCAGCGGCGGCTGAGCGTGGCCTTCCTTCCCTCTTCCCTTCTCCCTCCTCCTCATCCTCGGGAGGAAGGGCGGGAAAGAGAGCGGCGCGGGCGCTTGCAGGAGTTGGCGAGGGGAGCGGCGAGGGGTGGGCGCCTTCCTTCTGCGGCGATGGAGCAACGCAGAGGGCTTTCCGCGTGCCGAGCCCACCGCTGCAGCAGCCCGGATTGGGAGGAACTGGTAGGTACAGCCTCCCCCCCCCCCCCCACGAAGGGATTTGGGGCCGGGCGCCCTCTCTCCTCCTGGGCATTTGGATATTCCGCCTCCCGTGTTCACCCCTTTCCTAGGCAGCAAAATAAAAGTTTTCAACGCCCCTCTCCCCGCTTTCCTTGCCTCCCTCCCCCCTTCCCTGCCCGTAGGATAAGGCGGCGTAACTCTGGAGGAAAAAAAACCTCGCTATTTAATGCGAATGTGAAAATGCGAATAAAAGGAGCTAAAACCTGCCTGTACTCCTGATTTGCACTCCTCTCTTGTAGAGGTAATTTTTTAATGAGACTTGAAAGAGCTTTAAATCGCTCTTGTTGTAGAGGTAATTTTTAAAATGCGCCTTGAAAGAGCTTTAAATCGCTCTTGTAGAGGCAGCCCAACATTAACAATACTTGGGAGAGGCATATTCTGGACGAAGAGGTTTCTAAGGGCCAGTTCAGACATACACTTATTGACTGTAGCATTAAACGGTGACTCAGTTGTGTGAATGAGCCATCAATCATTAATCAATCATAATGGTTAGGGCAGCTGACAGGCTCCACTGCTGATGCTTGCTCTGCCCCCACCCTCACTGTTTCCTCCCTTTGCTCAGGACACCAAAGAGTAACAGGTGACTGGATTTAGGCCTCAACCTATCATCATTCTGAGGCAGTGTGGGAAATTTAAAGTGTGAGTAGAGAGTGCTGAGATGTAAGACAATAAAGAGGTCTGCCATGCAATCCTCAAACCTTTATATAGAAAAATAGACATCTCTTCACACCTGAAGGGAGTGTGAAGGCTAGGATCTATCCTCTAAGTTCATGTGTGAATGAGCCATCACAGATTCGTTACAGATCCAAACAGTACATTTGTTCAAAAAAGTCATTTTTCTCACCTCTGCCCTTGCGAATGGAAGTACAGCTTCAGAGAGATCCTGACTGGCCAAAGGGATTTTCAGTTGATATCAGTCATCGTAGATCGGAGGTACATTTAGATGAGGCCAAGCTTTGAAAACCCACACTTACCAATCGCACATTGATTGGCAGCATTGCCTGAATCCTTAGTGATAGATGCTCCCAAGAAATAATGCTCTTCAGCTCTGTGTCATTAATGAAGTATAGAACTTGGAGAGGATAAAGCTTCTTGCTTGGCAAAGTGTGACAAATTGTCATCCAATTTAAAAACAGAGGCCTAGATGATTGCTGTCCAAATATTTCCCATGCATACCATCTGGTAAAGCTCTGTACAGTTGTTCAAGAATGTCTTTCTGTCCATTTGCAGTTCCCTAGAGTCATAACTCTCCCTGCCCATATCTTTCTGTGGTGCAATGTTTTTCCAACCCACGCCCCCCCTTCATGGCTATGCTCAGGTTAGCCTGCAGAAAACCTTCCTCATCTCTGCCCTCACAACCAAATTATCACAGATTTCAATGAATACAACTTCCCTTGAAGACAGGTTCAACCCCTATGTTTTCCATGATTTTTTTGGCAGCAACTATGGCTGCCATTGTCACTGCAGGCAGACAATCTAAATGGCATCTTCCGATGGTGGCAAAAATATAATAAAGTAAAGAAGAGACCACTAATGCAATATTTCTCCAATGATTTGAACTTCAGTCTACCTTTCTTCCACCTTGTCTGCCCCTTCCAAACTGTCCACGCCCTAGTTCAACACCAATAATCCATTCCACTGTTGGATGTGTGGAGATTCTGCTCCTGTTCCTGTATGCAATGATCATAGAATGAATGAAAGCTGATCTTGTCCATGTATTTTGTTCTTGTCCTAATATTAAAAATATCAGAAAATCGTTTTGCAAAATATTTATGAAATGACAGGATATATGATACCGATGGTTCCATTGTATGTTTTATTTGCCTATGTCCAAGACTTAAATTTAACCCGTGATTTAGAGCTTATTGTTAATTTTTTAACAATTAGTAAAATATTGATAGCTTTTTTTCTGGAAGAAGATCAAGATCCCAGCTAATGAAGATTGGTTCCAGAAGGTCTGGGACACATTTCATATGATAAAACTGACTTATTTAAGAAGGTATAAAGAGCAATGTTCTGTAAACAAGTTTATTCAAAAGAGATAATTTATTGTAATGTATAGGAATTCTAATTCATGGATGGTTCGAATCCTTATGTTAAGTTGACAATGATGTAACCTTCCCTTCTTTTCTTTACCATTTTCTAGTTATTATTTGTGAAAATAATAATAAAAACGAATTTAAAAAAGAATGGAGTGCTATTTAGAGCTATTCACAAATGGCTACTTGAAATTCTCTGCCCTATTTGTTAGGGGTGTGCACACCAAAAAATATCGACGTTTATTGTTATCGTCATTTTGGACCAAAAATATTATCGTCTTCATTCATATCATAGGTGAACCGTATCATCTTCACGATAATTATCGTGAAAAAATGATATTTTTGCAGCCCTATTTTTAAAGAAAAAAATGCCTATGACTTCGGTATTTTAAAAGTTACAGGCTTGAAACTTGGTCACAGTGCTTATGGGGTATGCCTAAGTATGTGTATGAAATTTGAGATCGATCCATCCAACCCTCGATTTTATATGAATTTTTAAAAGATCGTTTCCGTTCTGACATGTGTCGAGCTGTCAATCTGCTCTGTCAGAAGTGAAACGATCTTTAATAAATTCATATAAAATCGAGGGTTGGAGGGATCGATCTCAAATTTGGCACATATGTGTACATTTTAACGATACAATACACATCCCTACTATTTGTGGGCAGAGATAGTGGGGGGACAATTTCACCCAACTTTCTCCAGGGGGAGGAGAAATTCTCAAGAGTTTCTCACAGTAGGGCTCAACATTGGCAGGGGCGGTAAGCCCAGCTTCTTTTTTTCTTTTCTTTTTCCTAAGAGGTTCTTTTTTTTGGGGGGGTGTTACCACTGCAAGTAGCAACAGCATCAACTGTGTTGGCAGCCTAGCCTTCATTTTGCATCGCTCCGAAATTTTCTTCTCCATTGAATTCCTTTTTGAAAGCAATTTCTATACTATCAAATTGAATGAGAATGGTAAAAGAAATGTGGAAAAACTTTTAAGCACAGCACTATCACAACTCCAATGTTGCCATTAGAAAAGGAACAGAGTAGGAGATCTCTGACTGATGCACACACGCATGCACATATATACAGAGCTTTCCTTGGAATAAAACAGATGCATCTTCAGTACTTTCTTCTTTTTTTGCAAATTGGATAGAGATGGGAGAGGAGGTAGGAGTACAATCATCTCTACAAATCTAGTGAGAATCAGTGGAGGGATCTTTGCCAGGGGACATTCAACTCTCACCCTCCAGGTCCTGATTGCTGTGGGAGAGAAAGGAACTCCACCTGCCTTGAAACCCTATTCTGTCCCAGACATTCAAATCCCCATGCCCATTGAGGGGGCCTGACCATTTGGTTTGAGGACCACTGCTTTTGGTTAAAAACCATTGTCTGACACCTAAAGTGAGCCACCGCACTCTGCCTAAGAGGACCCCAGCTCATCTTCTCTGAAGTGAGAAATAGTTGCTTTTTCCAATTTGCTGTTTCCAAAGCATCCGCAGTGCCTCTGTCATATTCCACTTTAGCATCTCTACTCTGAGTTGGAGAGGCCTGCTCCTTTTAGTTTCTTTCCACAGATAATATTTATTGCCCTAGCCTAGTATCTTTAGCACACTGAAAAAAACAAGTTTGGTGAGTTCTGAAATTGTGTGTGTGTCAGATTGCCTGGTGGATCTGAATTTGTTTTCACTCTGAGATCATACCTTGTTATATGAAATACAGCTTTCCTTTCAACACAAACAAGAATTCAAGAACTGGGAGGGGGGGAAACCCTCTCACATTCTAAGCATTCTGAAGACTGTTTGTGATCCACCTGCCTGCCTGCTGCTGCTATAAGAAATGCAGGTGGGGGAAAGAATCTTATCCATCTCCCAGTGCTAAATGTGGGGCAGGGGGGAGGCATTTTTGCATATAATTACACTTTGCAATGTAGAAATTCATTCTATTACATTGTCTTCATGGCGTGTGCGTGTGTTTACTAGCTGGCAGCCTGCTTGTTCCAATTATATCTGTTATTATATTCCTCAAACTAGGCTCCAAGGCAAACAAGTGAAAACCTGACAGCTGGGACATTAAGCTCTCGGTAAGATGGAGAGATTTTTATAAACTCACATGGCATAAGTCCCTTTTGTTTTGAGTGGAATAAGGCAAGCACAGGAAGAAAGGGGATTCTAATCTCTCCAGAGACTTCTTTCTCTAGCTTCACCTATGATGAATCCTCAATAATATCAGTTCCTTGCCATGTGTGTCAACTACTTGCAAAGAATATATATATATATATATATATATATATATATATTCTTACTGGGATCCAGACAATGTCTTTCAATAGCAATTCTGCTGCAGGGTCTTTTTGGGGATAATTGGCTTATTACCATTAAGCATGGGGAGTTCTAGAGGTGCTTGTTATTAAGTGTGGGACACTCAGATGGACTTGCATATGCTCCCCCATTTTTCCCTGTACTAAAAATAAAATGATGGTGGGGTGCTGTGAAATGCAAACAATAAAAGAACATGGTTCTGATTCCAAGGACGAGCATGACTAAACTACATGACCGAATTGGTAATTTTGTTTTTATTAATAAATACCACTCATACAACCACTGTGGAAGACTCACAGACCATTCTGAAATAGCTCTTCTGAAATGTATAACCAACTTGATTACTGAATTTAAAAAGCAAAACGAAACTGTTTTCACAAGGAGTTCTCAGGCAAGGCGAATGGATCTTAAAACAACGCAGTGCAATTCTATGCTTGTCTAGCCAGAAGTATGTCCCATTGAGTTCAATGGAACATACTCCCCTGTAAGTGTGTATAGGATTGCAGATTAAACTAATCTTTAGTAATGGAAAGAATATGGGAATCTGGGTTTGCATTTGAAAACATGCATTGAAGTGAAGCATCATCATACAATGCAGCGGAAGGATTAATTTAAAAAAGATCTTTATTCTATTATTTCCAGATTATTTATAATGCCAAAATAATATTCTGTTTTAGCATCTAAACTGAAGAGACCTATTTGCTTTATAGTGCGAGCCTCTACATGTCTACTCAGAGGTAACCGCCACTGGGTTGAGTGAGGCCTACTCCTAGGTAAGTGGGTATAGGATTGCACCCTTAGCTAGGTTTGTCATTGCAGATTTTCTTTGCTGATTAATACTGTAAAAACGATACCACCGTATCTAACATATTTCACTTGTGTAAAGTGCTTCATATATATTGGCTCAGTAATCCTTCCAACAGTTTTGAAAGGTTCCTCTGCCCCATCATTCAAGGTAGGGCACTGAAGCTGAGACTATTAGGCAGGGGTGGGGAACCTGTGGTGCTCAGATGTTGTTGGACTACAACCTCCATCATCCTTGACCATTGGCCCTCCAGATGGTTTGCCCTACAAGTCTCATTATCCCTTACCATTGACTATTCCAGGTAGGGCTGATGGGAGTTGTAGGTAAAAAAAAAATCTGGATGGCCACAAATCGTCCACCCATGGTATATACAAATGCAGCTACCCGGAGTGGCACAAGACATTTTCCTGCCTTAGACAAAGGGCCAGATGGTGTTGCCTCATTCCCCATACACAAGCAAACTGGACTTGCTGTTGCATTTTACTCCAACACTGGCAACAGGAGAGTGTGTTCCACTGCATCTGAAGGCAGAAGGCATGTTTAGGGGGCACAGGACAAGCTGTATGGCTCACACAACTCTGTCCTCCAATAGAAGGAAAAGGCTGGGTGGCTCGTGAGGAATAACCACTGCTGCCCCCTGTCCCTCGAGCATCTTTTGCTTGAGGCAGTTGCTTCACTCTGTGTCATAGAAGGGCCCCTTGGAAAACTTAGGCCTTTCGCAAAAATTGCAGATGACAAACCAAATACAAAATAAGGTCAACCTATACAAATAAAGCAACTGCTGCTGTCTGCTTGAATGAAGTATAACACTCCAGTAAGAAATGACTTGGCAGATTTAAGGTTTTAGGAAGAGCCGAGAAGTCCAGTAGGAACGAGGGGGCTTTCAGCAAAGGGAATGAAGAAATAAATTGACATTTCATACATTTCTCAGCCACTAGAACCTCTATCCAGGAGATTAAATATACATTTTAGAAATCTGACATCACCTCATTAATCTATTTCTTTCTTACAAATGACTTTGTCATGTAACTGTTAAGGAAAAATAAAGTGTGCATTGTTATTTATAATTTAACAAATACCGGGATAACAATGTTTTGGTTAAAAGTAATGTGGCAGGGCTTTAAAGTCTGGAATCCACTTACTGCTTGACAACTTATTGAAACAATTTCAGCAATTGAATATGATCTGGGAAATAGTTCCAGCAAAGCTTGCTATTAGTTTCTTTGCACCATCTATCAACAGCTATCAAAGAATCTGCTACTAATTGTGAACTATTCACATAATAGGAATGCTCAGTGTATTAAGTGAAAGATGCTGAAGCACAGCCCTGCCTAAAAGCTGTACCCGTTGACTTTTAAGACCCATCCCCAAGACCAGTCCAAATTCCTGATATGAAGTATTTGGCTGTAGATAGTCTCCAAGTCCGGGGGGGGGGGGCACTGCACTTTCTCAAACTCATATATTTTGATTACATCATAGGGGAAGGGGTGTGGTCATGTGGGGACTCCCAGAGGGTCTGGCTGAGATCCTCAGAGGGCCAGATTTGTCTCCTTCACCGGCGGTTTTGCACCTGTGCTCTATTGCTTGCATGCATTTCCCCTTACAGAGCCATTTTGGGTAATGCCCAATGGTGTCCTAGTTGCTAGCACTAATGACGTTGCAGTAATGCAAAGCAATGCTTGTGCAACGTAAAGGCGCAAAGGGGAAAAACAATAATGGGAAACTCAGCGGTGCCAATGTTGATAGCGCTCGTGGGAGCTCACCGTTGGATCCTTCCCAGTGTGTCCTGCAACTTAGGGTGACCATATTTTGGAAACCAAAAAGGAGGACAACATGGCCACCCCAAGGGGGCGTGCCCACCAATATGTCCAGCCCCCAAGGGGGCGTGCCCTCCCAAACATGGCCTTGGTCATATGTCTGATTTCACAGCATACAATTAAGACAAATCTGTTCTACACAATATCTTCATGTTAAAACCACTAAAATAAGAACAAGTGAGACATTCAATGTATCTGAAATTAACTTTACTCACTCCTACTTTTGTAGCTTTTGCTGTACTTTGAAACTTTTGCTATGCTCTGTGTGATAGTTTCCCCTTCCCTCAAATATGTTTTCTGACTGCAAATCCTTCACTGGATGACCATAGTCCCAACTTTCCTAACATTTAACACTCTTTCCCCATAACATTTCTCTTATCCATACTCACAGATTCAGCATTGCTACCACTGAACAAATGAAGCAGTTGACAAGTGCAGAAAAATCTAGTACAACAAACTAGCAACCTAGCATTGCAGGAAGAGTATAAAATACGATTACCCTGCAAACATTAGCCATGGAACAAAATGGACTAAAGGCTTGTTGTAGTGACTTCTCACCTCTTAGCTTGTTTCAACTAATGGTTTATTAGTGAGAAACTAATCTAAAAATGTATCATTATATCTCTGGTTCATTAGCCATGTAAACAAAACCATGGTCAGTAGCAATACAAAGAAAGGCCAGAACAGATGCCCATTATCACAATGCTAGACAAGGACCTTTCCCTCCTTTTATCCAAGTATATCCTGAATTTACACTGCCTCAGTGTGTAGAGAATAGAAATCCC
Source organism: Anniella stebbinsi (assembly GCA_029215795.1). Classification (NCBI taxonomy): domain Eukaryota; kingdom Metazoa; phylum Chordata; class Lepidosauria; order Squamata; family Anniellidae; genus Anniella; species Anniella stebbinsi. The sequence goes on along the minus strand of JARDYH010000003.1, from coordinate 129,154,359 downwards.
AGTCAGGGACCCAAAGAAAACTGCCCAAAGAAACTTTAGAAATAACTCTTGTTGATTTCAATGAAGCTTACTCCCAGATAAATGAATGTAGGATTGCAGCCTCTTCACATCTATTCACCTTACTCTAGCAAGTGCAAGGCCCTCCTGTCAAGGACAACTATGCACTCACAGAACCTGGCCTCCTCGATCATGCAACCAGCAGGTGCTTTCCAGAAAGATGCTTTCAGAGCCTAGGAGATCCAGACACACTCAACCAAGTCAAGCCAAGCCATGCTATGCTGGGACAGAACAATTCTGGGACAAGACAATACTTTGCAAGTGATCAGACACAACAGTCATACATATAAAAGAAAAACACAACTACCTCATTGACATAGCAATACCTAATGACAAAAACGTTGCAGAAAAGGAAGAGGAAAAGAGAGACCCAGCAAAGGTTTTGGGAAATCTTACCCATATTGGCATAGGTTGAGATATTTTGCTGGTCAGAATTTTCATCAGTAGAACTCCAATGGACTTTGATGGAAATGTCTTTAGGACTTTTAACAATTTTACTTTGGGCTTTCAGACTTCAGAAACTTCAGGTGGACGATATAAAATAACTAGCAATTACAGGAGAAGTGAAAAACCCTTCTCCACCCACCCCACCCACCATGCACATTGGCACAAGAGCTAATAGTTAGATCCAAAAGATTAGTGAATTAAATGGAAAAATCATTAACAGTCTGACACGGGTTTTGGGAATTAATTGAGAAAATATATAGAAGATACAATATACAATGTGGATCTAGACTCCAGCTCAGCTAGATATGATCTTGTGAAGATTAATAAACTGAGGAGGAATATGACTTTTTTTTAAAAAAACTTAGAACTCTATGTATTTCAGCCTTCCCCAACCTGATCCTCTCCAAATGTCTTTGACTGTGATTCCTATCTGGTCATGCTGACTGGGCGTTGGGAGTTTTATCCAACACATCTGGAGAGAACCAGCTTGGAGGAGGATACTGTATTTAACAAGAATCGACTGTTTTTGTACAGTTACTAAAAGGATAAAACAAATGCTAGCACCAGCAAATATCACACAGGTGAAGTAAAAACACCATGGCCAGTAACAATCATCCTCCAATAGAGATGGATAATAAATTATGTATTCATGATATTTAAAAAGCCCATTGAAATTGCATCCATTTACTTTGCTTTTCACACAGCCATGAGCTACTGTATGTTCAAATGAACTTCTAATATGATACCATTGCACATTTTATATTCTTTTTAAAAAAACTATTTCATGATTTATTCAAATAAGAAGCAGTAAATAAATATTGCTAATAAGTCAATTCAAACATCAATATATTACAATGTTCTCCTCCAACAAAACAATCAAAGAAGAGCAAATGGGTGAGGTAACCAGATAAAGGTACTGCTTTGAAGCCAGTTTTCTGTTCCAGCACAACACCTGTTTTCCAGACAGCTAAACCAATTTGCTCAAACCATCTCTAAATGAATTCTTAGAAAATTCATTCAAATTTATTTCCCGTAAATAGGAATATCAACTCCATATCATTCTTTCAACTCTCACATACAAAACTATAGCTCCCCACAAACTCTCAACATGCACACAAACACCAAACTCTCTCAGAATCACCCACCACAAAACACACACGCACACATCCATTCATAGACAAATGAATATGCACCCATCAGATAAATACACTCACACACTGCAAACAAGTAAACTCCCTCAGGATCACCCACCCCAAAACACACACACACACATCCATTCATAGACAAATGAACATGCACCCCATGCACCCATCACATAAATACACTCACACAACATACCTCTCCCAAGGCTGCTCCTATGCTTGCTTCCCCCCTCCCCCATTTCTCTGGGCAAATTATGGGGATGTTTACATTCACCTTGAAAATATTCTTAGAGGTAGCAAGGGGTTGCAGAGAAGGGGATTAGAAAAGTACAGGATGAGACCTGGGAGAGGAGAGATCCTAACAGGTGGAGGACAGTTTTGGAAAAATTCTCAGAACCTTGTAACTCCCAGGACAAAACTGTCCTACCTGCTGCTCTGCCTGCTTTTTGTCCTCTGCCTGCACCGTCCAAGAAGAGGCCCAGGATCGTCGAGCGGGAGCCGGAAGGGGTTTGCAGACTGAGTTTTGGTAAGTGTGGATGAGGATGACCCACCAGGGGCAGGCCTCAGAGGTGCCCCAAATGGGCCCGCCCAGGCCGGCCAAAGCCATTTCCAGATTCCTAGAGGTGACGGCCCCTCTAGGAACCCGGAAATAGCTTCGGAAGGCCTCGGAAGGCTGAAACTGGAAGTCCTAAAAACGGCCCTGCAGAGGCCTGCTGAAGCCATCTCCGGATTCCTAGAGGGCCATCACCATAGCGATGACCCTCTAGGAACCCGGAAATGGCTTCAGAAGGCCTCAGAAGGTCGAAACCAGAAGTCCTAAAAATGGGCCTGCAGAGGCCTGCTGAAGCCATCTCCAGATTCCTAGAGGGCCATCGCCATAGCGACGACCCTCTAGGAACCCGGAAATGGCTTCGGAAGGCCTCAGAAGGCCAAAACCGGAAGTGCTTGAAATTGGCCTGCAGAGGCCTGCTGAAGCCATCTCCGGATTCCTAGAGGGCCATCGCCATAGCGACGGCCCTCTAGGAACCCAGAAATGGCTTCGGCAGGCCTCAGAAGACCAAAACTGTAAGTACCGGAAACAGGCTTTGGGGGGGGGGCTAAATTTCCGGATTTGGCCCCTCAAAATGGGTTTTCCCCCCGGATTTGGATTTGCCCTCCTTTTTCCGGGCATGTCCGGACAAATCCGGGCGGATGGGCACCCTACTGCAACTCAACTCAACTCCTTTCCCCAAAAGAGTTGTGCCTTTTGCAATCATATAATTATAGATATTTGAAAGGTTTTCACACAGAGGAGGGCCAGGATCTCTTCTCGATCATCCCAGAGTGCGGAACACGGAATAATGGGCTCAAGTTACAGGAAAAACTGAAGGAGACTTGCTCTGGTGTAAATTTTAAAAAGTTCTTTAATCCGTTATAAAAACACTTTTCTAATTCTTAGATCCAAGAATTAGAAAAGTATTTTTATAACGGATTAAAGAACTTTTTAAAATTTGCACCAGAGCAAGTCTCCCTCAGTTTTTCCTGTGATTGGTGCTTCTTCCTTCTTTGTTTCATTCTCAAGTTAGAGGAAGCCAGATTCCGGCTGGACATCAGGAAAAACTTCTTGACTGTTAGAGCAATACGACAATGGAACCAATGACCTAGGGAGGTCGTGGGCTGTCCCACATTACGGGCATTCAAGAGGCAGCTGGACAACCATCCGCCAGGGATTCTTTAAGGTGGCTTCATGCATTGAGCAGGGGGTTGGACTCGATGGCCTTGTAGGCCCCTTCCAACTCTACTATTCTATGATTCTATAATTTAAAATATATATTTGTGTGTGTATGTGTGTGTATCTATATCTATAGATATAGATATGGGTATGTATTTGGTGAACCAGCACCAGACTAATTAATTGCATTTCCTCCCAGACAATAATGTCTTCAGCTCCAGCACTGAAATCACCCATTAGCGTGTGCACACTCACACACAAATGTATGTTAGCAATTCTGATAAAACAGAAATGTGTAAATACTGTTGAGAAGAAAAAAGAAAGTAATGAAAGAACATGTTGGTGGGTGGGGTGGGGTGGGGGGATCTGCCCAGCCCTTTTTATCTCTCCTGTAGCATTGAGATTCCACCAAGAGTCTTCATGCAGCAAGAAACTGAGCCCCCAGGCTTGCTTTCATAAAATAAATTCAAATCAGCAACTTTCTCCCTGACTTTAAATAGCAGCTTTCTCTATGACCAGCTCACTTTCAAAGGGGGAGGAGGAGAAATTGCCCCCGGCCATTCTGGAAGACAGAAACAAACTTCAAAGTGCTCTTGATAGGCTGGAGAGCTGGGCTGAAAACAACAGAATGGAATTTAATAGGGATAAATGCCAAGTCTACACCTAGGAAAAAGAAACTAAATGCACAGTTATAAGATGGGGGATACTTGGCTCAGCAATATAACAAGTGAGAAGGATCTTGGAATTGTTGTAGATCACAAGCTGAATATGAGCCAACAGTGTGATATGGCTGCAAAAAAAGTAAATGCTATTTTGGGCTGCATTAATAGAAGTATAGCTTCCAAATTGTGTGAGATACTAGTTCCCCTCTATTCGGCACTGTAGGCTTCATCTTGAGTATTGCGTCCAGTTTTGGGCACCATACTTCAAGAAGAATGCAGACAAACTGGAGTGTGTTCAGAGGAGGGCAACAAGGATGATCGAGGGTCTGGAAACAAAGCCCTATGAGGAGAGACTGAAAGAACTGGGCACGTTTAGTCTGGAGAAGAGAAGATTGAGGGGAGACATGATAGCACTCTTCGAGTACTTGGAAGGTTGTCATACAGAGGAGGACCAGGATCTCTTCTCGATCAACCCAGAATGCAGGACATGGAATAATGGGCTCAAGTTACAGGAAGCCAGATTCTGGCTGGACATCAGGAAAAACTTCTTGACTGTTAGAGCAGTACAACAATGGAACCAATTACCTAGGCAGGTGGTGGGCTCTCCCACATTAGAGGCATTCTAAACACAGCTGGACAGCCATCTGTCAGGGATACTTTAAGGTGGATTCCTGTATTGAGCAGGGCGTTGGACTCAGTGGCCTTATAGGCCCCTTCCAACTTTACTATTCTATGTTTCCCACTGCCACATCCCATCCCACTGGCGTAGATGAAGCAGAACCTTCAATGTCAAAAAAGAAAAAAGAAAAAAGACACAGACATGTTGAATGTCCATTGCAATTCCAATTGTAGCTTACAGTGGAAAAGCAATGATTTCCAACCATAATTCAAAATGCTGGTGCTTACCTGAAAGCCCTGCATCAGGGGTGAGCAACACATGGACCATGGACTGCACGCACCACCCCCACTCCCTTCTGTAGCCCCTGGCATGCAGCTGAAATTGCCCCTGTTGCGCAGAAGCAGAAGCAAAAAAAGAAAAGAAAAAAAGAAAAAAAAGAAATTTTAAAAAATGGTGGCAGCTGACTGCTGTGGATCCTCAAAAAAGGCCAAATGTAACTTGATTTCACTCCCCCCCCCCCCCCGGTTTGGACATTTTAGGCTGACCAAATAAAATCCAGGTAAGGGCTCATGTAACTTTAACAGCTGTAGAGAAAAGGGAATTTCAGCCAGTGTCATTTGTATGCAATTAGTTCCTGGTGAAATTCCCTCTTCATCACAACAGTTAAAGGTGCAGGCACTATACTAGAGTGACCACATACAAAAGAAGGCAGGGCCCCTGCAACTTTAACTGTTGTGATGAAGAGGGAATTTCACCAGGAACTAATTGCATACAAATGACACGGGCTGAAATTCCCTTTTCTCTACAACTGTTAGAGTTGTAGAGTTACATGAGCCCTGATCTGGATTTTATCTGGTCACCCTAGGACATTTGAAATTTGACACTCCCAAATTTCAGCAGCATGGTGGAAGTCAGAACATTGTCCATGCAGAGGCTGGTGTGTGTGTGGGGGGGGGGGGGGGAAAGGGACCCCTGCCCCTGAGGTTTGCCCTATATGGTTTAGGACTTGGAGGTGGCACCTAGCCATTGAAATGATCTTCCCAGGGAGTTTCTCTGAGAGCCTTCAGCACCAGGCAAGGACCTTTTTTGAATTTCTCTAAGCCCTTTAAAACATTAGTTAATGGGATGCTGTTTTTCTCCCGCTGCTATGCAATTTTACTGTAATGTTTCTTTAACTCTACTTGTGTTTTTTTAAAGAAAAAAATAATGGGATTGTCTGCTACCATAAAAGCATTGCTGAAAGGGAAAGCTATTAAATAAATTAATACCCAAGTATTTTTTTTTAATGTCCTTCATGGTAGTGAAACGGTGCACTTTCTCTTCCTGGCTGAGTTTGCCTTTGGAACAGCAGTCATGGCAATTGCTGTAAAATCCACATACCTCCAGCAGTCCCTGTTGGGAGGAAGTTATAACAAAGGAAGCTCTAGGCTGTTTGGGGTTGAGATGGTAGGGATAGAGAAAATCCAAGGTGCCATAATTCGGGGAAGGACAGAAATCAGCTTGAGCTGAGGCAAGGCCCTTTCTACACCAGGCAAAATGCTTGGGATGGCCCCCGGCTGCTCCCTGTGAGTCCAAAGGACACACAGGGAGTCCCAGGGGTGAGGTGGGGCGGGCATGGGATTTTCCTGGGAAAATCCAAACCAGAAAAATCCCGATTCTTCCACAGTCCCGGGAAGTTCCCAGCACTGCAGAAGAATGTGGCCGCCCATCCCGGACGCAGCCGTTCTTACTCACAAGTAAGCACAGCTGCAAACTGGGCACGGAATTGCACTGCATGGCTCCGTGCCCAGCAGGGGAGGGGGTGGTACCCGTTTCACCACCCCTGGAAGGGCAGGGAGGCAGGGACCGTGCTCGCGCACACACTGGTTTTTTTAAAAAAAACCTACCTTTTTTAGAGGAGCGCTTGTGTGCTCTCCATGGATCCAGAGGGGGGAAAATGGCCACTGGGACTTTTGACGACTTGGTGTAGAAAGGGCCAAGGTGTAGCATCTGCATGGCAGGGAAAGGGTCTTAAGCAGGCATTTAGGCAAACCCAGCTGAAGAACTAGGAAATATGAGAATGTAAGCATTCTCTCTCTATATAAGAGCAACGAAGCACTCGAGGAGAAATGTTTGGAATCTGCATGTCGTTAGCAGAGGAGGGAACAATGTGTTTTTCCTAGTGCTGTGCCAAAAATTTCTCCCATGAAAATTGTAACCTTTCTCATTCAATTTGATAGGAAAGAAATTATATTCAAAACGAAATTCAGAGGAGAAGAAACTTTGGAGAAATTCTCATAGGTTTGGTTCAGGGTTCTTCTGTTTTCCCTACTTATGAGATGACTGAGGAGTGTGTGTGTGTCCTGCCTTTCATTGTACAACCATCTCTCTGACAGCCTGTAGCCTCCTTGGCTTCCCACACTTCCTGCCAGATAGGGTGACCATATGAAAAGGAGGACAGGGCTCCTGCAGCTTTAACTGTTGTGATGAAGAGAGAATCTCACCAGGTGCTGCATGCATACAAATGACACCGGCTGAAATTCCTTTTTCTATGCAACTGTTAAAGATACAGGAGCCCTGTCTTCCTTTTCATAGGCTCACCCAAGCCCAGGGGAAGACATCATAATTTATTGCCCCCGTAAGGCCTTTTCAGATCAGGAAATGCAAGCAGCCTGGGAGATTGTAGAGCAGTGGAGAGATATGTAATAGAAAGAAGCATACCGACAGTACCCTCAGTCACTTCACAGTGATTAGGTAAGGTCAAAAACACAACCAATACACATTCAAAATAAATTATAAACTGCCTGAGAATAAGGCAGAAAAATGGAAGCCCCTTTCATAGGGAAAGAAAACTTTCAGGAAATACTTGAGATTTTTCTTTTCTTGCCTCCTAGAAATAAAAGGACACTTCTCAGAATTTTCTTCACCACTGGAGGGTGAGGTTATGGATGCATTCCACCCTCCCACTCAATGCCCTGGAGTGATGCTAGATATCTGGGGCATTGTGAAGGATGCAAAATGGGGGCCAGGCTGCTAACACAGTTGATGCTGTTGCCACTTACATTGGCAATGCAAAAAAAAAAACCAAAACCCCTAGGAAAAGAAAGAAATAAGCTGTTCTATAACCCTTGCCAATGGTGATGCCTTGTGTGGGAAATTGTTGGAGAATTTCTCTTCCCCCTGGAGAAATTCGGTGAAATTGTCCCCCCAATTTCTCTATCCAAAAATAGAGTGGAGAATTTTGAGAGACCACTTGCACACCGCTCTAGTTTCCCCCACCCCAAAACTCACAAAATGAAGTTAAAACAGGCGATATTTCTGATTCACTGACTTTGGCTTAGCAAGGGACAGAAAATAAAAGTGAAATTGCCAGCTTCTCATCTTGTAAGTGTGAGCAATGCTAAGACCTCAAAATCTTGACGAAGTGCTGGCAATTTGGAAACTGATGTCAACAGTCAGTCAAATGATATTACAAGAACATATCTTATATCATGGCGCTCTGGTCCTATCAATAATAAATTGTGTACTTTATTGTGCTTACATCTTGCATTTGTCTGTCAACATAAATCTGTCAGCGATGACTGAAAGGAAAATTCCAATACTCTGCATAAAGTGAGCCTCAAAAATGACACAGCCAAGTCATAATGGATGAGGATATTCACCATTTATCTCCTGAAAAGTGCTACCTCAGTTCCTCAATTCCCCAATTCCTCGAGTGGTGAGGTACCAGGGACAGCGCTACCCAGGCTTGGGGGTTGACTTTACGGTGCTGGGTGGGCACCGTGAAGACAACCCCCTGTCTTCCTCCACGCCGCGCTTTCCCTCTCCTGGGGCGGCAGCGGGTAATCGCAACGCTGAGAAGGTAGCGTGGGGTTTCTGAGTGGCCATCTGGGACCCGGAGCCACCCCCGGCCTCTTCCTGGTGGAAGGCAACCAATTGCTGGTTGCCTTACAGTGGGCTCCAACCCCAGGTTGGCCCTGGATTGGCCACAGAGCAACATTACATGGTAGAAGTGTTGTGTTGATGTCATTCCCTTTGAAAAAGTTGGATAAAATCCCTGACTTTTTCAAATTGAAGCATCTCAGGGAAGCCCTGCAGTGGCTGCGAAGCTGCGCCTGCATCGTCTAACTGATGGGGTGCAGATCCACAGCCACTGTGGGGCTTTCCCTGGGTGTAGACAGGCCCTTGGTTTCTTTTGGATGAGAGAGTATAACCCCTATGAACTGGCTGGTTTAGACCAGGGTGGAAAACCTCAGACCTGTGGACCAAATCAGGCCCTCCCAGGCCCCCAATCTGGAGTTTGAGGTTTCCACCAATGACCACGCACCTTCCTCTAGACACACCCCTTTTCCCCAACTACTGTTCATTTGGAAGTTTTCCAGCTTTTGCCCATTTCCGCCCCCCCCCCCCCCCCCAATTCTAAAAAGGCCCTAGGGCTTAGTTACTGGCAGTATGAACATTAAATTAAAAGATGCTAGTATTTTGCCGTCACTCATTTTGCTTTTGGCCCCACCCTATTTGGCCTTTGACCTCAACGAGCTTCTCCAAAATTGAATTTGGTGCTTGGGCTGAAAGAGTGTGGTCTCTTGTTTTAGGCTTGTGCGCTTGTGGAACTGGCAAACGCTCATTCTGTTCTGCCTTTTGTTTTTTCTCTGCTAACTGCCTTCCTATCAAGAGGCAACAATACCAAATAATTCCCATCAGATACGTGTGTGTGTGTGTGTGTGAGAGAGAGAGAGAGAGAGAGAGGCCATTTCTACACTGGCCTTTTGACCCGGGGTTGTCCCTGGGTGCTCCTGATATTGCGAGAACCTCCCCACTCCCTCCCGGAATGCCAGGAGGTGTAGAAAGGCGCAGAGAGAGAGAGAGAGAGAGAGAGAGAGAGAGAGAGACTCTTCTGTGTCTCTGCAAATTTTGTTCCTGTTTGTATATATGTGTCTTGTGGACATACCAATGAAAGGGTGTTTATATCTTTGTATCTTCCCTATCCGTGTATTGTATGTGCATGCAGCTGTGTGCGTGTGATGTTGCTGAAATTCATACTTACGTGGTTTAGAACGCAAAATGGTCTGGCTCAAAATATCTCATCTGTATTATGAATTGTGCACCATTTCTCCAGGAATTTTCTTGTCCAGTTTGGAATGTGAAATAAGATCTTGCAAGACTCCGTGCATGGTTGGTCATCAGACCTGGCTGCTGCAACAGCTAGCTGCTTTTTAGGCCATGTGCAAAATTCCTTTAATGTAAAACTCTTCTTCTAGCTAAAACTCTTGTTGTTGTGAACTACAAAGCCATCCGGCTGCGTGTGAAAAGTTCTTTAATGTGAAACCCCTTACTCATACTGAAACTCTCTTTGATTGCTGTGAAACTATGTGAACTACAAAGTTCTTTCATGTTTACCATTTTCTCTCAGTGAAGCTCTCATTGATTGCTGTGAACTAAATGACCACCCGACTAATAGGATGTTTGATTGGTTTCACTCTATTTGGGTCAATAAACTTAATCGTTTCTTGCAAACATTTTATGTGGCTGCTATATCCTCTTCCAGATGTATAACCTTCTCCTGTATTACAGTATACTTGCTTTCAAAGGGATGGGGGCAGGGTGAGGATGGGGGCTGAATTTCCCAAGCAGCTCTTGGCCATAGCTAGTGTTTGGACTGACAATTTCCAGGTAATAAGGTGCCTGCACATAGTGCCATTATCAGGTATCTGCCAACATTTATTTTATTTATTTTATTTATTACATTTCTATACCACCAAAGAAGCCAAAACATTACGAGCTAGGAGAGACCGGTCAGAAAACAGATCAATATTTCCTCCCTGCAAATGTTGTCCAAGAAAGCTTGCTCCAGCTCTTCTGAATGAAGGTGAGAGAAGGGCACCCATCAATAAAGCACACTAGCCATTCTCCCAGATTTATATCATTTGGCTTTGGAATTGATTCAAAAACATCAGGGTTTCTGTCTTGCCCTCTGTTTGCACGTTTGATGAGTCCCAGTTACTTGATGAGCTGGAAGAAATGTACTGTAGGTGCAATCACCATGGTATCTCTTGGGGAGTGTACTAGTCTCAGGGCTTTGCTCTTTATATTTGTGCTTATTATCACAGCAACACAGAAACCTCAGCAACATATGGGGAGGAATAGGAGTAGATCTTGGCCATGGGTTTTATTATTGTTTTTTTTCCATCAGGCAACAAAGACCTGGTTCACACAGGCCTTGCGTTATTTCTCTGGCTTGTCAGGGGAAAGACAAGCCTGAGTTCCTGGTTCACATTTCACAACAAACAACCTGGGGGCTGTCTTGACATCACTTATATGACACAGCTGCAAATTCAAAGCAAAGAGGCGAAGATGCGTGGTTGAAAAGTCAGGGATTTACCCTGACTTTTCCAGCCAGAGCAGTCAGCCTCGCTCAGAGCCACTCCAGGGGTGTTCCCAGGTGGAAGGCAACCTCTTATTGGCAGGAGGGGGAGAGGTGGGCTTGGTGAGCCTAATGGCCACAGGAAAGCCTGCGCTGCCAACCCTCGTTAGGACGACTTGCCACCACTGCGCACTGTGAAGACAGCCCCCTGGCAAGCCTTCAGCACATAAGCTAGTCTGTTGTGGAAGGGGCGTTTAATTGGTTACTGCTGTTTAGTTCTTTTATTGTTGTATTTTAAATGTTTTCATGATATGTTTGAATTAAGTTTCTGTTTTGAATCATGATTCTGTGGTAGTTGCCTTGAGTGCCATTTTTTTTGGTGGAAAATCAGGACACCTGATCAGGACAAATGTCAAGGTTAGGCATGGTTGGACACCTGCTGAGAGCCCACACCTCAGTGGGGGCTCACTGACAAGAGCCCCCTAGACTCCTCCTCCTCCTTTTCTCCACTGCACCCTGCCCTGTTCACCTGCCTCTCGCTCTGGCTCTGCCAACAGTGGTGGCGAGAAGGAGGGGCGGTCAATGCTCCTTCCGCTCACTCCCTGGCTCTCTGGTTGCCAAACACACAAGCAGCAGCAATGGGGAGGAGGAGGAGCAGCAGCAGCCGCAGCAAGTCACAATGGCGGTGAGAAGAAACTCACTGGGGGAGCCACTGGGGGTGTCTTACCCAAGAGGCCTCAAAAATCTGCAGCCAGCCCTGGGAGCAGGATATAATCTCTCTCTCTCTCTCTCTCTCTCTCTCTCTCTCTCTCTCTCTCTCTCTCTCTCAGGGCAGGGTGTCTCTAGAAGCCTATCTACACTACTGCTTTAAACCAGCTTATAACAGTTTTAAAGTGATTAATAATTAACCGGTTTAAAACTGTTATAAACGGTTTTAAAGCAGGAGTGTAGATAGGCTCTAGGTTGTTTAGCAATCAGGCAGTGTACACCAATTCACTTGTTCATTGCCATCAACCCAGGGTTTCTGGGGGGGGACGGGGACTGGGTTGTTGTCATGTGCAAATGGGCCCACAATGTTGTGGGCTCGTTTCATTTTGAAACAGCCATTTTGAGCCTTCATTTCACAGCAGCCGGCCAGCCTAAGCTTTTCTTCTCTGAATAGCTGCCCATCCCATCCCATCGCACCCCTCACCCACCCACACCGTGAGGTTTCCCCCCTCTTCCCTCTACCCTTTCATCACTCTGCCTGCTAGCATTTGTGTTATCTGACCGACTTTCCATCACTTTCTTCCCCCGCTCTCGCAATCGTATCAATCTATGCAAATGGCTTTCAATAAAGATGGGTCCATGAGAAAATCCTTTTTAAGACCCCTTGGAAATGGATGCATCGAGAAGTATCTTGGCGATACATTTGGAGAGCAGATTTGCATATTTATAAGCCGCAGCGGTAACATCAGTTCCATGCAGATCACAGACGACAGAATCCCTATGAAATAAATCACCCTACTTAGAAACAGGACAGTCAGATTTGCTGGCAGTTCCTACAATCTTGAAAGAAAATGAGAGTTATGTTGCAGGGTCAAGGTTTGAGATATTTTATGAATCTGCTCTGGTTTCTGCTTAGATACACCTATTTTGTCATTTGTTGCTTAAGCACTGCCTGATGTGAGATAGGGCGGGATGCCTTCAGACTTCATTTCAGGTGGACCTTTCACCATCTTCCTTCTTTTCAAGCAAATGTAATGTAGTCTAGTTTTAACTTCCTCTTCTTTTATCTCTCACTTTGGACACTGTGTTCAAGTACAGATGGACAAATCTGTCAATGTCAATTTCTCTCAATGTCTCATTTTTCCAATCTTAAATTCAGTTAGTCTCAAACTTTGAAAATGTCTCTACTTTTAAATTCAGATCTTCTAGGATGTTGAGATTTTTTTAAAAAAGAAAACTTTGCATGAAAATTCATAACCATTTTTATGCACATTTCTCTTAATACGTGAATTCTGTAATGGGGTCGTGTCATGACATCACCAATAACATCTTCCTTCCAGCCCTTAACTCTGGAGCGATTTTGCACCTGTTTTTAAAAGATGTGTGGAGTTTTAAAATGCATGGTGAAGGAGAGATGGGAAACCAATAGCCCTCCAGATGTTGTTGGGCTACAACTCCCATCATCCCTGACCATGGGGCATGCTGGTTGGGTGTGATGGGAGTTAGAGTCCAACAACTTCTGGAGGACCTCTGGTTCCCCATCCCTACGGTAAAGTGACAAAAGAACACAAATGTGTATATATGCTGTAAAACAGGCATGGGACCTCAAGCCCAAGGGCCAAATCCAGCACACACACACACACACACACACACACACACGGGATCTCATTCCGGCCCTCCGGAAATCCCCCCATGGCTCTTCCTCTTGCCCCACCATCTATTGTTTGGTGTTTTCCTGCTTTTGTGCAGTTTTTCTGAAACATTGATATGCCTCCCCTGAGGCTCAGTTACAGGCAATAAGACCTTTCAGCTAAAATATGCTGGTATTATTTTGGGTATTTTTGACCCAATCCTTTTACATTTGACCCTGAAAGAAGGTCCCTACCCCTTCTTTAAGAGAGAGAGAGAGAGAGAGAGAGAGAGAGAGAGAGAGAGAGAGAACACAGTGCCTGAAGCTTGTGGAAGTGAGGGCGAGCAGGACTGATACTGTGTTCAATGTGCATATATGCACATGTTTAAGGTGTGGAGTGGAGTGAAAATAAAGAGCCTGCTGTCACCGCTGCTAAGGATGTCATCCTTATAGGCTTGATTCCTTTGAATGGGTGCCCATAGCACCATTTTAGAAATGTAAGGAAAATGAATAAACAATCTATTTACACAAATACACCAAAAGAAAAACAAACCCAGAATCAGGTAGAATGACACCTTGAAGGAAACATCTTTATAAGGGAAACATTGCTCTTCTGTGGAATATCTTTCCCATAGTCTGGCTCTGGCAATTATATACACTTGACAGATGGAGACATAGTGGCATTTACTATTTACCTGGAAGGCAGATTTTTTTTTTTCTGACAGCAACCTTGGTGACATACACCTGCAGGAATATTTGTACAGGTGCTGGCAATATGAAGTAAATCAAAATGTGACACCCAAGAATTCATTTATACCAGAATGTAAAAATCAGCATATCTGCACTGAAATATGAAGTCCTGTTCACACAATGGGCCTTTGAGCATCCCTCAGACTATCTGTGCCATGTGTGAATACGAAGCAGATGAGAGGTCTTTTGAAATCCTATGAACATTCTGTCCAGTACAGGACTTCTCTGCACTGCAAACCTATAGGTTGGATTCTGCCTTAGGACCATGTCGAGTAGAAATAAATGGGACATAAGTTAAATTAGTCATGATTAGCTTAAGTCCCATTGATTTCAGTGGGTGTATTCCAGGTATGACTAAGTTTGCTTCTAGCCCAATGTTAGGCTGACCAGATAAAATCCAGGTCAGGGTTCATGTAACTTTAACAGTTGTAGAGAAAAGGGAATTTCAACCAGTGTCATTTGTATGCAATTAGTTCCTGGTGAAATCCCCTCTTCATCACAACAGTTAAAGTTGCAGGCACTATACTAGAGTGACCATATACAAAAGAAGGCAGGGCCCCTGCAACTTTAACTGTTGTGATGAAGAGGGAATTTCACCAGGAACTAATTGCATACAAATGACACTGGCTGAAATTCCCTTTTCTCTACAACTGTTAAAGTTACATGAGCCCTGACCTGGATTTTATTTGGTCACCCTACCCAATGTAAATAAAAATAGATTTAAGCTTTGTTTGTATGCAAAACACTGCACTACCCAGAGAGGGTTTTTTTTTGGGGGGGGGGGGTATTTGGCAGAATATATAGCTTGTGATTGGTGTGAGTCTATTAGGAAATTTTGAGGTGGGAGGAAATTCTTGGGCCACATTTACACTCAGTATTATAGGGAGGGGACATCATTCAGAGGATAGAACACAGATTCAGTCCAGATAGGGTAGGAAAAACTCCTACCTGAATCCCTGGAGAGCCACTGCCAATCATTGTTGACAATACTGGGGTAGATGGACCAATTGTCTGACTCAGTGTAAGGCAGGTTCCCATGTTCCTGTGTTTCATTTGTCCTAACAATAGCCTTCCAATCGCCCATGCTCCTCCAACAGTTTGAAAATGGGAGTAATAAGGAGTAACAATAACTCCATGCTAGGTTTTTAATTAATTGTTTTTAATTAATTGTGTATTGGGGAAAGGAGAGTGGGGGGAGATCTGATTTTACTCTGTAAATCTCTGTGGCCATCCCCAACTTTATGGATAGTGGAGACTCAGGCCCAAAATACACATTACGCACTAATGTGTGTATGGGCCCTTTAATGAGGAAACATTTCTGCTAGTCCCCTGCACATTTATGAAACAATTGGGATGGGTGGGAATTATATCACAGTGCCTATGTTCAAAGGAGTATAAATCACAATAGCTGCTCTGGTCCCACAATTCCCTCTTCATCACAACTGTTAAAGGTGCAGGCACTATACTAGACTGAACATATAGGAAAGAAGGCAGGGCCCCTGCAACTTTAATAGTTGTGATGAAGAGAGAATATCACCAGGAACTAATTGCCTACAAATGACACTGGCTGAAATTCCCTTTTCTCTACAACTGTTAAAGTGACATGAGCCCTGACCTGGATTTTATCTGGTCACCCTACCACAGGCTAAGAAAGTGAGTAAGGAGATCACTATATTTGGGAAGTATTTAGAAAGTTAGATGAAAGGCTTTTAGCTTTTACCAGGATTAGATGTTCAGAACAACAACAGCAACAGAGAGAGAGAGAGAGAGAGAGAGAGAGAGAGAGAGAGAGTCATTCATGCATATAGTGTTTCATACATCCTGGGTAGGATGAGGCACGCCACTTCAGGAGATCCTGGGGCCAGTTTTGCGCCTTCTTGTGCCCAGACAGGGCACCCCCTCCCAAATTGGGGGAAATGGTGGTTTGCTATCATACTTCGGAGCAAACCACTCCGTAGTGCTACTGAGTTACATTAAGCTTGATTCCATGCTACATTTAACTCTTTTGGCACTCCATAGCTGCTATGGAGCCGTAGAAGGGTCAACGTTGGCTTGCAAACAAGCCAACGTTGACCATTTTAGCACATGTAGTGCTAAAACCACCATTCCTGCCCCTACAAACCTATTATTATTATTATTATTAATATTATTATTATTATTATTGCTCCTGACAAATTTGGCAGCAGGTCAGAGAGCAACGGAGGCCAAATGTGGTCTTGGGGCTGCAAGTTTCCCACCCCTAGTGATGGGCAACCTTCGCCACCTGGGGGTTTCCAGATGTGTTGGACTACAACTCTTATGCTGGCCAGGGATGATGGGAATTGTAACCGAACTGATCTGGAGGGTCCACAACTGGGGTAAGCACGCTGATTGGGGATGATGGAAATTGTGCTGTAAGACATCTGAGGGAATCAGGTTGGAGAAAGCTGGTATAGGACTTCTTCTATCTCCTGGTTTCTGTGGATATACTTCCTGAAACAATTATGTATTGAGATTTTAAGGTATAAGCTAAGGAAGCATGGAAGTATTTTATACAAGTCACCAGCAGGAAAGAGCAATATATTGCTGGAATGTTTTACTTAGTGCTACTCTAACTAAACCCTTTATCCTCCTTTTTCTTCTCCATCTCCTCCTCTCTCTCTTCCCCTCAAGCATTACCTTGAAGATTGACTAATTAGCTACTCCTATTATTTATAATCACTTAATTCTGAGTTTCAATCTTACACTTTATTTTCAATCACTTATCATTTGAGAAAAAGCATATATTAAAATAAATCTTCCTCCTCCTCCTCCCTACACACACACACACTAATTTTTCCGATCAGTTTTCTATCTTGGAAATATTTGTCTTCCTTACATATGAATGGAATTTCTACTATAAGGTGGAATAAATATATATATTAGATTTCCCATCTTAAAGTAATTCAAACCCCTACATTACTGGGTCCTTGCTAAAAGAGATTTAAAATGCAAATGAACCATGGTCTCTAGAGATTCCATTATATTTGCTCTCAAATAGCAGCAATCATTTCATTATGTTGCAATTGATACATCTATAATAAATAGTTGCTTACAGAAGCACTAATAACAATGTGGTGATGGTCTGAAAGCTGCAGCTGGCATAGAATTCAGCAGCCAGTATGCTGTGTGGGGCACCTGGCTTTGCACTGGTGTTGAAGTAACTATGAGCTACCGAGCCAATTTCAAGGTCTTGCTCTTGGCATATAAGCCCTGAACAGCTTGGGACCAGGTTACTTAGCAGATCACCTTCCCCTATACAGGGCTGTGCGATCCTTAAGATCATCAGAAGAGTCCTTGATGGTTGTTCACGACCTGCAGAATGCCATCTTTCAGAAACCCGGAAGGAGGCCTTCGCGATGGTGGCACCCACCTTATAGAATGCCCTCCCCCTGGTATTCAGGTGGTGCCAATTGTAACATACTTTAGACATCAATTAAAGGCTCTTTACCCAAGCCTTCTCTGAGTGTGCTGCCCTGTTTGTTTATTTGTTTGCTAATTACAGTGCTGTATTGGTTTTAATGTTTTTTTAGCAATGTGTTATATAATGTTTTAGCCATTATTATGTATTTTAATTAATTGTATTTTAATGTATATCAGAATGTATTTTAATACACTTAAATCCTTGTAAACCACTTAGAAATAGTTTTTAACTATGCTAGGTGATTATATATGTATATATATATATTCAATCAATCAGTCAATTGGCTGGGCAAATGCTCCACATACAACCAAGCCATGACAAAGGACATACCATGCATGCCAGTTCTGTGTGTGCTTTGGAACTGACCGCAGATTTGTTTTACTGTCAATGCAGACCCAACGACTCCAATTCAAACCTCTGTCAACTCTACACTGAATGCTCTCTCTCTTGATTACATATTAGAACCTTCTCCTGACACTGAAACCAACAGGGATGTTCTCTGTGTATATCTGTGCTCCCATGCAAGTAAAGAGCCGCCCCCCTTATGCAACCTCTGGGTGCAAGTTGTGTACAGAATTTTAGGTCAACAGAGCATGTTGCGGAAAGTGGATGTGAATATCAAATGAATGTAGTCACACCATTTAGGGAGTGCAGAAAGGTAGTCCCCCTTTTCCCCTTTCAGAGCTTTTCTAAACAAGGTATTTTTGGTGACCTTTTTTGGAGCAGAGAACATGTGGGGTTTATTTGTAAAAGCAAAAGAAAATGCTTTTTTCATTTGTGTATTTATGATATTCTGCTACACCACAGTGCCACCTAGCGGTTATGTAGTGGAACAGCAGGAACAGAACTGCTCTTCTGTAGTGTTCGGATCTCAATTCTACCATAAAAACAAAAGTACATACTTCTTACAACCTCTTGTAGAAAAGCTCTCAGACCACTTGTGATTATTCCTATATTTCTGGCCAATTCACTGATCTACAATATCAAAAGTGTATATTAGTTTATTAGCACTTCCACTGTCATGGTTTCCACCCAAAGGATCGTACAAACTGTGTTTGGGGAGGTGCTACGACTTCTCTGTATAAAAGATTCATTTTTTCCTCTCCACAAACTATAATCCCAGGGTTTTATAGAAGAGAAGGAGTGCTGTACACTGATAGTTAAGTCTGCCGCATAAAAATGTACAGAGGCCTCAAGGCTTCATCATTGTCTCTTGGTTGCTGCTGCCCTGCCTGTTACAGCAGGTTCCTGTGTCTTCTGTCAAATAGATCTATGAAAAGAAAAGAAAGTCTATATGATTTCCAGAATTTCCAGATGCAAAATGATTAGTGATGGTTCGACCTGGACCCTAGTCAAGAAAATGCCTCTGTTAGTGGACACTGCCTTCCCAGACCTAGCAAAACCACACTAATTCCTACCAGCATGCAATTAGCACCTGGAGAACAGCATTGTGGATTTATCAAGTTGGACCATCTGCTGTTTTGGAATGCTGCCTGCTTCTTCCAGACTTGTTTGTCTTTGGGTCTGTCCCCTGAATAGTCACTCCAGAGGCCATGAGGATATTAACCGTTCTTTCCTCTTTGTCTCTGTGTTAAAACAATAACATTCCAGCGGAAATGTCAGCAGGCTAGAATTGTTTAAACTGATTTGTTTTGCAGGTGAGCAACCATCTCTCTCTCTCTCTCTCTCTCTCTCTCTCTCTCACACACACACACACACACACACACACACACACACAGAGTACTTGTTTGGGGGGTGGCAGGGAAAACATACCACATGCTAAAACAAGCCGTTTATTGAATTACTTAACTATTCATATAAATATGGAGTCCAAGGCTAGTCCAATACGTTTTGCTGCCTGAAGCTAAAGACAAGATAGCACTGTTTCACCACCACCACGTCCAAGTATTTCATATACAAAAGCCAACTCGGATGGCCAAGGGTCTTATTTTACAGAGGACAGTCTTTTATTTGAAGGTGCCCATCAACAGTGCCTGGACAGCAGACTGAGCAAGCACAGAATTCATAGGGTCAGTCTTCCTTACTATGGTTAGATATATTGCATTTCTATTTAAATCATAGCAATTCTTTCTAAATTTGCATACCTCTAGATAAAGCTTCATATGCAAATTTTATGCAAACATGTGTCCCTTTTGTCTTCTTTTTTGGTGGTGAATCCTTGACCACCCCACCAGACTGGTAACTGAATCTTGCTTCAGCATTGGTGACAAGATAGCCTCCTCCACCACACCTCAGGGCAAGCCATGTGGCACCCACAGGTCTGCCACCTCTCCTCAAGCATTTACCACCTGAGGCAGATGCCTTACTCTGCCTAAGGGTAGAGCCAACCACAAACAGACAGCCCTATAGAGAGAGGTAACTTACCATGGTGTATTGTTACCACCACTTCTCTGTTAAAACCCTCAGAGCATACAAAGCAAGGCCTAGTGAAACCTGGCCAACCCAGCTACTCAGGGCCAAAACAGACATTATTTTAAATCTGCATCTAGCAACCATGGCTTTAAAAAAAAAAAAATGTTTTTACCCTGGAGCTGGTGCAAGGAGCCCAATCCAGATTGCAACCCCCCATCCTGCACCCCACGCTACAATAGGGTCTCAATCTCGATCACGGTTCCTTAAATAAAAATGAAAAAAAATAGGATATAGCTGTTGGTCAAACATTAAAAGTAATGTCTGTTTTGGTCCTCAGGTCTTCTGAATGGAAGAAGTGGGTGGATTCACATCGATGAGATGACGGCTTCCCCTTCTTGTGGTCATGGTGGCCAGAGATGATGGGAGTTGTAGTGCAATCCATCAGGAGGGCATCAGGTTGTGGAATAAATACAGCAACCTTGGTGAAGCTAAGCAGTTGTGGGTCTGGGTGAGTGCCTAGATGGGTGACTTCCTGGGAGTCCAATGAATAGCACCTTGAGTTCCCTTGTAGAAGAAAGGCAGGATGTAAATATAATAAATAAAATTCTGCAACCTATTCTGTAGTTTGTTTACTTGACTGTTAACTTTCTGATATGGCAGATTTTCATTCTTCTTGAATTCTAGAAGTGGCTTTTGAGGACACTTGCAAGCCTTTTAAACATCAAGGGTGCAACCCTATGCCTTTAGACAGAAACAAATCCTACAACTCCCAGCATTCTCCAGCCTGCCATGCTGGTTGGGGAATGCTGGGAGTTGTAGGACTTTTTTCTCTTTAAATGTTCATAGGGTTGTGCCATAAAATACCAAGACAACTCTCACCTTACAAAAATCTGAAACCAGATTCAGTGTTCAGGTGTGCCTATGGCAGAGTCCTGCACACAACTGTACCATCTCAGAATGTGCACAGGGGAAAGTTGCATTTTGGATGTTGAATAGGCTGACCAGATAAAATCCAGGTCAGGGCTCATGTAACTTTAACAGTTGTAGAGAAAAGGGAATTTCAGCCAGTGTCGTTTGTATGCAATTAGTTCCTGGTGAAATTCCCTCTTCATCACAACAGTTAAAGTTGCAGGGGCCCTGCCTTCTTTTGTATATGGTCACTCTAGTATAGTGCATGCCCCTTTAACTGTTTTGATGAAGAGGGAATTTCACCAGGAACTAATTGCATACAAATGGCACTGGCTGAAATTCCCTTTCCTCTACAAAAGTTAAAGTTATATGAGCCCTGACCTGGATTTTATCTGGTCAGCCTAATGTTGAAGTTCCCTTGCATGCGATCCCTTTAACTCACAAAAAAAGAGATATCCTTCTTCCTGATATTTAAAATTTTGACATGGGGTGTGTGTTTTCAAGCAAGCAATCCCCCATTAGGCATCCAACACTGGCATTCAACGGCCAAATCGTATAGTTTGAAACACATGCATACAGCAAGGAGCACCATGTAGAAAGAATCTTCCTGCTGCTATAGGAAATATTTTCTCCACCCACCCCACCCCCTCCCCTCCTCGGCTGCTTGTTACAAAGAACCTTTTGACAATTCCAACCTTGACTCCAATTAACTCAAGGTCTGCAGCAACTGGAATTGAAGTTGACCAAGAATAAGCAAACACCCTGCACAATTTTGGTTTCAGTCGACGAGGGGTTCCCCAGCAGACAGCCCTGATGAGATCATCTGCTTATTTAAACATCCTCTCTCCACCCCCACCAAATTCCGCTGGCTAGATTTTGAGGAAGGGGAGTAAAGCCCACAGAAAATTATCTATCCTGTATGAGTAATTGCTAGATGTGGGGTGTGTGTGTGTGTGGGTGTTCGTGTTCCTTCCTGCATTTTAGAAAGGAAATCAGACGCATCATCACCGATTTGGGCAGCTTGGAACTGAGCAACACAAACTAAAAGAGTGCAGTGAGGTAATTTTGGTAGCCATGATGCACGTTGTCAGCTGTGAGGCTCAACTGAGCAGAACACGAAGCGCAGCTGCTGTAATTGCTTCCTTGCACTTCAGTACACAAACCAAATCGCAAAATTGCTGTTCTGCTTTCTCAGCAACACATTTTCCAGCTAACACGTGGCTTCTGAAAGACAGGCATTTAAAATCCCTGGTGATGTTGGACATACCGTTATGTCCCTGTAGCAAGTCGGAGTCTTCTTCAGGGCACACACTTGCACTTTGACTAAAGCCAGGGGATCCGATTCTTCCCAGTCATTAGTTGGCATAGCTCTGCTGGCCTATTAAGATTTGACTGTTCATTGGCTAGTTTTGCACAAGTTGATAGTGCTTTTCCAGGTCATGGAACAAGAAAAAGCGCCCTCCATCTCTATTGCTCCAGCATGACATTTATATGGGACAGGTGGACTCACTTTGCATTTCAGACCAAATGTGATTATTCACGGGAGTTTGTGGCTGGTGCACTATTTCTCCGCACTAAAGGACTTTTGTGTCAAAATGATAGGAATTGAATTATTTGTTGTTATTTATATGTTATTTATTTGCTCCAAGGAGCCCATCACTGCATACATGATCCTCTTCTTTTCCATTTTATCTTCACAACATCCCTGTGAGGTAGGTGAGGCTGAGAGTCATTGAGTGGCCCACAGTCACCCTGTGAGCTTCATGGCCAAGTGGGGATTAGAGCCTGGGTCTCCCGAGCCCCAGTCCAACACTAACCATTACACCACATGGACTTAAAGAGGAGGTTTACCTGCCAAAGGCACAAAATCTTTTGATTAAGAGAAAAAGTTGTGTATGAGTGACTACTGTGTGGATGACCTTAGTACATGGGGTCTAAACAAAGCCACAGTGAATATTTTTGAATAAATGCAAGAGCAGGTCTTTGACCCTTTGCACATTTCTTGCATAGTCTTTGCAAATTGGCTTCTCTACCCCATAATTGTTCACATACCTGCCATGATTTGATTTGATTTGATTTGATTTGAGAGAAGAGAGAGAGAGAGAGAGAGAGAGAGAGAGAGAGAGAGAGAGAGAGTGTGCAAAGGTCACCACAGAATGACATCCATCAAAGTTTGACAGCACCTGATATGGTGAGTGGGTTTGGAAAAAATGAGTGACCATGAATTTCTTTATTTATATTCTCCATTTCCCCAGAGCTCAGAGCAGCAATAAGGAGTTCTTTCTCCCCACCCCTGCAATTTTGTCCTCACAATAAACCTGTGAGGTAGTTAGACACCACACTGCCCTCCTCTTTACGGCGCCTCTTCCACCATGCAGTGGCGGCGGCAGGCAGCGTGCCCCACATTGATGCTCCTTCCGCCCATCTACAGTGGAAGGAGCGCCACGGCGGGTTTTCCTGCCACCGCCGCTACTGCGCCCGTGCTGGCCCAGCAGCAGCTGGAGGGGCAGCTGGGAGCACCGCCCCCCCTACTCCAAGGTAAGTGTTTTTTATTTTTATTTTTTTAAATGAGGGGGAGGACTGCGGAGGTGGCGCAGCGAGCTTATGGTCGCTGGTCCACTCCCTTCCCTGCCCAGCCCGCTCCAAGCTAAAAAAGTTGGGGTAAATGCCCAACTTTTTTAGAGCGGAGCTTTGGGGCTTTTCCCCACAGTAGCTTAGGAGTGGCAGCAGCATCATGTAATCCACCTGCTGCCACTCCGAAGCTACTGTGGGGAAAAGCAACCATCTAGAGGTACTCTTAGCTTCATGGGTGAGTTGGAATTTGAACCTGTGTCTCTCTAGAACAAGTCAAAACACTAACCCACAGGTGGGAAATGTAAGCCCAGGGGTCAAATTCAGCCTCCCTGTGGTCCCAATCCATCTTTCTGGGGTTTCTCAGATGATGATACTACTTCCCCTGAACTTACCCCCTTTCCCCAACCATCGATCAAGGCTGGCTACCCAGTGATTTTTCATTGCAGCAATCCAACCGGGAGATTCCCAGAGTATGGATCACCTGACTTGCATCTTACTTCTGAGAGTAGGCTGGGGCTCTTCAATAGATGATTCGACACCTGTAGCCCAGAGTAGTTAGGCAAAAGTCCTGGAGAGTCACCTGGGAACTCATGGCCACATTCAGAGAGTGGATGAATGGAGAACCAGAGCTACTTCCGTGTCACACTATTTGCCCATTCAGTTCTGTATTATCTGACTGGCAGCTGTTTTCCGGGGGCTCCGGCAGAGATTTTTTTCCCCATACCTGACCTTTTGTTTTAAATGGGAGCTGCCAAGGATTGAACCTGGTAGTTTATGTAGGCAAGATGTAGGCTCTGGCAGTGAGCTAGTAGTCCTCCCAGTGGAGGCTGATGGCTCCGATTTCAGTGGAATTGTGAATTTATTCTGAGTTTCAGTCAGAACCAGCCAGAACGTGAAAGTTATTCAAGGTGCTGAACCTAGCCCCAAAATAGGTTCAGAACCTTGGACAGCTCCTTTAGATTCTGTCTAGGCACGACTGAAACCCAGGTCTTGTCTATACACTCTACATACCTTGTTGTGACTGCACAGATGTGCCGCGTTGTTTCTACGACACAGCTGCCAACTCGCAGCCACAACGTGCTATTCCCCACAAAACTGCACTTTTTCAATTTTACCATGACTTTTTATACATTGCTCCAATATCAGCACAGTTGTTTGTTGTCTGTCAGTGATGGCTTCGCTTTGGATGAAGCGAGTGGGCATAGTTAGGGGCGAATCCCAGTGCAGGGTAAGCACAGGAATTCAGGGCAGGTGGCGGGCTCAACAAGCCTAGTAAAGATCTTCGTGGCAATATTAAAGTCTGGGGAATGAAAGAAAGGGCAGTTATGATGACTATTGTATAAATGTAATGCTTTCGAAGTTGTGCAGAGTTGCTAGAAAACAAAACAAAAAGGGTTTTAGCGGTTTTCAGCCCCTCGATATTTGCTGCCCATTACCACTGTCTGACAAATGTGCTGTGATTTTTCCTGTCTGGATAGACCGCTCTTACTCCTGCCCTATAAGCCTATCACTGCTGCTTCACAGCAGCGATGCTGCAGGGTTGGAGGGGGGGAATGAGTAGACAAAGCCCCCCAGAATGGATACACAGCCCCACCAAAACTGAAGCCATGAGCCTCCACTGATTCCTCCCATTAGTAAATGATGAGATAGCATGAGACTACTTCTGTTTAGGTCATTGCTGTTGCAGATTGGCTTATCCTTAGCCCTTGCCCCCCCATCCCCCACACAATACATGACTATGCACAAAATGGATCCACTGTAGAAGCAGGAATCACACTGGCTGCGCATTAGCAACAGAAAGACGAAGTATTCTTTTATATCTAGGAGCTTTATTTTTATTCCCTTTTTGAAGGAGAAGAAGGAAGCAATGTTAGGAAGCAATTTTCTCTCCCGGCTAATGCTGATGTGGTTTTACACATCGTGATCATGTATTTGACAGACCACAGATCTTACAGGCATTTCAAGAACCACTGATTAACACTGATGATACTACAGCTGGATCTTTTAGTTAGAATGCTGCAGCAAAGTGGAAAGCTGCAACAGCAAAGAGTACACATGAATGAATGGGTAGGTGGTGGGAAAGATGGTTTTGCAAAAGGAGGTCATTAAAAGAGCACTCCAAACCAACCAACAACAATAATGAGGGGGCAATGAGGGTGGGAGAAACACATTCATTCATTCATTCATTCATTGCATTTCTATACTGCCGATTGAAATGGGTCCAGAATGGAATATTTCAGACTGGCCTCTACCATCCTAGAACGTTTGGGTCAGGAAGGTTTCTTTAATAAATGTCTTATTCTTGCTTCCTTCTTTTGAGAGAGATATGTCCCTTCCTCAGGGAGGCATTAATTACTTCCCTTAGCCACATGGCTAGCCCCATCCTGACGGATTTAATCAGCCAGAATGGGCAACAGTCAAGCAAACAGGTGGTAGCCGTCACCTCTCCAGACAACTTGTCCATGTTTTTGAGATCCGCAAGCTGAAAAGAATCCAAACCAGCCGAAAATCCACCTGACCTGCCCCAATGTTGGAGTTGAATTCCAGGCAAATCCGAGTGGTTTTATCTATATAAGAATATGGTAGGGTAAGGATTATTACTCGAGATCTACTAGACTGATGTTGCTCATTTTGTTTCAAACTGAAGCTTAAGCAGTGCAGATGTGCAGAAAATTTTGAAAGTTCAGAAAGGGTCAAAGTTTGAGCTTTAACAGCAATTAATTCCCTCCATGCCAAACAGGCAGGGCAGCCCCTCCACCAGCAGGATGACAGACAGCCCTGCTCGGCTAGTCAGTGTGGCATGAAGGCGGACCCTGGGTGGAGCCATGCAGTTAGGCTGTCGCCGCCAGCAAGGAGGGGGAAAGGGATGGAGGCAGCCATTTGGAGCATGTGAGCAAGGAGAAAGGGACATGCTGAATGTAAATTTTGGAGGGGGGATTCACTGTGCACGAGACTCATTTACACTATTCATGAGACCCTCTGTGATGAGGGGACGATGGGGCAAAAAAGCGGGAAAGGAACCGGCCTACTAGCACTCATGGACTTTACACTAGTCCGCGAAGAATGAAGCAAATTGTTTACTGGCTCTTCTCTAGCATCCTGCCTGCTAGTGAAGTCCTTCAGGACCACAAAACCAAAGAGAGGCATAATTGAGAGCAGGGAAGACTTGTAATGGGGTTCAAGATCTTCTACCTTTAGGCTACTGCTTTAGATCTATGTTCGCAAAATGCCTCAATACTCTTTACCATTCGGCAGCTGTCCGAGTGCAGAAGCAACAGCAATTAAGCAGAGACAAATGCCGTCTTCTCAAATGATAGAAATCGCCACTTTTTAGTCAAACCAGCAGGCGAGCTACCATCACCACCACCACCAAAAGCAAACAAACATTTGATAAAAGCAACAATTTCCATTATCACTGACTACTAACCATGTAGTCTAATGTACGGAGGGCCACAAGGTGGCCACCCCAGCACTAGGGGGCAAGCTCTATGGAACACCGTGGGACTTATTTCTAAGTAAGCATGCATATGGTTATGCTGGTTGTTAGTGGGAAATGATTGGATCCCCGCTTCTATCTCTTTTAACAAGGAACGTTTGAGCGTGTGCCTGTGTGCAGATTATGCAGGGGATGGGTGGGGGGACCAAGGTATTGGAAGACCACACAGGGCTCCTCTAAACGAGCTATTGATAGCATGCTCGTGACCAGCCACTGACGGAAGTTGCCTGTCAATTGCATGATGCTGAAAACCACCAATGCCTGTTTTGTTCTTTCTGTGGCTTAATTGAGAATGGACCAAAAAAATAGTAACAAAAGTCCCCCTTTCTGTTTCACCATGAAAAGAGGAAACGTGGTATAAAAAGAGACAGGTGACAGCACCATCTTGTGGCTGTATAAATGAAACCTATAGAACTTCTGATTAAAGGGGGGAAAGAGGAGGGGAAGGGAAGCGCATGTAAAGGGAGCATGTCATGATTGTGGGATGAAAATGGAAGCCAGAAAGCTGAGGTAAAGTTGCTAGATTTTCCCTGGTGTAGAAATGCTCACCATCTATCCTGTGCCCCCTAAGCTACCCCAAGAGCCAACACTGAAGAAAGATTCAGCTGTCTGGAATGTGTGTGTATGTATGTGGGTGGATATCTTGTCATTCACCTCAGGCAGCAAAATACCTTGGATCAGCCCTGCTACCAGTCCCCGCCCACCTCTGGCTTTACTATTCTATATATCTGTCATTCTGCCCTTTCATTCCCCAACCCTTGTTCCAGGCTTCATGAATTTGATTACATTCCAGGAGGCCTGGAGACACGATCTTTTGGTAACAACCCTTCTGAAACGTGGCAGTTCTTTCTCCCTAGGAGGTCTGCTTATAGTTCGATCCCCCGATTTGCTGATTGGTACGTACCACAAAGAAGGGGTGGCATGTATCGGGGGGGGGGGGGATTTGTGAAATGGAGAAGGTCCAATGGATGCCTGTCATTGCCAGCAGCGTGAAACAGCCATTACATTGCTGCCCGACAGTATGGAGCCTCTGTTTTAACACAATTAGTTCTGTCATGGCTTAATAAATTCATTATAACGTAGAATAGAAATAAGGTTTCACAATTACAGCACTGGGGGGGGGGGAGTTTGAAAAACAATATGCATCATTAACAAAGGAATCTTGCCTAATTCAAAGGCTGTGTTTCTGATTTAACAGCAAATGAAGTTCAGGTTTTGAATTCATAGCGTGGAGTTTTGTGTGTTCCTTTGCAACAATAGCCAGCTCGTAAGACCTATTCCCAAATATTATTGTTATTATTTAAAATATTTCTTGGCTGATTTTTAAGGTAGGAGCCCTCCGAAGGCAGCATACAACCATGAAACTCACACAATAAAAAACCAATACAGAACCCCCCAATAAAAACAGCACAATAATAAAACTCACATAACGAAAGCTAATGTGGTAATAAAAATGGTAAAAACAGCAACAGCAGCAAACATCCTAAAAACAACAACAAACACCAGCCTAAAAGGAAAACCTACCACACACAGCTTCAGCTACAATCCAGTCTGATAAAACATAATCAGGGAAAGGCTAAAATAATAGATTTCCGGGGCCTTCCTAAAAGTTTGCATGCCATGCTTTTCAACTTATGGGAGCCGCGAAGTGGGCAAGTTTGCTGATGAAACCACGTTATTTAGGGTGGTTAAAACAAAAAATGGACGGCTTTAAAACGGGATTGGATAAATTCATGGAGGAGAAGGCTAGCGATGGCAACCAGTCCTGATGGCTCTATGCTTCCTTCAGTATCAGGGCAGTATGCCTATGTATACCAGTTGCTGGGAAATATGGGTGGGAGGGTGCTATTGCACTTGTGTCCTGCTTGTGGATTTCCCATGGGCAGCTGGTTGGCCACTGTGTGAACAGAATGTTGGACAAGATAGACCCTTGGTCTGATCCTGCAGGGCTCTTCTTGTGTTCTTATATTTTTGAACTCACGTAATCAGTGTGAGAGTGCTGTGTGTTCTTTCTATTGCACATCTCTCTATTGCTCAGCAGCCTCCTAGGCTGTCAGCACCTCCTGACCTAAAAAAGCTCTATGGGAGGAATTACCTTATGTTGTCTTCCCCTGAGCTTTAATTGAAGCGTGAGAAGCCAAGGAGGTTACAGGCTGTTGGAGAGATGATTGTAGAATGAAAAACCCTTTGCATCTTGAAACGCAATCCCATACACATATATCCATGACTAAGCCCCACTGGTCACAGAGGGGTTAACTTCAAATTAAACATGCGCAGACTTGCATGGGGCTTATTTATAGACAGGAAACCCAAGATTCAAGGGCATAGCCTGAAGTGTTTTGGCAGAGGTGAACAAGAGACAGAGGTGAACAAGCAACAAGAAAAATGACCTTCAGAACAATGTTTCAATTTTACGTACCAAAATAAATGCAAGTTAAATGCAAAATTTAACTCCGTATGAGCAATGAAGAAATGGTGTGCATAATGCCAACCCCACTATTAGGCCAAATGAGATGGCTGCTTTAGGCAGCAGATATTGGGAGTGGGGATGACGACAACAAGGAGAATTGAGCAGTGTGAGCCACACAGTCTTTCCTGTGCCCCCTAAGCTAGCCTGCCATCCTCAGGAGGATGTTGTCCCATCACTAGTGTGAAAAAGAGTCAACTGCCAGTCCAAACAGTGTCTGTACATAAAAGGAGGTGCATCCTGTCATTTACCTCAAACAGGAAAACATCTGGCACTGGCACTGGGCATTAATAGGGCTGGATTATCCATTAGGCACAATAGGGCCTATGAAACTTCTAGGGGCCTATGAAAATGTTTGGGGACTACAAAAATATTTAATTCAATTAAAGCAAATTATTGTTTGATTTAGCAGTTTAGTCCTACAGGAATAATATGCCTTAAGTAATGTGGATTAAACGTTAACTCTGCCACTCTTTTTGTTAACGAAATTGTAGATTACTTCTTCAAATTTTATTTTTTGCAAACACTTGTTTTCAATTGAGACTAGTGCAAGTGAAGATAATCATTTCTGTCCCATGGTTAACCTAAGAAACTTCTTTATATGTTTTAAGTTTGAAAAAGAGCACTCTCCTTCACCACATATTCCAAAAATGAAAAGATACATCCTAAAAGCAATGTGGATATTCAGAAAACTTGTTATCAACTTGTCCATTATTTGTGGAATGATCATTTCTGTTACAGTTTTCCTACCTGCATACATATGTGAGAATGGCAGAAATTCATCTGTGAATGCATGATCTGTCATTTGCATTGCATGATCTCCTTGTAGTTGGATGGTGTGAGTTGTTTTGCAGCAGCATTCACATTGGCTGATGGCTAGGCAAAGCTTTCAGAGGTTAGCCTTCCAAATTTTGTTAAGGGTGGGTGTAGCCGTATGTCCTGTCCAAATTGGTCAGTGTTCCAAACCTTGGAAAAATTGATGAAGACGGGAAGGAAAACTATCTAACAAATATTTTCCCCTCCTGGAGATAAGGAATATTGTAGCGATGTTTCTGATGAGCTCAACTGTGTAAGAGCTGGTGGCAATAGCACAGGTCAGGAGGACAGAAAAGTCCCGATGTGTTTAAACGAAAATATTTGAATGCAGAGGAGTATTGGGGGGGACTCTGGACTATAGTTTTGTAGCTTCCTCTGGATACTGTGAAGGCTAGAATCTTCCCAGGGCTGTGATCCACTAGTCCAAGGTAACACACATACATCATCCCTTTATTTAGATCTGTGGTGATGGGACCTATGCAATGTAAATATTTATCTATAGGGGGCCTACAATTATGGGAGTGCCTACAAAGAGTTTATGGAGACTGTAATCCGGCCCTGGGTATGGATTACTCCTCCCCCCATACCACAATCCCATTATTATTGGGAGTCATGACTGCTTTTCACTTCAAAACTAGCATCTAGTTTGCTTATCTCACTATGGTGTAAAGCAGGGATAGGCACAAAGTAGATTGGGATCTACCGATTCATTTCTCGGTGATTTGTGGGAGATTGCAAGGTTCTCCAACTCCCAGTTGTTTAACCATCATTGTTGTTAAGGTCTAAATGAGGCTGTTAGGATCCTTAATCTGTAGTCATTTAGATGTTGGTTTGTGTATGCAGATCATCTTAATGTATGGCTCATGGAGTGCATTAGATAATTGGAGTGCATTAGATAATTGGCTCCATCCCCTGAGCAACCATTTTGCATCTGGTTCTGATTGGTGGACCTTGGGGTTCTAGTATAAACTAAAGTAGATCCCACATGCCAGGTATCTGCCCTCCCCTGGTGTAAAGGCCATTCATTTTCTGTGAATGCATAAGCAAGAAACAACAAATAGGAACTCTATAGCCTTGGATGTCACAGGAAGAGTTTAAGAAGAGCTATTTGCATTAAAGACACTATGACCTAGTTCACACGTCACACCTATCCGGGGTTTAAGCTGGGGTGCAGAACGTCAATATGAACAACCCATGGATGAGGCGCCCCTGGGTTGTTTATCTCCTCAGGAGCAGGCAGGCACACGGGAAGTAGCACGCAGACTCACTCTCGCTGCAATTTCTAAACCGTGGGCTGTTGACACGCCAGCTGACACTGTTTGAGACCAAAATAGTTGTGTAACAGAAAAAGATCAGAATCTCTCTTTGTAACCCTACATGGAAAGACAAGAGTATTGATTGCTACTGGGCATTAGGAGTTGTATGTTTTCCTTGACTCTTTGACACTGCACAGAAAACAAACAACTGCACAGGGGCTATAAAGTCTCATACCTCTGATATGTTTCAAAAGAGAAAACTTATGAGTTCGTAAGTCTCTGAAAGCTGGCCAGTTTTTAGAAGTCACCAGAAATATGTAGTTTTACTCAGCAAAGGAGAATTCTGTTTTCTTATTAATACTTTTTTATTCTTTCAAAACCTAATGACCTAAAATCTAAAGTAGTTTAGGGTGCAATTTTATATACGTTCAAACAGTGCTTTCCTTGGCATTCGCCAGCCAGCTATGCTGGGATTTGTAGGATTTAAAAAAAATGTCTAAACATGCATAGGATTGCACCCTTCATCATTTATACGAGAGAGAGAAAGAGAGAGAGAGGAAGCATAAGCAATGATATCATCTTTTACATGTCTGTGTAGTAACTCAGAGCTTTCCAGCTGAAACTCGTGATTCCAAACATTAATGAACAGTGACAATTTTGTGGGTTTACATTGCTCTCTTATTTTATTTTATTAAAAGGGTTAGTTTTGTAAGGAGGTCGATACCCCCTTCTTCTTCTTCTTCTTCTTCTTCTTCTTCTTCTTCTTCTTCTTCTTCTTCTTCTTCCATTCTGTGAGGCTTCCTCTGACACTTTCCAGTGGTGGTTATCAATGGAGCTAGCACATGTTGCAAATCTGTAGATTCCACATTTTCTTTTCAATAGCAGATTATAATGATTTTAGGATTAGCTGGCAACTGGTATCCTGTCATCTGTTGAACTGAGTTTAAGGGCTTTTCTACATGAGTTATTTCACGTATTCTTGTCATTCCCTACTCACAATTGTTTATAGGTTCTGCAGATGACGATGTAATCCTCCAGTTTCATTTCTGTGCCCAAGAGCACTTTCAGCGTGCTTTTTTTTACAGCAGGGAAAATGTAGTATTTAATTGCAAAAGTAAAAAAACCAACAACTTTGTTTATATGTGCATTTGCACTACTCTGCTATATCATAGTGCCATCTAGAGGTTATATAGCAGAAAAGCAGGAAAGTGCTCGAATCTCAATTCTGCAATGAAACCAAAGTAGATACATTGGATTAACAGTTGATTATCAGATTTGTGTAAAAGTGCTCTAAGACATCATTCCAGTTTTTGTTTTTGTTGAGCATATCCAAATACTGTAAAGAAGCTCTGCCTTGGGAGTTTGACATCTTCAACATGGATATAGACTATTATGGTAAATTTTGCTTAATTTATATGGTGACAAGTACCACTGATAAATAATCAGGGGCAGGGGGAAATCCTGCAGATTTTTGATGATTCAGGCTGCAATCCTATGCATATTTACCTGTGTGTAAGCCCCATTGAATGCAACAGGGCTTACTTCTGAGTAAACACTGTAAATTAGCTAGTATATTCCCTGATCATTCACTTTCATTTACTTGTATATTTAAACTGTTATTCCATTTTTTTCTTTTAAGTGATTTCTATTTGTTCCTTTTGCTCCTGATCCATCAGTAAAGTGCATATTTGACTAACACGGCTCTGAGTTGTTATCCAGCTATCAAACTTAATCGTCCACATTTAGCTCCTGCAAAGGAGGTTTATTATTACACTCACAATTCTTTCTAGCCATGAAAGTTGCTAATACCCAGTTGCAATATCGTTTTGTACCCAGAAACCCATGCACCCCATCTCTTTATCTTAAAGAGATACAACACCAGTTGTTTGGGTGTTTTAAAGATCAGTAACCTTATCCAAAGTAAAGGGATAAGCAAGCATCCTTAACATAAGTAAGTGTAGGCTGACCATATGAAAAGGAAGACAGGGCTCATGTAACTTTAACAGTTGTAGAGAAAAGGGAATTTCAGCCGGTGTCATTTGTATGCAATTAGTTCCTGGTGAAATTCCCTCTTCATCACAACAGTTAAAGTTGCAGGGTCCCTGCCTTCTTTTGTATATGGTCACTCTAGTAAAGTGCATGCAACTTTAACTGTTGTGATGAAGAGGAAATTTCACCAGGAACTAATTGCATACAAATGACACTGGCTGAAATTCCCTTTTCTCTACAACTGTTAAAGTTACATGAGCCCTGCCCTCCTTTTCATATGGTCAGCCTAAGTAAGTGCCCTTTCAGTGTGGGTATCCTATCAGAATAAGATCAAAGAGGTTTCCTCCTTGTATCCCAATATTTAATCTGTATTAATTCCTGCTGCTTGGTTTTATTCTGGTTGTGTTTTTATATTGTACGTTATTTTGTGTTTTTAGATTGTGGTTTGTTTTATATTTTTTAAATGATTTCATGTTTTTAATTTTTGTGAACCGCCCAGAGAGCTTTGGCTATAGGGCAGTATAAAAATGCAATAAATAAATAAATAAATAAATATTTTTGAGTAAACTCTCCAGGCTCAAAGCCAATGGCTAGTCTTATACCTCCCCAAAGCCCCTTGTGCACTACACTTTAAAATTGCTGGGGGGGGGCTGCCTTGTGTGGGTGAATCACACAAATCTGCCCCCCTCTAGCCTTGAGGCCAGGTCCAAAGCAGCCTTCCCTCAGGATGCTCACCAAATTGTTCATTTAGATTTCCTGTCCCTTAAACCCACAGTACACCTGTCATTCACTCTCCATGGAACCTCGGCAACAGGTCAGTGGATTGTAGGCAAAACAAAACAAACAAACAAACGCCTGGCCACTCAGTCAAACAAGACCAGCAAGATTTTTTTTAAAAAATCCACATGGATTAAAAAAAGAAAAGAAAATGGCAACTAATGAAAACTAGTGATTCTGCCAAATTTCATAATAAATTGGCTCACTGGTTGAAATTCATTCATTTGTAACACTCCTATTTATAGCAAGCCGGGATCGGTGTACTATCGATTCGCTATTAAGATCGGAATTGATTGTGAGCTTCAGATCACAAATCCTCCACTAAATTTTAAGCCATCCTATCCTAGACCTTCCCTAAAACTTTACTTGAAGCCGTCTCAATAGGTGCTTCCCTCGTTGCCACCACTGCAAGAGCTCTGAGGAGGGCTCCATAGGAGCAAAAGTGCTGCCCCACTGCAAGCAAACCTGGGGGCAGGGTAAGTGATGACTTCGTACTGCAGTTAATAATTGATTATGATTAAATTTCATAAGTATATTTAGGTCAGAATGTAGATAGATCCCTAGATACTGAATAGCATTGTGTATGGGATTGTTTTTTATTTTATTTTATTGAACTGAAAGATAACACAAACAAAAGCCTAAAATGCTTTTTAAAATAAAAGTTTTGAAGCACTTCCTTCTTCTGCCTCTAACAGAATGAAACACACAGACACACGCACAGAGGCTTGTGAACACACACACACAAACATAAATATGTCTCTATTTTTAATAATAACTCTGAACTTGTAGCTCCCAAGAAAACCAAATTCTGTATACGAGGCAAACTGAGGGGAGGCATATATTGCCCAGTGAAATAACACAACTTGATCATCCCTGAACTATATAATTAATTCTCCTTGTTCCTGTTCTTCCATAGCATGACCAGTAGGCAAATATGGTAGTTCTGCAATTCCACTTTTTTTTTTAAAAAAATGCTTTTGACTTTAATAATTAAATAAATGCACTGAAAAAAAATCTGAATGCTATTAAAATGAAAAGTTTTACATGGGTTGCTGTACGCATGCCTACTTGGAGTCCATTCTGCTGAGTTCAATGGGACTTATTATTGTGATTCCAAGCCCTCCTGCTGAGATGTGAGACAACAAAGAGGTCTGCTCTTCACACCTGAAGGGAGTATGAATGCTAGAAGCTATCCTTTAATGAGCCTAACAAAGCATAATTAGCCTAACAAAGCAAGGCAGTTGCCTATCAACTAAATGGATGGTTTCCTGCCATGCCAGACAGGCTTTAACTGGACCGCTCCTTGAGGGAGGGTCTTCAAGCTGTAACATCTGGCGACTGGCTAGCCTAGCAGACTGCCTCCCACCTCCTTTCAACTCCGTCTGCTTGACCTTGTGGCAGACTCTGGGATCTGTCAATTTCTGATGCTCCCTCCCCCTCCAACAAAGACTGAGTTCCCAGAGAGGGGGACGATAATCTCTGAGACTGGGCCTCCTGTTCGATCAATTCCTGGGAAGATTCCTCCTTAACTCCTGGAGAGTCTTGGAGAATTTCCTCCCCCACTTCCTGCCTTGGCTGGTCTACTTCTTCTTCAAACTCAAATTCAGGATCCAGACCAAGGTCTAATCTCCACTTACAGCCCTTTTACAATGGAGGAGGGATAATTGTGAGGTTTCCTGCTTCTGTGATCGTCGCTCACGGGGCACACATGAGGGACGTTCCTCACAAGTAAAGAAGACCCATTGCGGGATGACATGTGCAGTCTTAAATGTGCATGGGCAGAAGTGGGTGGGACTGTACAGATGGGTACGGGGCACAGATTTTTTAAAAAATAACTCCTCCGAGATGCGCACCAGCGCAGACACACAGCAACGCAGGGGGGATAGGTACTGTATCAAACATGCACTCCTGCGTATCTATGTGTTTAGAAAAAATTAACATGGTCGGCGCCAAAACATGCTGATAACCAATCCAAATGGTGAGTACACACTCCTGCATATGTCCAAAACCGCTGGAAACACCCCTGACAGTGGGCAGGCGGTTTACCAAGCTGGGAACTCGCACCAAACAGCAACAGCTTCAGGAAGGGAGGGCACGCCAGCTGTGGACGTTGGGATTGTAGCGAGAGAGCCGGAAAAGCCATAATAAATCCAGTCAGTGATATTCCTGAATAACTGAGGGGTCGACTTGAGATCACCGCGGGAGTAGGTGAATGTCACGTGGCCTGGTAGGGATGACTGTGATATTATTCAGGAATAAATGGCTGGTGTAGACATAGCCCAAGACGACTGGGCCTGATCCTGACACTTATTTCCAGTCAAGTGTTTCTAGGACTCCAGTCTGCCTAATACACCATCTTGAAATAACATCATAAAAAACTTAATAAAGGAACTGGTAAAATGATTTAATTATACACAGAAAATAATAATACTGATTTTATACACACACACACACACACTGTTGACTCATTAAGCAACAAGCAGATGACACCAATTCCATTTTAAGGCCTGGGCAATTTGTTAGCCGAGGGTTATTTATCAAAAGTTTTTAATTGAGCATAAAAGCGAATTGCTTTAATTCATTAATTCTCTGCTTAAGGAACAAATTCTCAAGTATGAGTATTTTCTAATTCACAATAAGTGGGAGGAGCACCATCAACCAGTAATATAATCATCACTATTATCATTCTGAAGAAATATTATAATGGAATCTCCTGCTGGGCTGGTTTTCAATATATCTCTTCCATTCCATGCCATAAGTACAAGGTGAAATTTTAGGGTCAGGATTTCCCTGGATTTGCCCTGGGGTTTTTTTCTATCCTGTGTGTCAGGAGATTTTCTGTAATTTTCTATAACATCCTGGAATGGCATGCTTTCAGGCCACCATTAGTGTGGCGGGGGGAATGGCACGCTTTCAGGAGGCACGTCATCCCCCCCCCCTCGCTCCAATCAGGGCCTTAAAGGGGGAAATGTTGTCGTTCCTGGATATTATAGAAAAGGCCCCTATTGGAAGTGCACTTTATGGGGCTCTGGAAAGCGTGCTTTCTCACCCACACTGGGCATCCTCTTTTTTGGTTTCCCAAATATGGTCACTCTAAAGGTGATAGATTTTGCCATTCAAATCCCTGGAGAATGACTTGTGCAAAAGTCTTGCAGATTTGCTAAAATATTGTTTTGGGGGGCAATCCATGACAGAGCAGCAGGAAAGGACGCAGAACTGGCTGTAGGCCTCCTCCATCAACCACTTGGGAAGTTCAGCTCCTCTCTACATGCATCCTCTGGCAGGAGCTGTTGGATGCTTCAAAAAAAATGAAGTTGAGCACTTTGTTTTTAATTGTATTGTTCCTCTTAGACTTGGGATGTATCCAATGTTAGTCCTACTTAGAGTATACCCATTGAAATGAATGGGACAAGTTATGAAGTCCCATTCGTTTCAATGGATGTACTCTAAGTAAGACTAACATTAGATTCAGTCCCTTGTTTCCCATAAGGCGTTATGGAGGCAAAGGAAACTAATTTTTTTACTAATGCAAAAACAGCCACCTTGAATGTTCAAAGTCTCCTGTAGTGCAAGTCGGTGATTAATAACCTTCTGAATGCTGAAAGGCATACAAAATTGGAAAGTCAACAGCAGGACCTCTGGAGACAGGATTTATCTGGCAGCAAAGTACTTGAAGCAAACGCCTGCACCACTTTTATTTTTAATGCATTTTCCCCTTTTTACTTTGAGACAACACACCCCTAGGGCACATTTTATCCAGATGCGTCATAATACCTTTGATTTGATGCCTGTCCCAGTGAATGCCTGAAGAAATGAAGCAAAGAGGTGGAGGAAACATCCAGACAGTATGATCTAAAGGCTTTCTCTGTGCTGACATATTAGATGGCACCTGGGTATCCACATACCCACATGTATGTAATAGAAATGAAGGACAGCAAGACAAAAAAGACACTGCTGTGCTAAACCAACCAGCTCTTTTTGTTCCTTTGTGTGTAAAATAAATTAAAAGCTCCAGAGATTAGTCTATCTTGAAGGAAATGAAGAAATGAAGTTAGCAGCAATTGCTCAGCTGTTCAGCTGGATAATGCCAAAGAAAGCAGCATTGTTTGGACGTTCTATTTCAGCTACAAATTGGGATCGGCACGTGCCAACCCCAATGCTGAATTGAGTATTGGCATGCAATGTAAGCAACTGCCCCATTACCCAATGTAAGAACATAAGAAGAGTCATGTTGGATCAGACCAAGGGTCCCTCTAGTCTAGCATTCTGTTCACACAGTGGCCAATCAGCTGTTGACTGGGAGTCTAAGGATCATGCGAGCCAATCACACTACTAAACAAACAGGTTAAATTAATTAACACAGAAGCTATGGTTATACAATGAATTATAGAGTTGGAAGGCCCCTAAGTGACCCCATGTATACCTACTCAGAAGTAAGTATTATTAATTTCAATGTGACTTAAAGGGTATAGAATTGCAGCCTAATAGTTCATCTATTTCAGTCAAGAAAGGGGATGACTTGCCCCTGGGCCCTGGCATTTGTCCAAGGAGGCAGCATGTTGGTGCTGGTAATAGACCTACTTGTTGAGGTATGCAGTATATGATGAATTGGTTTAAGGGCCCCAGAAGGAAGGAAGGAAGGAAGGAAGGAAGGAAGGAAGGAAGGAAGATGGCCTAAGGACTCTCTGGAATGAGCCCAGCAGAACTTTGGTCTCAATGTTTCAGAATACCTGGTTATCCTAAGGAACTTTTCTAGAGATGGCCACAACCCTCATTGACTTTAGTTCAACTTTCCACAACATGGCACACCCTCCCAGATGTGTTGGACTACCATCATTCCCAATTATGCTGATTTGGGATGATAGAATTGTAGTCTAACACATCTAGGGGCATCAGGTTGGGGAAGGATGTTTGAGATTTTTAAAAAAACTTTAGCAAGTTTGTAGGTCCAATTATCACTGCAAAAGAGAGGCTAATGCAACCTTTTCCAACTTGATGCCCTCCAGAAGTTTTGGACTACAACTCACAGGATCCCTAACCATTGGCCATGCTGGCTGAGGCTGATGGGAGTCGAAGTCCAAAACATTTGGAGGGCACCAAGTTGGGGAAGGCTGGGCTAAAGCTTCAGAACATTCTACTTCTGCCACCTCTTGAAGAAAAAAAATAAAGAACTGGCAACTCCAATATAAGGATGAGGAAGGAAATTCTCTTTCGCAGCCACTTTGTATTTCAGATTCAGAATCTGCCGTTACACTAAACCTGTGAGTGCAGAATGTTTCTTTCAACAGCCCAGATGGGTGGCATAGCAGGATGGAACATTGTTGCATAGAGGCTGCAGAATAGAACGTTCTAGCCATGCAGAAGGCAGCTTTTTCAAAGTCACAACACAACCAGAGGCAAACTTTTCAAATGTAGGAGGGTAACTTTGGGTGGAGTGAATATAAACAACTGTGCAATTTAGCTGATTTTTCGGAGCGCAAAGCATTTGAAAGCCCCCAATGAAGGGATAGTTCACACATATTCATATCACTGAGTTGTAATTTAGGACTGTTCTATACATAAATGGAATGGGAAATTGCAGCCCATCCAAATTCCTGGCATTTGTAATGGTATGAGACATGAGTTTGAAACGAACTTGTGTTGGTTGTATTCACATTTGAAATAGGTATATACTTAATATATCTTAAGTGTACTCTTAAAAAAAAAACCCATGATGGGTTGGATTCAGACTTAGCCAAGTCATGCTTTCTAAGCATTATCTCAGGGAGGGAGGGGCGGGGACATCTGACATTTTGGGGAATGATGGAATGAAATGCTAATATAGTTATGCAATTCCTCTATACCATAGCACCATCTAGAGGTTATGTAGCAGACAGTATAGAAAGGCAGAGAAAGAAACCCCTTGAAAAAAAGAGTGCGTAAATATCCAATCTTAATCCTACAATGGACTTCAGAAGCAGAAGCAGCAGTAGAGTGGCTGGTTAAAAAACACAACTAGAGACACCCATAGAGTAGACTAATTGAAATCAATGGGATTTAAGTTAGTTACTTAAGTCCTACTGTTTTCAGTAGATCTACTGTACTCTAAGCATACCTAAGTCTAGATCCAGCCCATTACAAGAAGACATTTAATAAGTGAGATGAAAGCTTTGTCTGTGGTATCAGCTATGATGCTTCGTTCACTCATACAAGCCATCACTTACTACCGGAGTCAGATTACTTTCAAGTAGCATGGAGACTGTCTATGTTATCCATTCAGTGTGTTCTACATAAAGCCAAAAGTACAGAAACTGGACAAAACCACCACCATCATTGTTGGTCAGCTATTTCTTTGCTAGGCAGATTGTCGGTGAATAGCCCAGAAGGGTGGCTGATGGGAGTGAATTGTTAGGAGATAGTTGAAAATCTTTTGCATTTTAAAGAGTTTGAGATACCTTTTCAGCTGAGGGGGGCAGATGTAAAACTTGTAGGGTGTGGGTGTGTGGGGTGTGTGGGAGAGAGAGAGAGAGAGAGAGAGACAGACAGACAGACAGACAGACAGAGACAGAAAGAGAGAGAATCTGAAATTTGATGAGGGGCAGCAGAGCTGCTCACTTACACGTTTGCCTGTATTTACTTGTATATGTGTAAATAAAGAAAGTATTACTCTCCAACCCTCCCAGCCCTCAAATCTTTCATAATATTTCATACAAAGGCAAATGAACTCCTGGAACTATTCAATACATTATGGGTGCAACAATACTTAGGCTGAATTCAGATGACACAATAAGCAACTGGGGGAGGGGAAACAATCATCAGTTGTATTGACTATCATGTCGTCCGAATGCTGCCATAGTCAACTCAGCGCTGATCCTCATCCACACCACAGTTGATTATTTATTTACCATGTTGTGTGGGGAGTACCCCTTAGATGAACAACTGTAAAGTTGATTATTACCCCACCATTGACTATCGTGTTGTCCAAATTCAGCCTTTGCATATAGATATATAGCTGAATGTATGTGTGTGGGTTTGTATGTCCAGAAATGTTTACCCACTTCTAGATGAGCTACAAACTTGAAATTTGGGGCTCTGATAAGTCTTCCTGTGCAATGTACCAAAAAAATCCCAAATCCTGAAGTTTTGTGGTTTAACTATTTTTAAACAATTTAAAACAAATCCTATGCTGATGCCTACAATTCTCAGCATGCCTACAACTCCCAGCAACTGTCAAGGAAGTGCCTCTCAGAGGATGGGGCCTCCTGTAGTCCACCGAAGGTATGCTGGGAGGTGTAGGCATTTCAGAGATCTCAGGGATCACACATGACTATGTGGGCAATCACCTGAGATCTCTGAAATGGCTACACACCCAATTACTTTTCTGCAGCTGAGCCACTACGTTTTATGGCAAATTCAGCAAAAATGGAGGGGGGCATGCAATCCCTGCCCCCAGCCAACTTTTCTGTCTATGTCTGTGTGTTTGTGTTCCACAGATAATAACCAACCACTTCCCTTTCATGTTACAATACAGCAATAATAGGCAGACCAACTGAAGAATTTGAAATGGAAAGCATGCCCTCTTAAAGGCTTATTGAGTGTGACACATGCATGAAGCACCATTACATTAAAGTGACTATAAACCACAGCACCATGTCCCTGGAGCTGGGCAACCTCAATGCCGCAGTGCAGCATCAGGCTGATATCCCTGATTCATTCAGACAGTTATTCCACTTCTCATAGCCTCGAGGCCTGGGGAATTGGTAGGAAATTGTTTTCAGCCACAAGTGGCTGCCACTGTAAACATCAATTGTAAGAGAGAGGCTGCCTTGCTTGTTACTGCTGCCTCAGTTATGCATTCATTACATTCAAGAGCATTGTTTGTTTTACAGTTCCCACCTGCTTTCCCAAAAATGTGAAGATGAAATTAAAAGTTTGTTGCATCAGTCTAGCACATGCAATGGAATGTAACTAAAGGTCAGAGCTCTCACACATACTATTTCTATTTCTGAAACATAGACTATTTATTCAGGCTAGTAAATTAATTGTGAGTGTGTTTTTAGACAATGAATAGGTGCTGAACAAATTATTATTTTTTCCATGTGGGAGATTCAGGCTGAATTCAGTGGGACTTACTTCTGAGCAGACATTTATAGGATTGCACTGGCAATCCTAAAATTTGACTGGATATGATTGAACAATTAAGTTGCAATCCTATGCATGTTTAGATAGAAAACATTCTACAGCTCCCAGCATGCCCAGCCCAGCATAGGGCATATTTAAGGGAGGCACAGGGCAATTGCTCTGGCCTCTGGGTCTTACATGTGAGTAGGGAGGCCTCACACAAGGATGGGGCCACATCAACATTGGCATTGCTGCATTGTAGCAAACTCTTTTCTTTCAGAATGCCACCAAACCTGAGCTCCATATAAGCCTAATGAAAAAAGTCACAAAACGAAGTTTACTGGTGGCAGCATCCTTTTGTCATGACTGAATGGGCAAGATGGTTGCAGCCACAGACAGTGCTAACAGCAGCAACCCGGCCCAACCACAATCAGACATACACTATGGGGTGCTCAACACAGTGGTTGAATTCGGACGACACAATAAGCAACTGGGGGATGGGGGAAACAATCGTCAGTTGTTTTGACTATCGTGTCATCCGAATGCTGCCATAGTCAACTCAGCGCTGATCCTCATCCACACCACAGTTGATTATTTATTACCATGTTGTGTGGTGAGTGCCCCCTAGGTTTAGGGTTAGGGTTAGTCAACCCACCATTGACTATCGTGTCATCCAAACTGAGCCTATGTGTGGAAGGCACTACCAAGAGGAGGACAATGGGACCAAGGAAAGGAGGTGGTCTTTATGAACTGGCAGGACCAAAGTCATTGGGGAAACCAACATTTTCGATATGCCCTGAGCATAGTTCAAACTAATGCACAGTTCAAATCAATGCTGGGACACTTATCCTGTGTTACTGATGACCCATAACTTCTCAAACACTTTATTAGTGGGCAGCAATCACACCACAGTTGATTATTTATTACCATGTTGTGTGGGGAGTACCCCCTAGATGAACAACTGTAAAGTTGATTATTACCCCACCATCGGCTCTCATGTTGTCTGAATTTAGCCAGTGCCTACAGTGTGGTCAGAGACCTCTCAGTGTCTTAAAAATGCCTAAATTCAACTCCTTAACTGTCAACTGTCATTTCCTAACTGCTCTTTTCCACCTAGCTAGAATCATCAGCCAATCAAAACTGAATTCATCTGATCCAGGCCCGTCTAAAAATATTACAAGCATAGTCTCTCTCTCTCTCTCTCTCTCTCTCTCTCCCTCTCTCTGTCTCCCCCTCCAGAATGTCACCAAGTAGCCACTACTAAAACAAGCCTTCAA
The DNA here is from genome assembly GCA_029215795.1 of Anniella stebbinsi. Lineage (NCBI taxonomy): Eukaryota > Metazoa > Chordata > Lepidosauria > Squamata > Anniellidae > Anniella > Anniella stebbinsi. The sequence goes on along the minus strand of JARDYH010000003.1, from coordinate 129,110,814 downwards.
CACAGTAACAACACTAGGCCTGGCCTCAGGCTACACAGGTACATTATAACCTCTCAGAGGCCACACAAGAGTATTTGCAGAACACATTAAATTTAGAAATGAAGAATACTGTAATAAAAGGTACTAGTTCATATTATTGGTTGCTTTCCCCTATATAAATAAAAAATTCAGCTATTTTAAACATTGGATGGGGCAGTTAAATGTTTGATTAGTGAATGAATTTTAAAATAAAAATAAAGAATTTATTTTATAATTTTTTTATATTTTTAAAAGCAAATTCATTAAAATACCAACTTTTATATAGTACCATTGAATTTTTTGACCAAAAATACATTTTAAAAGACACCTCAACTACTTATCTACGCCATTTTTAAGATAGAGTCCGCCATTATGAAAGATGGCAGCCATATTGAATACTAATTGATTGGGGGGGAGTCTCTATCTTAAATGACTTATTTAGGCCTAAAATAAAAATGAGCAAAGTGGCACCTTCTTATCACAAATTGCCGGATACTTACGCGAACAGACCCAACTAAACAACAGTTATATACATGCCATTTCTTCACAAGCTGCTAAAAGCCTTTCCACTCTGTGTAATAGCTGTCAGTCCTAGCAAAAGCAAACTTCAGAAAACAAACACACACAACCCTAATTAAATCAAAGCCAATAGCCATCACCATATAATGGCAGGATGCTTGTATAAATTTGTTTCCCACTGCCAGGAAGCAAAAGGAAAATAAAACTGAACTGGATATGATGAACTCAATATTACAGCTAGAAGAGAATGGTCTGAACACACTCTGTTCAGGTTCTAGCTGCAGATAACACAAAGGATACTAACCAGTTTACCCTTTTCACATTCACATCAAACATACAAACTGGGTTTGGATGACACGATAACTCGTGATGGGTTGATTAAGCCAGATTTGGGATAAAATGGTGCCATTGTGTGAGTGGAAGGCTCTTCCACTCATACAATAGGGGCATCCCTGATTTTGGTCAATTCCCATGGCTACAGCAAGGTGCCCCCAATGTCGCCTCCATGTTTCGCCCATGTGAGTTTACCATGGCTAAGTAGTGGCAGGGATGGATGGGAATGGGGGGGTAGGGACAGGAGCAGAAGCATCGTTCCAATAGAGTATTCCCTGGTGCTGAGAAGAGAAACATGGGTAAAGCATGCCATCTTTAACTCCCCAGAGTGACTCTGGGCCCTGATGTAGTATATGTAGGGTGAGGACCCAAGGCACCGGAATAATGAAGATTAAGGCTGTGCACGGTCCCCCCAATTTGCCTTGGAAGCCATTTCAGAGCCCCCCAAATGGCCCCAATTCGACTTGGGGTGCTTCGGGAGTGCCTGCCTTGCCTCAACACCAAAGCCAAGGCAAGATTCAGGGCCCCCGAGGTGACTTGGCCTTGCGGGTCCCTGGGTGCTGGCTGCGCAGCCAGCACCCAGGAAAGCTGGGAGCAAGGCTGGGCAGGAGTCTATTGGACTCCTGACTCCCTGCTCACTCCCTTGCCATTCCCTCACAGCTCCCTCAACCCCCCCCCAACTCAGAGCCGCTGCCACTGGGATTTACTTGCTCACCTGTCACCACTGCCATGATGCTGCCACATTACCGTCGGGGGCCCGGGGGCCTGGAAAGGGACCCAGAGCCCGACTAAGTTGCATATGTTTTTGTCTTTCTCAGTAGTATCATTATTTGTCTATTGTTTTTGACACCCACTGTAAAATCGGTGAATTTCAAAGAAAATAATAATGACATACAAAATTCTGTCAGTTATCGTCAGGCCATGCCTTCTGCCGGCTCTTGTCAGTCCTGCTCCACAGCATCCCTATCCCTTCCAAATCGCAGAGCTGGATGGGGTGCAAGTGAGTACCAAGGGCCAACGTGCTGCGAGCGCGAGGCCTCTGGATCAGTGAGCGCCAGCCGTCCGTCCAGCCCGCCGTTTGCTCACCTGCCGCTCCTGTGCCTTGCTGCGCCTCTGGTTGAAGATTAGGAGGGAGCCTCCCCTCCGCTCTGCTCCCCTCCCCTTAATGAAGCCATGGGGTCAGCCAAGCAGAGCAGCCGCCTCCGACTGCTGGGGCTGGGGCCCATGGCTGCCCCGATGTCACGTCTGTAAATCGATTGAGCGGCAGCGGGATGGGGGCTTAATTGGTAATTGCTTAAGCTGCGGCTCCAGCAGTGCCCTGAATGCCATCCATAAGGACTGGCTCATAATTTATGGCCAGTCAGACCCGACCCAGCGCGCCTCCCCAGATAAAGTGAGACTGAGCCAGCACAGGAGCCACCCTGCCACCACGCAGGTGCTTCTGCTTTGCCCAGCCAGACTCAGCGAGGCACTCCCACCTCCCTCCCTCCTGCGATTATTCCCTCCCCTGACAGTGCCTTGGCCCTCCCCACGAGTGCCACTTCGCAGTACGTGCAACACAAGGGGACTTTCCCCCGACAGTGGTGCCGCTGCCTGCACCCTCAGATGGCGCACTGGAAGCTTCCTTAGTATTTTCTGCAGTGTTCACACGTAACCCCTCACTCTGGCTGACGATGCCTTTTCCTGCTTTTCCTTGAGTCAGTGAGCACATCAATACCTGGTCTGTCCTCGCTTGGGGGCCTGGAAAAAAAAATCCCTAGGGCCTCAACGCGCTCTCAGTGGCCCTGGCTGCCGGCGCATCACCACAACAACCAGGAAATGTGGCGTCTTCCTGAGAGCCAGGCTGCAATTTCAAGATATCGTGGGGGCTCTGTTTTAGTACATTTCTGGCCGCAAACTATGGTGGCCACAAAGGGCCCTTTTCCCTTTACGGCCGCCATAGATTTGCAGCCATAGATATACAAAACACAGAGATCCCGTGATATCTTGAAATCGTGGCCTGGCTCTCAGGAGGATGACTCAGGGTGCCTCAGGCCGACCTGGAACTGACTTAGAACCATGCCAAGGCAGGCCGAATTAGCTCACCTTGCTTGGTTTCAGGGATTCTGCCTGAGGTGGTGCACAACCCTAATGAAGATGATAGCAGCTGCCACTGCTTTCCAACACATCTCTCTTCACTAATTAAAAACAAAACCAAAAGAAAGGGAGGCTGATGTCAGTTGCAATAGGCCCTCGGGTGGGGGGGGGGGCGGGAAGAAGCATTGCCTGACCATGCTGGGTGCTGACACCAGGCCTGACTACAGGCCCTGCATCCAGAGTGGCCGTTCTGGCACCATGGTTGGGGTGGAAGGAGGGGAGGGAAGAGAAGATTGATGAAAGCAGGGAATAGTGTCTGGAAGTTGTGGCCAGATTTCTTAAAGTGTTAGCTAGAGGGAAGAACCATTTTGGCTCCAATTCGGACAACACAATCTCTTGGACTGGCACCACCTCCACTGCCTTTCCACAGGGACCCCAGCCCTTAGGAATGGCTTTGTGGAAGTTCAGGAGGCTGCAGCAGGGACAGAGAGGTGGGAAAGTTCTATTCCATGAGCAAAAGCTCAAAGACATTAAGGCCACAGTCATTGTTTTTGAACATCTGCAAGAAACATCCCTCCTTACCAATGGTTTAACCATTTGTGTGCATCAAAAAGAGGACAAAAGAGATCACAGATTTGCATAGAAATAATTGCTGTAATTTAAAATAATTGCAGAATACATTTCTCCATAGTGGGGAAGACTGTGACCAGGTGAGCTAGGTGCCTGCCACTCAGGCTGATGTCCAGGTGCTAACAGTTGATGGGCAACTTCAACTCTCACTTCCTAGGATTCTCTACCTTTAAACTGGAGTAGAACTGGACCAACCTTCAAATAAAGGACTATCCTCTGTAAAGTAGGACACATGACCACCCTAAAATTATTGTCAGCAGATCATTCCTGACTTTGGAAATAGTAGGTACTGAAAAAAAAAAAAGGACAAATCATCTAGTGCCTTTTGGTTTACTATATGGCCTTGGTTGATTAGATAACACTATTATAAGTCTCTCTCAATGCTTTGCAAATGGGATAATTAAAAAAAGAAGAACAGTCATGAGACTGAGCAGCTGTTTGTCCCTCAACTTTTTTTCTGCCATGAAGCAGCGGAAAGGATTTCACTGCTGAAGGAAACCATTTGTTACAGTTTGTCACAAGAACCACCAGGGTTGCTTTCTGCTATGTAGGAAAAGCAGTATGTGGAAGCTGATCTAAATGAAAGAGGCCAAACTCTTGACAGGATTAAAAAACCTGTTCAGTAGAGATTGTGGCTTACAAATAGATTGTTTTCCTAAACTTCCCTAAGTTTATATTTAGACATCTCCTGTTTAGTCCTTCCTTTTTGTTTTTGTTTTAAAATATTAGTTCTTTTTAGTTCCTTTCACTGCTGTTGACCTCTGCTCCTGGTTTTACATTGGGTTTATTCTGTGGCTGTGTTAATTTGTTCTGGATTTTGTATTGTGTTTTGCTTTTATGTTCCTGGGGTTTATGGTTTTAATCTCGATTTTGTAAACTTCCTGAAGATCTTTGGCTATTTGAGCAGTATAAAAATGTAGTGAGCAACTAAATAAATAAACTTAGCAACCAGGGAGGTTTGTGCGGGAGAAAGTGATCATTGAGGTATTCTGCTCCCAAGCCATTTAGGGGTTTAAAACTTGAAACTTTTTACTAGTTTTAAAAGCTAAGACTTGAATTGAGCCCATAAATGGATTAGGAGCCAGTATAGCTGTGTTAAAACTGGAGATACTGCTTAGTGCAAAAACAGACATTACTTTAAGTCTTTGGCTGCCTCTTCACGGCACCTCTTCCGGCGTGCCGCGGTGCACATTGATGCTCCTGCCACCAGTCTTAATGGCAGGAGCGCCACAGCGGCTTTTCCTGTTGCCACTGCTGCAGCAGCGCCCACGCCTGCCCACCATCAGCTGGAGGGGCGGCTGGGAGCATCGGCTCCCCTACTTTCCGGTAAGGTTTTTTTGTTTGTTTGTTTTAAAAGGGGGTTATGGAGGCAGTGCAGCGAGCTTATGGCTCGCTGCTCCACCTTCTATGGCCAGCCCTCTCCGATCTAAAAAGAGTCGGGGTAAATGGCCGACTTTTTAAAATCAGAACAAAGGGCCTTTGCCCCTAGATGGCTTCGCACTGCCGCCAGTGCGAAGCCATATCGATGGAAAGTGTCCATTTACAGGTACCCTATGTCTAGCAGCTACATCCTCTTTAGATTTTTAATCTAGAGTAGGCACAGAGGCCCAATTTGTACTGGGACTCTAGTGAGCAGTGGGGGGGGGGGCTTTTAAGATCCAGATTGAGCTCCTTTCACCAATCTAAGGTAGGGTGACCAGATCGCCAGGGGTTTCCCGGTCCTAACTGGGAAAACTGGGGCGATCCGTCCCAATCGGGCCCAGGGCGCATTTACCCGGAAAAACAGGCTCCCGTGGAGAGCTCTGGAAAGCCCCGAAGAACATACGTCCTGCTCTGTCCCGCCCCTTTCCTGGGATGAAAGGGTCTCTTCATGCTTGAATGAAAAGGCCCTTTCATCCTGGGAAAGGGGTGGGGACGGAGCAGGACGCACGTTCTCCGGGGCTCCAGAAAGGGTGGAGATTGCCTACTCTAATGGCGGTAGGCAAGCTCCACGCTTACTGGGACCCTGGAGAACGCGCAGCCTGCTCTTCCCCCGCCCCTTTCCCAGGATGAAAGGGCCTCTTCATTCAAGCATGAAGAGACCCTTTCACCCTAAGAAAGGCACGTATGGGGCACGGAGCAGCTTGCTTACCTGCTCTCTCCTGGTCTCGTGAGACTTGTTTGAGAGGCGGAGCAATCCAGAAGGCAGCGTCAGAGGCAGCAGCAGCAGCAGCGCAGGCCCGGGGTGAATAGGTAAGTAGGTGGCGTAATGCTGGCGGGGGTTGGTGCGGGTGGGCAGCGGGTGACGTGGTTGTGGGGCTTGTGGGGCATGCATTTGTGGGGTACGCGGTTGTGGGGTGCGTGGGGCGGGCGTGGGGCAGGCGGGTGTGGGGTGGGTGTGGTGCATGTAGGGCAAGTGGGGTGGGCGGTGGGTGGAGCGGTTGTGGGGCTTGCGGGGCGCGGTTGTGGGGTGCACGAGGTGGGTGGGGGGCATGGGGCTGGCGGGCGCACGAGGCTGATGTGGGGTCGGCAGATCAGGGCGGGGGTGGTGCACGTGGGGCAAGCGGGGGTGGGGGTGGGGGGGTGCAGCTTGGCCCAGTGCTGCACATGGAGCAGTGCAGCATGGGGAACATCCTCACCCTGTGTCCTGGGGCATTCCTGGCACACCGGGACATCATGGTGAGCGTTGCATCTGGCCCGGCACGGGGCGGCCTGGCCCAGCACAGCCTGGCCGAGTGTGGGGCAGCCTGGCCTGGCCTGGAGTGTGGCATGTGGGACTTCAAGCCCATGGGGCAGCCTGGCCCAGTTTGGCGTGCAGGCGTCTTAGTCTGGCCTGGTGCGCAGGGCTGGGGCTGCCTGGATGTGATTTTATTTATTGTGTTTAGTGAACTTTTCTTTAAAATTGTCCATATATTTTGATTCATTAATTGGGGTGGTATGTGTGTGTGTTTTAAAACTATTATTAGGTTTGCCATGGGTGAGTATGCTGGTGTGTGTGGATATTTATTTAATTTTCAGTCTTGGTTGTGTGTGTGTAGTTGTTCGGTTGGTTGTTTTTTGTCTAGGTGCTTGTCTGGATTTTTATTATTTTTCCTTGGGTGAGTATGTGGGTGAGTGTTGTATTTTTAATATTATTTTATTGCTATGGGTGTGTGCATGTTTTTGTGTTATTTTGCATTGTGTGGGTGGTTTAGTATTATTATCTGGTCACCCCACTCTAAGGGGTTGTCTTCATGGTCATGGGTTGGCGTCGTGGTTTTCCTCTCCTGGGGATTACCTGATGCTGAGGAGGAAATGCAGGGTTTCCAGCAGCCATCTGGGTACCGGAAGGACCCTCCACCCTCTTCCTGGTAGAAGGCAATCAATCGGGAGTTGGCTTCCACCAGGGATGCCCCCAGATTGGCCCCGGAACGACATCAGACAGCGGAAGAGCCATACTGACATCACTCCCATTGAAAAAATTGGGTTAAGTCCCTGACTTTTTCAATGCACAGCTTCACGGGAAAGCTCAGCGGTGGCTGCAAAGCTGTGTTTGCATCATATAACTGAACTGCAGCCACCATAAGGCTTTACACCTATATAAAAATGAAGAAAAGGCAGAGCTCCTAGGCACAGGTTTAAAGTAATGTCTGATTTGTCTGTTAGTAATTTAGTAACTGTATTTTGTTTCTGAATCAGTTTCTGCAGCTTCTAAGTTCTCTTCAAGAGCAGCCCCACATAAAACACGATAGCAATCCGAACCAAAATTACAAAGAATCTCTAGAGCTCTCTCATCCAGATGAAACTAAATCATTGAATGTTTCACAGGTTGGCAAATTGGGACACCCAACTCCAAGGAGCAACGTGTGCAGTTTCTTTAGCACTTCTTCCCAACCACTTCCAATAATTCTAGCTAGATATGTTCATTTCTCTCTCCCACTCATTGCTGTTTAAAAACTGCTGTTTCTCAGCTTGCAACAGGATGTGACATTTGGAGTTATGTGACTGGATTGCCCACTGGTTTTCCTTGACTGTGTAGATTTTTATTAGGGATGTGAACTGGATCGGACCCGATCCACGATCCGAGTCCGGTCCAGTGGGAAATCGGATAAATTATCCGATTTCCGATCCCGCAGCTGGATCGGCCGATCCAATCCGAACCGGTCCGAAAAGGCTCCGAACCGGTTCGGCGGATCGGCGGATCGGCGGGCGCCCACTGGCGCCCACCGCCACTTCCATTGGCGGGCGCCAGCGGGCGCCCACCGATGAAAGTGGACAGCGGGGGGGGAGGAGGGGGGCGCTTACCTTCTCGGCCCGTCCGCTCCCGTCCGGCACTAGCAGCTACTACCAGCGGGCTCCGCGGCCTGCTCTAGGGTGGCGCGCCGGGTGATGTCATCACCCGGCGCGCTACTCTAGAGCAGGCCGCGGAGCCTGCTGGTGGTAGCCGCCGGCCCCGGACGGGAGCGGACGGGCCGAGAAGGTAAGCAGGGGGTGCGTGGAGGGGAGGAGGGGGCGCGCGGAGGGGGGAGGGGGGCCCTTACCGTCCCGGCCCAGCGGCTCCCGTCCGGCGCCGGCGCCTACTACTACCAGCAGGCTCCGCGGCCTGCTCTAGGGTGGCGCGCCGGGTGATGTCATCACCCGGCGCGCTACTCTAGAGCAGGCCGCGGAGCCTGCTGGTAGTAGTAGGCACCGGCGCCGGAGGGGAGCCGCCGGGCCGGGAAGGTAAGCAGGGGGTGCGTGGAGGGGAGGAGGGGGCGCACGGAGGGGGGAGGGGGGCCCTTATCTTCCCGGCCCGGCGGCTCCTGTCCCGGCGCCGGCGCCTACTACTACCAGCAGGCTCCGCGGCCTGCTCTAGGGTGGCGCGCCGGGTGATGTCATCACCCGGCGCGCTACTCTAGAGCAGGCCGCGGAGCCTGCTGGTAGTAGTAGGCGCCGGCGCCGGACGGGAGCCGCCGGGCCGGGAAGGTAAGCAGGGGGTGCGTGGAGGGGAGGAGGGGGCGCGCGGAGGGGGGAGGGGGGCCCTTACCTTCCCGGCCCGGCGGCTCCCGTCCGGCGCCGGCGCCTACTACTACCAGCAGGCTCCGCGGCCTACTCCAGGGTGGCGCGCCGGGTGATGTCATCACCCGGCGCGCTACTCGAGAGTAGGCCGCGGAGCCCGCTGGTAGTAGCCGCCGGTGCCGGACGGGAGCGGACGGGCCGAGAAGGTAAGCAGTGGCGGGGAAGGGGGCTTACCCCCCCCCGGAGCCGTCCGCTTCTATCCGCTGGCGCCCGCGGGCGCCAGCGGATGGAAGCAGGCGGCCCCAGGGGGGGGTAGGGAGCGCGGGGGAGGGGGCTTACCTGCCGGGGCCATCCACAGCGGACGGCCCCGGGGGGGAGGGAGTTAGGCCCCCCCTCACCCACCCGCCGCCATTTTTTCCTCATAGACTTGCATTGCAATGCAAGTCTATGGGGAAAAAAATGGCGGCCGATCCAAAAATTAACGATTTTTGGGTCGGGATCGGACTCGATCCGGTCTGGGGGGCCTCCGATTTTGTCCGAACCGGTCCGGGACAAAATTGGAGGTCCCGATCCGGGTCCCGATCCGATCCGGGGGGTCCGTGCACACCCCTAATTTTTATAGCTGCCACCTCACTTCCAAACAAACCACCCTAATTGAGACTTTAATGCTTTGGTAGTAGAAACCTTTTTCCTTGTGCCAATTTGCCAGTGAAAATTGCCTCCAAGGCTGCAATTTGCCAGGTAGGTAAAAGCATACAGGTATCTACCAAACACATTCCATCTTAAATTAAATGTAGATTCCATGGCTCAAACATCAGCCACTGTGAGTCTTAGGTTGGCCTAATACAAGTACTCTCTAATACAAATTTTGGAATTGCCCAAAATAACCTTGGAGATGAGAGCCTCTTATTTTGACATTTACCTGCCAGAAATGATCATTTCAAAAATTAAGTACCGCTGGATTAAAAAAAGTGGGGCAGAACTAAATGCTCAACTAATGATCTGAAAGCATGCCTCCAAAGGGACATTGCAGGGTTGGCTACCTTCCCTGCTACCAGTTCGATCCAGCATGAGGGCAGCATGAAAAATGCTGCCTTGCTCATTCTCCATCAAATGGGAATGATGAGGCATGAATAAAGGCACCTCAAATAAATCCAAATGTACTGCAAGTGTTGGGTTATCTATTTTCATTTATGGCAAGCTGCTGTACCAGCAAAATTGCCCACTAAGCTACTGTGCTTCATTGTTCAAGAGATCATCCATACTTAAATTATATTTGATTGCTGCATCTCTCTACTTCCTCCGGGATCACACACGCCCTTCCCAGTGCTTCATAATGGCCCTTCTGTATTAACATTTCTGAGCTGGTACTTGCTACTGCTAGGCCTTATCCCCTGACGTGCCACTGTGCCCCAATCCATACAAAACAGATGATGCAACCCTGAAGTCTGTCCACCCCAATCTACAAGCCACAACCAGGCACATGAGTGGAGCCACCAACATTCAGATGCAATTACAAGCATCTCCCTCTATTTCTTGCTCTTTGGCTGAAGCAGGTTCCATTGAAAGTGGGAGATGAAGCATTTTGTAGCTACTTAGCAACCACCTGGAATCAACCACAGATGTGATCGCAGGCTGGGTGTACACAGAGCAGCAGGATGTGGTGGGTGTGAGATGGCAGAACGGGCAGTACCAATTCAGACCGAAGAGGGGGTGGGTCTCATTTTTTGAGTGCTTGCCTACGTTAGGACTTCCTAATATAGGAAGGCTGGGCTACTGTGATCATTATCCCTGCTGGTCAGCTGCTGGACATGGAGGAGTGGGAGGAGGAAAACTAGGAAGGGGGGAATGGAATGGAGTATTCTGAACAAGAGTACTTGACACTGCAACTTTTTATTGCGGTTCCCACTTGTTTAGATATAGGTTGAGGTAAGTGAGGGGTATTTGTGTTTCAGTGTTCATGCTATGAAGTATTTCCTTTCCATTCTAGTGGGCCTTGGATGAACTGTATATTCTGCAGGAAGATATGCCCACCACAGCACCCCCAGATTCTACCCCATGTCCTTTAGTAGATTCCAGTGCATATCACCTACACATAATACCTTCTCTATGTAGTGAGAAGAAGTGTTGACCTTTGATGTATCTATTTTAGGATATATCTCCTTCTTTGTCACTGCACTCTATCATCATCAGTTTAGGAAAAAATATATGCCATCTTCAGTGTTATGCATAGAGAGCTATGAAGACTGATCTCTTCTGGCAGGCCTACCCAGTTGAATTTTAAGATGTTTTAATAATGTATTAGTTTGATTTGTTTTTAATGTTTTATCTATTTTATGGTCTTTGTATTTATATTTATTGTTGTTCTCCACCTCGATCCAGAGGGAGAGGCGGGTTAGAAATAAATATATTATTATTATTATTATTATTATTGTTGTTGTTGTTGTTGTTGTAGTTGTTATTAAACAATTGCCAAATAACCCGGTTATTTTGCTGCTTTGGGTATTTATTTCCACAATTATTCAGCAAAATGTCTTCCTGGTTCCAGCCAAGCATACGCATCCATGTCTTTGTTAGTGATGCTCAACATAATACTTCTGCCTTTCTTTTTTCTATCTTCTATATTTCATCTGGGCTACTATAATCATACCCACTGCAAAATATCAGTTTCTACTCGGTTTAAAATAAACAAGAAACGGCGCCTGACAAGTTGCTCTATGATCTTAGCATACTTAGCAATTGAACTAAAAGAAATGGGAGGTGTAATCTGGAGTTCATCAAGCTCAAGTTCCATTAAAAAAATAAACTTGTGACTTATTTTTAAATCATGAACTGGTCCGTTTGTTCTCCTTTGCTTATATTTGAAATTGGGTGTCTCCCTGTACATTTCAGACTGTTCTAGCCCTACCAGTGAAAAACCTTTTGGTTATTCTGTCTTTCCCTCCTTCACAGATTTTTCTCTGGAAAGAAAAAGGATGGAAGAAGTATTCAGAAAACACAGGAGAGTTACAAGTGGATTATGACTGGACCTCTTTTAAAATCCAGCAAATGAGACAGGGTGATTTCACAATAAAAGATTTGCTGCCTTGTGACCATTCTCATTAAAATGAGGATAAGCTTGACCCGGGCATGAATTGGAAGCATTTGCCCCATTGGGACACACCATGTCTGGTACTGAAGGAGGATATACCTGGTTCCTGAACTCCCAAACCTCAAGATTCTGGATATGTGAAGCCAGGAAGTCCCCAGTGGGAACTTTCTTCCCCTTGGGAATTGGCAGGCCTAGGGAATCCCCACTCTGTTCTGCACAAAATGATAACCCATGATTCATTTAACCTGTAGTTTGTTGACATACCCAGGGTTTGTCTGGCAGACAATGGAATAAACCATGGCTTGTTTTTTCAATCTTTCAGTTGTTGTTTTTCCTTCCTCCTTCAACTCTCTTAGCAACTCTTGTACTGGCATTAGAGTAGCTAATATAGTGGTTAACAGTAGAGTAGCTGGGTTGTTGTTTTTACCACTGTTGCTCACTGCCTCTGCAGTCTGGTGAAAAACCCCACGAATAACCCACAGTTCACACATTTCAACAACCTATGGTTTAAACAACCCAACAAAAAACCATCTGGGTTGATCAAGATTAACATGATTGTAAGTGTGGCTGGGGTCACACATCACAACAACCCAGAATTCATCGAACCATGGTTTAAATAAACCATGGGGTAGTGTTATGTGTGAACTACATCATTGTCTTGGTGCCTCTGGGGGCTAACCAATTACTATACCTGTTAATTACTTCCCAGTACAGATCTGCCTGTTGTGACCTGTTTTCCCTTTCAATTACCAGCAACATACCAATCCATGCTCTACCAGAACTAAGTGCAAATCCTCTTAGGCACACAGTGCACTGTAGTGTGATCCTTGTGATCCTGCCCCCCCTCCTCACCTTTGCCAATTTGGTTGACAGGAAAAAAATCCTACTCAGCCCTTATGCGACCAACTATTCCTGCACTGTCTGACCCAGGGATGGGAGAGTGGGTGATGAGGCAGAAGCAAACAGTTCTGAAGAGGGTAGGAGATGATTCCCCTGCTCCTGGGCTGAATGCAATGGCACCACATTGTTCATAACAGGGGGTAAGGTGTGATATTGATGCAGTACCAAGGGAACAAGATTGATGCAGCACATGATATTGCCCAATTGCCTATTATTGTATTTATATCTTACCCTTCTTCCAAGGACTCAGGACAGCATACATGGTCCTTCTATCCTCACAACCCCACTGTCTGTTAGCTTAGACTGAGACAGAGACTTAATACCTGAATGGGGATTTGAACACAGGTCTCCCAGTCCTGATCTGTCAACTAACTATAATAAAACAGCCACTCTCGCCCCCTCTACAAGATTTCGGTTTGACGTCCGGTTGACTGATTATGCGCATATACGGAGAAGCACATTTACTCCAAATACCAATTCACAAGAGGCGGTGAAGTGCATTACGGGCTGTATGAAATGCGCTTTAAAGTTGTTTACATGCAGAGAATCACATGTTTACATGAGCATAAGGCGCTTTAACTCCCGCAGCAAATTAAAACTCGCTATTTAATGAGCATTTGAAAATGCGAATAATCGGAGATAAAATGCGCCTCGACCCCCGATTTGCGCTCCTCTCTTGTAGAGGTAAATTTGGTAATGCGCCTTGAAAAAGCTTTAAATCGCTCTTGTAGAGGCACCCTCAGATTAAACAGGAGGCCTTTGGGGATGACACAGGAGAGATCCTGTCCTGTCTTGGTGCCCTCCAGATGTGTTCGATTACAACTCCCTTCACTCCCAGCCATGGGAGTTGTAATCCAACACATCTAGAAGACACTAGGGTGAATAAGGCTCAAGTGGATATTGATCACACCAACATGCAAATACTTGTTCTCTGTGATCAATGGAGAAGTACAATGAGGGCAAGTGCCCTCTGAATTGTCCTTTGACGTCCAGAGCCAGGACCCATATCCCAGGGTTCTGAAAATAGATGGGAGGTATCTATACAATGCTGCGTTGGAAGAGGATCAGCTCAGAAGTCTGCAGCATCAACTTTGCAAGGCTAAATTGGTAAAACTAGATAGGGCAGGAAGAAACGGAGGCTATCCATCTGGAAAAAATGCAGCACCGGCAACCATTGTTGTCAAGCCCGCTCCCTGACCTGTGTTTCTGCGTTTATACTACTATTACAACAACAGCAACAGACTCAGCCTCTCACTGAACTCCCTCTCTGCCATCTTCAGTAGCCAATTGGAGCTTTTTCACTATGCCCACTATGGGGTTAAAAGAGCATACAGACATCCCCAGGATGTTTTCTGTTTCGTGGAGGGACAGCCATGCAAGGTTTACAGTTGTGATACAGCTGCACAAGTAAGCCTCATTTTCAGATATGCCTCATTTTCAGTCAACATTTCTCACTGCCAATGTTTTCTTATCTGACTAAACAGTATTTACATTTGTTAATAAGTTACTGTCAGTAAGAGTACCGGAGATGAAGACAATTGAAATGTCAGACTCTTGAACTGAATTATTATGCTTCTAGGGTTTTAGATGGAGTACTTTTTTGTTTCCGGTTAATTTAGATGTGTTTTTCAAGCTCCAAGCTCCTTCAGGGATTAAGTTCTTCTTGCGCTTTTTGGATAATGTACTTTTCAGGGCAACAGATTGCATGATGATCTTAAGAGGGCATAATCATATGGACGTCCAGCACAAAAGACGATGTCTTATGCTAAAAGTGTGGGACACCGTTTGCAAAGTGTAGGACCAATGAAATACTCCATTCTATCGAAGAAAAAAATTAGGGATGTAGGAACATAGGAAGCTGCCTGATACTGAGTCAGACCATTGGTCCATCTTGTCTGATGTTGTCAACACTAGCTGGTAGTACCCTCCAGGGGTTCAGGCAGGAGCTTTCCCATTCCTACCTGGATCAAACCTGGATGCAAAGCACGTGCTCTCTCGCACTGCGCTATGGCCCACCAAAGTAGAATTTGGCAACATAGTTCCTCATCAGGGAAAATGACTTCTGGTTACAAATATCCTGTTAGGGTCTGGCTGGCGGAACTGAACGTGTACGTTGATTAAACATTCTCTTTTGAAACAAATGGCATTTACTGCTTAAGCAGGTTGTGCACTTTCCCTATGTTTAAAACTGTGTTCATGTTATTCTAATACCGTGATTTCAGTAGTGTGGTTCAAATGCCACCAATCTCCAAATCATGATTTGAAGAAAAGACCGTGATTGGGCATGCTCCTGCCCTATCCATCTTCCCGCTCGCTTGCACAAGATACCCTGCCTTCTATTTTTTTATATATATTTATAACCCCAGTTATATACTGCACCCAGTTTCAGAGCTAACTATGGTTGGCTCTCAAGTACAGAAGCTCAGGCCCAGGGGAAAACTCTGGACAGCAGTTCTCCCAGTATAAACCTACCTCATACACTACAATCAATGTTTGAGGCCCTTCTCCAAATGCCTCCTCTGAGAAAAGCTCAGGGGATGGCAACAAGGAAGAGAGCCTTCTTGATGGTAGCCCCCTCCAGTTGTGGAATGCTCTCCCCAATGAGACCCACCTGGCAACAACATTGTCATCTTTTTGGCATCAAGTTAAGAATTTCCTCTCCTTCCGGGCATTTGATGGCATACGATAGAGGTTTAATATCAGTTGTTTCAATGAGGCCTGGTATTTTATTGTTAATAGGTTTTAGATGTTTAAAGTTGTTTTAAATCCATGTATGTTAACACTTTTTATTATGTTTTCATTTTTGTGTCCTGCCCAGTGTCCTGCCCAGAGGCTATTGGGCAGTATAGAACAGAAATAAAGAAAATGAATGAAAATCCAGCCTACCTGGGCTCCCAATCCAACTTGCTGCTTTCTTTCACCTCTCCCTTTCAAAATACTTCTTTCTCTCCCTCCCCCCAAAGTGATTCTCTTGTTGAACTATAGAAAGTCTAAAATATAATGTGAGAAATTTCATCTGCGGAAGACAGAATTCTTGTTAAAGATCTTTCTTGAAATGGCTTTGCAGGAAAAAGCCCCAAACCATTTTTCCTCACTGTCAATGAGGCTGGTTGATTATGAGCTAATAAACTGGAACCAACTAATAAGTAGGGATGTGCACTGGATCGGATCCGATCCATGATCTGAATCCGATCCAGGGGGAAATCTGATAAATTATCTGATTTCCGATCTCACCGCTGGATCAGCCGATCCAATCCGAACCGATCTGAAAAGGTTCCGATCCGGTTCGGATGGATCGGCGGATTGGCGGGTGCCTGCTGGCACCAACCGCCGCTTCCATCGGCGGGCGCCAGCGGGCGCCCGCCGATGGAAGTGGACAGCGGGGGGGGGGCTTCCCTAGCGGGGCTGTCTGCAGCGCGCTTACCTTCCAGGGATGTCCGCTCCCATCAGGCGCCGGCTGCTACTGTGAGCGGGCTTCACGGCCTGCTCCAGGGTGGTGCACCGGGTGATGACATCACCCGGTGCGCCACCCTGGAGCTGTCCGTGAAGCCCGCTCGCAGTAGCAGCCGGCGCCGGACAGGAGTGGACATCCCTGTAAGGTAAGCAGTGACAGGGGGGAGGGGGCTTACCCCCCCCAGGGCCGTCCGCTTCCATTCCCTGGCGCCCGCGGGCGCCAGCGGATGGAAGCGGACGGCCCCAGTGGGGGTAGGGAGCGTGGGGGAGGGGGCTTACCTGCCGGGGCCGTCCACAGCGGACGGCCCCAGGGGGAGGGAGTTAGGCCCCCCCTCACCCATCCGCTGCCATTTTTTCCTCATAGACTTGCATTGTAATGCAAGTCTATGGGGGGGAAAATGGCGGCCGATCCAAAAATTTCTGATTTTTGGATCGGGATCAGACTCGATCCGGTCCGGGGGGCCTCCGATTTTGTCCGATCTGATCCGTGACAAAATTGGAGGTCCCGATCCAGGTCCTGATCCAATCCGGGGGGGTCCGTGCACACCCCTACTAATAAGCTTTTGATCACAGCTTATTTTCTATTTTTAGTGGGCCAAAGTGCAAGGTAGGTATTAGGAAGCCCCAAGTATATCAAAAGGAAAGTGGAAATGTTAATTCAAAGTGATTAATCTGAGTTCATTCCCACCCTTCATCCACCCTGGCAGCATCTTCCCCTGGCCACTCCTTTGCAGCCCTGGGGAATCACTTATCTCCAATCAGCTGACGACCAGAGAGAAGAGCTTTTTTCTATGGGGCTGAATGATTCAGTCCAGCTTCCTCCTGAGCCTTGTTCATCAGAGGCTTACCCTGCATATGTCTCACTGCTCATGTGGAGGATCGCCCTGCTTACTTGTGAGCAGACATGATACATCTGAGGTCCCCCTACAAGAATTCGGTTTGGTGCCTGGTTGTCCGATTATGCGCATCTTCTCACAATCACGTTTATGCCTAAATCCTGTAAACGACATGCGGTGAAGCGCACAACCAACAGTATGAAACGTGCTTTAAAGTGGCTGAAATGTGGAGAATCGCTTGTTTACATGGTCAAAATGCGCTTTAATGGCTGCGGAGAATTAAAACTCGCTATTTAACGTGCATCCAATAATGCGCATAATCGGACAGATAAAGCACCTCACCCCCGATTTGTGCTCCGGTCTTGTAGAGTTTTTTTTTTATGTGATTTGAAAGAGCTTTAAATCGCTCTTGTAGAGCCACCCTGAGTAGAAATGCTATTTGAAAGTGGTGCTGAGTGAGTCAGTCCTGCTTCCTTTGGAGCCTTAACAAGAAGAGGATTGCCCTGCTTATTTGTGAGCAGACATGAAGTTTGCCTTCACAGGCCGCTTTGCCGCCACTTTGGAAAAAACCATGCAGTTTCATTGCTGTGGGGTTGGGGCGGGAAATCTTCATGGCAGAGGGGAGTGCGGGCTTTCCAGGCAACACTGGCGGCCATTGAGCTCTTAGAACCAGCCTCCTGCCCTGCCCTCCCATGTGTCCTCTTGACCCGCCATGAGGCTTCAAGGCACAGCAAGGGCACTCTCAACAGATGGCATGAAGACCATGCATTAAATGGAAAAGCCATGATAAGCTAGTGGGGAGTCCATGCAGTTTCGCTGAAAACCCCGTGGTGGGTGCGAGTTGGCGGCTGTATTCTATAAACAATGCAGTGCCACTCTGCTGCCCCCACAGGGTATACGGGGCATAATGACAGCCCCAGGATGCTTGGTAGTTGGGATGCCATTTGAAAGTGCTGCTGAGTTAGGCTTTCCTGCTTCTTTTTGAGTAGATATGCAGAGAGTTGTTCTGCTTATTTGTGAGTAGAGTTGCTTCCTGCCTGTGTCACCATCCACAATTGAATTTGATCCCTGAGAGTTTCTCATAAATGGAATCTTATCTGTTGGGCTGGAAAAGGTTCCCCAGCACTGAGCTCAAGGAATGTCTCCTCCTCTGTCTAGGCTGAAGGAATACACACCCACCCACACCCACCCCATTGTTACTAACTCATAGTAGGAAGCTTATTTAGCCAGACATAAGTATGGCCAGCCTGTCTACTCACAAATAAGCAGAACAAGCTGCTGCATGTCCACCGAAAAAGAAGCAAGAAAGAATAAACTCAACAGCACTTTCAAATGGTTTTTACAAGAGAGAGGGCCTTCTCAGTTGTGGCACCCATTTATGGAACGCTCACTTCCAAAGAGGTTTGCCTACATTTATTTATTTGTTTATTGCATTTCTGTACAGCTGAAGCTCTCTGGGCACTTCACAAAAGTTGAAACCATCAGACACAAATCAAAGTATAAGACAAATAGTATAAAACAAACAACAATATAAAAACCAAGCAAAGACCTTTCTTTTCTCCCAGGCCTTTTAGAGTTTCATCATTTAAAATGTTATGGCTGTTATTATATACATTATTCCTGTGCAGTTTGTTGGATCTTATTCTTTTAGCGTTCGTATTTTATTTTACTCTTTTAGCTTTGATAATCTGCCCAGGGAACATTACTCTTGGGAGGATTAAATATATAATTAACAAAGAAACAAATAAATTAACTATGTGGAACCCTGTTTTCAGCACTGGGCCCTAAACTTCTTCCCAATGCTTTTCAACAAAGGACTTGAGCCTTTCGAAGGATCTCATCAGCCACAAGCCATTGTTCTTTATGAGCAATCATCTCCATTTTCACCACACTAGCCATCTGTTATATTAATCAAGGAGTCTGTTTTTTATGCCTTAAAGACTGCACCACCAGCACCAGAGTTTATTATCCTCTTATCAAACACACTTTGCAATTTGCTGGCATAACAGCTACAAAGGACTGCAGGAGAACATTTGAACTCTGTTGTACAAATACCGGGCGGTTCACATGATTGCAGGATCGTTAAAATGCCATGGTGGCTTGTCAATCATCCTGCACCTGCCAGCTGGATTTACATAATTACCCTCACTGGTGCAGCTTGTTGTGACGTTGGAACCCAGCAAGAGTGGCTGGCTAGGGTTGTTAACAAACTACCCAGAAACTATGGTCTGTTTTAGGGTTGCTGGGTCTAATCCAGGCTTTAGGGTGGCAGGGGTGATGGTGGTAAGAACATGAGACAAGCTAGCTTGTTATTGTGGGAAACCAGCATTCAGTTTCACATCAAGTAGTTTCCACTCAATTGTTATCTCTCTTGGAACCGATGGGTGAGCTGGTACTCAATACAGATGTGAGTAATGGGAGAAGTGGCCCTTTTGGAATGCACAAGTATCTAATTTGGGAGGTAAAATTGTGGGTATTCAAAGTACCCAATGAAAGGCAATACAGGCTGTCCAGCGAAAGCTGTATGCTGACATCGCCAAAGATGATAAAAATATGAAAGAGCATCACAAATAAGAACACAGCTATAACATGTACATTGAGCTTAGAGACAAACATCATTTAATTTATTTACTGACCCAATATATAGATTTTAGATCCTTTACAACCTGGAACAAAAACCTCCCAAAATGTTCTATCCAAAATGCTAGAACTAAGTAAATAAATTATTTTTTTTTTAAAAAAAATTATTAATATATAAAAATAGTACTAATTTGCCCATGTCTATAAAACAGAGAGTAAAAAACTAATTAAACAAAACAAGTAGCACATAACGTGTATAGTAGGTTGACCATATGAAAAGGAGGACAGGGCTCATGTAACTTTAACAGTTGTAGAGCAAAGGGGATTTCAGCCAGTGTCATTTGTATGCAATTAGTTCCTGGTGAAATTCCCTCTTCATCACAACAGTTAAAGTTGCAGGGGCCCTGCCTTCTTTTGTATATGGTCACTCTAGTATAGTGCCTGCAACTTTAATTGTTGGGGTGAAGATGGGATTTCACCAGGTACTAACTGCATACAAATGACACTGGCTGGAATTCCCTTTTCTCTACAACTGTTAAAGTTACAGGAGCCCTGTCCTCCTTTCCATATGGTCAGCCTGCTCTTGGGTATCTAGAAGGGAAAGCGGTCTGCTAGGTATCCTTGTCCCAAGTAATGGCCAATCTACCTTCATAACTTTTCCTAAAGAGAAACAAGCTCTCTAATATACGTGTCAGTATTATTCTGACTCAATGTTGTTTTTGTTGTTGTTTTTTTAAAAAAAACTGACTTGGTTTAGTCATTTAGTTACAATAGCTGCCAATGCCCACATTCAGTAACTTTTGCTATGTACAAAACCCCGTGGGAAACAAAGGCAGAGGAGGGAAAATATATCAAGATACGCAAGGTTAAGGCTTTGTTTTCAGAACAGTTCGTTTCTTGCTTAATACCACATTTCAGAATAATCTGGGTAATTGGCTCAGACACACCCAAAAAAGTATACCAGCTTCCTAATCAAATCAGATGTTCTTGCAGTGTGGCTTGGCAAGACAAGAGGTTTAAAACAAAACAAAACAGAGGGGGTGTCATTTCATTCAAAGGAGATGCAAAACAACATGCTAGCACAAGAGCCTCCGTGGATCTGGGGATTAGAGGTTCTTATACAAATAATTAGATTACATAATAAAATGTTGTTTATTGCCTCCTGCCCCTGGAATTATCTGTGGTTTTGCAGGGCCAACTGAAGAACATCAAACCAAAATAATATGAAACACAATGTTTATTGCACCAATCCGAAGATCCATTAGACCAGGAGTTAGCAAGGAGGTGCCTGTGGACCCCGATGCCTGCCAAGACCCCCAAATGTGCTGGTCAGACCCCTTGCATTGTGTTCCACTCACAGTAATATTCCCTGCCAAAAAAACAGCTGCCAAAAAAAGTCCCCTGCTAGAAAGAGGTTTGAGGGGGAAGGTAGCCCACCTCTCACCAAGGATGCTTGGGGCAACAGAGTCCTTGGTGAGGGGTGCGTGTTGCCCCTCTCCTGCCATTTTAAATGGCTAGGAGGGGAGAAAGTGTGAACAGAAGAGAAGACTAAGAGGAGGCATGAAAGCACTCTTCAAGTACTTGAAGGGTTGTCACACAGAGGAGGGCCAGGATCTCATCATACCAGACTGCAGGACACAGCATAATGGGCTCAAGTTACAGGAAGCCAGATTCTGGCTGGACATCAGGAAAAACTTCCTGTTAGAGCAGTACAGCAATGGAACGAATTATCTAGGGAAGTCATGATCTTTCACACACTAGAGGCATTCAAGAGGCAGCTAGACAGCCATCTGTCAAGTATGCTTTAAGGTGTATTTCTGCATTGAGTAGGGCTGTGGACTCGATGGCCTTATAGGCCCCTTCCAACTCTACTATTCTATGAATCAATAAGAATCAGGGGTGGGGGGCCAGAAAAGTTAAAATTAAGAAGGGCCGGCAATAAATATCAGAATCTAGAGGGATACTGGCTATGAACCCCACAACCTTCACCCATTTTGTGGTTGGCCATGCCCCCCCCAAACAGCAATTTCAAATGACAGATTTGCTCACAGACCCAAAAACGTTGACTGTGCCTGCACTAGACAGCAATTTTTAGAGCATTTGGTTTGGGTTTTTTTTTTTATAAAAACAAGATAAGCCTGTGGGACCAAGGCCATGCCAGAATGCAAAGGAAAGTTAGGGTGTCTTAAAGCACCATCCGGATTAGCAGTCATAACCAAATCTAAAACACCGTAATGACGGCTTTCTTCCCAAGACAAAACAAGATAGGGCAAGTGTGCTGCAGCAGCGGCTCAGTTCATGCTGTCAGCAAAAGTTTGAACTTTGTTCCAACTGCGTTTAGAAGAAGCAGCAGGTCTTCAACCAGGACCCAAGCTTTAAAAACTGTTATTTTAAAAATTAAGTGAATCTACTCAGGAAAAAAAAAATTGAGGAGCCCAAACTCAACTCCTCTGCCTTAAAAGCTGTTTATGAAGCAGCCAACCTGATCTTTTAAAACAAACAAAATATCCCCTTCCAAAAAGATGGAATGCTACAAAAATAAAACAAACAAACAAACAAACTAGATCACAAAGCCTGCTGGGAAATTTGGGGCCTATCAAGTTTCTCTGGTGTACATAGTAGGGAATCTACTAGTGGCAATGTACTCGTGCAACACCATTTAACATTTCTGTGCCTGGAAAAAACACTCCGCCTTGCTTAGACAGAAATTGGTAGGGGCTGAGAATAGAGGAACCTAAGCCTTTCCAGTAGTTGGTTCGATGTAAGGAATACAACATAACCTTCTTCTTTGCAGCAGATGCAACTAAGTGGCCACTTTGCCAAAAAGAGGAAATGTATCATCAGATAAAGAAGAGACAGATTTTGCATGAAATTTGCACATGCTAATTTATATGTATAGATGCACATTTAGAGTTAATTACTATACTTTAAAAAGAAATACAATGTAGCTCCCCATAGTAGGGAAAACCATGAGCAGGTGTCCTGTGTGACTGCTCATTCTGTTACCCAAGTGTTAACTGTTGATAGCTCTTTATCTTTAAACAGGGACTTGGACTGGACAGCCCTTCAAACAGAGGACTGTCCTCTGTAAAGTTGGACACATGGCCACTCTACATGCAACTGGATCTCTCCCTTGCCACCCACTACTCTCTCTCTCTCTCTCTCTCTCTCTCTCTCTCTCTCTCTCTCTCTCATACACACACACACACACACACACACTGGGAAATTTGCATTTCCCCAGCACTCAAACCACAATCTGCTGCTATTGAGAGGGTGGGGAGAGTTGTGATTCCACATCCTCTTTCCCCAAAACTAGTGCTTCCATTGTAATGGGTAGTACTGGATGAGTTGGTTATTGGAGTGTCACAAATGCCGGTTCACCAATGCTTGTGACATCACTGGAGATCCGTGACCACACTTCACACCCTCTGTACATGCTATTTTGAAACATCTTACGCATCCCCACCACCAGTGTTTATTGTAGGGTGCTTCCAGGTAGTGAGCTCCTAGCACTACTGATCAATTGTGCAGCAATTCCAGCTTTTCTTAACAGAAGAGAAAAGACAAAAGACATGGTGGGAAAACACAGGAGGGATAAGGGATGATGAAAACACAACATCCTCTGTACCCTGTCCTAAAGAACACCAGCTGGATCACAATGGGTCCTGTTAGAAGACACTCTAAGCCACGGTGATTGAGCATTTTGAGATGAACATTATGGTTAAATATGTTGTGTGAACCATTAAACACGCTCACTAACCATTTGCTGCAAAAGCGCTAGCGGACTAACCATGTCTTAGTGTGTCATCTGAACAGGCCCAATATGTTTTTAAAGTGAGAGCAGCGGTCACTGCAATCAAGGGATCGAATCATGCCATAGCCCTGAGCCTGTGGCATGCAGAAAATCCCAGGCTCAATCCCGGCTTCTCCAGGTAGGGCTGGAAAACTCCTCCCTGAAACCCTGGAGAGCCATTACAGGCCAGTCAGTGTTGACAATACTGGGCTAGATGGACCACGTGTCTGACTCAGTATAAGGCAGCTCCCTGTGTTCCCTGTGTCCATTTCCCTCTACAAGCAAAGTATCCAAACCCACCGGCACTACACTATCTTTTTTGCGCTGGGGAAGCTGAGTATTCAAAATGTGATTGCACCATACATTTGCCTAGAGGTATTCCAATAGTTTTGATCCCTTTCCTAATGATCCCTTGCATAAAATGCACCTTCCCCCCCCCACCCTCCCTACAGCTATTGCTTACTGGGTTGGTGCTTTCTTTGAGCTATGCACCACGCCCCCGAGAACTTCTTCCTGGTTCACTGACGCCAATTGAACAATTTACCACTTCAGTTTTTACAAATGGTAAACAAGTCAGACAACTTGTTCATCATGAGCAGGCATCAAAAATAAAAAGCAGCCACTGTGACTAGGAGAATCACAGGCAGCAGACCAAAGTCTCTTTGTAAACACCAATGAAAATGCTGTCCAAAATGCTGTCTGGCTTCTTCTGAGAATCAATGGGATTTAGATTGCCTTTTAATGAAACAAACAATATAAACTACTGCTGTCTTGTTTTTATGAATGAAGAAGAATGTAATGGAGGCAGCACAAGTATTTTCTACTAATGTAATGTTGTTTGAATTTACTTGGATGCATATCTCTTATATTAATTTAGACCAGACTTCCCCAACATGCCGTCTTCTAGATGTGTTCCCTTAGGAGTAGCTGTCTTAGTCCGTTGCAGCAAAAACAGCAGAGTCTTCTGGCACCTTAAGGACTAATACACTTATTACAGCATGAGCCCATCTTCCCCGAGTTGGTGCCCACAAGATGTTTTGGACTTCAACTTCTATCAGCCCCATCCAACATGGCCAAGTGCCATGATCCCCTGCCAGCTAGTCTAACACACCTGGAGGGCCCCAGGTTGGGGAAGGCCAACTTAGATCATGGCCCTGTTTACATGAGGATTTTATTGTTGTACTCTAATGGCTGGCTCACACCTGGGACACATGCTACATGCATGCCCCAATCCATTGTGCTCATACTATTTCTCTCTCAATATTCCATTGCTTCCCAAACTACTTTTATGATGGCTTTACTGGTGTCTGCAGTTTCCTTGTACT
Source organism: Anniella stebbinsi (assembly GCA_029215795.1). Lineage (NCBI taxonomy): Eukaryota > Metazoa > Chordata > Lepidosauria > Squamata > Anniellidae > Anniella > Anniella stebbinsi. The sequence continues at coordinate 129,086,304 of JARDYH010000003.1, read as the reverse complement.
ACAAAGCTATGCATGTTCCAACCTAGCAGTATGATAACACTTACTGATAGGAATGGCTTTAAAGCTTCTCTCACCAGGCTGGTCTAAAGCAGTACTATACTCTGATTGGCATCACTGCTCCAAGGCCCTAACCAGGGTCTTTCTCAGCCCAACTACCTCTGATTTTCTGCATTCAAGGTGGGTGGATTGCCACAAATCTATGCTCCTCTTTCCGAAACCCATAGCTGCCATAGGGTTCCTCTAAATGAGGGTGTGCAATAAATTGATCTTCTGCAAAGTGAAATAGAAAGCCCCCCCCCACATACACATACACATACAAATACACACACACACACCTCGTAAGGAATGTGAGGGAGATCTTTATAGCATAATGTCTCACTGCAATATGGCTTTTTGTTACAGGCAATCAATAAATGATCAAGTTATTGCACACCCGTGATTGGCCACTCATGAAAGTTTGTGGGTCTTTTACATGACATTGTCAATGACCAGGACATTTCCCATGGCATCCCCTGGAAATTCCGCTATGAAAAGAACCACTTTTAAAGTGGTAACATCCTGAAAAAAGGGGATCTTCAACTAAGATGATGCTGTCTCACTGAAGTGAACAGAGGGGAAGTATTCAATTCAATTCAAATCATGTGGTCACCCCTCTCTGCCCATAACAATCAAACCAAAAAGCAGGAAGCACAAAAGCCCTGGGTAAGCAATGCAATTTCCTCTTAATATAGAGAAGCTCACATAGGAGGGACCAGCTGCATAGCAAACATGAAAATTGTTGGGATCAATACCAGCAGGAGTAGGCAATCTAGTGCCCTCCATGTGTTTTGTCCTACAGCTCCCATAAACCCTTGCCACTGACCATATTGGCTGGGGCTGATGGGAGTTGTAATCTGGCACATCTGGAGGTTGCATGCCCTTGTTCTGAAGTGACAAATGTCCCAACACTGCAGTTTTGTTTCGTACTCTCCAGGGAAAAAAATTGAAAATGCATTGCCAGCTTCTCTTTTCCCCAGATGGTAGCCACTTCTGTTGGAAATGAAATGTGCCTCGGGATAAGATGAATATGGAGGGGATGGGGGAAGATAGCAGGTTCTGTTGTGTGAAAATAGGAAGTAATGATTTCCCTTAGGAGTAGCTGTCTTAGTCCGTTGCAGCAAAAACAGCAGAGTCTTCTGGCACCTTAAGGACTAATACACTTATTACAGCATGAGCCCATCTTCCCCGAGTTGGTGCCCACAAGATGTTTTGGACTTCAACTTCTATCAGCCCCAGCCAACATGGCCAATGATCAGGGAGTCCATCAAATGTATGCAGCATTATCTTGATGGTTGGCAGATTGTACTTGTCTCGGCAGGTTAGAAGCGCACAAACCTCCTTGTAGGGGTTAAGCCAAGCCTGCCTCCCTACACGAAAATAGCCTGGTACTTCCTACTGCTTTTTCTAAGCCTAGATTTTGCCTGTAGCTAGCTGGCCAATAAAAAATACATTAGCAATGACTATCAGCGAATGTATCATCTCATTAGCTGAACTCCAAGCAAATTACTAGCTTTTTCATTCCAAAGGAGACAGGAATGATTTAGTGTTGATTGTCTAGGCTGAATTTTATGCATCTTCTGCAAAGTGAAATAGAAAGCCCCCCCCCACATACACATACAAATACACACACACACACACACACCTCGTAAGGAATGTGAGGGAGATCTTTATAGCATATTGTCACACTGCAATATGGCTTTTTGTTACAGGCAATCAATAAAGCATCTCATTCCCCCCATCTCTGCCCATTTTTAATTGCTTGCATTTGCCAACTCTTGTCATGATAAAACTAAATTGCTGTTAGCTAACAATTAAATAGATCTTAAGGGTTGGCCTATGTAAATTTCAAACACCCCATAAGTAGAAATTTCAAGAGATGAAAGCCATGGTAAGGCAATGATATAGATCAGAAATCATGAATCAGAGTTTACATTTTTTTTAAGTTAACAAGATACAATTAACAGACATGGAATCCCATCTCGTCTCCTTCCTGGTGGTCACATGCATCAAAATTGTATCCTAGCAATGATACACTTGGAGAGCCATGTGTCCTACTTGGCAGAGGAGAGACCTTTGTTCGAAGGTGACCTCTATTTGATGGATTGCCCAGTTCAAGTTTAGTTTAAAGTCAAAGAACAAGCAGAAGGGAGAGCAGGGCAGAACCTTGAGGTTGCCCATCAATAGTTAGCAACTGGAGAACTTTATTTATTTACTTATTTATTTATTACATTTATATACCGCCAAATAGCCGAAGCTCTCTGGGTGGTTCACAAAAATTAAAACCATCAACAAAACAGTATAAAAAACGATATAAAAATACAAAATAAAAACACAACCAGAGTAAAACAATGCACAGCAATGCAGATTTAAAATCGAAATTTAAAATCCAGATTTAAAACAGTGGAGTTAAAAGACTATGATCATCAACTGTTAAAATATTGTGAAAATGAAAAGGTCTTCACCTGGTGTCAAAAGGAGTATAATGTAGGTGCCAGGAGAACCTCTCTAGGGAGCTCATTCCACAGCCGGGGTACCACAGCAGAGACGGACCTCCTCCTGGTAGCCACCTACCTCACTTCCTTTGGCAGGGGCTCATAGAGAAGAACCCCTGAAAATGATCTTAGGGACCAGGCACGCACATATGGGAGAAGGTGTTCCTTCAGATAACCTGGCCATCTAGTCCAGCAGTTGGTTCACAAAATGGCCAACCAGCTCACCTAGTCACAGTGAGATGTTCTCTTATTCTATTAAATTCTATTATTTATGTGTAGTACTCCTGCATATATATTCACATCTGCACATTTTATGGAAATTTGTGGTGATGGGTAAGTGGCCATCCTACTTAAAATTAAAACCAATTTTGCCACTAGTTAAGATGTTGTAAAACTATCCTGTGTTTATGTGTTAGTAATTCTCCCCCAGTTTGTGAAAACGGGAGACAATCACTCCTTTCTTCCCTTGATACACACCACAAGAAGCTGCATCCATAACATTTAAACACAGTGGGGATGTCCCATCCAACCTATCAATTCACTCTCATCTTTTTTGCAAACAAGCCTGACTTTTCTTCAGACCATCTACACATTGATGCTGCTCGCATAACCCACTAACCTTCTCTCAGTGGTTGAGTGTGGGTTGCTTTGAACTGTGGGTTGTTTGTTGAACTATGGGCCAGTGTGCTGTCTGAATGCAGCCATGCAGTGTGACTTATTTTCTTGAACAAGCCACCTTGAGAACCCATGCCTACCATTGTCATCAGCCCCTGTTTCTGATGTTCAGAGAAAATGGCAGAGACAAGATCTGCATAAAATGAATTCTCATAAGCTGCATCTGCAAGTGTGGTCTTTCAGCATCTTCAAAATGCAACATATTAAGTGACCTTAGGAAGATCCCTTGTTCTTCATCCCTGCGCTGAAGTCTAAATGCCTTGTGGCAGGTGTAGTCTGGGCTTGCTTCCATCTGATGTTTGCATACCTGGCCACTGGTTCCTTCCAGTGCTTATGGATTAGGAGCCCATCCTGTGGCAAAACCCACAGTGATCCCCCTATTATTCACAGTAATTAGAGAGCAATGACTCACAACAATATTCAAACAGGGAGACACAATTGAGTGGGTACCTGTTCCGTATGCCCATTTGCAAACGCATCTTTGTCGCATAGTTATTTGTCCCTCTTGCAGGTTTCAGAATGGCAATATTTAGAAACCAGTGGGGGAACATCTCAATGTCCCAAGACACTCTGACCTGGTTTGCACGATCACCATGGGTTAAACAAGCCATGGTGGCTTGCCTAAGCTGCAGCGTATGCTAGGCACTATTTATCTAATCACCCACCCAGGTGCAGCTTGTCGTGTCATCCAAACTCACACAGCATGGCTTGTTAGACCCACAAATAACCCATGGGTGGTTGTTGGGTAATTTGAGGGTTGTTTTCCCCTTCAACAAGCCATGCTACCCAGGTTCGGACGATATGACAAGTCCAATGTCATTAAAGTTGTGATTCTTGAATTTTAAAGTCAGATATTAACACAAAATTCCTGAAGTGCAATTCATCAAGAGATTTCCTTTGGTTTGAGTAAGAACAAAGGTGTTCATATATAACCAGACTACATCTGTTAATGGACTCACCTTGCAATGATGTCTGTTATCATCCAACAACATTTTGGAATGGGAACTGTTACCTCCAACAACACAGTTTACTTCCCTCCTCCCCAGGCCTCATCATGTCTATGTAAATCTGCCTGTTAGTTTTAAGGAACCACAAGACTCTTTGTGGTTTTACCAACACGACCACCTCTCTGCAAATTGCAAGCTCTTGTTCATTAATCCTGAGGCTATTGTGCTAGAGCAACATCCCTACAGCCTTTATCACACCTACTATTTTTCCCCCGGGTTGCTTCTGTGGGTTCCCCCTCCGTTTCCTATGCGAGTCAAGCGTTTTGTCTCATACGTGGTCAGTATTGCTGCGATACCTCAGCTTGTCCTGTTGAACTTTGCCTGTTTCAGACTTTGCCCATTCAGGGATAAATCAAAACAGAAACTAAAAACTGTGACCTCAGGCCGGAAGAGCAGCAGGAGGGTGAACAACGTCATGCGAGTCCAGCGCTGAAGAAGTGGAGCAAAGTCGTGGCGGGTATGCTTAAAACCGCGCATGTGATGACAGCCAAAATCTCTGACTGTCTTTGCTTATCTTGATTACCACCATGTTTGATGAAATAAAGCCGAGCCAGTTATACTGTTTCTTTGCATCTCCCCATCACCACCCCTGGACTGAGTTTTTCTCCTTGACTAGTGTTGCATAATGGGACCAAGAAATGGGGGGGGGGGGGTTAAACTGCATTCCTGTAGGTGATTGGTTTGTGGATTGCTGCCTCTCTTGGGTTGGAGATCACACCAACATGATACAGATCAGGCTGCACATCATTTCTGATGTGCTCCATGTATAGGCTGACCATATGAAAAGGAGGACAGGGCTCATGTAACTTTAACAGTTGTAGAGAAAAGGGAATTTCAGCCGGCGTCATTTGTACGCAATTCATACATGGTGAAATTCCCTCTTCATCACAACAGTTAAAGTTGCAGGGGCCCTGCCCTCTTTTGTATCTGGTCATTCTAGTATAGTGCCTGCAACTTTAACAGTTGTGATGAAAAGAGAATTTCACCAGGATCTAATTGCATACAAATGACACTGGCTGAAATTCCCTTTCCTCTGCAACTGTTAAAGTTACATGAGCCCTGTCCTCCTTTTCATATGGTCAGCCTATCCATGTGCGACTGGCCTTCTGGCCAAAATGGACATTACTTTAAATATGTGTCTTGCAGCTATGTCTCCTTTTTCATTTTTACTCTAGATTAGGCAATCCAGTCCGCCTACCACCCCCACGCTAGGGTCCTGGTCCAGATTGGAGGCCCTGGACCAATGCTAGAGTAAAAAGGAGTGGGCTAGAAGACGTAGCTGCTAGACACACATTTAAAGTCTGTTTTGGCCCTTAGGAAGTAACCTGACTACCCTCATACAATGGTCTGGAAACCACTCAGAGACCCTGATCATGTTTATCCTCTTCTTTTAAATTTCTCTCCTACCTCTCCCGCCACACAGACCCTACTAGTAACTTAATAGACAATGGAAATTTGGGGGGGCTATACATAATTTAAATCCTACTTGTTCTCCCCTTCCCCTACTTGCTGTATCTTGTAATTTAATTTTGAATTATATATATATATATATATATATATATATATGGATAATGTGGATGCTGTGTGTCGGTGTGTGTTCACACATAGACTTCTGTGGGGGTAGGGAATTCTACCTCATTGTTACCCTGATTATACAATCAAGGTGTTAGTAACCCCACACTGTTTTATCTCTCTCTTTGAGTGTCTTAATAGCACCAAGCCCTGTTCCTGTACAAGGATCGGGTGCTGTCATGAACACATCCATTGACAACTACCAACAGTGACAAGATGAACAACAATGATTTTGTAAACACATTTGGGAAGAAGAGACGCTGATCTGATTTCAAGCCTAGTTAAGTGTGCATTTTTAACAGCATGACAAGTGCCAAGAGCTGTTTCTACTCCAGCCCGTTATTCAACCTGTCCTTCCTTTTACATGTTCTGTATGAACATCATTAGTGTTACAAGAGCTCCTCCTGGGCTTCGTGTCAGGAACTGTTAGAAGCTTTAGGAAGCAGAAAAGTGGGTGGGGGAGCATGGATTCCCATCGTTAATGACATGCTTCTGTTCCAAAGCTGAGACAATGAGTCTATCTACACATGCAGGCTAAAACACTTTGAAAACATTTTGAAAACTGTATATGGAGTGTGTCCTGGGTCCCAACAGTTCTCAAAACTGTTATAAACCGTTTTAAACCGTTTTAAACCATTTTAAACCGTTTTGAAGCAGTAGTGTAGATAGGCTCAATGAGGTTCATCAGATGAGCGTTTTATCGCACGCTTGCTACTGCCCACTTACAGATGTGTGAGCGTCCTTTAGACAATGACATACACCTCCCACATGCCTCCGGCTCCTTCCGCTCATTTTTTCTTAGTAAAATAGACCCCTTTTAATCTGACTTTGTTTTTAAAATGAAACGTGCCGCGATCTCCTGTTGTGTGCAGGAAAAGGTGCACGACAAAAACAGCCCCTGAATGGGACACATGGTCTTTGTTTACTTTCTTTTTCCCCTCCGGGAAGAATTAAGATGTGTGGAGAAGCGACGGTAAGGAAACATGATTTCGCCCCGTGTGATGACACGTTATAACTAGGAACATAGGCAGGTACCAGGTCAGATTACTTGTCCATGTAATTCAGTGTTGCCTCTGTTGTGACTGGCAATGGCTCTCCAAGGTCCCAGACACAGGTGTTTCACATTACCGGCGAAGTCAAGAGCCTGGGGATTGAACCTGGGACTTTCTGCATGCAAAACTCTGCTCTACTGTTAAGATGTATGGTCATTCCCCAAGGATCCCAAAGAAATAACTTGTAGGCTTAGACCAGGCATGGGGAATGTTTCCAGCCTCCTGGATATGGCCCACAGATATTTCCCAGCTTTCTTCTAGTTCTCTGATCCTCTACCTGGCATGCAACCCTGACATCTTGACCCAGGCCAATTTTTCCTTCAGGCTAAAAGTGGTTTCCCACCGTCATCACCAGGCACACTACTGAGAGGCAGGACACGAAGCCTGTTTCTCAGTAGAAGGGGGCAGCGGACACCAGCGGACAGCTCCGGCAGGTAAGGAGCATGAGGGGGAGGAGGGGGCTTACCTGCCTGGGCTGTCCACTGCCATCCGCTGCAGCCCGCAGGTGGCAGCGGACGGCAGTGGATGGCCCCGGCAGGTAAGGAGTGCGAGGAGGAGGAGGAAGTCCGATCCTCCGATCTTATCTGAACCAGATTGGGTTCTTTCAGATCGGTTCAGATCAGATCGGACGATCCAGAAGCCAGGATCAGAATCAGATAATTTTATCCGATTTTGGTCGAATCGGCTCCGGATCATGGATTGGACCCTATCCGATGCACATCCCTAATTTATACCCATTCTCTTCCTTGTTCACATCTACACTCAGAGAGATGCAAAGCCTAGAGAGAAAGAGGGAGAGAGGAAGAGAGAGAGGAAAAAAGAGAGAGAGCATGCACTTTTGTATACCACCTGCAGTGCAGAATAGGATCAACCAGGTTATTTCTCATCTTCATATTTATAACTTATTTATAGAATAAAATTAGAAGTTGTATAATTAGTATTCATAATGATATTTTTGACCTAGGCTCTTTTTTTACTAATTGTTTCAAGAAAATTTCAAAATCTAATTTAAATTTTAAAAACTCCGATTTACTTTTTCAAAATCTGATTATTATTTTTAATTGATCTGGCATCAATGCTGAGGGCAATTCCCTCTGCCCACTTATCTTAAGCTTCAGGTCCCATTGTGCTTCCAACACAATGTCATTGGAAAGATGACCAGGCCTGAAGGACTACTCATACTAACCCCTTTGTGAACCATACTTCCTCCTGGAGAACATGATAAGGCCTGAAGGCCTCTTCACACCCCTCACTGCTCCCTTTTCTCCAAAAATCTATCTGCTGACATGAATCCTTACTGAGCCCATTAATTAGAGTGACCATATTTTGGAAACCAAAAAGAGGACAACATGTCCGTCCCCAGGGGACGTGTTCAGCACTGGGTGGGTGGGTGCCCACCTGAACACAGCCTTGGTCACATGTCTGATTTTACAACACACAATTAAGACAAATCTGTTCTGCATAACATATTAATGTTCAAATCACTGAAGTAACAAGTGAGACATTCAATGTATCTGAATTAATTAACTTCACTCACTCATACTTTTGTAGCTTTTGATGTACTTTGTTGCTATATTCTGTATGATACATTCTCCCCTTCCCTCAAATATCTTTTCTGATTATATCCTCACTCCGCTGCAAGCTGCTGCTGTTAACGGGGCTTGCTGCCGGCTGGCTGGCTGGCTTTTTTATTTTTAAAGTTCAATTTTAAAACCTCAATTTTTTAAAAAAAATCCTAAAAATTAATGAATGAGCAGAGCTGCTTGAAACTTGGCATGGCTAAAACACTATTTAAGAGCTACCATGATGCCAAGTTTCATCTCCTTATCTTTAAAAATGATGGCTTTTAAAAATAATAATTTTAAAACCTCAAACTTTAAAAAAATCCTAAAAATCAATGGATGAATGGATTTGCTTCAAATTTGGCATGGCTAAATCCCTGCCTAAGGGTAATTTTAAAACCTCAAACTTTTTTAAAAAAATCTAAAAATCAATGGATCAATGGATTTGCTTCAAATTTGGCATGGCTAAAGCCCTACCTAAGAGCTATCATGGTGCCAAGTTTCATCTCTTTAACTTTAAAAATGGCATATCTGTAAGCATTTTTGGTAATTCCCATTGACTAAAGTCGATCTGCCCTTTGGGTGGAGGGAAGATGGGAAAAATACAGATTTTCCTTCAAATTTAATAATCCTCCCCTTCCCAAATTTGTTACCAAAAATCCTTACGTGTCCTGGTTTTTCCTGACATATGGTCACCCTACGAACATGCCTACATAAGCATCCTGAATGCCAGAATTCTTGGAAAGTATCATTTTCCAGGACTCCAGAGTCCTTACTAACCCAGGGAAGTTGCATTTTCTAGAGCTCTTGCTACTCACAACACTGTTACTGCCTAACAGAGGTCCTCTCTAGAACAGGTCGTTTTACACCTGATTCTCCAAATATGCACTTTAGCTTACAGTTGAATTTACGCCTAATACCTATTTATAAGAGGCGTGGAGGCGAATTATGGGCTCCATACAATGCACTTTAAAGTTGTTTACATGCATTTAATCACATGATCAATTGCATATATTGATGCTCGAACGGGGAACCATCAAAGTAAATTAAAAGTCGCTATTTAATGTGAAATCGAAAATTTACATTTACGAGGATAAAACTTGCCTGCGCGCCTGATTTAAGCTTCGTTCGTAAAGAGGTAAAACTGGTAATGTGCCTTAAAGGAGCCATAAATCGATCGTCTAGAGGAACCAAGAAACAGAAGCAGCCCTTTTCATTGCACCTGGTAAATTTTTGTGGGAAAGTTCATAGGCAAGCTATGGGGATGGGGAACAAGTTAATTATGAGCTGAAGCCAAGCTTCAGAGAGGTTTGGGCTCAGACCATAATTAACTTGGGATTTCTGAACTGAGAAGACTCACATTCTGAACTCCCCAATTCTAGGACATTGGCTGCATCACTACTAATTAATAGTATTGAACTATCTTACAGGAGCATTAGAAAGATTGCTGAGATAATGAATAGGAAAGTCAAGATCCTCCAGTGTTATAGATCTTCCTCTCTATTATAGACAATCATTTATCTCAACAATCCCATATATATGTACATCAGTCAGAAAGTGAAACTATACATTAGAGCATGTGGCTCAGGGTTATTTTAATTTACTGTAATGTAAATACACATGGCCCTGATTTGGATTGGAATCACTGTTTTTTTGGAACCACCCTGTTTTTTTCCTGAAATCCCCCATGCAGAGGGAGGGATGATACCACTGGAAATATTTTTGTTCTTTTGTAAACCCCTCCCCTTGCATGTGTGTGTGGGGAGGGATTTAAGGGGGAAATGGTGGTGGTGGTGGTGATGGTGGTTTCATCCTCTCTGAGGCTGCCTCTACACCAGAGGTTTAAAGCTCTTTCAAGTCTCATTAAAAAATTTACCTCTACATGAACGGAGCGCAAATCGGGAGTTGAGGCGCATTATCTATCCGATTATGTGCATTATCGAACGCACGTTAAATAGTGAGTTTTATTTTGCTGCGGGCCGTTAAAGCGCATTTTGACTATGTGAACAAGCGATTCTCCGCATTAACTACTTCTAAAGCGCATTTCAAACAACCGGTAAGGCCACCAGTTATGCGCTCACTTACCTCCTGCGTACAGTCATTTAACCATAAAGCGCTTCCGAGAAGATGCGCATAATCGGAGAACCAGGCTTCAAACCAAATTCTTGTAGAGGGGGTCTGAGACTATGGTGGTCCTGATCCAAAACAAGCCTGCACATACACTAGAGTAAATAAACAAATAACCCTGAGCTACATGCTATGCAATTAGCGTAATGTATTGTTTGGCTCAGAAAGTCAGGGAGATTGCTGATTCTGGTTGATTTTGTAAACAGGTCCTTCATTAAATTGAAATTACACATGCAAAGTAAGGAGAGGAGCGGGAAAGTTGCACGCAACTTCAGGTAAATGTAATGGATCTGTATGAACAGGCTTCATTCAAAGGAGAAAAAAGATTTACAATATAATCCTATACATGTCTTGTGAGAAGCAAGCCCGCTCTCCGGGTAAGGGTGTATCGGACTCCATTCTCATGTTGGCATCCCATTTTCCAGACTAACAAAATAGGCATGCTGTAATTAAAAGGTCTATAAAGCTCAGACTTATGCACATTCATTAGAGAATGTTATAATTTAAATAGTCATGCCCTAACCTATATTCTGGGACCATATAGCAAACTACTGTCTGCAAGAAAATACTGCAATATTCAGCCATCTTACCAACTTTGTGTGTGTAGTTATCTGTCTATCTACACACACACACACATACACACACACACACACACACACACACACACACACACACTTTCTCATAGTTTTTTGTTGTTTATTATATAGCCACTGGTCTTTGCAAATTTCTCAAAAACTAAAATAAAACAACCCAACACCCTACACAGGTATTACCAAATTTGAGTGTTCATATTTGACAGAATAGGGTCTGGAACTCTAGGGTGGGTCCATGACCTCCCCAAAATTTGCACGTCTACAAGGGGAGTGAAAGGCTGCCTCAACTAAGGACACAATCCCCATGACGGTTGAAGAATGCTGGGAGTTGTAGGACTTTATTTCTGTCTAAATATCCATAGCATTGTGCCCTAAGCATTCTAACCTTTGGGGGTCACTGGGCAGTGCATTTTAATAAGATGTGACTAAAAGAGGTTTAGCCTCAGCACATTCCCCCCCTTTAAAGAATGGTACATGCCTCAGTAGACTCTAAGCCTTAGCTTTTATTTCTGCCCAGATGACCCAGACTCACCCAGATGACAATGTCTCAAATGACTAGTCAAGAACTATAGTACTCATCTGGGAAAGCAGCAAAGACTAGTGCAACAGGTCACGTTTACAGAGCAACCCTGTCTGCATATAAGGGAGCATATGAATCCCATCGTTCAACAGCTTCACTGGCTACTGGTTTGTTTCCAAGCACAACGAAAAGTACTAATGATGACCTACAAAGCCCTGCTTGACTTGGGACCAAGTTATCTGAAAGACCATATTCTCCCATATGAACCTGCCTGGGTTTTAGGATCATCAGATGAGGCCCTTCTTTCTATCTGAAGCATATTTGGTGGAAACTCGAGAGAAGGCTTTTTCGGTGGCTGCCCCAGACTCTGGAATTTCTTGCCCAAATTAGGCTAGTTTAGCCCCATCTCTTGATGACCTTTTGTCAGCAGGCAAAGACATTTCTATTTATTTTCTATTTATTTATTTATTTATTTATTTATGTATGTATGTATTTATTTATTACATTTATTTATTACGTTTATATACTGCCCCATAGCCAAAGCTCTCAGGGCGGTTTACAAAATTTTAAAAGATTTAGACAGACTGTTGGCCCATGATGCTTCTAAAAGCTACCTAGCTGGTGTGTATTGTTGCACAGCACTGCTGGCTCAAGGTTTTTGAGGGCCCTTGGCAAGTCCATCTCAACGGCCCTCCTCCCTTAGTGAGTCTATCTTCTCCCTGGCATTCTCATCATCGGCTCTTGCTCCTCCACTTTCTCATCCTTATTACCACCTGCTTGCTTGACAGGCAGAGAGGCAGTGAGCAAGAAGGCTGAGAAGCAACTACAGCTCCTCCTCACCACCACCACCATTGCCTGGGCCAGAGTGAGAGGCAGTGTGATGTGTGAATGCAGTGTGATTTATACAGAAGGATAGCTGCATAAATTGTACAACTAGTAGACAATGAAATGCATCATTAATACATAATTACAGAGAACTATGAGGAAGTTAAAGCATCCTATAAATCATCAGAAAGTCCTTAGATCACCCTGGGATGTCGAGAGATAGTGGATCAGTACAGCCATTCTTGCATTTTCTCAGACAGTTTTTTTTTCTGAATCTTCTCCTATTGGCCATTTATGGAGACAACATTGAAAACGGGAAGAGTTTATGAAGTCAGCAAACTCATACTAGCATTCCTTGTGTTGTAGTATCAGAGATGCCAAGAGATCGCTCTTGACTCATGGAAGATCTCACACAGGAGGGGACGGTATCTTCCCTTGATATCCGACACCAAATGCAGCTCCATTTTCCCAAGCTCACGTCACGCCATTCCATTGTCTGTCCATGTGGACAGACATTTAACCTGCCCTCAGATTCCTGTTGCCAGTGTTTGTTTATTTGGACAGTCAGAGAGCATATTAAGATATCCAAAGCTTTCCAGTCAGCCTCTCAGAGTAGTAACTGTCTTAACTCCTCAGAGGCCTTCTTCCACCAACAGCTTGTGTACAACTTGTAGTGTTGCCTATAATGCAGAGGTGGGAAACCTCTGGTTCTCCAGATGTTGTTGGACTGCAACTCCCTAGCCACCATAAGCAATGGTGAGGATTGATGGGAGTTGTAGTCCAACTGGAAGGCCACACATTCACCATCCCTAGCATGATGGTTGGTCAATGTCTGTGTTGTTGGAGTACTGCAGGACTGCCATGGAAGGAAGGTGCATTGTGCCCTGTAAATCAGATTGAGATGGATGCTTGAGCTAGTAAGAACACCATGCAGCATTTGCTGTCCAGGTCACATGGTTCACTCACACCTGCAAATTTTTTTAGGTCAGATAATGACGACTTCTTCACAGACTCACTGTTACTTGCTCTATCTTTCCTCCACTCCCTGGTTTCCAGATCGAGTGAATTGCCTCAATTTGCAGGTCCCTCAGATGTCATCTGCCTCCCACTTCTTCTAGCTTTCTTCACACCACAAAAAACCACCCCAGTAAGTCTGATTTATTTTTAAAGACAGAAGTTGCCGCTATCTCCTGTTGTATGCAAGAGAAGCAGCGGGATCAAAATGGCCCACTGAATGGGCCACGAGCACGTTGTTTACTTCCTCTTTCACAAGAGGAACTAATAAGGGACAAATGCGCAGGCGGAAAAGTGATTGTAAGCAAACACGATTTCCCCCCGTGTGATGATGCTGTAAATGATCATTTCCAAGGTTGTTTCTGAGCATGCAAACATGCTCTGTGCTAGGAAACACTTCACCGCCTATGAGATAATTTACCTTATGTTCAGATATCTTGAACATAGAAAACATGAAAATTATACAGGACCCCATCTGATAAACAAGCTAGGAAGGCATGATTTGTGTTGGATTACAACTGAAGAGTGTGTTACAACATGCCAGCAGACATACAGAAAGGTAGCATTTTCTTAAAACCAAAATATTCCAAGGATAATCATTTGTTTTACCACTATGACCTAGAAGAGTCCACTTCCCATTGTAAGCACTGCTCTGTTTATGGAGTGTCTGCTCACATACTTAAATAATGGCTTGTGGGTAAAGATTTCATCACTGAATTTTTGTCTTAGGCTACAGGCATTATCAGGATTTTCAGATCTTCATGCAAAACAGCCAGTGTTTGGTTTGCTGTATCCAGAATTCTTTCAGTCCTCGATTTGCAGCGGCCTTCAACTCTTCAAGATCTAAGACTTGCCTTTAACCTGCAACATATATGTGCTTAAAAATGCAACAGCTTCATCTTCTATTGCATTTTGTCTCTTTGCTTACATACAAAACCTTTTCCAGTATCAGAAATGAAACATTTTAGCTCCACTCGTGAGAGTGCTTTGACACAGCACACTTCATTCCTTTCAGTGTAGCTTGTGCTACTTGTTGGGAGCGAGTTGAAGGATTTATTGGTTTAGTAGACCTTGGCCCAATCTACACCAAGCAGGATATAGCATAAAGACAGTGGTATGAAAGTGGTATATAAGAGTAGGGTGACCACCTGTCTGGTTTTGCCCGGACATGCCCTCCTTTTCCTTGGGTTTGGGCTGTCCAGATGGATTTTTTGGTTTTGTTTAAAAAGTCTGGAAAAGGTGCAGGAGGTGGGGAGCAAGCCTCGCGTTCTCCAAAGCTCCAGAAGTGCGCACCCACGCACTTTCCAGAGCCCCAAAGAACGTGTGTCCTACTCTGCCCCACCCCTTTCCTGGGATGAAAGGGTCTCTTAATGCTTGAATTAAGAGGCCCTTTCATCATGGGAAAAGGGCAGGGCAAAGGCAGAGCAGGCCACGCATTCTCCAAGGAAAGCATGGAGATCGCTTACCAGCATTAGCATTGTTGCTGGGATCCTCCCAGCCACGCTATCAATCAATCAATCAATCAATCAACCTTTATTTACAGTCAATAGACCAAAGGCAAAACAAATATAACATACAGTCATGATGCTTGCAACTTAGCTGATATAAAAGAGATTATAAATCTACAAATAAATTAGGGATGTGCACGGACCCCCCGGATCGGATCGGGACCCGGATCAGGACCTCCAATTTTGTCATGGATTGGTTCGGACAAAATTGGAGGCCCCCCGGACCGGATCGAGTCCGATCCCGATCCAAAAATCGTAAATTTTTGGATCGGCCGCCATTTTTTTCCCCATAGACTTGCATTGCAATGCAAGTCTATGAGGAAAAAATGGCGGCGGGTGGGTGAGGGGGGGCCTAACTCCCTCCCCCCCGGGGCCGTCCGCTGTGGACGGCCCCGGCAGGTAAGCCCCCTCCCCCGCGCTCTCTACCCCCCCTGGGGCCGTCCGCTTCCATCCGCTGGCGCCCGCGGGCGCCCGCGGATAGAAGTGGACGGCTCCAGGGGGGGGTAAGCCCCCTTCTCCGCCACTGCTTACCTGTTAGGGCTGTTTGCTCCCATCCGGCGCCGGCGGCTACCGCCAGCCGGCTTTGCGGCTTGCTCTAGAGTAGCGCACCGGGTGATGACATCACCTGGCACGCCACCCTGGAGTAGGCCGCGGAGCCTGCTGGTAGTAGCCACCGGCGCCGGACGGGAGCGGACAGGCCGGGAAGGTAAGGGCCCCCCTCCTCCCCTCCGCGCGCCCCCTGCTTACCTTCCCGGCCCATCCGCTCCCGTCCGGCACCGGCGGCTACTACCAGCGGGCTCCGCAGCCTGCTTTAGAGTAGCGTGCCGGGTGATGACATCACCCAGCGCGCCACCCTGGAGCAGGCCGCGGAGCCCGCTGGTAGTAGCCGCCGGCGCCGGACGGGAGCGGACGGGCCGGAAAGGTAAGCGCCCCCCTCAGTCCCCCCCGCTGTCCACTTTCATCGGCGGGCGCTGGCGCCCGCCAATGGAAGCGGTGGTGGGCGCCAGTGGGCGCCCGCCGATTCGCCGATCCGCCGAACCGGTTCGGAGCCTTTTCGGACCGGTTCGGATTGGATCGGCCGATCCAGCTGTCGGATCGGAAATCGGATAATTTATCCGATTTCCCACCGGGCCGGACTCGGATCGTGGATCGGGTCCGATCCAGTGCACATCCCTAAAATAAATACTATAAATAGTGAGTGTTAAAATTAATCGATCCTCCCAGCCACGCCAATGGCGGTAGGCAATCTCCACGCTTTCTGGGGCCCTGGAGAATGAAAGGGCCTCTTAAATCAAGCATTAAGAGACTCTTTCACCCCAGAAAAGGTGCGTGCAGGGCACGGAGCAGACGTAGCTTGCCTCCCAGTCTCGCGACACTTCTGGGATGAGACTTCCAACGGTGATTTCCCCGTGCTCCAAAAGAAACAGACGGCAGCGGCGGAAGCAGTAGCAGCGTGGGCCTGGGGTGAACAGGTAAGTAGGCAGTGTAGCGCGGGCGGGCAGGGGTTGGTGTGGGGTATGCGGATGGGTGGGCGCGGGGCATGCGGGGCGGGTATGCGGGAGTGCGGGACAGGCAGGCATGTGGCACAGGCAGGTGGGCGGCACGTGGGACGGCATGGCCTGGCATGTATCTGGTCATGTTAGGCAGGGCTCCTGCAGCTTTAACTGTTGTGATGAAGAGGGAATTTCACCAAATGCTGCATGCATACAAATGACACTTGCTGAAATTCCCTTTTGAATATAGCTCTTAAAGATACAGGAGCCCTGTCCTCCTTTCCATATGATCACTCTAACTAATGGAATAATTGTAACTTTTTCCTGTTACCATAGTTCTTTAACTTACATAGCCAGTGCTATATATTTTTCTCTTTTCCTCTTCCTTTAATGCAATGTTTTTGTCATTAGGTAGTGATATGTCAATTAAGTAGTCATAGGTGTGTACAGCGCATTTAATTAGGGTGTGCCCCCACGGAACTTTAAAAAACAACATTTTAAAAGGTAAACATTCATTGAATATTCAGTCATAAAGGAAACAAACTAAAGAATTTGAAACTTAACTAAACATTTTTTTAAATTAACAACTACTCTGTACTTAAAAATACAAATTTAAAAAATGAGACCACTAGGCTGACCAGATAAAATCCAGTTCAGGGCTCATGTAACTTTAACAGTTGTAGAGAAAAGGGAATTTCAGCCAGTGTCATTTGTAGGCAATTAGTTCCAGGTGAAATTCCCTCTTCATCACAACAGTTAAAGTTGCAGGCACTATACTAGAGTGACCAGATACAAAAGAAGGCAGGGCCCCTGCAACTTTAACTGTTGTGATGAAGAGGGAATTTCGTCAGGAACTAATTGCATACAAATGACACTGGCTGAAATTCCCTTTTCTCTACAACTGTTAAAGTTACATGAGCCCTGACCTGGATTTTATCTGGTCACCCTAGAGAACACAAATACCAATTTTTTGCTGTAGTAATAACCAAACAAACCACATTACTCTGGCCTGCTTGAATTGTCTCATTGACTGAAGAACAGATGTCTGGGCTGAAGTGCTGCACTTCCTTCACTCACACCTGCAAATTTCTAACATGTCATTTTAGTTTTTTGAAGGATTTTTATCTATTGCTTTATCATTGTATTTGTGCTGTAAAACAATTGGTTGTACATGGCCCTGAAATCTTTTAGATGTGTATATAAATGTTTTAAACAAATAAAATAGTACTACATGTTCCTACTTGCTTGCCACCTGCTATATCTGTACTTTTGCATATACAGGTAGAACAGGTGGGAAATAAATAGGCTCCTATATATATAGGAGCCTATTTATTTCCCACCTGTTCTACCTGTATATTTGTAAAACGAAACACAAGTTGTTCCAACTTGTTTCCACCTGCTCTACTTGTAGGTTCACAAAAATATGCACAATACTTGTTTCCCACCTGCTCTACCTTTACATTTGCAAAAATGTATACAAATGTTCATTATGCATGTGAGCAGGGCCATCCATGCTCCCTTATAGGGAGTATAAGGGAGTATAAGGGAGTATGGATGGCCTATAAAGGAGTATGGATGGCCCTGCTCACCCATGGCATGTGGACACCGGAAGGTTAGCCGCTAGGAATCATTGCCCTTGAGATGAAAAGTATTGCCCACCCATGTTGTAAATTTTGTTTGCAGCTCCCTACTGCCAGGAGAGTGGGGAACACAAAACATACTATGTGTACAGTATCCTGAACATTTATTAACATGGCCCCAGACTTAGACTAGTTTGAGTTCCTAATTAATAATATAAAAGAAACCTAACTAGTTCATTACCAGCCAGGTTTGGAGAGATTCTGCTCGATATAACTGTAGAAATAAGCATGATCCACCACATGGGCAAGTCATATCACGCATTTCACAACACTGTTATTTAGAGGTTGAACGCACCGAGTAAAACACTGTGTAAACGCATTCAGCAGCATTTTATACAGGGACAGTCAAGAAAAATATAGGCCAAGAAATATAGGTCAAGAAAAACAAGTAGCAATGTGTGTGTGTGGGGGGGGGGGGGTAAGAATAGCACAGAATAGTCAGAGAACAAATGGCACACATTTCATTCATTTAATTCTTGTGCAAAAACCTGACTGGCACCAACTACTGTAGAACCGATAACTCTAAGTCAATGATTCAATCACTGAAATGTGTCCACAGCACCAAGTTCATCTCATTGCAATTTTACTTAATAAGGGAGCAGAATGTGATCTTTGACTCTTCTGGCTGGTTACATGCAGCTCAGTTGCCAAGTATTGTTTTTTGTACTTTCGAAAGTTATATCTGAAGTTGAATCCCGATTTAGTCACACCATTGAAATAAATGGGACTTAAGCTAGTCAAATCTGGATCCAACCCATGCTTTCTTATTTGTACATGGGCCTTCCAGGGGCAGTGAGTGGGCTCCTGTACCTTTACAGACATGCATAGAAAAATTCACCAGGTGCAGCTTTTCCACATAGCGGTGCAGAGATGGAAAAGCTACACATGGTGATTTCCCCCCACCCTTCTAAATCCCCCTTTAAAAGATACAGAAGCTCCCTTTGGCTTAGGGTTTGGCAACACGACAGCTCCCTTTTATCTGGATGGCAGGCAGCTGGATAAAAATATCCAAAACATTAGAGCAGTCAGTGATCGCATTTGCACAATCACAGAAGGGGAAATAAGCCACCATGGCCTATTTCCCCCTCCATGATCATGTGTTGTGAGAAGGATAATGCTCAGGCAATCCAATATATCAGTAGATGTATACAACTGGTGATAGTTGCATCTGGTTAGAGCCAGTGTTCTTCCATGGACCCCATTGTTCAATATTACCATTCAGTCCCAGAACATGTGCCTTCATCTTGAAACACAATTTCCATTTCAACAGAGATTGCACAGGTGCCAAGGTAATCCCCTTTGAAATGCAAACAACAGCTTTGGAGAGGCCATTTTTCTTGCGACCATGGTTTTGAGAGAAAGGCTGGGTTCACACAAAATGACAAGCCAGGATATGGTTGAGTATGAGTTTAGTGTGGGCAGTCATTGAATCATAGGTTGTTGAATTGTGGGTTGTGTTGTATGAATGAAGGCAGCCACACTAACAAACCATGAACCCACCATGGTTTGTTGTTGGGTTGAACTATCGGTTGTTCGTGGTTAACAAACAATGCTTTGTCAGTGCAGCTGGATTCACACAACCCATGATTCAACAGCAATCCATGGTTCAACAACCCACACTCAACCTGTACTCTGGCATGTCATGTTGTGTGAACCACATCAAAGAGTTAAACTCCCTTACCCAACCTGTGGTACCAAGGGTACTCAGACCTCTTTACCTTACCCAAAAAGTGATGCTTATTAATTGCATTTGTAAAGCAAGTGTCATGTCTAGTTTGTTCCGTAGTGGCTCTCCTTCACCTCTTCAGTTCAAAATATGTCTCTGGTGAAAAATGAGGCACTGACCAGGATCCTGAGCATATTTTTCTAGCGTAGAAAGTGCCTGTAGTGTGCTGCAAACATATTACAGCCCAGGTAAGCAACATGGAGCCCTCCAGATGTTTTGGACTACATCCCCCATCAGTTGTAGTCAGCATGGACAGTGGTCAAGGATGATGGGAATTGTAACCCAAAACATCTGGAGGACCCCCACTTGTCTACTCCTATACTACTTAACAGCAATTATGCCATCATGACCGTGAGCCCTCCAAGCAAGTTTTATTTGCACTACCAAAGTCCAAATTCGTTTGACAGCCGCGCAGAGGCAACCGCTAACAGCAAAAGGTTACTCCAACAAATCACATTGTTTAGACTTTGAGCAAATAAAATGAGACTCTCTACAATCAAAGGAGGGCCCACCTTCTGTGGGTTATTTGAACGATTTGTCTGTGCAGCCATAAAGGACAGGGAAGAACGGGAAACGTGACAAAACCGCCAAAGATGCTACGGTTCAATGAAATTGTAAATAATAAAGAGGGAAAGATGTCTGCTGGGAACATTAGACCAGACTTTATGATTGCATTCTTGAGTACCTGCTGAACTCAGTGGGACTGACTTTTGCGTAAATATGTTCAGGCTCTCAGTGTACAACTATTAACCCAAACTATCACTATGCAGCTTTAAGGAAGGCATTGGCTCCATGCCTTTTAAACTTCCCCACCTGTAATCCCTTCTGATGCACAAGAGAGGTTAGGATAAACAGAATGACTTGATGTTGCAGGTCTGCACTGCCCGGGATGAAGTATTTGGGAGGTCTGATGCTGACTCTTCCCCTGGAACCTGACCCGGTTGTATTAGGGTTACCTCCAACTGCTTCTGTTTTTCTAAGCTTGTGTTTTGAGCGTTGACCATTGTTTTGCTATTGTTCTTCGAACACAGAATTTTTAATGACAAAAAAAAATGCTGTTCAAAAACAAACAAATGCTATTACAACAGTTTAATTTTATTTATTTAAAATTATTTTTAAGCTGTCTTCAAGGGTGGAACCCTTAGAGAGCCATTTTGTGGAGCATTTCCTTCAGGGAAAAGAAAGAAAACAGACTAGAACAGCCTTCCTCAAACTGATGCACTATAGATGTTTTGGATTTCAACTCCCATCAGCCCCAGTCAGCCTGGTCAATAGCCAAGAAAGCTGGGAGCTATAGTCCAAAACATCTGGAGGGTACCAGCTTGGAGAACACTGGACAATAGGCTACCTAATCCACTTTGTTTCAATGCGTACAGGTACTATGCAGATCCAAATTCCCATTTACCTTGAATGATAATCAGTGTCTTGATCCAGTGAACAAGGTGTTTGTGAACCAATCTGATTTATAAACATAGGGAAAGGAAGGGAAGAAGGTGCACAGAAGTATACTTTATTATGCCCAATATGTTTTGAATTAAGACCATCTTCAGGGGCACTGTATAATATTAACAAATCAAAAGAATATATTACAAGAAATTGGTAGAAATTAGTGAGGAAACATGACAACAAAGCTCAAGAATATCACTTGCGTGGTTACAATGAAATAAATGATAGAGAAGGACAACTGAATTATACTTTGCATTTTGGAATAAAAGAAATTAAATTACTATGTATTTTAATGTAATTTAAATAATAAAGCTTTTTTAAAACAAAACAAAACTCAAGAATATGTTTTGGAAGTGTGTCACAAATCCCAGATATGAGATGATGCCACTCTAATGCACACGTAATCTAGACTTTACCTCTTGTGGCATACTCGTGATATGGCCAGTTCTCAATTGCAAACTGATCTGCAATCTTCATTGTATCTAGATGCACAACCTCTCTGGGTCTTAGGTCCCCTCTACAAGGATTCGCTTTTGCGCCCGGTTAGGCGATTATGCGCATAATCGCTGAAGCGCATTTACACCTAATCCCTCTGCACGAGAGGCGGCGAGAGGCGGCAAAGCGCATTAACGGATGACCAAAATGCACTTTACAAGTAGTTAATGCGCATAAGCGCTTGTTCACATAGTCAAAATGCGCTTTAACGGCCGGAGCAAAATAAAACTCGCGATTTAACGCACATTCGATAATGCGCATAATCGGAGAGATAACGCGCCTCTACGCCCGATTTGCGCTCCGTTCTTGTAGAGGTAAATTTTTTAAAGCGCCTTGAAAGAGCTTTAAACCTCTCTTGTAGAGGCAGCCTTAGTGTGTTTTCGTCTTGACTGAGCTGAGGAGCAGTCAGCAGGGCAAGGCAGGAGAAGCAGGAAGAAGATGGGAGCATGACCATGTCATAACTAGGCTCACAGGACTTCTTGCTCCTGTCTAGGTAGGCCACAAGTCCCAGGTGGCTGTGCCACCTGTGCTGCCAATTGGCTGCCTACGGGCTGTATCAGCCTTTCGGCCAAATCCAGACCACCTGAAGTGCCAATCTATGATTTCCCAGATGGCCATGCTCCCTTACCTTGGCCCCACCCCTTTCCCTTGACTGCCAATCATTTAGTGATTTCCTGGATTTGCACTGCATTTCCCCCCATTCTAAAAGGATGATATGCATTTGCTAAGGCTTATACATGCGCAGTAAGAGCCTTAAGCTGAAACATGCTGGTATTCCTTGATTTTTTTGCCACCACCCCTTTGGACTTTCATCCTATACCACTTTGCATTTGGCCCTACCCACCCCTGGAATGTGGGCCCCACAGATTCTCTGACATTGAATTCGACCTTCTGAATGAAACAGGTTCAAGAGCCCCAGGTTATATGAAGGAGTAGCAGACACTGTTCATTGTAATCTAAACGTTCCTCAGCGTTTTTTTAACTATCTGTATTACCTGTCTATTATTACTACATCGATAAATTTATTTAGACTGAATGTCATATACTGTATTGCATGGAATATACCATTTGTATATTAATGTGGTTTTTAAAAAAATATTTACACTATTCTGTATAGAGGGAAAATGACACTAAGGCCGCAGTACTATACATGTTTAGGCAGAAAAATGACCTATAACTCCCAGCATGCCTCAAACCTGCCATGCTAGCTCATGCATGCTGGGAGTTGTAAGACATTTTTCTGTCTAAACCTGCATAGAATTGGGTCCCAAATAGTTTAGATAAACCAAATACAACTTACACTGCTAATGTGCACTTATCATATAATGGTATGTAATCTGATCTACAGAAATATTTGTTACTCATTCCCCAGAGGGAAAATAACCCAAAATAGAATTATAAACACCATACAATATAAACACAGTTACTGTAAAGTGCTTTAAATGCTTCCTCTTCCCCCCGCGTCGTCTCATTCACTCAAAAGGCAATCAAGACCAGTTTACTGGCCTAGCAAATATTTGATATGGCTTAAGTTTTCCCCAAGAGAGATTATTTCATGGGCTTCAATCACCTGACTAGGAAGGGATGGGAAAGACCTGGGGTAATTTTGCATAAAAAGAAAAGACCAGCTTTTCAATATTTACACACTGCCAAATAACGTGTCTTCAACTATCAAAATGTGATATTTCTGTTCCTCTTACAAACCCCGTCACAAATGACATAAGCATCTTTATTAAGGGATGAGCATCCATAAAACTGCAACTTTTAAACAATCATAAAATTTTCATGAACATTGGCTAAGGTGAATATAGGTGGTCTTCACGTAACACTGCCCAATGTACAGCTTAATCTTAACATTGAGGATGGGGACGTCTCCATGTTAAGAAGAGACTAAAACCAGTGCACATGTAAGCCAGAATCCAGATGCTGTACTGGGAACTCCTACAGCCTCTTTCCTCTCTTTGCCACATAATAAGCTTCTCCCAAACCTTTGGAGACCTTTGCAAAAGGCTTCCAACGCACCACAAAAGACTGCGGTCAGAAAGGAAAATTGGAAGGCAAATAGTGTTACTCATGTAGAACCCCTTGGACACACTGAACTGGTTTACACATAGGCCTGGTTCATATATAAAGATACTGGATGCTAACCCAAGGTTTATTTAACCCATTGCTTGTTGTCCTATCAAGGATGTGTCTGGCAGATGATTGAACAAATCGTGGTTTGTTTTCTTGATCCCTGGGTTGTTTGTTTCCCTCCTCTTTCACCCACTCCCTTCCTCCCTCCCTGTATCCTAAATGTCTCTGTAGTGCTGTAATACTGGCATGTAAACTGTCTGGATTTTCTTTTTCACTCTTGTCCACCACCTCTGTAGCTTGGTGAAACAACCCACGAACAACCCACAATTCTGGGTTCCCATGTAAGGACAACCCATGGTTTAAACAACTAGAGTTCACAACCCAACAAAAATATGGGTTCTCTTTTTGGATTGATAGTGGTTAGCAAACCATGGTTTGTTAGCATTCTGAGTTCGCACATCATGAACAGCACCAAATTCGACAACAACTCATGGGTTAAATCAACAGTGGAGTACAGCTATATGTGAATATTCTCTGCAGTCTACACCATAACAACTGCAATGTTTCTACAAGATTTTTCAAGGAGTGACAAGTGGAAGAAATTGAACTATTTCCAGTTTTCTTTGAAAAATATAGAACTGTAATATTTTTATTGTTACTAACCCACCCATACCACTTCACTGCTTGGAACCCCCCAAACTCAGAGGTTTCTGAGATTCCTGTGCCCTACTGAGCTGAAACTGGCAGGGCAGGAGGAATGGCGGAGGCGATCTTTGCCCGTCCTCTGATCTCCTTTGTTTTTGCTAGACGGGCTTTTCAGCCCATCTAACGAGGGCACTTCGGAAGGGAGGGGAAGGAGGCTGGAGAAGGCTCAGGAGAAATTGTATCCTGGCCTCTCAGTCTCCTCCCTTCCCCACCCACCAGAATGCCCCCCCCAGAATGCCCCCTTTTCCCACTCTCTGAGGTCAATTTTTTGGCTGCGAGGAGGTGGGGTCGGAGTCAGATCTTTGACTCCTTCTTCTGAGATCAGAGCGCTGTCTCCAACTTCAGAAAGGAGCCATCCTATGATCCCTGGGATGCTTGTCCGGGGACAAGAGGATTGCTCTTTTAGTCTCTTTTATTCTTGCTTAATTCTGGGACCTTTCAGTCAGTTTCCCCTAAGCTATGTTATATAGATACATTACCATAGCATGATCTCAACTGTAGTTCGATGAACTAGATTTTCAATTCAATCCTGGCCTCTCTTAAAATAAGGCATCATTGATTAGACCGCAATTGTTCCATAGTAAAAACACCAAGCTCATTCACTGCTGCTTACAGAAATCTGAGCCAAATGTCTGCTCTCTTTTTCTTAATGAACCAGTAGGCAAAGTGGCAACCAAGGACACCTGGGTGGACTATGGCACGCTGCCCATTCAGAAGGCTGGTGGGAGTTCTTCATGAGGCAGGTCCTGGGCCGTCTATGCTTCAGAACAGACTCGGTTCTTTGCTGCTGATAGATTCATTTTCCTGAATATACTTGAGAATGTCTACCTCAGCCATGGTTGGAATCTTCTCTTTTGCTGGCGTTGCTCTTTGGTCTGGTGATAATGTGAGCTTTGTATCACTTACTGCTGGCTTCTTTGGTACTTTTGGCTTAGGTGGCACTGTAGGTTTGGGCTTGGGTTTGGGCTTGGGTTTAGAGCTCAGCTTCCACATTTCTTCAAAATCCTCAACCACTCTGTGAAACAGAAGGGGGGGCGAGAAATCAAACAGGTGAAGGCAACCTTATTTCATTTGGGCAACTCTTACATTCAGGGCCAAACTACCCGTGATGGCGGCAGACCTGTGCCTTTTATCCTCGGTCTGCCACTATCACATGCATGGGAAAGGGCTGTGTCTCTCAGTGGTAGAGCACCTGCTTTGCATGCAGAAGGAACCAGGTTCAATCCCTGGCATCTCCAGGTAAGGCTGAGAGAGACATCTGTGCCAAAACTTGTTGCCATTACAGACAAAACCAAGCTAGATGGGCCAGTGATCCAACTCGAGGTAAGGCTGCTTTCTGTAGTTCTTCCTGTGTCCCATTCCTGTGACAGAGTTGGTTAAAATAACAACCGGGACAAGTAGACGGAGAGTACTGAACCCTCTCCCCACCTTCCTCCCCGCTAAAGTCAGTCCTCTAAGACAGACTCCAATACCGATAGTGAGCCGGATTGGGAGATAAACAGCAGGGGAGTTCAACACGGCACCCCCATCCTCCCACTTTATATGGAGTTGTTTCCGACTTGTGTTTAAAAACAGAAGTTTGTTTGTCATCAAATCCATGTGCTTCCCCGGAGCTTTAGAACCAATGGGTGTGAGCTTGCTTCACGCATGATCTGGTGAGAGAGCCCACAACCTCAGATCCATCCTATCACTACCACCTAAACCCCCCGCAATAAGGTACCTATTATTTCCTCTGAATTCAGACAGGTATTTATGGCACCGTTTCAAAAGACTGGAGATGAGCCATGATTAATTGGAGGCACAGGGATGCTAACGGCATTCAAAACTGCAATGGTGCCAAGAGCGGCATGTGTAAATGCAACCACAGAAGAACGAACAGAAATCCTTTGAACGATCTGCCAAATGACACTTTTCCAATTAAAAGGGGATGGGTTGAATCCAGACAAAGTTAGTCATATTTTAGTCCCAACGGCCAAAAGGAGCAGCTATCTTCTCCTCCCTTCCCCCAAGAAATCTGTACAGAAAAGATTCTATGTCATGACCTAATGTCCATCCCATGAGCCTCTGTTCCGAATACCTAAAGAATTCTGCCAAGCTGCTGAGGGCAGTCAAACTGTCACTTGAAGTGATGACAAACCTTTACAAATAAATGAGAAGAAACCCTTGACCACCTCATACTTATGGCAAGCTCACCTGAAAGCTCTTTGATTCTCCCTGTAGATTGGGGGTAAAATCCAACTTAAGTCTTATTTAGAGTAGACCCATTGAAATGAAAGAGACTTAAGTTAGTCTTAAGTCTAAGACTAACTTAAGTCTTAGACTTAAGACGTACGTTGGATTTTACCTGTGAATTCAAACTTTCAGGGTGTGTGTGTGTTTTGACCTCCCCAAAAGTAGCGAAAAGGTTTGGGAGAAATACTTCAGGTGAGCGTATGCACATTACAATCACAAGTAAATGACCTATGATGCTTTGTCTGGGGCCTCTAGAAATGTCTGGGCGGCTCTCCTTTTGTTCTTGAGAACCTCTTTCGAATCCATAAGATGTGGCTACTTTCGTCATTGGTCCCCTCTACAAGGATTCGCTTTTGCGCCTGGTTAGGCGATTATGCGCATAATCGCTGAAGTGCATTTACGCCTAATACCTCTGCACGAGAGGCGGCGAAGCGCATTAACGGATGACCAAAATGCGCTTTACAAGTAGTTAATGCGCATAAGCGCTTGTTCACATAGGCAAAATGCGCTTTAACGGCCGGAGCAAAATAAAACTCACTGTTTAACGCGCATTCGATAATGCGCATAATCGGAGAGATAACGCGCCTCTACGCCCGATTTGCGCTCCTTTCTTGTAGAGGTAATTTTTTAAAGCGCCTTGAAAGAGCATTAAACCTCTCTTGTAGAGGCAGCCTTAGCTGGGTTGGGTTCCTAGAGAATTTCTATTGTTGTTTGCCCTCTCTTGTTTCCATTTTCCATAGGGTGTATTTTATATTTTTGTAATTATCTATTAAAGAAACTTCTATCATATAATTTCCCAGGGCAGTTCACATAAAATGATTTGTGTGTGTATGGAAAAAAACTCAATAAAAATAGACAGTCATAAAACACCAAGACAAAAAGGCAATGAGATCTTAAAAGTCAGATAAAAATTAATCAGCAGGGCTAACATTAAGTCTAAAAGGCCTTGAATTTTTTTTTTTAAGCAATTGCTTGGTGCCAATAGGACAACAGAGGAGGCAGCAGGCAAACCTCTCTGGGGACAGCATTCCCCAATAAGGCCTCGTCTACACCTAGAGGCCTTTTGAGATGGGGGGAGGGATGATCCGGAAGTATTGTACTTCCAGGATCGTCCCTCAGGGACCAGATGCCAATGAGTTTTCCCGGAAGTTTAGAGGGTCGCTCCAGAGCAAAGTTGTTGTTTTTTTTAGAAGTGGAGACGATTGTGGAACAGCGATCCTGCGCGAAGGTACGATTTCTTTTAAAAAAAACAACAAAAAAAAAAACATCCTCGACGCTGGAAGATGCCGAGAGCTATCCAGGAGTTGGTGAAAATGCTCTCCCCCTCACCCCCAATACCCATATTTTCCCCCTGCACAGCTGCTTGCCTGTTTGCTGAGCCCTGCTATTCATGGGGAACAGCCATGACTTTGGGAGGGGGGGCACACCGCCTGCGGACCTCAGTATTGCCCCGAGAGATGGGGGGAAATCGTGATAAATGCAGTGCCCGATATCCCAAGAGAATGGAGTGGTCGTCCCCGGTTCACCCCAGGATCAGCTGTGCATCATGTGACCCCATAAGGAAGACCTCAATATTCTCCCGGGATAAATAGCAAGTGTAGATTAGGCCTTAGTGTGCAACCACTGAGAAAGCCCTCTCCTTGGGAACCATCCACCTCAATCTCTGAAGTTCAGAAGCTGGCATTTAGTAGTTTATGATGATTCACTGTTACACCCTAGAGGACAGGTAGACTCAATTTACTACCACTTGTGGTCTACCGCCCACGCTACACTGGTAAAGTCTATAAAGACTTTATAGACTGCCATAATGAAAGGACTGGGCCTCAATATAGCTTCCTAGCAAGCTCAAGAAGAAAAATTAAAAAACAGCTTTTGGCAGGCAAAAGTGCTGATATGTCATAGTATAACAAAAAAACCATTTGTTGTTCATTATGTGCCAAGTGCCAGGGGAATAATTCTGCACATATACAACAGCCATAACGAGTCAGCGGACCTGCAAACATCTGTCTTGTTAAATCTTTCTTCACACTTCAAATTCTGTAAATATTTGAATGTTAAAATAGCACGTGCTCAGAGAGATGTACTATGGTTATGGTTTCTAGCATAAATAGGTGACAAAGCAGCTCCCATTCGCTTTGGTGAAAGCAAAGTGCTATAAAATTCTGAATCTAGCCTCAAAAATACATGCCTGGGGATCAATTCTTTTGAGGCTTCTTTCTAAACGTCCACATCTCCTGTACCATTAAAATCAATGGAAGTATTGCTGTTTGCTTTAAAGGCCTCCTCCACACGGGGCGTTTAATGAGCCTTGAAGGCTCATTATAAATTTTACCTACACACGAGCGGAGCGCAAAACGGGCGTACAGGCGCGTTATCTCCCCGATAATGCGCATTTTCGAACGCGCGTTAAATAGCGACTTTTATTTTGCTCCGGCCGTTAAAGCGCATTTTCGCTGTGTGAACAAGCGATTATGCGCATTAACTACCTGTAAAGTGCTTTTTGGGCATCTTTTAATGCGCTTCGCCGCTTCTCGCCGCCTCCCGTGCAGAGGGATTAGGCGTAAATGCGCCTCCGCGAAAATGCGCATAATCCCCGAACCGGGCGCAAAAGCGCATCCTTGTGGAGGGGGCCAAAAAGGGCAAGATCGTACCCTTTCCATTTAATACTCCTCCAATAATAGATCGCACACCAAGAATATAAGAAGAGCCATGCTGGATCAGACCAAGGGTCCATCTAGTCCAGTGTTCTGTTCACACAGTAGCCAACCAGCTGTTCACCAGGAAACCACAAGCAGGACATGGTGCAATAGCACCCTCCCACCCATGTTCTCCAACAACTGATGTATACAGGCTTACTGCCTTTGATACTGGAGGTTGAACTTAGCCATTAGGACTAGCAGCCATTAGTATCCTTCTCCTCCAGGAATTTATCCCACCCTCTTTCCAAGCCATCCAAATTGGTGGCCATCACTACATCTTGTCGTAGTGAATTCCATAGTTTAACCATGCACTGTGTGAAGAAGTACTTCCTTTTATCTGTCCTGAATCTCTTCCCCACTGCCCCAATCAGCTTCATGGGAAAGGAAGAAAAATGTCTCACTATCCACATTCTCCATGCCATGCATAATTTGTCCACCTTTATCAAGTCTCTCCTTAGCCTCTTTTTTTTCCAAGCTGAACAATCCCCACTTTTGTAACTTTCCCTCATAGGGGAGATGCTCCAGTCCCTTGATCATTTTAGTTGCCCTCTCCTTAGTAACCAAGAGTCAACCTTTTGGGCAAGTGTATGCTAAGCCAAGCCCAGAGGATGGCATAGCGCTACTCTAGTGCAGGTTACTCTACACATGCGGCCCCCAAAGACTCGGCATGCTTTTGCTTCCAGTCTACTAAGCCAGAGAGCAGGCTGCAGTGCAACAAGAGCAAGGCCGACTTCCTGTTCCTGTCCAGATGTCCCACAAAGTCTGCTGTCTCTTCCACTTCTGGGAACCAGACTACAAGATGGGTACACATGCTCTAAACCAGGGTTGGGCAACTTGTGGCCCTCCAGATGTTTTGGCCTACAAATTCCTTTCTGGCCCACAGCTATAACCTAGGTTAACCCTGACAAAGAGGGGGGTTGGGTTGTGCAGCCTGCCCAGCCAAAAAGAGGCCAAGCTACATGGGAAAGACTTTATATAGACCTCTCCCAAGCCTCACCCACAATCTCGCAATGCTGCAAACTCCAATGCCTTGTGAGATTTCCCGTTTCCAGTCCTCTCACAACAACTGGGAGCCCCCAGTCCTCAAAGGAGTGCCCAGAGAGGCCCACGACATGGGTAAGCTCCCCAGGCACCCTGGCCGCTTTCTGAAGGGGAGGGTGAATTGAAGTCATTGTCACTACTTTTGGTCCTGCAAACCACCTTATTTCTGCAGGTGCTACTGTGGTTTGAAGGGAGGGGCTTTCCCAAGATTGTAGTGGACTATTTGTAGTGAGTGCAGTTAGATGGAAATGGTGTACTCCTCACAGCTGACAAGGAGATGACTTCACATTGTCTTGTATCTGTATACATGGTTGTCCTGGGGTGTGGGTGGGTGGAAGCAACCTGTTGACATGGTTGAATTCCCCCTAAAATGCATGCAGAATGTGCATCATACAATGCTGGTGTTTAGAGAACTCTATTTGTTACAAGGAAGACAAAAATCAACAATTTAAAAAATAAAATTTAATTTTTTTTAAATTTAAATTGATTTTGTAATTTTTTTAAAAAAACCATCATATATAAAATATTAAGTTTCTCTCTAACATTAAAAACAACAGTTACAATTAAATCTCATTGTGAACATCCTAAACCTACACTTAGTTCAGACAACACAATAGTCAACGGTGGGCTAATAATCAACTCAATAGTTGTTTATCTAGTGTGTACTCACCACACAACATGATAGTAATCAACCGTGGTATGGATTAGGATCAGCGTTGAGTTGACTATTAGTCCACGCTGAGTTGACTCACTCACCTCCCCCCTCTCTCCCCCCTCAGTCCTCCCATTATATCCCATCAGCCATTGTTGCCAAAAAACTATCCTGGCAGCTGGACTAGAGCACAAACCACCGCTCTGACTGCTCTTGCCTCGCGACTCTGTGACTGATGAAATAACCAATGGTGGCCAAGGAAATAACCAACGGTGCCCTTCACACAACACTATAACCCATGGTGGGTTAAATAACCAATCGTCAACTATTTAAACCACCACTGGTTATCGTGTTGTCACAACCTCATAAAAATGAAGTTAACTACCAATTAAACCTGGGCATTGGTTTCATTTTTTTCATCTCAGGAGAATTCTCTGTCTAGCCTCTCTAATGGCTCTTGCCTCTTGAAAGTTCTGGGTTTTCAGTTTCTCTGACTAAAGTCATATATGCAAATACATAGGCTAGATAGGATTGTTGTTCTATGCTTATGTGGTGTGAAGGTGTTGGTGTTAGGCCAAGCAAGGCAGAAAAACAATACAGCAAGGTGGGTAAAGATCAATGCTTTTTTAAAAAAAAAACCCAAAAAGTGACTTTAAAATATTTAATTGGATTTTTTTTCCAGCCCCATAACTATCTAACCTTTCTTTGACCTATCAGTCGTGGGTATTTTATTTTTATTTGCTACTTTTTTTCCTGAGGGCAAGGCTGAACCAAGACAGAGAGAAACAGAGATCAGCAAGACTGGAAAGAGAGAACACAAAATTGTCCAGCATGCATGTTCTTGTATTCACATAGGCTGCAATCCTGTACCCCCTGGGAGTAAGCCCCACTGAACTCAATTAACTTATTTCTGAGGAGACGTGTATAGGATTCTGCTGTCCACCTCAAACTGCGATGGGTGCCAATCATAAGAAAAACCCTATATGAGTCTATTTTAAAGCCATTACCTCTATAGGTAAAAAGAAAGCATACAAAATATACACATACATAAGAATGAACGATGTAAATAATTATTTAGTTGTAAATGAACGTGGCTTATGAAAAAGTTTCCATGAGAAACTCGATTTAAATTAGTGATTTAGAGCAACCTTGTCTCGCCTTGATTTAAATCAATCCACCCTGATTGTTACGTATATGTTGAAATATCATTAATCTTATTAAAGAGTGAGCAAATCTGAAACAACCCAGACCAATATCAAACCTATGCTTTTTGGCAAACAAGTATGCTATTAAAAGGTACCACTGCAGTCAGAAAAACAAACAAAGCAAAGCAACTATCTGAAAAGATTAAGGAACATCTTAGGGCCAACTCTGGAAAAAAATGTATAACTATTTGTTTATAAGGTTAAAGAGAGGTTTATAAGAAACACAGAAATCTACTTGGTTTATAAGGAGCACAGAAATCCATTCTATTTTGAGATTTAAACATATTAAGTTCAGTTTAAAAAGGAAACACTCTGTTTGAACTTCTTGTCATAATACTGTCAAGATTTAACTGCAGCTTGGTCTTAATGGAAAATATCTACAGCTTCTAAATAGATCAAACAAACCAAAAATGCTGGACAGTTGCTATGTCAGCTCCAACGAATAAGAAGCACAAAATAGGTGTGGCTCTACTCAATAGCAGTTGACCCTAAGAAAATAATAATAATAATTTTACCTATTCTGCATAACAAGAAACTATTATTTATTGGAACTACATGATTACAGGTAACATAAAGGTGTTAGGAACTAAAGGACAGCTTTTGCAAAGCAGTTGGTTTTTTCTTTTTCTAAAAAAAGAGCAACAAACTACACTTGTGATAAGAAAACGGCAAAGCGTTTCCTAAGGGATCAGGTAAAGTGTTATACGCAGGCTGAACCATTAGCAAAAACCTTTCTGAAGATATTTGTGGAAGATGGATGAAGACTCAATGACCCCGTCACATGATCACTGCAGCCCACCATGGCTTGTTTAAGCCACAACGGATTGCAGTGCATGTCGGCTGCCATTCTGAATGTGAACGCCACAGCAGGTGGACGTTGTGTCATGTGAACCTGGGCGTCATGGATTATGTGAGGGTTGCTCTAGGGTCATGTAACCCAAACAGAGATGTGTCACACTGAAGTGTGCCATGTCATTAACTTGGTAACCATTCAGAAGGGGGGTGTGAGGTTTCCCCCCACCCCTGTAGAGACATGACATCTACCAAAATCCTCTAATCTACGCAACTATTAGAAGTACGGGAGACACATCGATACTGCACTCATCCTTTTGTGTACTTCTGAGAATACAAAGGAAAAGAGATGGAGGAGAGGGGTCAGACAGACTGAAGAAGTAAGCAACTGCGGAGTTTGTCTGGTTCTAGCTGAGGGGCAGTGGGGGAGCGCGTGCAGCCAGCTGAGATTAATGAGAGCTCTCTCATTGGTTTGTGACCAAACCACTCACGGTCAGCCTGACCGATCAAGTCAATTGATGCTCACAGCCCTAGGGCTTGAAAACCACTTTGCTGAATTCTAAGTAGAGACTGATTTTTATTTTGTCTCATCAGTTATATTTAAACTACCATTCCTCCTCCTCCCCCCCAGCCTTGCTTGCTTTCTAGCAGCCATGTAGGTGCCATGGCAACAAGAAAGGCAGATATTTAGCTTAAATATCTTTAAAGAGTTCATAATGGGGAAAAAAGCTCCTTCCAGGTCAATCTGGCTTGGATTCTCATCCTGCTAAATATGATAGAATGCAACACAATAAATGAAGAGATACTGCGAGCCCAGATGAAAGCAAAAAAAAAACCCACCTGCAGTTGTTCAGACTTACTTTAGAAAGGCCAGCATCAGTGAGAGAATGTCTAAGTTCAGATGCAACGGGAAACTATGGAACTATGAGATCTTGAGAATGACAAGCTTAAGGATCAAGTGCTCCCCCTCCCCTCCTCTTTTGCACCTGCAGGGAGAAGTTTTCAGTTTTAAACTAACCGCAGTTCCTCGTGACACCCAAACATGGGGAACTGTGATTTTTTTAAACCAGGGGTGGGCAACAGGTAGATCACCAGTTGGTTTGGACTTCAACTCCCAGAAGACCCTGCCAGCATGGCCAGTGAACAGGAATACTTGGAGCTGAAGTCCAGTGCATCTGGAGATCTACTTTCTGGCCACCCTGGTTTTAAACTGTAGCAGACTTACCCAATCTGTTGCCTTCCAGATGGGTTTTGGACTACAACTCCCATCATCTCCAGCCAGCATGGCCAATGGTCAGGGATAATGGGAGCTGTGGTACATCTGGAGGGCAGCAATTTGGGGAAGGCTGAACTAGAGTTTGAGAACAAGCCGGGATCTGAATCCATGGATTGATTCTGATTGTTCTCACGAAGCATAGCTAGCCAAAACAGTTTCCTGTGTTTTGATGTTACAGAGAACTATGGTTAGTTTAAAAACAGGAAGTGCATGGTTGTGATCTTCCTGGGGATACAAAAGTGGAGAAAAGGAAGAGTAAGAGCCGAAGGCTGAGTGCGGCTCGTTCTCATAGCAGAAAGCTCTGGTTTCCTGTTGTCTGCACTTAGCCAACGTAAAACTCATTTGACTGAAATCAGAAGCTAAATGCCCCTCCTCACTTGGGCTCCCTCTACAAGGATTCGCTTTTGCGCCCGGTTCGGCGATTATGCGCATTATCGCAGACGCGCATTTACTCCTAATCCCTCTGCACGGGAGGCGGCGAGAGGTGGTGAAGCGCATTAATTGATGTCCAAAAAGCGCTTTACAAGAAGTTAGTGCGCATAATCGCTTGTTCACACGGGGAAAATGCGCTTTAACGTCCGGAGCAAAATAAAACTCGCGATTTAACGCGCATTCAAAAATGCGCATTATCGGGGAGATAACGCGCCTCTACGCCCGATTTGCGCTCCGTTCTTGTAGAGGTAAAATTTTTAATGAACCTTCAAAGCACATTAAACCTCTCTTGTAGAGGCACCCTTGGAGACAGAGGCTGTACTCAGTTCTTGCAGCATTACAAAATATACGGAATTTCTCGCTTCAATTTCCTAACATAAACAAGAATTCCTTCCCAGTAAGTAGAAAGGTGAGATCTCAAGCAGAAATGATCCATTGCTCTTACCTGGCTGATTTTATACAGGTCAATTTGTAGTTTAAGATTTCTATCTTACAAATCAGCTGTTTTGGTTTTTTCTTATCTTCATAACAAATATGTTAAAAAATAATTTAGCCATTTATTATTTCACTGTTAACAAGAGTTGTGCACTTGGGTTTGAGTCAGGCTGGGACTGGCCCACTTTGAGCCTCGTACCTCAAAAGGTTCCTCTGAAAGAAGTAGGTTCAGGAATTGGGAGGCATGATTGGTCTGGTGTGTTCTACCAAGCCTGTATAAGTACCTAGCACTCAACAACACAGAACTCCATAGAAATGCTCTTTGCTTCTCGACAGCTGTCTCACCACAGACTCCCTGCTCAGCTAACTCATACTGTATATGGAAGAACTCTATCTTTTGGAATGTGCATTCTGTTTTTAGGATGTACAGTATGTGCCCACACAAAACTTGAATGTGTATAAAATGTCCCCTAATAAAAATCAGAACAGCTTAAAGATGAACTTCAAATCTGGAGCACTTACAAGGCATGTATTATTAGCCTTGTGAACCGTACACTGGACTGCAAAGTGTGAAAATAACTATAGTAGCTGGTGCTTGCTTTCAAATATGAAGGATTAATTCATTTCAGCTTTCCCCCCCCCATGAGGAAGTTAATATTCAGTTAATAGGCAGCCAGTGAAATTGAAAATCTTGAACCTGCACAGTTCAAAGAAGCTAAAACTCTGATCATGCTGTGATGCAGACGTGGGACAAACTTATAGCAAAAGATGGAATCTGTTCATACCCCAAAGGTTGAAACATCATTGACATCCTGCAATCTTTCACTTCTTCTGCTGGTTCCTTCTACCAATCCAAGAGCAAGGCTACAAAATGGATCAATTGATTAAGCCACTAAGATGCATCTTTCAGCCTTTTAGTGCACTGTAATTTATGTACCCTTCAGATTTCAGTTTGTGGCTGCCTCTACACGAGAGGTTTAAAGCTCTTTCAAGTCTCATTAAAAATTTTACCTCTACATGAGCGGAGCACAAATCGGGAGTTGAGGCGCGTTATCTATTCGATTATGCGCATTATCGAATGCGTGTTAAATAGCAAGTTTTGTTTTGCTGCGGCCCGTTAAAGCGCATTTTGACTATGTAAACAAGCGATTCTCCGCATTAACTACTTCTAAAGCACATTTCAAACAACCGGTAAGGTCACCAGTTGAGCGCTCAATTACCTCCCGCGTACAGTCATTTACCATAAAGCGCTTCCGAGAAGATGCGCATAATCGGAGAACCAGGAGTCAAACCGAATTCTTGTACAGGGGGTCTAGGACACAGCATTCTCAGGAATAATTATACTGAGCTCTTTCTAATCAAAACACAGTATTTGTTACACTTTTTGATTTTAATTAATGAGCCATAAAAGGGCCAATCACATTAATACTGCACCCGAATCTTGGTGTTACAGAGGAGCAAATTAGTACTGGAGCAGAAAGATTTTTAAGAGGTAAAAATATAACTTGGCAGATGAGAAGGCCACCGTTAATACTTTCATAACATGGAAGGCTACAAGCAAAAACTAAGACACTGGGTTAACACCCAGTACTGGTTCACACTGATGTCTACGTCACCTGATTTCTCTGTACTTAATTGCTGGAACAACTGCCTTGTGAGGAAAGGTTGGGTATTTTTAGCTTAGAACTAAGGTGAGGAAGCGGGGACATGACAGAGGTGTACAAAAATATGCATGGTGTGGAGAATCTATTAGAATCATAGTACAAGAAGCTGGGGTCATCCCAGGATGCTCATTGGTAGGAGATTCAAGACAGATAAAGGGAAGGACTTCTTCACCCAGTGCATAGTCAAAAGATGGAATTTGCTACCACAAGACATAGTGATGGCCACCAGTTTGGTTAGTTTTAAAAGGGAGTAAGCCTTGTTCTCCATGAATTTGTCTATTAGTGTCTACTAGTCATGACCTTCTGTATCAGAGGATGTATGCCATTTGCTAGGGAATACGAAATGGAGGGTGCTATTAAGTTCACCTCCTACTTGTAGGTTACCAATAAGCATCTGGTTGGCTGCCGTGGGAACAGAATACTGGACTTGAGAGGCCTTTGGTCTGATCCAGCAGGACTCTTCTCATGTTCTTATGCTTTTTGCTGGATTTTGGACCATGCGTATAGAGCCTCCACACATACAGTGTTATAGGGACCTTACACAAAGTCATGTGAATGCCCCCCCACCCCGTGCATGATTGTTCAATATGCTCTGCTGTCATAAAAAGAGTGATTGTATTGAAAAGTCCTTTCTGTGAGGTTAGGATCCATGATGTGCCACTCACACATGCAAGTCGTCACTTGAAGTTGCAGGCATCGATGCATGTGTGAATCAAGTCTCAGAATGGAAAGAACCAGAAGGGGGAGATTAGTCTAAAGCAGGGATGGGGGACCTCCAGCCCACAAGCCAGATACGGCCTCCTCCTCCCTTCCATGCTGCAGGTGAGGCTTTTAAAAAGCCTCCATTGGTGAAAATTGAGGTTTCAAAGGCTTAATTACAATGTTGGAGGGCATTTGTGGAGTGGAGCAATTGCTGCTAGGGAGCGAAAGGGTAACCGTTCCCAAACCTGTGAATCTTCCACTGAAAAACTGCCCCTCCCTCATTGCATTTAGGCTTTTAAAAAGGAGACTTTTAAGAAGACTAAATGCAGTGAGGGGGCATTTTGGGGGGTATCTCTACTGGGAAGAGAAGGGTTAAGCCTGTATGCCAAAGCTCCTCTTTAATCACAAATGCAAATGTCTATTGCATGTATAGCTCAGTCCTATGCATGTTTATATCAGTGGGACTTACTCCCATGGAAATCAATTTAGCAGCCTTCCTCAACCTATGTTTTAGACTTCAACCCCAGCTAGCATGGCCAGGAGTCAAGAATGCTGAGGGTTGTAGTCCGAAACATCTGGAAGGCACTAGGTTGGGGGAAGGCTGGTATATAGGACTGTCACCCTTGTGCAAAACCATCATACAGGTGTCCCATTCTGGCAGAAACCAGACTAGGTAAAGGCTGCAAACAAGAGAAGAATGCAAGGAAACCAAAGGAAAAGACTCTGATCAGGAATTTGTTCTCTCCAACTTCATCTTTGCCAGATGGTGATAGGATTCCTGTGGCAATTCAGCACTAGAATGAGTTATCAGTCTTCTTCCTGCGCTGGCAAGTGATTTGCTATTCACCACATCCCGAGCTCCATGAAAACATGAGAGGTAAACCTTTGAGACTTCTTTTACTTGACTGAGCAGGAAGAATCGTATAATTTGAAGTATATTCATATGACAGATAAATAAGCTGTTCCCTGTAGTCCATGGTTAATTCAAAGGCTTCAAAAAAATGTGTTTTGCTCATATGAACAAAATACCCATCTCTCATTACCGGGATGAAGCAAGGGGGGAAACAGAAACATTGACATGCGCCTGTGTGTGTTCCACTACCTTCCCAGCAATATTACCCTGGTAAAATCAAGTTATGCCCTGCAGATGTCTCATCTTAGAAGATCAGATGTGGTGCCAAAGCACAAGAGACAGTATGTAATTAAAATCTACGTCTGAGTAAATTAAGGTAAGTGTCACTGATATGACAGGTTAATACTAATATGTTTCGTGTAAACAATAGAAGCCACAGAATCGAATTTTCCAAGGGACCTCACACAGTGGGGATTTTCTCCTTCCATTAGGAATGGGTTGTTAAAACTTTGGAAAGTTACTAAAACACGACTCTTGGCCTGAATATCTTACACGCACGTGCATCCCTATAGTTCAGTTTTCCCCAACCTCCAGTCCAACACATCTGGAGAGTGTCAAATTGGAGAAGAATGCTACAGTTAGTGAAATGTGACCCTGTAGAACAGGGGTAGACAATCCAGCGCCCTCCAAATGTTTTGGACAAAAACTCCTACAATTCCTAATAATTGGCCGTGCCGGCTGGGACTGATGGGAGTTGTAGTCCAAAACTTTTGGAAAGAACCAAGTTGCCATAGGATGTCACAGGTGGTCCAGCCGCCAAATTCCCCTATAAAGGGTGAAAATGTGCATTTTGGGGGAAATGTGCATTTTTTGAATCTGAACACAAGTTTGGGAAATTGTGACATTTCCTTGAAAAAGTCACTCTTGCTCGCATTCAGATTGCGAACGGGATATAGTTACATGATTTGCGAACGTATACAAAATTCTGGTACATTGCTCCTACCTTAATAGTTCCTCAGTGTCCTCTTCAAGGCTAGCATTTAATGCATGTTCTCTGCTTGCACAGGAAGTCGGCAACAGCAGTGAGTCACCTAGAGCTACCATTCCACCAAGGTCTGGATCTTCAAATAATTTCAGATCTATTGTTTCAACGAACAGACAGCTTTATTCAGGTTTGGGTTGCATGCAGCAACAACAACCAACATAAGTTTGGGGGGTGGGGAGCTATTGTGGCCATGTGGTACAATAATGTAGTTCCCTACCCACATGGAAGGGAGGAATTTTCTGCAATTGAGGGTGCAATCCTATGCATGTTTAGACAGAAAAAGTCCTAAACTCCCAGCGTTCCCCAGCCAATATGAGGAAAGCTGGGAGGTGTAGGACAATTTTTCTGTCTAAACATACATCAGATTGTGCCCTAAGATTCTATTAATCCATGCTATATTGCCCTGTATCCAGCACAAACCCTTCCTGAATTAAGTTGCTATGTGTCATTTACTTATATCTCAGTGCAGCCATATACCTCCTTTTTGCAGGTCTTCATTGCCTAACAATTATTTCAGCAATGGAGCATTTTTTAGAGAATAAAATTTGACAGCACAAAAGTCAATTCTGTGTCGGAAGGCTACCATCAACCCACCTGAAGATCATGATGTGTGATGAACCTACAAACATGTAGGTGTGTATGCTTATACAAGGGTGCAGATTTATCAATTTCCCAGGGGGGCATGGGACTAAACCTCGGAAAGGGAGCTAGGCTTATTTATTTACATTTATGTATATATTTATATTTATATTTCTGGAAACCAACCTCCATCAATGGATCCTAGAGTGTTCAAAGCTACGTATTAAAATAGTCAACAAAAATATTACATTTTAATTATAATATTATGATAGTTTACACACTACCCCACCATCCATAGTCCTATACAATATGCCATCTAGGTTGAAGCCCAAGATAAAAATCAACAATCTCTTTTTATGAAATAAAACA
This sequence comes from Anniella stebbinsi, assembly GCA_029215795.1. Lineage (NCBI taxonomy): Eukaryota > Metazoa > Chordata > Lepidosauria > Squamata > Anniellidae > Anniella > Anniella stebbinsi. The sequence continues at coordinate 129,045,761 of JARDYH010000003.1, read as the reverse complement.
AATTTATTATAGCTAACCAGAGGGAGCATTGAAGGGTAGGTAACTCAACAAAGCACTAAGGAGAAGAAATACGTTCAGGATACGCACTGCTGCTGACCAGGCTGTGAGCTTGCTGATCCCAGAGGGGGCTTGAGCGCCGCCCCCTCTAAGAGCAGCAAGCTCGCAGTTTGCTGATCCTAGGCTGCCTCTACAAGAGAGGTTTAAAGCTCTTTCAAGGCGTTTAAAAATTTTTACCTCTACAAGAACGGAGCGCAAATCGGGCGTAGAGGCGCGTTATCTCTCCGATTATGCGCATTATCGAATGCGCGTTAAATTGCGAGTTTTATTTTGCTCCAGCCGTTAAAGCGCATTTTGCCTATGTGAACAAGCGCTTATGCGCATTAACTACTTGTAAAGCGCATTTTGGTCATCCGTTAATGCGCTTCGCCGCCTGTCGCCGCCTCTCGTGCAGAGGTATTAGTTGTAAATGCGCTTCAGTGATTATGCGCATAATTGCCTAACCAGGCGCAAAAGCAAATCCTTGTAGAGGGGACCCTAGTTTACGCCTCTGTGTTTACATATGTGGTCTGGGTAGCCACAATTGGCCAGATTAGCAATTTCTCCTTTCAGGACCTTGTGGTGTCTTAACCATAGAACCTTTCTTCCTTTTCAGTATTGTAGCATTGCACCTATTAGAATCTAATAAGTAGAATTTTACTATACTAAAAAGGAAGGAAGAATATATGTCTAAGGCCTCTGTGGGCCAGATGGGCAACTTCTGCAGTTCTGCGCCATGTCTTGGATGTACTGTATGCAATATTATTTACACCCTCAGGTATTAAGGAGGTAAACAAAGAGATATTCCATAAGGGGGAGCATCTTTGCTTTGCTGTTATCTCAACCCAGCGTGGTGTAGTCGCTAGAGCGTCCGACTGAGAGTCAGGAGATAGGGGTTCTAGTCCCCACTCGGCCATGGAAGCTCACTGGGTGACTTTGGGCCAGTCATAGACTCTCAGCTCAACCTACCTCACAGGGTTATTGTTGTGAGGATAAAATGGAGAGGAGGGGGATTATGTATGCTACCTTGGGTTCCTTGGAGGAAAATGGACGGGACATAAATGTAATAAATAAATAATAAATAAACCCCTTTAATCATTACATATATCTAAGCAAGCAAGGTCCCCTCTACAAGGATTCGCTTTTGCGCCCGGTTAGGTGATTATGCGCATAATCGCTGAAGCGCATTTACAACTAATACCTCTGTACGAGAGGCGGCGACAGGTGGCGAAGCGCATTAACGGATGACCAAAATGCGCTTTACAAGTAGTTAATGCGCATAAGCGCTTGTTCATAGGCAAAATGCACTTTAACGGCCGGAGCAAAATAAAACTCGCGATTTAACGCGCATTCGATAATGCGCATAATCGGAGAAATAACGCGCCTCTACACCCGATTTGCACTCCGTTCTTGTAGAGGTAAATTTTTTAAGCGCCTTGAAAGAGCTTTAAACCTCTCTTGTAGAGGCAGCCCAAGTTAAAGAGCTGTCATGCTGGAATAAACGATGCCCAGAAGCTGGCATAGAATGATTATGAGTTTTACAGCTAGGTTTTTCCATGTTTGCTGAAAATTCTACACACATTTGCAGAGCGCATATCAAGAAACAGTGGCTCAGTTCAGACGACATATTAAGCAACAGAGGGGTAAATAATGTACTGACCATGCGTTAGGCAGGAGGAGCTTCACAGACTACATGCTGCAGCCAGCGCTGCTCGACACTGGCAAACGCCCCGGCTGCTACGAACTTGCGGCGGCCATTTTGGTTGCAGCCTCTCCTCCCTGTGTCCTCCAGCTGTATTCCAGCAGGCACCGTGAGTGCTGCCGGCTGCATAGAGCAGCTGGGGGGGGGGGGGGTTTGGCTGCTTTAGGCAGCAGAACTCTATTCCGAAACGGAATAGTCCATGGAGAGAGGGGGGGCTGAATTCGGACAACACTTTAAACAACGGGGCTTCGGGCTAAACAATGTGCAAGCCCGTAGTTTCGCTCCGTTGTTTAAAGTGCCTGATTAATGTACTGTCAGTTGTGTGTGCGTTGTGTGTTGCCCTCCAGACGACACAATAAGCAACACAACTGAAGATTGTTCCCCCCCTCCTCCGTTGCTTAATATGTCGTCCGAACTCAGCCAGTGTGTAAATACATTACTTTCTTTGGCTGCTGATATATCCTCTTACCGCCACTGAACGAAAAATCTTTAGCCGAGCCAAACAGGCCTTCATTTGAACCCACATCTTCATCAAAAAGGGTTGGCTTGGGCTTGTCTTCTTTGACAGGCGAGGGTGCGGGCTTCTTGATCTTTTTAGATCTACATGTTTAAGTGACAAAAGAGAAATTGAGTAGATAACTTCTAGAACTATTAAGAAAATCCTGTGTACTTGTAGATTGGGAACTTTCAGGGGCGGGGTGGAGGACTTGGGTTGTGGCGTGGGAGAGATTCCCCCACTGCTGCCTAGGGCTGATGGGAATTGCAGTCCAACAACGTTCAGAGGGCAACATGTTCCCCACCCTGATCTAACTCAAGGTGTCCCTGGCTTGAGTGATCAATACCAGGGACTATGCAATAGGTCATGTTAGATGACAACAACCATCTCTTCTAGCCTCTGAACTCCTCTGGCACCGCTGCAGGGCATGGAATGGCAGGCAACAGAAGGTGTTGCTGACACAATCCATCCTAGTCGAATCCACCAGGTCAGAGAACTTGAAATAGTCAGAGAACTTGAAATGTTGCAGTAGCCACACTGTGATCACCTCCTTTACAGGGAGGACAATTGTTTGCAATTGATAGTGAGCATAAGAACATACGAAGAGCCCTACTGGATCAGACTAAGGGTCCAGTACTGTTCATATGGTGGCCTACCAGCTGTCGAGCAGGGACTGACAAGCAGGACACGGTGCAACAGCACCATCCCACCCATGTTCCCCAGCAACTGGTGTATATAGGCTTACTGCCTCTGGTACTGGAAGTAGTGGCTGTGCTACTTCTTCTTTCCTCCACTGGCACTGCTGCAGGGCAGGGAAATGGCAGGCAGGCAGCAGGTGTTGCTGACACAATCCATCTGTATAGTCGAATAACCCACGGGGTCGGCTGTTTTGAAATCTGCTTGAATTCCAAAGAACTCTGGGTACCCAAAAATTTAGATAGAAAAAAGTCCTACAACTTCTAGCATTCTCCAGCCAGCATACTAAGTACAGATTTATGGGAATGGAGTCTCATTCTTTTGAAGTGATCTTAGGAAATCTACATGACCAGTAATGTTGATCACAGAGGATGGCTGGCTGGGGAATGCTGGAGTTGTGGGGCTTTTTTTTCTGTCTAAACATGCATAGGATTGCATCCTAACAACATTTTAAACAATTACTGGAGTGTGTGTGTGTCTTTGTGCGTATGGTATTTATAACCATCTTTCTTTCAGCTCATTTCCCTTTACGGACATCAAGACATGAACTGCTCTGTGACCAACATTACCAGCAATGTAGATTTCCTAGGGTCACCTCAAAAGGAGACTCCATTCCCATAAATCTGTATTAAACAAGTTCCTGCCATCACAACCCATTACAACAAAAATATCCATCTGTGGCATCAAACGTACAAATGTGAGAGCATGTCGTATTAAACTTTGAAGTCGGCAGCGCCTGGAAGGTGGTCCTGCTCCAAATAGGGAAGGCTGCTTTGGCAAAATCCCGTAATGGAAATTAAGCTGAGGGAGGGAAATTTGCAGCCAGATGATTGATCAGAAATGCTGCTGTGCCCAGCATGACGTCATCAGAAAGAGCTGAGAAAGCATAACGTTCCGTGGGAACAGACAGAAGCGTTCCAGGCCTCAGGGGTCACTCAGACTTCTGGGTTATTATTAGCACTGGTCGTAACTTCTCCAAAGCATCCCTTACTTTTAAAGAACTTGAGTCTGCCGAGCGTACTTCAAGTGGTTTGTTGCTGGTGGGCACAATGTGGCTTGGGCCAGCATATCCGCAATGTAATTTCCATCATGACTAGTTCAGTGCTGTTTCGTTCTGGGAGCAAAACACTGCTGGGCTCACAGAACCTATCCATGCAAGATCTCAGAGTTATGTGGAATTAAATCGATCGCTTTAGCCTGAGGACTAGAGGGTATTAGGAACAAGTCCTGAGGCAGCTATTTCAGTAAGCTGTGTAATCTTCCTCTGCTTTGGTGATATCAAAAAAATATGTAGAACTTCTTCCTCTAATCTGTGTTACCTTATACTTCAAGTATTCTCCTACAAAACAGATGAATACTGATTTCCCACCTTCTCCCGCACTGTGTTTCTTCCTTCCACTGTTCTGTGTATAGGAACTAAATACAGATCATGGTCAGTTCACAGAACAACTCAAATGTCTTCTGACAAGAAAACCTTTGCACAAGTCATAACCATAGTGGGAGAAGTGAGTTTGCCAAAGGAGTGATGTATTAGACCACTAGGTAAATGGAGTCAACAATTTATCGTGACATTGCTTTAAATTTGATAAAGCTTTAATTAAGCAAATTAAGCAACGTATTAAAACAATTTGGTTAATTAAGATTATTAGAAATTAGGACTGCAACATTGACCAAACTATCTATTTATTTATGTATTTATTTGCAAAAAACTTGTATACCATTCCATATCTGAAACAGCTTCCGGAGCGGTGAACATAAGAAGTGAAACGGTAAAGGACACAAAGATTAAAACACCATTAAAATTATACTTTTTAAAAAACAGAATGCCAATAAAAACGTGGCTGTTGGTTAAGGAAAGCTTCCTGGAATAGAGCTGTTTTCAGGAGGCACGGGAAACAGCACAGTGTTGGCGCCTGCCTGACCTCCAGGGGCAGGGAGTTCCAAAGAAAGGGGGCCAACACGCTAAAGGCTCCTCCTGGTGGACTGCAATCGGGCCATGCATCAATGTGGAACCACCAGGAGCATGTCCTCTGATGACAATGACAGTTCTGAGGCTCGTTTAAAGTGAGGAGGCTCCATCCAACATCATGTGAGTGGAATTTCCCCATGTTCTCCTTCCCCTTGCACCCCCCACCATGCACTACAAATCTGCTCCATAGGATTCTCAACCCTCCAAAGCAGATGCAGGGGCATGGGGGGCATCTACAGGGATGATGGGGGATCTATTCCACCAGCAGCCAACACTTTGCCTCCAAAGGCCATTCTACACAAGGCTATTCATCCGCTGCATCTACTTTTGGTTTCATTGCAGAATTGGGATCCGAGCTCTACATGAGGATTTCCTTTCTTGGTTTCAGCTGCGTAACCTCTAAGTGGCACTGTAGTATAACAGAATAGCACAAATAACAAGAGGACATTGCACTTTCTTTCACCATCAGAAATAGTACCTCATTTTCTCTGCTGAGAAAAGTGCTGTTTATAAACAGAAGCAAAACTGGAGGGTCACAGTATCGCCTAAAGAACCCATAAACAACTGTGAGTAGGGAATGACAAGCACACACCAAATGGTGTATAAAAACTCCAAGACTCTTCTGAATGTTTTTTTAAAAATCAAGGGAAGCCATGTTTGCACCATTTGTCAGTGTTTTTTCACCTAAGCATTTCCACCAGGAAATGGGAGATCACAAGGGCCTATGGGTGATCTCTTTTCTGATGAAAGGGACACCTGGGGGAAATGGAACAAATCTCTCTTTTGCTTCTTTGTGTTTGCTGTTGCTCTCCCCCACTAGGAAAGGGGGCATTGCCCTTAAATCCTCTACAATGTTACAGGGAGGAAGTGGAGTGTGCCCTTTTTGTATTTCTTTTAGCCCTGCCAATGCCAACAGGGCTCCAAAGAGCATGAAAAAGGCAGTGCCTGCTCTCACTCTTTTTGGCATAGCCACGTAAGAACAGAGGGAAGAGAGATGCAATTGGCGGAGTAGGAAAGGGGTGGCGATGTTGTGTAATGCTGGCTTGAAAGGAGTGTGCAATCATTTGTCACTAGCCTTGCCTTGCCTTACACAGCAGCCATTTTGTGGCGGTGCCCACAATAGTTTCTCAAATTGCCAAATGTGTCACGGGTCCAAAAAGGTTGCCTGAATCATCATTTAATCAAACTATAATGTCCATTTGGAGTCCGCTCAAAGTAGAGCCTTTAGTACACTGGCTCACTCTCAGTGGATGTCAGGCAGGCGCCAATGCTGCTTTGCTTTTGGCATCTGCTGAAGACATTTTTATTTAAACAAGCTTCCCCAGAAAGACCGGCCAAGGTTTGATTGGTATAACTTGATTTTAAATATTTTTATTCTGTTGTTTCTTTACTGTTCACCGCCCGTGAATCATTTTTAGCTATAGAACGGTTTATAAATTTTATAAAATAAATAAATAAATAAGTCCTACCAACAGTAAAACTGTCATAGGACTTTCAGTGCAGTCCTACACATATTTACACAGAAGTCCCACAGAAGTTCAATGACGATTACCTCCAAACAAAAGTCACATCGGAATAGGATGGCCTTTGTGGTGGAAGGGGCTATGGCTTAGTGGTAGAGCGCCTGATTTGCATGCAGAAGGGCCCAGGATTGATCCCCAGCACCTCCAGGTAGAGCTGGAAAAAGTCCTGCCTGGGACCTGGAGAGCCGCAGCCAGTCAGTGTTGACAATACTGAGCTAGATGGATTAATGTCTGACTCAGTATAAGGTTGCTTGCTATGTTTTTATGTGTGGTGTTTTGTTTTGTTTTGTTTTATAATAGTTTGTTTGATACTAGCCCTGTGTAAGCAATGCTCTAAATCATGTAGGAAGAGAGGGTGGGGTTGGATGTGCAAGCTCTACCCCCAACATCCCTGTCGACTCCACTCCTGACTGGAGACCCCAAGCACATCCAGCTGAACATGATTACAAACCACTCTGTGTTATTAGGATTCCTAATTGTGGGGAAACATCTAAGCACATTTAATTGAACGCACTTCGAATCTCCCTCCAGAATGCCAGCATGCATAGCCCCGTATCCTCTTTGCATGTTATTTCCACATAGTTTGGAGTAATGCCCAAATAAAGTTAGAGTGCCATTATGGTAGACAAGCCACAAGTGCAAGGGTCTCCAAATGTTTTGGGTCAGTGGGCTCATTTGGAATTTTGAGAGAGTATTGTGGGCGTTCTCACAAAATGGTTGCCATGGGGGATTGTTCATTCACAAAATGGCTACCATGGTGGGCGTAGCTCACAAACACCTATTTCCTAGAGGGCAGACTGGGCATCAAAACACCAACAATTCTTTTGAACCCACAGTTTTCTATTCCAGGACCCATTTCAGAAGGCAAACTGATGAGGCCCACAGGTAGGTAATTTGGCCAAGAAACAAGGCAGAAATGGGGCCAGAATCCCAAATGCCAAACCACGTATTTGCTCTCACAAAGTAGCAAAAACTTCCCATTTCACAGAAAGCTTGAATCCTTGCCCTGAACTACTTGGATGGTGTCCCAGCACATGGATAGCACTTGATTACGGGCAAAGAGCCATATTGTTCCAGGAAATGAATCCGGAAAATCTCCTCATACATCCTCAATGAGGAATCTATTGGTCCTTAGCTAGTAAAGATTATTTTATTATTTATTGTGATGTTGATGTTTTATTTATTATGTACAATTTGTACAAATCTTGGTTTCTTGTTTATGAAAATTTAATCAATCCAATGACTCAAACTCTGATGATTCATTAAAACGTCTTTATTTGAGCAACAGACCTATCAGAAATAATAGCTGACTGAGCTCCAAAGAGCTGCCAAGCGGATGCAAAGGCTATACTAGCCTGGAAGAGGTTGCTCTGATGTGGTAGCTTTTTGTTTTTACCTTTTCTATTTTGAACAGCAGATCCCCGTGCCAAATCAGATTGCTTTTGACACTCCACTCAGGTCCATGTACAGCTTACCAAGCCGGGGGTGGGAGGAGAGAAAGCAGCTGCACCATGACATACAAATCTAACACTGCTCTATCCTCAAACTTATGAAACTAGTCCCACGGTTCTTTGAACCTCAGCCTAGGTTTGCAAAATATCTGACGTTTTAAAAGGAAAGGACAAACTTTTTCTCTTAAATCTTTTCTGTACTTAGATTGGATCAGACAGACTTAGTTACAATTTTGGTGAGTGAGTATAAGAGAAAAGGGAGGGACGGAAGGAAGGAAAACATAATACCCTATTAAAAATTCAGATAATGCATAGTTGTGTCAAGGCACCAGTTTCACTTATTTTACATTAAGAAATCTAGGACTAAGGGAAAATATAGCTTACTAAGGTTGTAATCCTAAACATACTTAGTTGGAAGTAAGGCAAAGTGAGAGGCAATGTGGTGCATTGGTTAAAGTTTTGGACTGGGACTTGGCAGACATGAGTTCTAGTCCCCCTCGGCCATGAAGTCACTAGGTGAGGTTGGGCCAGTCACTGAAGCTCAGCCTAACCTACCTCACAGGTTTGTTGTGAGATAAAGTGGAGAGGGAGGAGGAAGAGGAACTGCCTTGGGTTCCTTGTAAGAGGAAAAGAAACAGGATACAAATGTAATAATACATAAATATAACAATAAATAGCACTAAGCATGGCTTGAATGGGCCTTCATGGTTCCAGTTCTAAGTGCACATTCTAGAGAGCAAGTCATACTAAATTCAGTGCAACCTATTTCCCAGTAAACCAGCAAAAGATTAAATAACAGTTGTCAAAAAAACCCACCTGTGGCCACAATGCTAAAACCATTTCCACCTTCCCTTTCTAAGCAGATCGTAAATGAGTGGAGAGGAGCGTAGGATTTTGCTTCCTGAGCTCTGCACATTCAGTTGAATGTCTGGAAAAGACTCTTACGCATGTATGTTCTTAACTGCACAAAGTTCTTAATTGTGCAAAGAAGCCCCCTCCCCATGCATCCAGCTGAACATGCATAGAGATCCCTTTCAGATTTTCTGCGAAATAAGCGGAGGTCAGGAAGCAGAACTAGCGGGAATGACCCCATCCCCACTCCAGGCATGGAGGAAAAGGTCTGAATAGAGCTTAAGACTAGAATGCTATTCACACTTACTTCACAGCAAGCCCCACTGAACTCAGTGAGGCTTTCTTTCGTGTAAGCATGCACACAATTGTATGCATGGTCCCTGTTCATTGGTGGAAACAAAATGCCCTACTCTAGCAATATTTGTAATGCCACAAAACTTGCTCCGATCTTTATCAAACGTGAAAAACGTTCTAGGACACACTCCAGGCCAACCCAGTATCATGACTCCAAGCCCTTCCATCAGATGCAAGAGAACAAAGAGGTCAAAGCTTTATTCAACAAATAAACATCTCTTCACACCTGATGGGAGTGTGAATGCTAGGAGCTATCCGCTAAGCTTAATTAACCTAACAAAGCTAGGCAGTTGCCTTTAAGCTAAATGGAGAGTTTCTCCCGCAGTCCAACTGGCACTTTACCTCAGGAAGGGCCTTCTTGGAGAGGCCTCTGATGAGTGGCTACCCTAAGAACCACCTCCCACCTCCTCTCAACTCCGCCCACTGGACCCTACAGTGGACTCTGGGATCTGTCAACTCCAAAGTCCCCTCCCTCTCTGAGAGAGGCTGAGTTCCCAAGGTTGGGAAGAGGATGGTCTCTGAGCCTTCAGCATCCTGCCTGATAAGCTCTGAGGAAGATTCATCCTTGACTCCTGAAGAGTCTTGGAGAATCTCCTCCCCCCCACTTCTTGTTTTAGCTGGTATACTTTTGGTCCTGTTCCTTCCTCTTCTTCAGATTCTGAGTCTGATTCAGGCCCAAAACCTCTTCCCCCACACTAGGAAGAACAGGCATGATCCTGACACCCAGCTAGTATGAGAGGAACTAGAGTTCAAGCTCAACTCCAGCTTGGAAATTCCAAAAGATACACTTCACTTTCTCCTAAAATTGTTTTAAACTATTCACACATAAACAATTTTCTACTAGAAATCTGGTGGTGGTGATGATGGGGAAATGTTACAGGCCACATCCTGCCTTAAACCATTTAAACATGATAGCCTTCCAGGAGGCCTGTGTCAGACTTGCATCTGGCACATACAAATCCTTCCCAGGTTATCACAGAATGGTAGAGTTGGAAGGGGCCTATAAGACCACTGAATCCAACCCCCTGCTCAATGCAGGAATCCACCTTAAAGCATATCTGACAGATGGTTGTCCAGCTGCCTCCTGAATGCCTCTAGTGTGGGAGAGCACATGACCTCCCTGGGTAGCTGGCTCCACTGTCGTACTGCTCTAACAGTCAGGAAGTTTTTCCTGATGTGCAGCCAGAATCTGGTTTCCTGTAACTTGAGCCCATTATTCCGTGTCCTGCATTCTGGGATGATCGAGAAGAGATCCTGGCCCTCCTCTGCGTTCATGATCCAGAGTAGGCTTGCAAATAACCACTTGTTGGTGGCAACTAGGACGGAAAGCTTTTATAAATGGGTAGAAAATTTGCCCCATCAATGCAAGTGAGGAAGACAGTCTTGTAGTTTTATGGGCTTGTTTGCAAGGCACTGAAGATCATGTGGAAACTAGGAATCCTAGACACAGGGAGCCGGATGATAAATGTTCAAACTTGCTTGGTATATTATTTCCTAATATCTTCAGTAAGGGTGAGTGCAAACATTCATGACCAGGATTCTGCTAACCTACATACACTGTCTTCCATGAATAAGCCCTTTTTAAAAACCAAGCCAGTTATTCAATTAAACTCATTAAAGGCTCAGAAAAACAGGCATCTGAAATCCACCCCCATTAACGCTTCCTATTGTCAACGAAACAGCTCTGTGAATCAAATGATTCAACGTTTCCTGTTCCTCTGGTGGAGGCCTGGGAGCTGAGCGATGAGGTAATGCTCATTTTGAATTGAGGGGTTGAGTCATCCTATTATTATAAAGCTCTTAAGACAAAAGATGTGGAAAGCTGCCCCCTTTAGCTCCGTTCCAAAGCTGGAGAATGAAGAAGGCTTGGACTGCATTGAGCTGTAGTGTGAACCCTTTATGGTTTTTAAAAACAACCTGGACTATTTCTCACAAACTCACGGCCAGCCCAAGACATTTTGCTGCCTGGGGCAGAGAAACAAAGGGTGCCTGCCCAACTCGCCCACCCAAAGCCAGCCAAATTATTTTGACACATGAGGCAGGAAACCCTGCAAGCACCTCTCCCCATCCCTGGCAGAAAAAAAACACACAACAAATTAAACAATTAACCATTTGCTGCCCCTTTATGATACCCTGATCCTGCTGACTGAGGCAGCTGCCTCACTCTGCCTCATAGTAGGGCCAGCCCTGCACAAATGGCAGATGAGCAGGTAAACCTGTATCTGGACTGTGCTACTTCAGAATGCTAACGGGGATTCACATGACTGAATGATCCTCCATTCCCCCTGCCCTCTCAAAAACAAAAAACAAAACGAACGGCACTCCACATTTAAAAAACAAAACAAAAACTAGGTATCACAGAAGGATTTAAGTCTAGCTTTCTCCTTGATGTGCCAGATTATTCACAGAAGAGCATTCCATCATGTCAGCCCCTGTAACCAGCAGGTTGAAGTGCTACAGGTTAACCGTTCCCTCTGCTCCATGCGCTGGGGGGAGAAAGGCCTCAGCAATTTTCTATATATCATTATCTGACTCAGTGCAACACTTCGCAAAGCTGTTGGCAAGGTCATTCGTGCAGGCTTCATCTAACCTTCAAGTCATCTGGTTTCCCACACAGCTGCAAAGGACTGTGTTTATAAAAATGCATGATTGCTGCTACATATATTATGAAAAGAGGCGGAGTGGCAACAGAGACAGCTGCAGACCCTAAGCTACTACTAAGTGGCAATACTGGCCTAGTCTATGGAAACAGATGATGTGCTAAAACTGTTTCTGAGTTATGCCACTACAGGCTGCAGGTGAGCAGTTACCTGAGTGAATATCCCCTTCCCCATATAAAAAAAATCCCACCTTGCACATAGAAAATTAGATCTCAAGGAAAAATTTCTATTAGACTAGACTTTTCCCAGGCATATTCGTTTTCAATCTGAAAGAACATCTCTGTTGGGTGGGCGGGGCAAGGAGTGTTTGTATAGACGACTTCCCTTCCACTAATACCTTGCAGTTCAAAGCAGTACAGTCTAGGACAGGTTTTTTCCACTTAATGTACTCTTTGTATGTAGACCAGCTGTGCTTCCAGGTATGATCTTCGCCCTGACTCATTCATGACATTGTTGTCTTCCCCATATAGCCCTCCCGTGTTTTCTCATCACTTCTTCGTCTTTTTTTTTTACTGTGGAAAAACCCTATTAAGGAAGAAAAGATGGAATGGCTGCACAGTTCCTTCTGATTGCTAGCGCTAGGAGCCCTCCGTCTGGAAGCAGCCAGCCCATATTTCTTTGGAGAGACAGCATGGCCCACATGGGCACAACAATATTACCTTGAAGAAGGAACTATCAGCCTCGGTTTTCTAGCCTGTAAAATGGGAATGGTAGCCACCTACCTCTGAGAGTCGTTACAAGGATGAACATTAGAAAAGCAGTGAAGCATTTTGCCAAAAAGTTCTATATAAATGCATGATAGTACAGCATCACAATTTGGATAGCATCCGGCCCTCTTACAAAGCAGAATGCTACCTTGAGAAACTAACTATTTCTCACCTGGGAAGAGATCCTACGATTGGATGCTCAATAACATTAAGGAGACAAAGGGGTTGTTGTACCAGACACAGTCACAAAGTGTTTTCCCCACCCCCCACCCCCACTATGGTTTTGAAATTACTGCTATGGGAATGCATGTTGGGCAGACCCTGAATGACAAAACAAGACTAGCTGAGTGTGGGAGTCAGACAGTTCATATGGAAAACTGTCTGAATAGAATTAACCATTGCAGCGCTAGACTCAATGCACCTTCAGACCGCTCCAGAGGGGCTTTTTCTTCGCTCCTATGTCCTAATCATGTAGCCGGTGAGAAATAGCTTGTCCTCGGAAAATTATTGGCGTTATTGAAACAAACGTGGATACTGATGTTCTGTTTACAACTCCTCAGATGTCTTTCTATTTGCAATCTTCAGCATCCATACACAGACGCACAACCAGTTCGCTACTGATGATAGAAAAAAGAAAGCGAGAGGAAGAAAGAAACGCAGACAGAAAACATCTTTCCAGCCTCCGCCTCAAATACACAAAACGGCCATGGAGAGGGCTGCACATGCTGTTCCGCTGTCTAGACAAGAACAGAAGTAAGCACAAAAGAAAAGGGGGAGGAAATACTTACAACTACCTTGCAACTATCCGTGAAGATTCTTAAAGAACACATTTACATTATACAGGAGATAAGCCACCTGAGAAAGTCTCTGCAAAAAAACTACTTTCACAATATAATTTTATTGTTATTATATGCCTGCCTGATAAAAGAATACTGCTGTGCTTGGGAAGGAGGGAAACCAGGCTGGTGCATTGCGGTGTGGATGGAAGTTGTCATCTGAAACTGGTGGCTTTGACAAACAGCTGGGACTAGAAGCAAGACTAGGCTCTTGTGAAGGGCCAAGCATTCTTCCAGGCCTTAGCTCACTCAGCCTTCCCCAACCTGCCGCCCTCCAGATGTGTTGCAATGCAACTCTCGTGATTCCTAGGCAGCATGGCCAGTTCCACACAGCTAGTTCCAGCTTGGGAGCTCCTACTGGAAAAGTAGGAAAGGAGTACAGGCATGTGGAAGGGTGGGGTAGGAAAATGTGCATGCTCTGCCCTGGAAGGACAGAAAGAGGAGGAGGAGGAGTGCAAGGGCAGAGCTAAGGAGAGGGCAGAGAGGGGAGAGATCACAGGTAGACAACATGTGGCCCTATTTTATTTTGTACTACAAAGGTGTTATTAAAAGCAAGGCTTTCTGCCAAAATTTGGTGACAAACCACTACAGAGGCTAACAGCAAACAAATTTAGCTCGCCATTCGAAATCCCCTGCAGCTATGGAGGCAAACCTAAACTTTGAAAAACTTTCTCCCCCTTTTTCAGCGGCATGGCGGCAGTAGCAGTGGGCAGGTCACTCACAGCCGGTCGTGGGGGGAATGGCCCTCTACCCCAGGGAGAGATGTAAAAAACTCAACCTGGTTCAAAGACAAGCACAGCAAGCCAGGATAAATTGGGCTAAACCAAATATTTGAGGACTCTTAACATCCAGTTGTCATCTGCTGGTTAGCAGAGCAGCTAATGTCCAAGCCCCAGAATTGTATTTTGACACCTGAACATTGCCATGAAATCACTTGGAACTTGCTGCCGTCCCTTTTGAGCAGTAGGGCAAGGAGGCCTTCCACATAAAGAAATTAGGAATTAGATTCAGTTCTGATAGAGAATGGGATTCAAGGAGGCATTCAAGAACACGCAACTGCTTGGGTGTGATTGGCACGGGCCACAGCTCCTCACACTGTATCAAAGGCTATTTGCAAAGTTCACCCAGGTTTCAGGAGTGTCTTGACAGGCAAGAAAGAAATGCCGCTGTTGTGTTGGGATGATGGGCCCTGCTCTGGCTATGGAGCTCCCCAAGGGTCTTCTGGAGCCCGGACCAAAACGGCTTGGAAGGAAACAGATCCACCAGAACCTGAGAAACAAGCCTATTGTTTGTTTTGACATTGGGATATTTCTTTTTTCTTTTTTGGGGGGTACTACTTATATTTAGAGTTAGTAGAACATTCAGGAAAATCCATTACCCAATCCAAAAGATCGTTTTCCTATCCAAAAAAGGGCAGGCTCTTCGGTGTATCCGTACAGCTAAGGACAATTGCACAGGAACACAATGCTTTATTTGGCTTCATAGCATAAATAATGATCTAGCTCAGCCTTCTCCGACTTGCCGCTCTCCAGATGCATTGGACAAATGCTCCCAGCAGCCTCCAGCCAGCCATGGCGGTTGCCAGTGGTCGTCCATTACATTTTGAGGGGACCAGATTGGAGAAGGCTGAGCTAGCTTATTGTCTGTGGGTTTGTGAAAAGAAAGGGGGAAAAGAACTTTAAACACCCTCCTGCCTCTCCGGCATTCTGGATTTTAAAACATCAAGGGAACAGTTCCAATTTTTAACAATATAGGAAGTTGTGAAATTAATTGTGTTTAAAATACAGCAAGTTACTAGGGAATCACTTAGGACTAAACCGGACATGGCATAGGAGATCTGTGATTTCTTCTGCTAATCTATTCACATTTTCCTAAAACCTTCTTCTGGAAGGGAGCGAAAGAAGAGTTGGATCAGTGCTGTAGTGCTTTCCCCTTGTGCTAATTTGCTAATGCAAAGCGAAGCCCTGAAGCTGTATTCGTCAAAGAGGGGAACAACGTACAAAGTACAATATAGGCACCTGTACGTTTTCCTCTCCACTGCTGACAACAATGGGCTTGGTGCTGGTGGTGAGAAAATTTGCATCAGGAAATAATTGCAAAGAAAGGGTTAAACCCTTTCCCAGTGCCATGGTCTCTCTCTAAAACAGCTTCGTCTTTTGGGAAAATAAAAAGATATCACGTGCCAAGTTACTCTTGAACATTCAACACATCCACTCTTCTGACAAAAGTACTTTACGGCTTTCTACATTCAGCATCATCCAGTTCTAACTACAACATTCTTATCTAATGGCTTAACGTTAGAAGGCTGCAGGCTCAATACTACCACCTATTTAAATTGTAAAAAAGATAACATGAGTGCTACTTTCTCTCACTTTTTTCCATCTTTCTTTTCTTTCGTTTTCCTGTTTTGCAGTAAGGCAATGAAACAATGCCTTTTGTTTGGAGCAGATTTTGTTTGTTAATGCTGGACGCAGGCTTTGGAGTTACACAGAGCTCTTTGTCAGTCAAGACTCCAGTTGTATAGAGAACACAAAAAACAAAGGGAGGGGGAGGAGAAATGGAGGCACAATCTAGACAAAAGCTAAGAATTCTAAAGCCCAACTGGTTTAATGTTCAACTCCTCTGTAGAAATTGAAGGGGCTAAACCATGCTTAATTTTGGCTAGAATTTGCCTAACTTTTCTCTACGACTATTTATGACATTCTCACATAAATATGCATGGTGTGGAGAAAGTGGATAGGGAAATATTTTTCTCCCTCTCTCATAATACTGGAACCTGGATTCATCCCATGAAGCTGACTGGTCAGAGATCCAGGACAGATCAAAGGAAGTACTTCTTCACACAGTACATAGTCAAATGATGGAATTCACTACCACAAGATGTAGTGATGGCCACCAGTTTGGATGGCTTGGAAAGAGGGTTGGATAAATTCCTGGAGAAGTCTATCAATGGGTACTAGCCCCAATGGCTATATGCTACCTCCAGTATCAGAGGCAGTAAGGCTATGTACACCAGTTGCAGGGGAACATGGGTGGGAGGGTGCTGTTGCACCATGTCCTGCTTGTGGATCCCTGGTTGATAGTTGGTTGGCCACTGTGTGAACAGAATGCTGGACTAGCTGGACCCTTGGTCTGATCCAGCAGGGCTCTTCTTATATTTTTGAGCTCACTTAATCAGTGTGAAGTGGCTGAGGATGCTGTGTGTTCTTATTTTATGTGAATCTGCCTTGTTTCGTACATCAAACCATTCGTTTCATCTAGCTCAGTATTGCTTTCTTTGATTGGCACTGGGCCTCCAAGACAGGCAGATCTGTCTCAGCCCTTCTACTGTAGATCCCTTCAGGGATTGAACCTGAGGCCTTCTGTATGCAAAGTCTATGCTTTTGCCCCTGAGCCATGGCCCTCCCCTTTTCATTTGCTCAACTTGTCTTGTTTAGTGGGCATCAGCTTAGCTACTAGATTTCTGAAAAACATTTCAAAAACATAAATGAGGTTTGAACTAATCTTGCGCATACTGTATATAGCATTAGTGGGCAACCTCTGGCCTGGAAGGTTGCCCATCCAGCCCACTGAGGTTTGGGCTCCTTTCACAAGCACCGCCCCTGGCCTGGAGGCCACCAGGGGAGGATTGGGGGAGAGGAACCCCCTTCTTTTCTCTGATCTGCCCATTTGATGTCATTCAGCCTGTGGAGGACTGGATGGGTGCCATCAGGCCCCCATCCAATTGTGATTGCCCACCCCAGTTGCTGGAGAACTTGAGTGGGAGGGTGCTGTTGCACCCATATCCTGCTTGTGGGTTTCCCACACGAAGCTGTTGGCTCTTGTGTGAACAGAATGCTGGACTAGATGGACCTTTGTTCTGACCCAGCAGGGCTCTTATTATGTTCTCATGTGTTTTAGAAGAATAATATGAAAAGGGCATACTTAAGAACACCAAGTGGATCAACATCATCTTCTTCTTCCTCCTCCTTCTCCTCCACTTCTTTCCCCACTTTAACATCTTTCACTTTCAATGATTTGAACTGGGGAATCACATCGAGCACCTTTTCCTCCCTGAAGAAATCTAAGGCTTCATTTTCTTCCTCCTCTTCTTTATCAGGAAGGTTTTTCACTTTGACATCAACGACGCTCGTGGATCTGGTTCCTGTAAAAGCATGCAATGAAAACAGGATGCAATGATGCAAAACAGCCAACTGTTTTTATTTGCCTACTTCCACCATATTAGCTTCTACGTCCATCTTATTAGCTTCCCTTATATCTGTAAAACCGTTCACCGATGTGCCGTATAGCTCCGTTGGCCTGATAGTTACTTATTGTTGCTTTTGAAAAACTTTGCTGTGGAATTTCAAAAAGTACCATAGACGCACCACAATCAAGCCCTTTGGAGCACCTTAAGAGAAAAAGAATCCTTCTCAGCAAAAATAGCAGAGATAGGCTTTGTTTATCTCCAGTCCAGACACAACAATAACAATGACGTTAAAGCCCAATGTTATGAAGTCAGTTGTGCAAAAGATTAATGACCACTGAGTTTCAACCCTGATTAGAGCCTTTTGCTTCTGTTACTGTCAAATTAACGAGGCATCCAGTCCTTGCTGCCTTGAGGAAAGAAGTATGGCTCAGTGCATTTAAGCCATGCATATCTATGTTGAAGATCTGTGTAGATCCATCACTAGCAATCTTACCATATCAAGAGCCGTGTGTATTCTACAATTCCACCATCACTACGTGCAAGCATTGTATTTGTATTTTGTGAAGAATTCAACATTTTGAGAAGGTTTTTAAACTAAAAACTAAAAATCAAGTTCCTAGTCCATTGTGTGGGCCATACCTAGACTAATCTTAGAAATGTGGTATCTACTGGTTTGGATAAGGGTTTTATGCTCTATATAGCTCCTTCCTCTCTACATGACTACCAGATTTGAAATAAATTATGCAACATAAGAAAATTTATGCAAATTTGTTAAGGCTGCAGACTCCAGATTTTCTTGGAACAGAATTTAGGTTACCTTGGTGCAGAATTCTGATCACCCACATCATCTCTCATATTAATAATTAAGGTCAGCTTTTCTTCTTAGAAAGCAAATAAATGTGTATTTACATATTACATTTTTAAGTTATTTAGACATGAAAACTTAACGCAGACTTGGCCTTAAAAGGTATAGGGGGTAGATGAAATATAGTTCATTTTGCAAAAAAATTCCAAGGTACGAGCCACTGCATATTTGAATACATCACATGGTTTAAGGAGTACATTTTGGAATTACCTAGGAATTCCAGTAATTCAGGGCTTGTTGCTAGATCTGCATCCTTGGAGATGGATCTCATGATCTCATTGAACGCAATTCTTCGTTCCCGAATATCAGATTCTCCAACGAACAGAACTTTCCTGGGCAGCGGTGGCAGAGAGGTTTGTGGATGCCGTGTGGCCAGTCTTTGATAAAACTCATCAATCTCACTGTACTTCTTAGAAACCTATGATAACACAGGCAGAGTATTTCCTTTTCTTAAACAGCAGATAAAACAAAGCACATCATGGAGCAGTTAGTTCTTCTTGATTCTGGAGTAAAATACATGGCAGTCAGATGTTTTGCCATCATATAGTTTTATTGTGATCTTAGCAAGTTGCAGAGCTACAAATTGGTGCCCCAAAAGCAGTGTTTCTGTTTCCCAGATCCCTTGTCCCATAGGCCAAGAGGATGAGGTAGATGCCATCTGGTATTCTGCTATTCCAGTATAGTAAAATATTTAGAGAGTTGGGCTTTAGTTTGGAAGACCAGCACTGGCACCACTGCCTGGTATCCTTGGGCAGCTGCCAGGCCCCCCATGTTCTAGCAAGGTCCACCTACCTTTCCCCCCCCCCTTGCCTCCAAAGCAATTTAAGACAGATTCCTCTTCCCAAGTAGGCAGGATCCACCTCCTTTTTTCTGGCTCTAAGCAATGCCAGCCAGCTTGATCTAGCCATACTTTTAATTTCCCACAGTGCCCCTGACCCAGCATGGCTCTGAGGCACTGTGGGAAATTTTAAGAATGGCTAATAGGCCCAGCCACCCAGGGCTGCTTGGAGCATTGCCATCACAGATTAGGTAAGCCTCCCAGGGCCTGCTGATAGAAGAGGGGGCTCATCAGAAAGCCCCCTTCAAACCTGGAGTCGGCCTGTGGAAAACACAAGATCTGATCAAATCCCTGCTCTGCCATGAAGCTTGGGAACTGGCTTTGGGCAACTCTTACAAATTAAAGAAGAGTTCAGCATTCTAATTCCAGCCTCAACCATACAGATGCTTCTAGGAAGCCCACAAGTTAGGCATGAAAGCAACAGAGACTCCCCTTCCCTCCCTTTGCCCAGTATCTGGAATTCAGAGGTGTGTAAGAATAATTGGGGGGAGGCATTCTAAGAAATGGGGAATTAGTCCAAAGTACAATTGAAGGGAAATTGGGATGAAAGAATTAGAAAAGCTATAATGTAAAGCAAAGAACGAAGAGTTGTTCAATACCGATCTACAGATTGGAACAGATGGGAGAGATTGTCTGCAAACAAAATCAAAGTAGCCAAACCCAGAGGGGAGTATCTAATACTGCTGCTTCAATTGTGCTTGTCCTGTAGCGCTCGTACAACAGAAATGCTAGCGGCTCAAAAAGCAACCCCGGAAACAAGCAGAAACCCAGGTCTATGAATCAGGTCAGGTCAAGCGGAGCATCCTTCTGAAAGTCCGGCTGACCAGCCCAGTTCCAGAAATTAGCACTTCTGCTTGTTTCTGGATGGGTGTTTTTTTTATCCTCTAGCTCTTGTTGCGCTAGCGGTGGGTCCCAATGGTAGCAGGCGAACGTAAATACCATCCATAGCCTTGAGAGTGTGAGCATGCTGGGCAGGTGGAGAAAAACAGAATAAAACTGCAAAACAGGCAACAGCAAAAAAAAAAAAAAAACAACAACAACCACGTAACACACAAAAACAGGAGGACTCTTCTCTGGCAAGGAATTGAGGGTGAGCCACATTGATGAGAGCATGCCATGGAGACGAGATGCAGAGAAAGCGGCTGTGAGGGATTGTATTGCTCCACCTGAAGATGATTCTGGTGTTCCAGAAATGGTGCAACGCCAGCACGGGCAGCGAGTCCAAGCGGCAGAGGCTATTATATAAACAGTGCAGGGAGATCAGAGGGGGAGGCAGGGAAGGAAGAAAGCAGGAGGTTTGTGTTATGAAAAATAAGGAGGGCCGAGGCACACTTTGTTTCTCGGGGATTGGGGGTGGTTACAGAGCCGGGAGATAAGATTTCTTGAGCTGAAGAGGAGGAACGGTGAAAACATTGACATGGTGAGTTAGTCCTCTCTAAGCCAAGAGCCAGACTGAAGTTCAGTAGGTCATCCCTAATAAGTGTTGCGAGTTGAAGCAGCAGGCCAAGAGGGAAGAATCTGGACAGAGGCAAGACGGAAGACAAAAGTGTGTGCAAGGGTCAGGAAGAACAGGATTTGGGATGCAAAATGAGCTCCCCACTTCCTGCCCCACAACCAGAAGCAAGCAGGAAGAAGAACTTAGAAGCAAATGTGAAATGGGGCCAATCTATCAACTGTTTCTGTTTCACAAAAAGGCCATTTCTTGGCTAAGCAACAATATTCCGAAGAAGACAGAAATCCAAGCCAAAGTAGCGTTTAAAACTTCATCTCATCTTGTATATTAGGATTTGGCTTAATCGGTTTCTCTACATGTGTCAAACAAACAAACAAACATCAACACTCAGTTTAAAATGCTGCATAGCAGCCAATCTGCATTTAGCCTTCCTACCGATTCACAAAATAAAAATATTTCACAATATTACGATTCTCTCCTTCATCCACATTAGATGTAGACAGGGGACCCAATGATTTCAAATGGGAACATATTGCATAAGCCAGCACGAACTGTCAGCTATTATGTCTCCTGCTTGAAAACACTCTTTCAGACTGTGCAGGCAAGGAGGAGGAGGAGGAGGAGGAGGAGGAGGAGGAGGAGGAGGAGGAGGAGGCAATGTGCAGGTTAAAAATGGTGTTCAAGCGCCCTCTTCTGGAATTCCCCGTTGCAGGCCACTCAAAAGTCATCAGGTCACCAAAGTGCCCTCTCACTTCTTGAGCCCCCTCCACAAGAATGCGCCTTTGCGCCTGGTTCCGCGATTATGCGCATTATCGCGGAGGCGCATTTACTCACAATCCCTCTGCACGGGAGGCGGCGAGAAGCGGCGAAGCGCATTAAAAGATGCCCAAAAAGCGCTTTCCAGGTAGTTAATGCGCATAATCGCTTGTTCACACAGCGAAAATGCGCTTTAACGGCCGGAGCAAAATAAAAGTCGCTATTTAACGCGCGTTCGAAAATGCGCATTATCGGGGAGATAACGCGCCTGTACGCCCGTTTTGCGCTCCGCTCGTGTGTAGGTAAAATTTATAATGAGCCTTCAAGGCTCATTAAACGCCCCGTGTGGAGGAGGCCTTGGACTGACTTCTTGGGAGAGTATCACGGGCCTCTGAGGGTACGGAACCCAAAAAGGCCTGGTGGGTTTGCAGAAGCTTGCACCTTGGGTTCCAATCCTACCGCTCTACTTTTCTAGGAAATCAAACTCCATCAAGTGCCCAGACCTTTCAAAACCCCTCTCATCCGCATCACACAATCAAATGTCTATTAGTTATCCAGAAAGTATTTAAAAAGTGTGCATGGGGGTGGGGAAGGTTAGGACGGAGATAGGAGATGGGTTCTACTGATGTTAGAGACCTCCAGCTTTGCAAAATAAATAAATAAAAGAAGGGGTCCAAATGATCTCCTGTATCACCTCCGAACACGTGGTAACTGAGGACTGGGAAAGGCATGCTGCCTGCACAGTGCCAGGAAATTGCTTGGCAGCTTCTTGCTTTCCCTTGCCTAACTCTTTGGCTCAATTCGGACAACACAATAAACAACTGGTGTGGGGGAAACAATCGTCAGTTGTTTTGACTATCGTGTTATCCGAATGCTGCCATAGTCAACTCAGTGCTGATCCTAATCCACACCACAGTTGATTATTTATTTCCATGTTGTGTGGGGAGTACCCCCTAGATGAACAACTGTAAAGTTGATTATTACCCCACCATTGACTATCGTGTCGTCCGAATTGAGCCTATATGTGTGAAGGGAGGAGAGCCCAAGACACGCCTCAGAAGGTGGAGGACTCTTCTTTGTAAGAGGTTCTTAAGCCAAGGCTGGAAGGAAGGAAACTGCAACAGCGGATGTCCTGCGTCGGCAGCAGATGGAACCAGACGCCACTTGAGGTCCCTTCCCACTGTGTGATTCTGTGAAGCACCCACAATTGCTCCGGGGTGAAAGGAGGCTAAGCTTTGACGGAACACAGGAAGAATGTTATCGGGCTGAACCTATTCCCACAATGCCAAAAGTACAGAAACTCTTTCACCCAGAGGGCTACATTCCACTTCAGAGAAGGTCTCGGGGGTGGGGGGTGGGAGCACATCCAAGTGGTGGGCAAGGCTAAGGTGAAAGGGGTGGAGCCGAAATACTAAAAATACAAGCTTAAAGTTCTTACTGCCAGTAACTAAGCATTCCAACCTTTTAGAATGGTGGAAAAACTGCGCAAAAGCCAGAAAACCATCAAACAATTGGTGGGTGAGGGAATGGGGATGCAGCCATCTGGAGGGGCCTAGAGGACGGGATTAGGACCCCAGGACAGCTGGATTTGGCTTCCAGGCCCAAGATTCTGCACCACTGCACTATGGCAACCAAAGCCACCACTGTGTTCACCTTTGCACCAGAGGGTTAGTTGAGCATTTCTGCAACCCAAGGGGAAGGAGTTAGGGATCAGTTCAGAATGGGGGGGAAGCAAGTTAGCCTGCTACTCTGCATTCAAACACACTGTCCCAAACGAATCTCCTTTTGGGATAGGAGTTCGCTGAAATACTTAGCAGATTCCCACCACTAAGACATCCATCGACTGAGGGGATTGCTCAAGTATCCCTCCTGTACAGGATTAACAGGCAACAGAAGAGGAGGAGGGGGGATTTAGGGGCCAAGTTAACAAGAGACAAGGGAAGGAAAGGGGGGGCTTCAGTATGTGTGATTATGCATGTGTGCAAAAACAGACGTGTGTGTGTGAAAAAGAGAAGGGGGTGAGGAAGAACAAAAATCTGCAGTTTCTTATCAGGCCTTCACTTGTACTTTAATATTTAAATCTCCTTACCTGTCTCAAATTAATTATGGTCCTGTGCTTATTTTAACTGAGAAAATGTTTTTAGGTTTAAAATTGTAACAGTTGGGATTTTACCAAGTGTGTTGTCGTGTGTGTGTGTGCACAGGCGTATATGTATACATTCACACAGATTTCAGTACAGGATGAGTACTCAGCAAAGTGGAGCTGGTAAAATCAGTTTTAAACAGCTTTGGATACTTCAACAGGTCATGGTGAAATCAAATACGTTTCACTGTACAACTATTTTAATTTTTTTAAAAAAATTAACACATCTCACATAATCCCTCCCAATCAATATATTTCCTTCCTCTCCCCCCACAAAGTTCTACAAAAAGTTCTCAGCCCAAAACTTTGTAATATTAGTTGCACATGGCAAAACTATTTAAGGTATTTGACCATGTCAGTGCTTCAGTGACCCAAAAAATATTTCACTGGATAAAAACACCATTCCTACAGAGTGGAATGTTTTAATTCATGATTTCCTTAGAAAGTGATGGAAATCAAAGCAGCAAGAGCGTCTAATAAGGTACCATGAGTAACATAGCACGGCTTAATGAACAATATGCAGCTGAAGAAAACTTCCCAGAACTCAGACTTTACCCTGAAGAGGCACAAGGATTATTCACAAACATTAACCCCACTTGATGACATCAAGTGACAATTTCCATGTGAGAAGGAGCCATGATAAATCATTCTCCTCATGTTACCTCAATTGCAAAACTTTTCACACATTCAGACATTCAGACATGAGTTGCCTTCAGTGTTATATCTGTGACAATCCATTCACACATACGAACCACAATCTGACGTTGCAGTGGTCAAGCAATGGGCACAAATGCATGAACCAATCCACAACGATCCATTAAACAAAAGGCCAAAGAAAGCAATAGTTCCCACAACTTGAACACTCAAGGTCAAAGTCTTCCTTTGCCTTCTAAAATGGAGTGCTTCCTTCATATATTGGGTCTACTAATGCAATATTTATATGCATTCATAAAAACAAGGGTATCTGTATAAATGGCAGATTTCTTCAAAGCCATCTCATTCAAATATTTTCTATTTCCAGCCCAATATACGCACTTTTCAGCAGGGAGTACATATGACAAAAATGAATGTGTCAGAAGACATAGCAAACTCATAGCAGGGGTCAAGCATCCAAAAATTGAAGTGACTACAATTTTCAGCATGGGAGATTGGGTACATATTTGTTCTATTGGTCCCAGTGGATAGTAGATGCAAAATACTTAAGGTGACTTTTTGATTGAACCAATTGCCATAGCACAAGAGTATACAATCTGTCAATACAATCTGGGCTATACGATTTCAGCCTGTACACTGGGAATCACATAACGTACATCATGGCCTAATCATAATCATTAGCTACGTGACATATAAAGTCAGGAATGGATTTATCTTCTATAAGAATACAGTAGGGATGTGTATCGTATTGTTAAAATGTACGATAACGATTCGATAAGGTCATTATAGTGCATGTGTTTAACAATAACGATACGATAGGAAAACTTACGATAATCATCGGAGAAGATATTTTTCGGGCGATTTTATCGTTTTATTGGACTGCCATATAAATATACCTATAACTTCTGTATTTTAAAAGTTAGAGGCTTGAAACTTGGTCACAGTGCTTATAGGGTATGCCTAAGTATGTGTATGAAATTTGAGATCGATCCCTCCAACCCTTGATTTTATATGATTTTTTTAAAGATCGTTTCCGTTCTGACAGATCAGAATGACAGCTCGCCACGTGTGTTCTTTCAGACCTGTCAGAACGGAAACGATCTTTTAAAAATTCATATAAAATTGAGAGTTGGACAGATCGATCTCAAATTTCATACACATACTTAGGCATATCCCATAAGCACTGAGACCAAGTTTCAAGCCTCTAACTTTTAAAATACAGAAGTTATAGCCATTTTTTTCTTTAAAAATAGGGATGCAAAAAATATCGTTTTTTCACTATAATTATCATGAAGATGATACAGTTCACCTACGACATGAAGACGATAATTTCTTTGGTCCGAAATGACGATAACGATAAACGACGATATTTTTTAGCGTGCACACCCCTAGAATACAGTAGCGTAAGGCTTATTACTCAAGATCTTCCAAACTGGAGCTTAAGCAGTGTAGACATGTGAAACATTTATAAACTTCGAAAAAGTTCAAAGCTCGAGCTTTGGGCAGCTTGGGAAGGAAGAAGGGAGAGGGATGAGGCAAAGGGAAGGTTAATACATATGCCCTAAACTGTGCATGTAATGTAACATGTGACACAGTATGTATATATGTACATACCAATGCTTACTCCTGTGGGCTTTTAGAGTGCTGGGCCAATGAAAGGACAGGCACATAATGTTGGGAAAGGGACTGAAGAAAAGTCAGTCGGTGATAGTTAGAGTAGGAGAAAGAGAAGCTGAGGAGAAAAAACGGAAAGGACACCAGAGGAAGAAGAAAGGGGAAAAAAATCATATATCAGACTTCAAAAAATGGTAAATTATCTTTTTTAAAAGAATATTGTTTTCATTTTGCCAATTTATTTGTAGTACATTTATTTTAAAAGTGTTAAGTTGTTCCAGTTGCAAGGAAAATAGGCAAACATATTTTTATCCAAGCATTCCTAGACTACTAGCCCCCATGGAGACACAGGATTTGCACTAGGATATTCATAATGTTATTCATTCTCTATCATACACACACACACACACACACACACACTCCAACCAATAAATGTCTGATTACCATAAACTGAATGATATCTTCTGGTTTGTGCTTTGCTGATTTAAATGCAGCCAGCCGGGTAACTACTACAACACTATATTCCACATGACCAGACATCATCTTTCCCCGGATTTCCTGGTACTCTGGGACTGACAGGTCTATCCCAGTGTGGCCATTTTGAAGAGGTCTGCAAATGTAAACACAGAGAGTTCAATCAAAGATTGGCCAAATTTCAATGTTAACAGACTCCCAAAGTCCATACCAGTTTCTGTCCCACAGGCTTTCATGACTGAACTAAAGGTTTAAATCTGTACAATTCAGAGCATGTATCAGCATCAGAGACGTAAAGGGCAACTCTGCTAAACTGGGGTTGTAGGGCAATAAGCTCACCCTAGCACACTTTAAGAGAGGGAAGAAAGCTCAAGGATGCTCACAGATGAGGAAAATCAGTCTCTCCTGTGTTCCATAGTATAAAGAATGTGATGTTTTCCTCCTATTGCATCATTTTTATTACTTTTTATCCCACCCTCCCTCCAAAAAGCTTGTTAGTTGACAAGATCTCCACCCAATTTTACCTCCACCCAACAATTCTGCAACACCAAGATCACCCATTCTTCTCTAATATTTTTGTTATTTTTGGTCTAGGAACAGTGTTTTGCACCCAATCAAGTATTCAGCCCGAACCAATTCTATGCCACCGCAAAGAGGACATTCGTCTGTAGGTGTGAGGTATATCACGTGGTGTGTCCAAAGTTTAGTTTGAGGTGCACACCCCCAGTTCCTTCTTTTCTACATGTTTTGGCTATGTCTCACAATGTCCTGGATCCAAACAAAGCATTGGCAGGACGCGATTCAATGCCATCTCGTGTCTCCTGAAATTGTGTGTGTATGATCTAAGGTGGCTTAATGTGGAGGTAAATAGCCACAGTTCCTTATTTGCTATTACCATGTGTGAGAAGTCTCCTTAACCTTCCCCCTCTCCAAAGTTCTATGGAGATGGGCAACTTGTGGTCCTCCAGATGTTTGGGCCTACAACTCCCATCAACCCTAGCCTGCATAGCCAATGGTATAGGAAGATGGACGCTGTAGGCCAAAATATGTGAAAGGCTGTAATTTGCCCACCCATTCTACAGCTGGTTTGAGTACTGACTATAAAAATGAACTTCCATCACCTAGCTTGAAAGCATGTCCCTTTTTCAATTTCCACTTTAATGTCATTTGTCCTAGCTAAAAAAACCAGCAAATCATGGTTAAGACAACATTACCAAGCACTATTAAGAACTACAAATATTATTCAATGCTGAAAAAAAAACCAGCTGGTATAAAAAAGGAGTTCAGGCTATAATTAATAAATAATATTTTTTTCTTATTATTACGGTCAACAAGACCAGCAAGAGTTCAGGCTATAGCATGTTGGCTCAAGCTCCAGAAAGCCAGGAAACTGGAAGCCACAGGTTGGAGTAAAAAAGGATAAATGTGTCAATTTCCAGCACTGTTTAACTTGTTGTACATGTGGCCATTTTTATTGGATTGGCTTGAAATTTTTACACGGTTGTAGACTATGTCAGGTAGATCATGGATGCCAAGTTTCAAGTTATTAGTTCAACCTCTGTCGTTTTTAAAAGAAGTAGAATTTTGAAGCTTATAATGGCGGAACCTATTTATTTTTGCAACTCACCTTAATTAAGGGAGTCACTCCGGTGCCCTTTTAATACAGGACTATAGATATCAACAGAAAAAGACTGTAAGCTAACCAGAGGGAGAGCACCAAACGCATTCCTCATCCAGGGTGTTATTCATCAAAGGGCCAGCCTTGCCTCTCTGCTCCCATATCCAACACAAGCTCCTTGTCTTTATTTTCAAAACTTTCCATGGCCTTCACCTCCCCCACCTGCCTGTTTTATCTCTCCATCCTTATTTCCCAAAACATGATCCTTGCCTATCATCTTCTCTCTCCCAACTCCACAACTACCCTCTGGCAGTCTCCTGCTCCCCCAATAGATTAGGCCCTACGGAACTTCCTCCCAGAATGCCTATGCAATGCCGCCTCTGCATTTCCTTCAAATCCCTCCTCAAAACCCATCTTTTCTGTGAAGTTATTAGCATCACCCTCATGCCTAATGTAACTAAACCTAAGTCCATGTAATTGAAACATCACATATTATTTTCCCTATTTTCCCTCCTCCATCTGTTGCTTCCCCTTATTTATGTTATTTGTATCCCACCTTTCTGTCAGAAATGGCATTCAAGGTGGCTTACAATCACTAGTTAAAACAACAATAAGCAAATACAATAAAATGCAATTAAAAACACAAGAACAACACAGTAAAAACAGCATCCAGCTCAAAGGCCGCTTGAATAAAGTGGTCTTCGCCTGCTGGTGGAAGGACAGCAGAGGGGGAACAGAGTTACCTCGATCGGCAGGGAGTTCCACAGCCAGGGAGCAGCCACTGAGAAGGCCCAGCTTTGCGTCACTAGACGTGCCTCTGAAGGTGGCGGTCTTGAAAGAAGAGCCTCTCCCAAAGATCTTAAGAACCAGGCAGGCTCATATGAGAAAAGGCAGTCTTTCAGGTAGTCTGACCCCAAACTCTATAGAGCTTTATATGTCATAACCATGAATTCTGCCCAGAAATCGACCAGCAGCCAATGAAGCTGATGTAATAAGACAGTCACATGCCCCCTTTAACAGGACCCAATCAACAGTCTGGCTGCAGCATTCTGGACCAGCTGAACTTTCTGAACAGTTTTCAAAGACGACCCCACGTAGAGTACGCTACAGTAGTCCAAACGGGATGTAACTAAGGCATGTGTGACCATGGCCAGATCAGATGTTTCTAGGAACAGGCGTAGTTGGCGTACTAGACTTAGCTGTGCAAATGCACTCCTGGCCACCATCAAGCCCTGGGCATCCAGGTTCAAGGCTGAGTCCAAGAGTACACACAAACTGTGAGCCTGAGTTTTCAGGGGGAGTGTAACCCCATCCAGCACAGGCTGACCTCCTATTATTCCCTGATCTGCCTTTTGACTACAAATGGGAAGCTCCAGGGGGACAAGAACCTTTTGTCTTGTACTCCATAAAGTCCCTGGAATATTGATGGCCCACTATATTATTATTATTATTATTCCTCTTTCTCATTGTCATGAAACTGACAGTGCAAGTTTACAAATGCCTACTCAGAAATAAGTCCCATTGTAAGCATTGCAACCTGAAGAAAGTATTTTGACTGAAGGAAGCACATAACTGAAGCCATGGAAAGGATTGTCCAATGAGCAGGATATGACCTCACAAACCATTTCAATACAGATTTCAAGGCTGGTGGAAGCAGAGAAGTGTTGTTGTCGGGATTCACAGAAGGATTTTCAGTTAGTTTGTGACACAATGGCTGCCATCCTATACACCAGCCTTCCCTAATTTGGTGCCCTCCAGATGTTTTGAGCTACAACTTCCAACATTCCTGATCATTGGTCATGCTGGCTGGGGCTGATGGGAGTTGAAGTCCAAAAGATCTTGGCAGCACCAGGCTGGGGAAAGCTGCTATACACACTTAGCAGGGAGTACACCCAGACAAACTCAGTGGGACTTGTGTTCAAGACAATTGCACTATAAGGACTGTAAAAAATAGGGTTGCCAACTTTTTTTTTCCTGGAAGGGCCCTTGTGCTCTCCAACACAGCTGCCAGTGAAACAGAAAGCCAGAAGGTGAAGCTTTTCCTAGAACACAGATGCAACACAGGGGTGAGCAACTCTTGGCCCTCAACTCCCAATAGCCTTAGCTATCACAGTCAATGGTGAGGCAAAATGGGAACTGTAGGCCAAAATATCTGGAGTGCCACAAGTTGCCCACCCCAGCTCTTGAATACATTTCCCTTGGTCAAGTAGAAACAGTTAAAGATGCAGGCGCCCTGACAAGAAAAAAAAGGGAGGCAGGGGGGAGAATTATCAACCCTACGCCAACTGCGACAAACTGGACAATTGTCTAAAGGTAGCAGACACAGCTGACGGGACACAGACCTGGGTAATGAGTGAAATGCTTGGCAGAGCAAGCAGCACAGGAAAATGTTGTAGAGGAGAGACAGGATTTCTGGAGATGGCAAATATCCACGGGGTGAGGTTATTAAAGTGTTGGTTATTACCTTTAAAGCCCTACATGGTTTGGGTCTAGGTTACCTGCGGGATCGCCTTCTCCCGTACAATCCGCCCCGCATACTCAGGTCCTCTGGGAAGAACTTACTTCAGTCAGCCAAGACTAAGCTGACAACCATTACCCAGAGGACCTTTTCTTCTGTCGCCCCCAGACTCTGGAACGGCCTGCTGGAGGAGACTCGTCAACTTAACAGTCTTTTAGAATTTAAAAAAGCTATAAAGACTGTTCTCTTTCGGCAGGCATATCCAGTGGAATTTTAGAATGTTTTTAGGATGCTTTATTGCTATTTTAATAATGTGTACCATGTTTTTAATCTGTTTTATGCATTTTATCATATTTTATATTCACTGCTGTTCCCTGCCTCGATCCAAAAGGAGAGGTGGGTAAGTAATAAATATTATTATTATTATTATTATTATTCCAACTGAATAATTTGCTTGCTGGGGGGAGACCCAGAAGGGGGCAGTAAGACCCTGATAGTGGAAGAACCCCACCGCACCAGGAGGGGGCAGATTCCCGAGGGGGGTGATAGGAAGGGATCCCAGGCGGGGCGCGGGGAGTAGAATGGAGGAGGATGGACTCCTTGAGAAGAGGCTGGTCTCCGTGAACGCCACACAGCTGACGCTTGAAGGACGAGAAGGCGGAAGTGCAGCCAGCTGCTCCCAGGGGCGGTGATAGGCCTGGGGCGTGCATGTATCAGATAGGTCCCCTGCCCGGGAAATGGGGGGGGGGGGAGCGGCACAACCAGGCTGCCTTACAGGGAGGAAGGTCTGGCTGGAAGTTGGCTAGCCCAGCGGCGTGTGCGGGAGCAAGTCCTCCTCCCCCAGGGGCAAGACAGCTGACGATGAAACTCGGGGCCGCCCCGCATCCATCCCCCCCTTACCTAGTAGTGACCAACACGGCAGGCCCCGGTCTCTGTTGCATGGTGTTGCCCCTTTCCAAGACCGCCGCTTCCTTGCCTCCCCAGCGACGACGCGCAGGCTCCACTTGCACGCCCTGTGTTGCAAGGCTGGGAGGAGATCCGGGAACGCATGTCACGCGATCCCTTCCGCAGCATTTCCCTTCCAAAGAGCTGCCCTGTCTCTAATCTAACTCTTCCTGCTGGCTGGCTCAGGGAGCCCCAGCCGCCGTCTTCTGCCATTTGGTCATCCAATTAAAAGTTTTGCCTATTTAAAAATTATTGCTTTCGTAGTCGGCAGGATTCGAACCTGCGCGGGGAGACCCCAATGGATTTCTAGTCCATCGCCTTAACCACTCGGCCACGACTACTCCTAGTGGTTAAAGCCTTCTCAGCAAGTATTTAAATTCCTCCTTCTTACCTTTGCTCTTTCTACCTGTCACCTGTCATTTGTCTTCAGGGCCAGTGTTTACATCTTAGGGGAAAGAGAGTGAAAGTGAAAATCTAGTTATCCTAATTGAATGTCTTGATCCATGCTATGCTGTCTCCTTCTAAAAGTGCAATACTAACTGTACTGAGAATAGGGCCTGCTCTTTTGTGCCAGAAACTATTTATACTATAATAGTATAATCGGGTTGCAAACAGCAAATTGTACAGGACCATTTACTATTCTGCCGCAATCATCAACGTTGCTCATGGGGGTACTCACGGGATTCACAAATCCCAAACCCATTGCAATATCGGGTAGTGGCAGACAATACCTTGATCCTAAAAGCTTTGTTACTTTAGGATTGCTGCCTTTGGCTGTAATCTGCAATCTGTTTAAGTGAGTTCGGTCCTCATAAATTATACGGGGTTGCTCCAGACGCCGGCAGAAGTGGATTAGGGATTGCAGATCAAACCAGCTCTCTGAGCGGTTCACATAAGATTAAAACAAAAACAATATACAAAAATTAAAACAGCAACAACGTACAATTTACACACACATTTAAAACTAGGGATGTGCACTGGATCGGACCCGATCCACGATCCGAGTCCGGTCCAGTGGGAAATCGGATAAATTATCCGAAAAAGCTCCGAACCGGTTCGGCGGATCGGTGGATCGGCGGGCGCCCACTGGCGCCCACCGCCGCTTCCATTGGCGGGCGCCAGCGGGCGCCCGCCGATGAAAGTGGACAGCGGGGGGGGGGGGGTAGGAGGGGGGCACTTACCTTCTCGGCCCGGTGGCTCCCGTCCGGCGCCGGCGCCTACTACTACTAGCAGGCTCCGCGGCCTGCTCTAGGGTGGCGCGCCGGGTGATGTCATCACCCGGCGCGCTACTCTAGAGCAGGCCGCGGAGCCTGCTGGAAGTAGTAGGCGCCGGCGCCGGACGGGAGCCGCCGGGCCGGAAAGGTAAGGAGGGGGTGCGTGGAGGGGGGAGGGGGGAGGGGGGCCCTTACCTTTCCGGCCCGGCGGCTCCCGTCCGGCGCCGGCGCCTACTACTCCCAGCAGGCTCCGCGGCCTGCTCTAGGATGGCGCGCCGGGTGATGTCATCACCCGGCGCGCTACTCTAGAGCAGGCCGCGGAGCCTGCTGGAAGTAGTAGGCGCCGGCGCCGGACGGGAGCCGCCGGGCCGGAAAGGTAAGGAGGGGGTGCGTGGAGGGGAGGAGGGGGCGCGCGGAGGGGGGAGGGGGGCCCTTACCTTTCCGGCCCGGCGGCTCCCGTCCGGCGCCGGCGCCTACTACTCCCAGCAGGCTCCGCGGCCTGCTCTAGGATGGCGCGCCGGGTGATGTCATCACCCGGCGCGCTACTCTAGAGTAGGCCGCGGAGCCTGCTGGAAGTAGTAGGCGCCGGCGCCGGACGGGAGCCGCCGGGCCGGAAAGGTAAGGAGGGGGTGCGTGGAGGGGAGGAGGGGGCGCGCGGAGGGGGGAGGGGGGAGGGGGGCCCTTACCTGCCCGGCCCGGCGGCTCCCGTCCGGCGCCGGCGCCTACTACTACCAGCAGGCTCCGCGGCCTGCTCCAGGGTGGCGCGCCGGGTGATGTCATCACCCGGCGCGCTACTCGAGAGTAGGCCGCGGAGCCCGCTGGTAGTAGCCGCCGGCGCAGGACGGGCCGAGAAGGTAAGTGGCGGGGAAGGGGGCTTACCCCCCCCCCGGAGCCGTCCGCTTCTATCCGCTGGCGCCCGCGGGCGCCAGCGGATGGAAGCGGGCGGCCCCAGGGGGGGTAGGGAGCGCGGGGGAGGGGGTTTACCTACCGGGGCCGTCCACAGCGGACGGCCCCGGGGGGGGAGGGAGTTAGGCCCCCCCTTACCCACCCGCCGCCATTTTTTCCTCATAGACTTGCATTGCAATGCAAGTCTATGGGGAAAAAAATGGCGGCCGATCCAATAATTTACGATTTTTGGGTCGGGATCGGACTCGATCCGGTCCGGGGGGCCTCCGATTTTGTCCGAACCGGTCCGGGACAAAATTGGAGGTCCCGATCCGGGTCCCGATCCGATCCGGGGGGTCCGTGCACACCCCTATTTAAAACCACTATAATAACTTTAAAAAGCTATAAGCTTAAAAACAAATCAAACCCAGGCTCATCAGATATTGCTAAATGCCTGAGAGAAGAGGAAAGCCTCGACCTGGCGCCGAAAAGATAACAATGTTGGTACCAGGCAGGCCTTGTCGAGGAGATCATTGCACAATTGGGGGGCTACCACAGAGAAGGCCCAGAGAAGAGTGTAGCGTCAGCCACAAAAAAAAGGCTCCTTGCCTCTAGTTTCAGAAGCTTAGAGGGGGAAACATGCAATTCTATGTGCATTTTACTAGGTCACATTGAATTCAGTGTGTCAAAGTAAACACGCATCCACGTGGGCAGCATGATTGCCAGTAGAGTGGGGTTTATTGATCCGATCAAAGTGTGTGAGTGAGAATCTAGTGAACATTTTAAAGTCCAAACGGGCAAAAATGTAAACAATGTATGTGCTTTTTTTAGGGGGGGGGGATATTTACTTGGATATTCCAAAGAGCCAGGCACTATCACACTTTCTTCCTCTGAATAACTGTCTGGCTTGTTTTCTGGAACAAAATGCATGATGAAACTTAAATAGTTAGTGATACTTCTCTATTTAGGCTGCGAATCAACCTTCTCATTGTGCAACCAGATGCAAGCCCGCCTGTATATTGCACACCGGCGCCCCCTGTGGGACAATGGGCACCGTGCCTAGGATTACTCCTTTCTACAACGTAATCCTACACATTTTTACTTAGAAGCCTTACTTATCCTCTAGCAAGAGTCTTGCTAAACTTGGCACAATTCTTATTCCCAAAGCCTGGAGTATCTGTTGGTGCCAACGCAAGGTGTTCCCCCCCCCCCCCACTAGTTTAATTGCTATGCAAGTGGCGATTTTCCACTTATTGCGCTTCTATGCACTCTATATTTTCACACAATTGCAAATTAATAGTAATTGAAGGGGAACTACCACTCTGGGATGGGTACAAATTCACTGAAGAATTCACTTGAGGTTATTTGAATGAGAAATCAATTGGCTGGCTTTGCCTTCTGTGAAATGTAAATGAATCCTTGTAATTATTTCAAAATGTGCATGTATAGATGAAAATATATGCCGACTTTATGGTGATTTGTGGCCGACGGGCCAGGGCCCTGGATTTTTTAAGCCGCTGGCAAGAGTACTGCTCCCCAGAAAGTGTGTTTAGGATTGCACCTGTACATAGTAGTTCATTCTCCACATGACCCTCAACCTCAGCAGTGACAGAACATTTATCTGATCATGTAATGCTGTGGCAAAGTTATTTGGTTGTGTTTTTATGGGAGAATGATTAACAAGCACCTCATTTTTCCTCACACTTCCATGGCTATCCCTTTATGTTTTCTTTCTCTGCGGCAGTTTTATTACTGGCTAATTTCCTTTGGAAATAAGTTTTTTTTAAAAAAAAAAAAATTGCTGACAGCGTTTCATCTATGCAAGGGGCAGGGGGCAGGCTGGGAATGTCTTTGGGGCAATCTTTCATTAAGTAATTACCTCATTATAATGTTTGTGTGCTTCAAACTTCAGATCCTCCTTCGTTCTCAGGAATATGATTGCAAGCTCCTTCCAAATATCAAAACACAACATTTCTCTGTTTAGATGAATGAGATATAAAGGCTGATCACTTTCATATTGCACCAAAATCTTGGTATTATAGCAGAGGAGTAAGCTAGAATTGGAGCAGTGGTAGCAAAAAGATTTTTAGGATTTACACATTTAACCTGAAAGATCAGGAGGTCACTTTCATAACATGGAAGGCTACACATGAAAACTAATAGATTTGCAGCCAGTAAGGGTTTTCACACATTTGTTTTAATTGCCACTTGGTGACTGACAGCTTTTCTACATGAGGCATTTGTTGTGCACTCCTCATTCCCTATTCACGGTTGTTTACAGGTTCTTTAGATGACCTTGTGATCCTCCAGTTTCACTTCTCTCTGTAAAAAGCGTTTTCCAAGAGTTTTTTTAAGAGCAGGGGAAATGAGGTATTATTTCTGACTGGCGAAAGAAGGAATAATTTCCTCTTGTGTATTTGCACTACTCTGTTATACCACAGTGCCTCCTAGAGGCTATGTAGTGGTAACGCAGGGAAGAAAACACTCCTGTGTAGGGATTGGATGTCAATTCTGTGATGAAAATGAAAGCAGTTGGAGCGGATTAACAATATGGTGTTGAAAAGCCCTGACAGTTGAATGTGTGAACCAACTTAACTAAATCAACTGTTATTTATTTATTTTTTATCAACAAACAAGAAATTGCAGTCCCCAGCGTAAACATTACCAATTTGGTCTTCCCATGTTCTCTGACTGAGGGTCATTTTTCATGGTGCTGTCCATGGCTTGTTACTGAACATTTACCATAGTTTGTTACGGAAATCATTCCCATAGCAAAGTAATGTTTAAGTATCTCTGCTCTGTGCAGTGTAGGGCAGGATATATATAGTGTAAACACGTGGGGTGTTCACATACCAGCTTCTCAAAGTCCTGGGGTTAGTTGATAGCAAAGAATGAATGCTGTATGAATGTGTGCAATAAAGAAGGGGGTAGGCAAAGGGATGCCCATAGGCTACAGTGTGCCCTCAAATACCTTTCTTGGTGCTCTCTGAGGCGCTCTACCCCTCCTATTTTTTTATTAAGACATTTTCTTTCCAGCAGCTGAGATTTCTTTCCAGCAAAGTCAGGGCCTCTGGTTTCTGCCACTTTCATTTCCTATTAATGCTTTGGGGGCATAAGCGGGGCTCAGAAACATGGTGGGTGGCTGCAGGCTGACATTTTCTTCATTTCATTTCATTCATTTCATTTGTTACATTTATATACCGCCCCATAGCCGAAGCTCTCTGGGCAGTTTACAAAATGCAAGTTTATGACAGAAATACCACAACAAATATTCAACAATATACAACAATGTTTAACAATATGCTAAACAACAATACTACAATAATACTCAAAAAAATACTAAATACAAGTTTACTGCAAAACAGAACAAATCAGAAGAATAAAAACAACTTGTTTTCTTTTACAGCATCCCCAGCTATCAAGAAATAGCTGTGTTGTGTGTCATGACTCAGCCCCCTTCCCCTTTGCCTTGTACTCAGTCTTTTGGGTAGGTTACATGTCCTTTGTGACTAGCCATGCCTCCCACAGCAGCCATTTTGTGGTGGTGCCCAGGACAGTTTCTCAAATTGCCAAATGTGCTCACGGGCCCGAAAAGGTTGCCTACCCCTGCAGTAGAGTCACTGAGATGGTACACTGTGAGCCTATCCACATTGCCCTTAAAACGACTTATATTCTGTTTTAAAACGTAGTTTTTGAAGTCGTTTCATTATGTGGTAGGAGTACTTACGTTTCTTAGTGACTGCTTCCTCCGTCCTCAAAGTGTTCACTGGTGTATTACAGGGTTATTTCCTTGACTCTTCTTCTTTCGTTTCTGTTTTGCAGGCTGCTTGAGCTAGGAGACAGAAGTGGGCGGGTCAAGCAGCCTGCAAAATAAAAACGAAAGAAGAAGAGTCAAGGAATTAACCCTGTAATACACCAGTGAACACTTTGAGGACGGAGGAAGCAGTCACTATGAAACGTAAGTACTCCTACCACGTAATGAAACGACTTAAAAAACAACGTTTTTAAAAAGAATGTAAATTGTTTTAAGGGCAAAGTGGATAGGCTCACAGTGGATGACCCAATCAGATAAGTGTTTTCAGCAGACAAGTCAAGGAGGAACTGAGGAATCGACCTAGAGAAATTGACCTAGAATGTATTTATTTTTAACCAAAGAGAGCTAAGCCAAGATTGCAAGCCTTGCTTTCTCTGCCACCTACTGAAAATTACATAGTATTATGTTTTTGGGATCAGTGTAGGCTGACCATCTGAAAAGGAGGACAGGGCTCCTGTAACTTTAACAGTTGTAGAGAAAAGGGAATTTCAGCCAGTGTCATTTGTATGCAATTAGTTCCTGGTGAAATTCCCTCTTCATCACAACAGTTAAAGTTGCAGGGGCCCTGCCTTCTTTTGTATATGGTCACTCTAGTATAGTGCCTGCAACTTTAACTGTTGTGATGAAGAGGGAATTTCACCAGGAACTAATTGCATACAAATGACACTGGCTGAAATTCCCTTTTCTCTACAACTGTTAAAGTGACATGAGCCCTTACCTGGATTTTATTTGGTCAGCCTAAAATGTCCAAACCGGGGGGGGGGGGGGGAGTGAAATCAAGTTACATTTGGCCTTTTTTGAGGATCCACAGCAGTTAGCTGCCACCATTTTTAAAAATTTCTTTTTTTTCTTTTTTTCTTTTCTTTTTTTGCTTCTGCTTCTGCGCAACAGGGGCAATTTCAGCTGCATGCCAGGGACTACAGAAAGGAGTGGGGGTGGTGTCCTCCTTTTCAGATGGTCAGCCTAGATCAGTGTAAATTACCTCCAGGGACCTCTTATAACTCAGTGTCTATGAGTAAAAGACATTGAGGATGCCCCTCAACCACCACACACATACATACACACTGTAGTTCCTGAATGGGCAACCTTTGTACAAGGCCTGAGAGAATAGGAGAAAATGAATTTGGGGGAAGGGGAGTGCCTTTTGTCTTGCAGAGAGAGAACTGCTGGGCATCTGAGAGGAAGCAAGGTGTGCTTGGAGTTGGGTTATTGTACACCTGAACACGATGTAAATAAACCTTCATAAAAGAAACACCACAAGTCCCCAGTGCCCTCCTTCTAGGAAACCAAAGTCTGAGTCAGCGCTGAAGCCCTGCAAGTTCACCCTTCCTGGGACTGAAGTGCAGGTATAACAATATTCTTTGATGCAAAGAGTGCAACCTGTGAAATTCTTGGGTCTCATTGAAACTGTGCTTGGGATCCATTCACACAACCAAAGTGGCGTGGAGCTATTGTGGGTTTTCTGAATGTCGACCAGTGGTGCATTCAGGGCAGGACTTTACATCAGATGTCCAGGGCCCCATGCAACAGAATAAGCAGAAGGAGGGTCCCAAAATGCAGCAGAGCTGGTGTAACACATTTCAAAGAAGGGGAAGTTAAATGCATTATCACCTAAAGTAGGGGATCCTGCAAGACCATAGGCAGAGCAATCCTAAAATCCGCAGCACAGGTACTGCCATCCCGGCTTGTGCTGGTGTGACTCTTGCCCTGTGATATGGTCCCTCCTTTGGGGGGAAACTTGCTCAGGAAGTGCCAGAGACACAAAATGTCCATTCTTCTTGCCCATGTTAAGTTTTGCATTTGCATGGCAGAGAAAATGAAGCAGGACAAACCCCAGCCTCACATGTTGTGAGAAAACACTGTTAAAGTTGTGCAGTGGGTTGCCACCGTCTTTGCAAAACCCTCGTGCTTTTGCTGCTGTGGGGTGGCTGTGGCTAATCCCTACACGGAAGGGCAGTGCAGGCTTTCCAGCAGCCATTCAGCTGGCCGGCCTGCCTTCTGCCCAGGCGACGATGAAGTGAAGTTAGACAGCTCAAGGGCCATGTTTGCCTTGCTCCAGCCTAAAAAGCCAGGGTAAGTCCCTGACTTTTGAAATGAGCTTCACAGGAAAGCCCCGCAGTGGCTTCTCAGTATAGCTGCTGTGCTGCTGTCTCTGGGAGAATCTATAATCAGTGCTGAGATGTGTTAACCACAATCCCCATCATCCCCAGCTGGCTGGGGATGATGAGTGCTGCAGTCTGACACATCTAGAGGGTGTCGGGTTGGGGGAGGCTGATCCTTCTTATCTATGTCTGGCTGACATATGAAACCCAGATATGAACCTGCAGGGAGGTATTTTTGTATCAACTCTTTTTTGGTTGAATTGCTAGATTTAAAGTCTGCTGTTTTATAATGTGGGGACACAATTGATAGTCCAGCAAGGCGGCCTTTTAAACCCGCTCCCATATTCTCGATGCAGGTTTTATTTACGGCAGAGAGCCTGGAAGAATTTCCCCACCTCTCCACCCCCCACCCCCCACTCTTAAACATTTCATTTGTATGTCAGGAGGGATATGTCAGGACCAGTCAAGACAAAGCCTTAAGCAATCTCTACTGGAAGATAAACTTGCCACTGGCCTGGCTTGAGCTCTCCTGAAGTTATGATGCCTGATTTCTGGCAAGCTTTTAGGGGTCTGCATCAATCATGAGCAAATTTCACAGCACCCGGCAAAGGAGAAAAATCTCACACTGTTTCTATCCCTGCAAAAATGACTTTATTACTTACATTGGCTAGGAAAGGAATGAGTGGGGGGGTTATAAAAAAGTGGGGGCCAGTTGAGAGATTCCCAGTGCAATCCTGTACATGTCTACTCAGATGTAAGCCCTTGGGAGTTCAATGGAAATTACTCTCTGTATTTTATTTATTTATTTATTTATTTCTATGCCACTCAATGGCTGAATTCGGATGACACAATAAGCAACTGGGGTGGGGGGAACAATCGTCAGTTGTATTGACTATCGTGTTGTCCGAATGCTGCCATAGTCAACTCAGCGCTGATCCTAATCCACACCACAGTTGATTATTTATTACCATGTTGTGTGGGGAGTACCCCCTAGATGAACAACTGTAAAGTTGATTATTACCCCACCATTGACTATCGTGTTGTCTGAATTCAGCCAATAGCTTTATTCACAATAGAATAAAGTGTCTTGAACTTCAGAATAAAGCATCCTGATATCAAAACAACAATATCAGGCCAATGATGAATCATCACCCAAAAGTAGATGTGTTTCTTATGTAACAATGGATGAGAGGTTGTCCACTTCAGACCAGTCCAATTGCACAGTAAAAAAAGAAAAAACAAAAATACAAAATTAGGAAGAATCTATAGCAGACCTGGCTAACCTCCTATCACTACCTCTACCAATCCTGCTGCAGCTGGATAGTTTTAGACTCTGGACTTAATGATCTTATGG
Source organism: Anniella stebbinsi (assembly GCA_029215795.1). NCBI lineage: Eukaryota > Metazoa > Chordata > Lepidosauria > Squamata > Anniellidae > Anniella > Anniella stebbinsi. The sequence goes on along the minus strand of JARDYH010000003.1, from coordinate 129,005,103 downwards.
GTGGGAGGCTTTAGACATCAACCTGTATTTCTTCAGTTGTGATGCACACAACTAGCATTTTTCTTCTTCTTCCCCATAGCAACAAGAACAACAACATTTGCCAGAGATATGTGCCGATTTTCATTTTAAATTCACTTAAATCATTGCACCATCATATCTACGGGAATAAAATAGAATTTTCTTCTGCTGCCCTCATCATCTGCCGCTCTCTGGGTGGTCAGTTGACAGAAACACACACACACCGAGTATGCAGCTCTGGATTTTGGCCCCAAAGACCCATCAAAGCTGTACCACTGTACTGGCACCATTATTGTTTATCCATTGATATGGAACACCTTTTGGGACTGTGATAGACAGCTTTAGCCGCCAGATGGTGCTGTTTTCCAGTTTATGAATAAAGAGAGGCTTTTCTGTGTTGTTTGGAGCAAACTTTCATTGGTGTGTCAAGAACAATTAAATGCTGATGTTTTCCATTTTTTGGTTGAGTTGTTTGACAAGTCTGTCACTTAAGAAGGACAGCTTTCCATGCACATGGATAGGAATTCCTTTCTTCCTCCCCATTAATGAAAGTTTTGTCTGCTCCATCAGATAAGTGCAGGTGTGAAGTTAATTTAGCCCGCAGCTGATCCATAATGTCTGTACAACTCTGGTGGTACGTAAGACATATTATCATATTATATCTTTTCACTCTGAATAAATTCACCAAAAATAATTAACACCCACAATTCAGGACTTGCAATTACAACTAGAGATTAGAATCCTCATTTCACCTTTAAATAACTATGTTAAGAAATGCAGGATCAGGCCAGGATCTTTTCTCCAACAGCAGGTCATTCAGATGACCCAGAAAGCTGAAAAGCAGCACATGGCTGAGATAGCCATTCCCATTGCTTGCCCACAGTATCTGGTAATCAGAGGTGTATTACTCCTGTCAATGGAGGTTCCATGTTTAGCTGTTGTTGCTAATAAGTAGGGGTGTGCACGGACCCCCCGGATCGGATCGGGACCCGGATCGGGACCTCCAATTTTGTCCCGGACCGGTTCGGACAAAATCGGAGGCCCCCCGGACCGGATCGAGTCCGATCCCGACCCAAAAATCGTAAATTTTTGGATCGGCCGCCATTTTTTTCCCCATAGACTTGCATTGCAATGCAAGTCTATGAGGAAAAAATGGCGGCGGGTGGCTGAGGGGGGGCCTAACTCCCTCCCCCCCCCGGGGCCGTCCGCTGTGGACGGCCCCGGCAGGTAAGCCCCCTCCCCCGCGCTCCCTACCCCCCCTGGGGCCGCCCGCTTCCATCCGCTGGCGCCCGCGGGCGCCAGTGGATAGAAGCGGACGGCTCCGGGGGGGGGTAAGCCCCCTTCCCCGCCACTGCTTACCTTCTCGGCCCGTCCGCTCCCGTCCGGCGCCGGCGGCTACTACCAGCGGGCTCCGCGGCCTACTCTCGAGTAGCGCGCCGGGTGATGACATCACCCGGCGCGCCACCCTGGAGTAGGCCGCGGAGCCTGCTGGTAGTAGTAGGCGCCGGCGCCGGGACGGGAGCCGCCGGGACGGGAAGGTAAGGGCCCCCCTCCCCCCTCCGCGCGCCCCCTCCTCCCCTCCACGCACCCCCTGCTTACCTTCCCGGCCCGGCGGCTCCCGTCCGGCGCCGGCGCCTACTACTACCAGCAGGCTCCACGGCCTGCTCTAGAGTAGCGCGCCGGTGATGACATCACCCGGCGCGCCACCCTAGAGCAGGCCGCGGAGCCTGCTGGTAGTAGTAGGCGCCGGCGCCGGGACGGGAGCCGCCGGGACGGGAAGGTAAGGGCCCCCCTCCCCCCTCCGCGCGCCCCCTCCTCCCCTCCACGCACCCCCTGCTTACCTTCCCGGCCCGGCGGCTCCCGTCCGGCGCCGGCGCCTACTACTACCAGCAGGCTCCGCGGCCTGCTCTAGAGTAGCGCGCCGGTGATGACATCACCCGGCGCGCCACCCTAGAGCAGGCCGCGGAGCCTGCTGGTAGTAGTAGGCGCCGGCGCCGGGACGGGAGCCGCCGGGACGGGAAGGTAAGGGCCCCCCTCCCCCCTCCGCGCGCCCCCTCCTCCCCTCCACGCACCCCCTGCTTGCCTTCCCAGCCCGGCGGCTCCCGTCCAGCGCCGGCGCCTACTACTACCAGCAGGCTCCGCGGCCTGCTCTAGAGTAGCGCGCCGGTGATGACATCACCCGGCGCGCCACCCTAGAGCAGGCCGCGGAGCCTGCTGGTAGTAGTAGGCGCCGGCGCCGGGACGGGAGCCGCCGGGACGGGAAGGTAAGGGCCCCCCTCCCCCCTCCGCGCGCCCCCTCCTCCCCTCCACGCACCCCCTGCTTACCTTCCCGGCCCAGCGGCTCCCGTCCGGCGCCGGCGCCTACTACTACCAGCAGGCTCCGCGGCCTGCTCTAGAGTAGCGCGCCGGGTGATGACATCACCCGGCGTGCCACCCTAGAGCAGGCCGCGGAGCCTGCTGGTAGTAGTAGGCACCGGCGCCGGGACGGGAGCCGCCGGGACGGGAAGGTAAGGGCCCCCCTCCCCCCTCCGCGCGCCCCCTCCTCCCCTCCACGCACCCCCTGCTTACCTTCCCGGCCCGGCGGCTCCCGTCCGGCGCCGGCACCTACTACTACCAGCAGGCTCCGCGGCCTGCTCTAGAGTAGCGCGCCGGGTGATGACATCACCCGGCGCGCCACCCTAGAGCAGGCCGCGGAGCCTGCTGGTAGTAGTAGGCGCCGGCGCCGGGACGGGATCCGCCGGGACGGGAAGGTAAGGGCCCCCCTCCCCCCTCCGCGCGCCCCCTCCTCCCCTCCACGCACCCCCTGCTTACCTTCCCGGCCCGGCGGCTCCCGTCCGGCGCCGGCGCCTACTACTACCAGCAGGCTCCGCGGCCTGCTCTAGAGTAGCGTGCCGGTGATGACATCACCAGGCGCGCCACCCTAGAGCAGGCCGCGGAGCCTGCTGGTAGTAGTAGGCGCCGGCGCCGGGACGGGAGCCGCCGGGACGGGAAGGTAAGGGCCCCCCTCCGCGCGCCCCCTCCTCCCCTCCACGCACCCCCTGCTTACCTTCCCGGCCCGGCGGCTCCCGTCCGGCGCCGGCGCCTACTACTACCAGCAGGCTCCGCGGCCTACTCTAGAGTAGCGCGCCGGGTGATGATATCACCCGGCGCGCCACCCTAGAGCAGGCCGCGGAGCCTGCTGGTAGTAGTAGGCGCCGGGACGGGAGCCGCCGGGACGGGAAGGTAAGGGCCCCCCTCCCCCCTCCGGGCGCCCCCTCCGCGCGCCCCCTCCTCCCCTCCACGCACCCCCTGCTTACCTTCTCGGCCCGTCCGCTCCCGTCCGGGGCCGGCGGCTACCACCAGCAGGCTCCGCAGCCTGCTCTAGAGTAGCGCGCCGGGTGATGACATCACCCGGCGCGCCACCCTAGAGCAGGCCGCGGAGCCCGCTGGTAGTAGCTGCTAGTGCTGGACGGGAGCGGACGGGCCGAGAAGGTAAGCGCCCCCCTCCTCCCCCCCCCGCTGTCCACTTTCATCGGTGGGCGCCCGCTGGCGCCCGCCAATGGAAGCGGCGGTGGGCGCCAGTGGGCGCCCGCCGATCCGCCGATCCGCCGAACCGGTTCGGAGCCTTTTCGGACCGGTTCGGATTGGATCGGCCGATCCAGCTGCGGGATCGGAAATCGGATAATTTATCCGATTTCCCACTGGACCGGACTCGGATCGTGGATCGGGTCCGATCCAGTGCACATCCCTACTAATAAGCAGAGATAGACCTATCCTCCAAAGAACTGTCTAATTTTCAATTTTGGAATGCTATTACAATATCATGTGGCAATAGATTCCAAGGGTAATGTGTTTTTTTAAAGTCTTTCCTTTTGGCTTTGTTCTTCTGAATCTTCTGCCCAATTGAGTTCCCTGGATAACTGTGTCACACCATTTTTTTAAATGTTACACACACATCCCAAAGGCACATACAAAAAGAAAAGGCAGCCATGTTGGGCCATAAGAAAAAAAACTAGGGCAGGATCTACACTACTGCTTTAAATGGTATTGACAACTGTTGGGGCCCATGACCCATTCCATATACTGTTTTTGAAGTGTTGTATCCTCCTTGATGTAGACCCAGCCTAGTGCATTTCTCAGGACCAGGCAAAACATCGCAACATAATGAGAGCAAGCTTTCCAGTTTTCCAGAACTCTTCATCGGGCCGGATGATAAGCAAGGGCTTGTGGGAGAGAAAAGAGGTTGAAACATTTGCTTTGAATTAAAACCATGAAGTCTGCAGTCTTACAACAGAGTGTAAGAAGAAGTAGTGTGTGTCATCAGATGGGTGGATTTCTGCATTTCCCTACCATTGCTATGGCCTCCCGCTGTTGTCCCACAATAGCCATGAACTCTTTACACGGAGAGAGAAAGAGGAAGCAGCAACGACCACGTGGCACATTCAGGGGCTGTTTTTATCCTGCCACTTTTCCTGCACACAGCAGGAGATTGTGGCACATTCTGCTTTTTAAAAACGATGGATTATTTTGCGGCGGAAAAACAAGCGGAATGAGCCGGAGACACACAGGATGTGGACGCGCAAAAATCCGTAAGTGGAAAGTAACAAGCGTGTGATGAAACGCTCGTCTGATGACACTCTTAGTTGAATTAGGCTTCCCTAGATGCTGTGCAATTTCAGGTTGCACCTAGAGATGCTGGAACAAAGACACACACAATGGATGATTCACTATTTTTGAAAATATAAAACCCAGCAGTTATCTGGGTTTGTCTGTCTCTGGCCTTTCACAAACAGGTTCCTTGTTAGGTAGAGAGTAGAAGTAACAGAAACATGGGCAGTTTTAATATTACCAAATGTGAAAATTAATTTTAGTTGATGCACTAGCTAAAAAATAGGATAGCATTACCTAACAGTTGGAGGGAATGTAACCAAAGAATAGACGTTCTCACCTTCAGGTGGTGTGTATGTGTGTGTATATATATATATATATATATATATACCTCCAGTTTTAGGATCTTTCTCTTGAACAGCTAAATTCTTGATCCTTCAAGGTGAACACAAAGTAAAAAGGGTATGTGTTGTTCCATAAGAGAAACCCCCCCACACACACAAAATCCACAGGAGGGTGACACCTTTGTGAAATATCATAAAATAGTGGGCAAGCTTTCAAGTTCTCCAGAGCTCTTCATCAGGCCAATGTTAAGCAAAGAAAAGTGTGGGTGAGGTGAGAGGTAATAATTGTAAGAACTGATGCTTACATGCCTCATCATGTGGCTTGTACATTTACATCCATCCAAGTGAGCCGCCTTGATCTCTTTAAAACCCCGTTCCTAATCATTCCTAGCACTGATTTTGCCGGTTTTTCATTGCTGCAGTGCAGAACATCGAGTGGAAGTTTACTCTTAGCTTTCTGCTTAGTTGTACTCAAGGCCTTTTTTCTGGATGACTACAACCATTTTAGACACCCCACCCCCAGAAGTGCACAGGGGAAATTAAAAATTTGCATTTGGGATTAAGGTATGTGGAGTGGTACATTTTGAAGTGGGGGTGCATCAACCAGCCAGCCAATTCCTCAGCCCTGAACCAGGACTGTCTGTGACTTTCCTGTTCAGAAGAGGAGCTTTGGCTAATTAGACAGTCCCCAATTCATTGTAGATTTAGTTATCTTGACCCATCATTCTGGGCAACAAGGATAGTATACATTTTGTGGTCCCTGAAGCACCTTTCAAGCCAAACAATACAAAAATGTTGCCAATGAATATATATAATTATTGCTCAAACAGGTGTCAAAAATGTACTGTTTTGGAACACCAAGGCAAGCAACAAACACTCCCACATATCCTACGAGTATGAAAACTAAATGTATATCTGAAATACTAGCCAATAACGCAATTAATCATTATTACTGTTTCTATTCCATTCAACAAAGCTTGCATTATAAGATCAGATTTACCTAGTTCACAGTTGTAGCTGGAAGAGCTTAAGTACGCATATAATAATTCCTTTTCCCAGGATCTCTCTGCTCAGTCATGCTAAAAATCCCCCCTTTTTTTATAGCATTCTGCCTAAATTGGCCAAGGTCCTGTTCTTAAGAAAACACTAATGCTTCTGATTCAAGGAAGGTTTGCCTAATTTCAGGAGCGCTTTTCCTACACATTTATCTTTTCCCAGATTCAAACAAGCTGTTGCAATTTATTGTACACTAAATTTATTCAAATTATAAAGAAGTAATAATTTCATCAAAGCTATGATTGCTTGTCACTACTACATATATTTTTCATGACAGAGGTATTCATCGTGAGATTCCCCATTGCCACACATACACTCACACACACACAAACACACACCTGGAGAGTTGGGAAAATGCAGATAGCTGTGTGGATCCACATCAACAAACCGATTCTAGGAGTTTTAATCTCCAGGTCTTTTTAAAAAACGAATGGGTCTTCATTGCCCATTCAAGACCAGGCCACCCCAAGATGCTTTGCATTACAAGAGGGATAACTCACATCTGTATATTGAAGCTGGGGAAATCTACTTCCCCCACCCCCATCAGCTACTGTGAGGGTAAACAGAAAATCCTGAGGGGGTGGCACCATCATCCCTGCTAATCAGACAGTCCTGGTGCTTCGACCCTGCAAGGCCTGGGTCCACTAAACCACCGAGTATGATGTATAAGGAACAATCCCAGCAGCCCCTTCACAAATGGTGTGAGCTCAGCTCCCTTCATATTTCACCATTTGCAAGACAGGTCTACAAACCAGTAAATCAAATGCTGGATCAGTCTCTAGTCTGCAGGTCCTCCTCCCTTTGCCTGCCAACATGACAGAAGCCTGAATGAAAAGCCATCGGGAGACTAGCAGCCTTCCCCAACCTGGTGCTTCTAGATGTGTTGGATTTCAACTCCCGCTATCCCCAGTCCGCATGGCCAATGAGGCTCCAGGCTAGGGAAGGCCAGGCTAAAGACTCCGACATGAGAAACAATGGAAATGGCCAACCCACTGGAAACAAGGATTCATTGGTCAGTGACTTCGCCTCGGTCACACAGAAATCTCTTCTTTTTCCTTTTGGGTCTGAGCCCCATTTGCCCTTTATTGACCAGACTGTCAGTTAACCATTGCTGCTATACAGATAATTATTACGACTTATCACTTGTCATTGTCAACTTGTGACCCTCCAGATTCTTTGTCCTACTGAGTCCAGTATCTAGTCCAGTATTCTGCTCACACCATGGCCAACCAGCTGACCGCGGGAAACCCACAATCAGGACATGAGTACGGGTGCCTCCACACGAGACGTTTAAAGCTCTTTGAAGGCTCATTAAAAATTTTACCTCCACACCAGCGGAGCGCAAAACGGGCGTACAGGCGCGTTATCTCCCCGATAATGCGCATTTTTGAATGCGCGTTAAATCGCGACTTTTATTTTGCTCCGGCCGTTAAAGCGCATTTTCGCAGTGTGAACAAGCGATTATGCGCATTAACTTCTTGTAAAGCGCTTTTTTGACATATATTAATGCGCTTCGCCGCCTCTCGCCGCCTCCCGTGCAGAGGGATTAGGAGTAAATGCGCGTCAGCGATAATGCGCATAATCGCCGAACCGGGCGCAAAAGCGCATCCTTGTGGAGGGAGCCTACAACAGGACCCTCCTGCCCATGTTCCCCAGTAACTGGTATACATAGGTATACTGCCTCTGATACTGGAGGTAATATACAGCCATCAGGATTAGTAGCTATTGATAGCCCTATCCGCCATAAATTTTACCTGTCCTGAATCTCCCACCAATCAGATCCATGAAATGACCTTGGGTTCTATATGATGAGAGAGGGAGAAAAATGCCTCCCTATCCACTTTCTCCACATTGTGCATGAGTTTGTACACCTTCATCATGTCTCACCTTACTCACCTTGTTTGTGCTAAGCCAAACAATCTCAGGTATTGTAACCTTTCCACATAGGGGAGTTGATCCAGCCCCTTGATCGTTCTGGTTGCCCCATTCCGAACTGTTTCAAAACCTACAAGATTCTTCTTAGCTGCAGTTGCCTGTCCCTGGGTTAGTCCATGGCACAGCAGTTCAGAGCATCTTTTAAAGGCAGCATTACCAGGAGTTGATTTATAATTTGTTCACTTATAAAGATAAATACAAACTTAACAATTACTCCCCTCCCTCTCCACCAAACTCAGTGCAAATCATCCTCATTGAATATTTAGATAAGATTAAAATAATAATAATAATAATAATAATAATAATGATAATCCTGAAACAATTTGGGATGCATTTTGTATTTTGGCACCCATTTCTGAGAGCCAAGCAAGACATGATGCATAAGATCTATGAAAAGGGTGGCTTTTAAATCATAAAGAACAATTGTTGATGAGCAGGGCTGGTATCAAAGGTAGGCATTATTGGGGAGCTGCCCAGGGGGCCCACTTTAAAAGCCTCCCATAATTGCTCCTCCTCTTCATCCTGGCAACCTGCTTGTTCACCTGCCTCTCGCTGTGGCCCAGACGGTGGTGGTAGTGAGAAGGAGGAGCAGGAGATGCCACTGCCTACTTGCTCATTGGTAACAAGTAGTAGCAATCATGAGAAAAAGGAAGTAGAGCAATAGCAGCTGGTGAGATGGCAATGAGAAGATAGATTCACTGAGGAGGGGGTGGGGCGTTGAGGATGTCTTGCCCAAGGGCCTTCAAAAACCAGGCATGGTGGATGAGGGTGACTTAGATTTGGACTGTGGTGCTGCCCACGCCCTGCACCTCTAGTAAAGCTGTGAGGAATGGCAAGGAACAGAGCTATGACTTGGGCTATGTGAAATGGAGCACCATGACATGGAGTCATAACCTTCTCACTGGTGTTTGATGTGGTGATTAAAACTCCTTGTCCAAAAGGTCTAAGCTACCACGTCCACATTTTGCATCCATTTGCAACAACAGCAACTCCTTCTCCAGGCTTATAATCTAATTGGTTGATACCGCATACTGTCCCTGTTGAGAAGACACCTTAAACCACGGCTTTATTCACTGGTTAAAGCCATGATTTAAGGTGTCTTCTGAACAGGACCAATCGCTTATAAGAGGACACATCATGCTTCAGTGGGTACCACACACAGGTAAAGATGGTGTTTCTGGCCATGGTGACACATGCCTTAGTTATATCCTGATTGGGTTACTCTAACACCCTCTATGTGGGGCTACCTTTGAAGAGTGTTTGGAAACTTCAGCTGGTTCAAAGACCTGCAGCCAGATTGCTGAATGGTGCTGGTTACAGGGAGCACACTACTCCCGTTAAAACTAGGGGTGTGCATCGGATCGGATCCGATCCACGATCCGAATCCGATCCGCCCCAATATCGGAAAAATCCGATCCGATCCGATCCAATCCGACCAACCCTTGATCCGATCCGATCCGATCCGCCAAGGTCCGATCTGGATCGGATCGGCGGATCGGACGCCATTTTGAATGCTTTTGAATGCTTTTTCACACACTTATCACTTGGCTTGATATGTGTGTGAAATTTCAGAAACATAGGTGCTTGCCTTGTGTGGCAATTAATTTTTGAAACAATGAGGAAAGAAATGCCTATAACTTTTTTATTTTAAAAGTTAGAAGTTTGAAAGTTGCTCACTTTGTAGATGGATTAGGGGTAGTTGTCTGTCAGAAATTTCAGAATGATAGGTCTAGGCATTTGGTGGATATGATTTTTTTAGATTAAAAGTTATAAAAGTTTTTCCACAGAGGCTTGGGCTGTCAATTGCACCCCCCTCCCCCGCCTCCCCCTCCCTTTTTTATCTGTCAAATTAATTGCCACACAAGGCAAGCACCTATGTTTCTGAAATTTCACACACATAGGTCCCAAGGTACCACCTACAATGTGGCAAAGTTTCATGTGTGTAACTTTAAAAATGACAAAGTTATAGGTGTTTCTTTCCTCATTGTTTCAAAAATTAATTGCCACACAAGGCAAGCACCTATGTTTCTGAAATTTCACACACATATCAAGCCAAGTGGTACCTGTAATGTGCCCAAGTGTCCTGTTTGTATCTTTAAAAATAAAAAATGGGAGGCGTAACTGTATTTACCCCACTACTACCCATTTTTCTAAAATCAATTGCCACACAAGGCAAGCACCTATGTTTCTGAAATTTCACACACATGGGTCCCAAGGTACCACCTACAGTGTGGCAAAGTTTCATGTGTGTAACTTTAAAAATGACAAAGTTATAGGCATTCCTGGGTATTTATTAAAAAATTAATTGCCACAAAACGCATGCACCAATCTTTCTGAAATTTCTTACAGATAATTATCCCTAACCAGTCTACAATGTGCCCAAGTTTCATCCTTCTATCATTAAAAATGAAAAAGGTATAGGCGTTTTTGTAAAACAATATTTTGCTATGGGAAAAAGCATTCAAAATGGCGTCCGATCAGGATCGGACATCCGATCCGCGGATCAGGATCAGGTCCGATCCGATCCGACCATCCTCCAATCCGATCCGATCCAACTCCCCAGGTCCGATTCCGATCCGCTATCCGATCCGATCCGGGGGGTCAGTGCACATCCCTAGTTAAAACAGCTCCACTGGCTTCTGGTCTGTTTCCAGGCACAATTCAAAGTGTTGGTTATGACCTATAAAGCCCTATACAGCTCAGGTCCAGGTTATCTGAAAGACTGTGTTCTCCCTTATGAGCCTGCCTATCCTTTGAGTTCTTCAGGAAAGGCCCTTCTCTTGGTCCCACCACCATCACCTGCACGCCTAGTGAGAACACAGGAGAGGGCCTTCTCAGTGGCTGCTCCAGGGCTCTGGAACTCCCATCCCAGGGAACCTAGACAGACTTCTTTGCTGTGGTTCCAGAGGCAGGCAAAAACTTTTTTGTTCAGGCAGGACTTTGGCGAATAGTCTGAACCACTGTTTATGCTTTGGACTTTTAAAAAATGTTATTTGTATTTTAAATGATTTAATATTGAAGCACATTTAATTATATGTTAATCTTTTGTATATTTCTGTTTATATGTTTTAATTGTATATGTTTTAATTTTGTAAAGCCGCCTTGAGGCCCAGTATTGAGAAAAAGGCGGGATACAAATAAATAAATAAATATATTATTCTTAATAATAATAATGATAATAATAATAATAAATTTATTTCTTACCCGCTTCTCCGTTTGGATCAAGGCAGGGAACAACAGTAAATATAAAATATGATAAAATACATAAAACTGATTAAAAACATGGTACACATTATTAAAATAACAGTAAAACATCCTAAAAATAATAACCTTCAGAAACTGGGCCTACCAAAATACATCCACACCAACATCCAGAAAGCAGTCATACTTAAAACACGCTTAATTGTTAGGAAATTCCTGAATCTGTAAAAGACAGCATGACTTGGCAAAGCCCGTCACATCTGTCTAGAAAAACCGCCACGAGTGAGAAAGAGATGAAATAATAATAGAGATTCCTTTATTGTCCCAGATTGAGCCTGAGGAACCAATGTTTTTGGCCCCTATCAAAGAAGAGTTTCCTACCCATGTGGACTTCTTAGGGAGGAAATAATTTATTGCTTGGCTGCATTTACTTACTAATGATTCTGTGTGTGTGTGTGTGTTTTGGTTTTATTTTATCATTTATTAGCTTGTCTGAGAACTTGTATGATGAAGAACAGCATTTATCAGAATCATCATCACTATTATTATTTAGGCCAGTAGAAGCTTAATTTCCATAGTTTATCCCATTTCTCATTAAATGTAAATAACTGAATATACATCTACACCTCTTTCCAAGTGTGACAATTGTTGGATGCCTTCTAAAGATCTGCTTTAGATATTACTTTAACAGGCCCAAACACTGTTGTTTCATGGTGAGCTTCCATCTCTATCCCATCACATGTACAAACATGTGTATGCCACATGGCGTCATCATGCTGTAAATGTCTTTGCCCCTATCCCATGTCAATGACAGCTGCCCTTAATGACGTTGGCTGGCGCTTATGAGTGTTGTTGTCCAAAACATTTGGATGACACCAGGTTGCCTACCCCTTGGATGGGAACTTGCGACTTGATGGTGCCATGTCATGTGGTAAGACAATGCACCATGAAGATGAAAACTCACCAAAAGGAAGAAACTGAGCCTACATAAGGCAACATCTAGATCAACTGTAAACTTGAACCAGATACATTTGGTAGGTTGAACACACATAGGAGAATTTGTACGTTGCTACAGTATAATGTTGGTCATAGCACCTTTGTGGAAGCAATCTAGATTCTAATTTGGTACCCTCTGGTGCCATCCTTTGGACCCAGAAATGGAAAGGATCAACTCAATGTCTTCATCAAGAAAATGAAATAAGCACATCCAAATAAATAAATACACTCATAGAAATCATCCATGTCACAGTTTCTAAGCAGAGGACTCCATCAGAAATTTCACTTGACTTGACCAAAGAAAGTCACATCAGAAGAGCCTAGACACCAAGGATGCAATCCTATAGTCACTTACCTGTGAGTAAATCCCATTGAACTCAATGGGGCTTTCTCCTGAGTAGACATGCATAGGATTGCACTGTAGGTAATCAGAAAGACATTTTCAAGGGGCAACAACAAAAGAGTGGGAATATCACGCCTAGGTTGGAAAAATCCCTACTAGGTTCAGTTCTTTTTGAAGACTGTCTAGGAGGACAGTTAAGTGATTTATCATCTGTTCTAGAGTCCTCCGGAGAACGTGTTAGTATGAAGGGAAGGAGATTGGTATAGACTTTTGGCAGCTAATGAGACCAGAGGGAGGGATGTTTGCCTACATATGATTAAGGGCAGGTGTAGGGGATTAAGGCTAAGACTGGCAAGTCCCCACATATGTCATCTTTCCTTGGAACAAGGTTCTGATTGTTGGCAAGTTTGGATGCATAAAAAAGAGGGGAGGGAGACATACTTTGGCTATGTGGGTTCTTCCCCCCCCCCCTCTATGTGAACTCACTAACTGAGTTATATATCAGCTTTTCCTCTCCAATTTCTGCTATGGCAGTCTGTTGATTAGGCTTTTGAAAGAGGGAAGGTCCAAGGACGCTGTTTGCCAATGCAACCGTGTGTGCACGCACAAAGAAAAACAAATGTTTACATGATTACCAGAAGAAGAAAAGTAGATCTGTCCAAGGAGAGGAGGCGGTGGGAAGGGAGGGGGAGCATCGCTTCGGGAATCTCCAAGCCACTGCAGCATCGGAAGGTCCTGCAGCTGGCCTAGACTGGGCAGGATGGATGGAAATTCAAGAAAACCCAAAAGGGTTTTGACAAAGCTGCAATGTAGAACAGATGGGGGGAAGTGCTGCGTTTCTGGTTTTTTTGATGGACACCCTGGGACGAAAAGGACACAATGTTCCTTTACCACATGCATCCCTTAGAACTGAGAGGCTATGGTTGGAAGGGTGGCGGTGGTTGGCTGTCAGCATAAATCAGAAGAAATTCCACTGAAGTCCATGGGATGTGGACTGCTGAACAACCAGCACACTTATGAGTCAAGTCATGTACATTCGGACCCACAACGTGCTTGCTGAACAATCAGCTGTACAGTGTCCATAGCTCAGTCATAAAGTAGCACATGGTTTCTTCAAAGTTCCTTCCTTGGCATCTCCAGTTAAAATGGATCTCAGATGACAGGCCTGGGTCAAATCTTTACTTGAGAACCTGCAAGAGCTGTTGCCAGGGAGAGCAGACAATGCCAGGCTCAATGGACCAATGGCTTGACTCACTGTAAGGTGACTTCATATATCCAGATAAATGGACATGAATTGAAACAAGCTGTTCAACAAACAGGAATGCTACTGGCCAGCATGGCTCTTTTATTTATAAAAATCATAGAATCATGGAGTTGAAGAGGTCATATAGCCATCAAGTCCAACCTTCTGCTCATGTAGGAAATCCAAAGCTAGAGCATCCCCAACAGATTGCTCTGTTTGAAGACCACCAGCCATGGAGAACCCACCACTCCACTAGGTAATTAGTCCCATTGTCAAGCTGCTCTTCAAGAATAGCCTTCCCTAACCTGGTGGCCTCCAGATATGTTGGACTGTAATGCCCATCATTCTCAGCCATCTAGCTGGGAATGATGGGAGTTGCAGTCCAACACATCTGGAGGCCACCAGGTTGGGGAAGGCTGGTTAAGAAGTCTCTCCTAATGTCCAACTAAATCCTACCCTCCTGTAACTTCAACCCGTAAAGCTAGTCCTGCCTTCTGGGACAGCAGAGGATAACACCTTTTGCTCTTTTCTGTGTGTTGGACCGTCCTTCAGGTATTTGAAGAGTGCCATCATGTATCATTCAGGGCACGTGTGTGCTGAAAACCAGCTTAAAGGCCAGAGAGAGTGGAGGGGAAAGGTGTGTGTGTGTTAAGCACTCATGTCCCCCTTAAGATGCCAGTCGGGATCTAATCAATTGATTCTGAGCATCATCGGTGTGCCAGTGCAAATGTCCAAATGGAATCAGGGATCACTCTCTGCCTGCATCCACAGATGTTTCTGTGGATTTATGAATAGAGGAGTGTTAGATATAGAGGTAAGTTACTCATGGGTGGCTGCTGATTGGAGACCTCTAAAAACCTCTAAAATTCCATGCTTACTTTTGTCAGAGTCCCACCTCATTGGTGGACCACTATCATGCCCCACTTATGTCTGTGGCTCTCTGGCTTGTTTCTAGTATCTGCGGCTTGCTGTGAATCTGTTTGAAGCTGCCTCTAATCCAGAAGCCATCCCAACACCTTGTGGCAGTCAATTCCCTACATATAATTTGCCCAACCTGTGGAAAAAGTCATACTTGAAGCATTGCTTTGTGAGGTTTCCTGGATCTGATTTCTCTTCGCATCTACGCATGTAGGATGTCAGGGGAAGGAACAATTTAGAACACGGCATACAACCAGAGGCAAAGAAGTGGTCTTCTTCTTCTTCTTCTTCTTCTTCTTCTTCTTCTTCTTCTTCTTCTTCTTCTTCTTTTTTTGGGGGAAAAGGAAACTATTTATTTATTTATTTATTTATTACATTTGTATACTGCCCCATAGCCGAAGCTCTCTGGGTGGTTTACATAGGATTAAAACAATTAAAAACAATATACAAAAATTAAAACAGCAAAAACATACAACATACACACAATACACACATACATTTAAAACCACTACAACAGCCCCCCAAAAGCTACAAAAAAAAAACACAAAAAAAACCCAACAACAAATGGAGGGGGCTTGAGTCTCATACCCCATCTCTGCTTTGTACTAAGTTTGTGGCTTGGTTGAATCACTTGCCTCTATCTAGTCCATTGAGCTGACATTGTTAATAAGAGCAGCTCCCATAGGTGAAGCTACAGTTGAGCAAGTAGGGGCAGGGCTATGGGCCGACAGAACCAAAGAAGGCGTGGCAGGGGTGGCTTGGAAGCCTGGCCAGGATTTGTGACATGCCGCCACTTCCTAAAGGCACCAACTGAATATAGCTTTACATTGACGTAAGGCCCCCAGAGAACGCAGAACTTCAGATAACACATTTATTTATATTTTGCTGTGTCTGATGGCATCATGAGGTATGAATGACTAGATGAGGCCCTTTCTGATACTGGCTTGCTCAGCCCAGCTATTGTCTTCACATGTGTGCTGAAACCAATGGTGTAGAGGAGACAGGGCTCACCAGGAATTTTCATTTAGCCAGGACTATGACTTCATCTCCCTCTGAATTTAACTGTAACCATCTTAGGGTGCCTCTACAAGAGCGATTTAAAGCTCTTTCAAGGCGCATTATCGATTTTCCCTCTACAAGAGCGGAGCACAAATGAGGAGTACAGGCGCTTTTTATCTCCTATTATGCACATTTTCGAATTCGCGTTAAAAAGCGAATTTTATTTACCGTGAGAGTAAGAGCACCTTATGTCTGTGTAAACAATTGCTGTTCAAGCACATTAATGATCAGAGTGGGTGGACTGTGGTTGTGATGTCATGCATAGAACTGCCCCTTCGCTGGGAAAACCTCCCACTTTTTGGTTCAGTTTTATTTCCTGTCTCCTCCTGGCAACTTCCTCCTTGTTCTCCGTCTCTCTGGATGGAAGCCCCAGGAAGACGAGACCCAACGTGAACTGAAAATAAAGTTTCTTTGAAGTACTCTGATGGAATATTCTATACATGGAGACACGGGGCCAGATGGAGGGGGTTTCATGAGAAGCAAAGGGGGTAGGAAGGATGTGTGGATGTGTGCATAATTAGCGATCAGCTTAGCATATCATCCCCTCACTTCTTGCTGGGTTCCTGACATGAGCTGTGTGTGTGCGTGTGCGTGTGCGCGTGCGTGTATATGTTTTACAACGGTTGAGCTCATTGGGAAGAGGAGGGGGAAAGAACAAAGCAGCATCGCCCTGTCTGTTTTGGCGTGCGCGTGTGCGAGGCACATTCCCATTTACCCCTGAGCAGTTCACCTGAAATGGGAATCGGGTGAAGGGGGAGGAGAGAGAAGCAGCCGAACAGGTTAACCAGGTAATTACCGGCAGGTAACCCAGGTAACCAAAGGCGGGAGATTCTGGTAGGCAGGGAGAATAAAGGGAGGGAACCTGTTTGGGCACTTCCTCCTGGACAAGTACATTATTTTCAGCAACATTTGCATGTGATTCTCAGCATGTAAACAACTTTAAAGAGTGTTTCATACAGCCCGTAATGCACTTCAATGCCTAAATGCGCTTATAAGGAAATGTGCATAATCGGGGAATCAGGCGTCAAAGTGAACTCTTGTAGAGGGGGCCTCAGTATCTGGGGGTGGGGGTGGATTCCCCCATCAATAAATATTGTTGTGAGCTATCCCTGTTGTAATGCAAAGGATTTTGGGGTGGCTTGGTCTTGGATGGGCAATGGATACCCATTAGCTATACAAAAGACCTGCTCCTGGTAGAGAGGAAAAGTGCTAGAACTGACTTGTTGATATGGATCAACCCAGCTGCCTGGATAGTTAGACTGTCCCTAGGGGGCATGGCTTTGGGGAGTGTTGTGATGAGTGCCTCCATTCAAAATCTACCACTATAGAGAAGAGGTGAGCAACCCGCGGACCACATGCATACACCCTGACCATTTTGCACACACACACACACAGTGATGTTAAATTTGTGGTGGTGGCAGAGGCAGCCAAAATTTGTTTGCTACCGAAATTCAGAGATGCAGTATCAGCAAAAAGAGTCCATTTTATTTGAAGACCAGGTGCTGTTTGTGCACCTTTTTGAAAGTAAAACCGACCCTTTTTTGCCACTGCGACGCTGTGTTTGGGTGGCATATATGGCAACACAGGAGCAAGGATGTGGCTCCTGGTTGAGGCTGGGGGGGGGGATGCATCCCCTAGTGTCCCAGGAGTCGCCCACCCCGGGGCTAAAGACTGCTGGGCTACCGCTCTCATTGATATTACTGGGATCCAAGGAGGACAGTTATTGCTCCATGCTCTATGTGGGCTTTTTGCTCCCTTCAGTCTCTGTCCTGCTGCTTTGGGAAAAATCAGGAGCATTTCAATTCTGAGATCGAGGGACAACTTTGAACGGATCTACATAACTACTTGATCTTCTTAATAATATGAATAATGAGGACACAACAGAGACAACAACAACATACAACTGAGCCTGTTACACTATCTAGGCCCATTAAGAAGACTATTGCTGCTTGTGTGCATGGCCATTGGTCCTCACAGAGTAAGTTTATTAAGATTTTTCTTTCGCCCCATATGCAATGGAAGCATTTTGGAGGAATTGGCTAGGGGAAGTCGTTCTCCTTGTGTGTGTGAGAGAGAGGAAGCGACAGAGACAAAGCCATTGGGCTGGAAAGAAAACGTGTTTCTCCTCCCAGCTGCCCTCCCTCAGGAAGGATGTTCCTCCAAAGGTCACAGACAGCCTTTTGGCCACCTCTCACCCCCTGGCGCATCAGATGACCAGACCTTAGCGAGCGCAGGAGGCGGAATGGCCTGTCGAGAAGCCAGAGAGAATCTCTGGACAATGATAATGAAACATCTTCGGCGGCCTGCGAGAGGCTCCCTCAGTCTCCGCCGCACTCATCAGAGGAAGCGTGGCAGATTCTCTGCCAGACGCAAGCGGGAAAACCCCGCGGCCACTCTCCCGAACCCCCCTCCCCCCTCCGCGGCCACAAGATCTCAGATTTAGGGGAGTGCAGCGGAGTTACTAGCAGGGCCGTGCAGAGCTGGTCATATGCCCAGGCCAGATGGGAAGTGTGTGGCCCCCCCCTTCCAAACTGCTCATTAAGTATTTTTTCATCAGTGGCACTGATTCAGTGCTAAATACATATATGAACTAGAACGATTCATAAAAAAGGTAATGGGAAGCACTTTTATTCAAGATGTAAGACATCACTTCTTCACATTCAGAATTTCATGACGGACGGCTTCTGCGATGTTTCCGCAAGGTGGGCTCCTTGCTTCTTGATGGGTTGCTTATGCTACGGAAGCTAGGGGGTACCTCCTTGTTGGAGTGCCCCCTCAAAATCGTGGGCCCCGGGCCAACTGGCCCCACTCCCCCCCCCCCCACTCTGCACGGCCCTGGCTCCTAGTGTGCAGGGAATTTATGCTTCCTCCTTTCAAAATCAACTCTAAGGGATTACCTCTCTCCTCCTTTCAAAACAACCCACAGTCCTCATCCTTCTCCAGCCTGGTGCCCTCCCGATGTTTTGGACAATTCGCAGTATTCCTGGCTTCTGTTGGCTATGCTAGCTGAGGTTGACTGGAGTTAAAGTCCAACACAACCGGAAGGCACTGGTTTGGGGAAGGATGTAAAGCAGTGGAGATCTTGGGTTGGGTCCAGATGTAGGTAGAGCAGACCCATTGAAATCAATGACACTTGATTAGTTGCGACAAACTTCAGGTCCATTGATTTCAATGGATCTACTCTAATCATGGCTAAGTCTGGATCCAACCTCGTCTGTCCAGCCCTGATGCCTTCGAGCAATTAACACGCTGGCTTTCCGGTTGTAATTGGCATGCACAGTTGCATTTGGCAATTGAAGCCCGTGCAAATCTTCCTGCGGCAAATTATTTTTCCATGAATAGCCTGCCCACTTTTGGGTACTCTGTTTATATTTGCTTCTGTAGTGGCTGAATACATGCTCCTCAAAACTATATTGATAACAATATAGTCTAAGTGGGTAGAATTGAAAAAAGCAGGGGTCTTTCTCTCTGTGTATGTGAAACATGATTTTCCATTTTAAAATATACATCTTCAATAGCACTCTGGACTGTCTTGTAATATACAGAAAACCTCAAAGAGTCTTGTGGCACCTTAAAGATTGAGACTGCAGTCTTAAACACACTAACTGGAAAGTACACCTGATTGACCTAAGTGATCTTATTTTTGAGTAAATATGCTTTGGATTGGGCTGAAAGCCTGCATTCCTATCCCCAGTTTCCTGCGAGTAAACTCCACTGAACTCAATCGGACTTACTCTTGAGTAGACAAGCATAGAATTGTGCTTCCTTGGAAGTATACTCCATTGAAGTCAAAGGGACTTACTTCTGAGTAAACATGCATAGCATTGGGCCATCAGAGATTGGCTGTGCCATGAGTATATGTATGGTATACTAAGACTGAATGGCCTCCTCTCCCCTTAGTTTTAACGCCTTTGCTAAAAAGTTAATCACATTGATTTCGTTAGGACTTCCAAGGAAAAGGCATTCTGGTTTGACGTGTAAGCACCACCAGAGAGGGGGGGGGGGGAGTTGGAATCCTGCAACTCCCAACATGCCCCAGCCAGCCTAAGCCGAAGTATTTCACTTGAGAGGTCTTTTCTGTGCGTGTTCACTCGAAAGTGAGTTCCACACAGTGTTAAGTGGGGCTTTTTCCCAAATAAAGCTGTGCTTAGAAGTTTATTCTTATATTGATAGGTGAAGCCAATGGAAAACACCTCTTGTTGAAATATCTTCGGCGCACTACGATTTCAAGGGAATGTTATCTCACAGTATGGGCTTAAGGATGCGATCCTACTAGACATGTCTACTCAGAAGCAGGTCCCATTGAATTCAATGGAGTCCTACTCCCAGGTAAGGAGTGCAGCTTAAGCCTCCTAACACCCAGGACTAAACGTTAATTTCTCTAAGTAAGTCCCTCTGATTTCAATGGACCGTTACTTGGATCATGGAGCCGAAGGTTTAGTTAACGTAGAATTAAATTCTGTTGCTTATTAATTAATAATTTTAAGTGAAGTTTCTTAATTAATTAATAGTTGCCACCCTTCAGTATTGCTACTCCCATGGTGGATAACATACTTTCAAATCTACAGGTAGGATGGGGTCGAAGTTAGTGGCAAGCCAAGCACTTCCGTTCTGGATCGTGGACCAGACTGGGGTCTACTGGAAAGTATCATGGTGCCCTCCAGATGTTTAGGACTACAACTCCCAACCCGCTGGCCAATGGGAACTGTAATTCAAAAGATCTGGAGGGTACCGTGTTAAGGAAGGCTGAGGCATAACTGGACTGAAAATCTGGCTGGCTCAGTCTTAAATCGATTTGGTCCCGTTGGCTTTAACGGGGCCAGACGGTCTGCCTGGACCCTAAACACAATGGGTTTTTTGGATATGAGATTTCGGGCTGCTATCCTACACTCACTCCTTTGGGACTGATTGCATTGAACAGAACTAATACATGGGGACAAGGCTTTGTGAATGGGACAAGTAGATTTGCAGTCAATATAAACCAAATTCATATGGGAGCATGAACTCCATCAGGGAATAAGAAATGTCAGACTTGATTGTATTCTAATATCATTCAAATCGATGGGATTCGGTTTAGGACTGAAATGTAAAGGGATTGCTTGTGTTGTATTTATTGTTATTACATTTACATCCCATATTTTTTTTCCTCTTGTAAAGGAACTCAAGGTGGTTTAAGTGGTCCTCCTCTCCACCCTGTGTGGTAGGCTATGTTGAGATTCAGTGGCTGGCTCAAAGTCACTCAGTGAGCTTCATGACTGAATGGGGACCCAAACCAGGATCTCCGGAGCCGCAGTCCACCGCTCTAACTATTACACAATGCTTTCTGTCCCAACAATAGCCCTGTGTCTGGTCTCTCTATGGGCGCAAGCATCTGTCAGTCTTTTCTCTCTCTAAACTGTAGCTTTGTTCAAAAACATAGAAAGTCAGAGTAGGACTGAAAGGAAGAAATCTAGCCGGCTCCCCGAAGCAGAAAGCCAGTGATGGCACCGAATGAGACACGTTGAAAAGATAATTTTTACTAGCTGACCTTTAACTCTGAAACAGCTTAATAAAAGTGTCTGGCCAAAGGAATCCACATTTGGTCCCTTTCGTCTTCCACGTGTTGGTGCTGTCATTCTGTACTCCATGACCAATTGTGCTGTGATCCAAGCGGAGCAATAAAACAGTATTAAGGCGGCACCATTTTCTGAGGTTACCCATCCAGTAACACTACATGGAAAGAAGCGCCGGAGAGATCACCCATGGGATTGATTCCTTCGAAGCGGAATATTTTTGTTCTAAAGTCCATAGCATGGGAATGAAAGGAAATTCCCCACCCCACCCCCACCTTTCAGAACTGCCGATCCACTTAGGACGCAATCCTGTGCGTGTCCAGACATCTTTAGCATGCTGGGAGCCGTGGGGCTTTTTTCCCCCTGTCTAAAGGGGCATAGGATTGTGCCCGTCTGCTACCATCCCACTTATTTTACCAAGAACTCGTCCTCATTCAGCTTTGGTGGTAAGGAATCCGGCCACGGCAAAAAGCAATGACAGTAGCAGCAAAAACATCGACCACAAAATCCTTCCGTGACCAGGCACCTGCAGTGTGAAATGCAGACGATATCTTAAATACGTTCGTGACCAACGCACTAGATAAATGGCTGGTTATTTTGGCTGCACAACCACATTCCCTTCAGATAAATCACCGCCGATCTTGAGGGCTTGGGTGTTATTTTATTATATGTGGAGAAAACAGACATTCTCCCCCCCCCCCTTCACCATTCCTACTCCAAGGGCTGAGAAAACTGAAATAACATCCTAGTCAATATCGCGGTTTGTTATTTTAATCGGGATCCAAGGAAACATCTGACTTTTACCAAGGAAACCCTCAAGAGAAGGGAAAACATTAGCACTCAGGCAGAGGGGAGGGGGTTGGACGGGACGAAGGGAGAGAGTTTTGTTTTGCTTAATATTTTTCTTTCAGGCGAGAATCTCCTCCTAACACTAGTTAAGTTATGCGACCTTAGTTGTAAATGACTAGAGCCTACTATAGACCTTCCATTTGGAGGCGGTGCCCTGATTAGCTATGGAAGGCAGCAATTGTCCTATATGCACCTACTTGGGAGGAAGTCCTATTTAACTCCGTGACACTGACTTCCAAATAAACATGCACTGGAAACCCAAGCCGGATGGAAAGGAGGGGTTACTTTTGAAATACTCGTTTCTTGGGGTGGAAGGCAGGATCTACACTACTGCTTTATAACAGTACTGAAGTGCATTGACAACTGTTGGGGCCCGTGATAGATGCCATATACTTTTTTCAAACCGCTTTCATAGTGTTATGTCCTGCTTGGGGTAGATCTGAAGAGATAAGCTCCATAAAATAAAATAAAAAAGATCCTAAAGGCTATATTCCACAAGACGTGGACTCCACTGAACTCAAATAAGAGCTACTCCCTCCTGGGTATATTTATACTAACAGTAGCTTTAACAGGGATGGGAAGATAAGAAGACCCTCAGCCTGATCCTACACAGAACCCATTGAAACGAACAGTGCAATCTTATTCTTGTTGACTCAGAAGTAAGTCCCATTGTGATCAATGCAGCTTACTCCCAGGTAAGCGTGCATAGGATTACAACGGTTTTTAGGTGTGCCTAAAGTCTGCATAGGATCAAGCTGCTAATCTTCCTGAACACATCTCTTAGGTCTAGTAGATATAGGACTATAATCCTATACACACTGAACACAGCGAGACTTAATTCCATGCACAAGTTTTAGTTGCACCTTATGAAATATTATTTCTCAAAGAAATAAATTGGCGAAGGGAGAACTGCCCAGTTCATGGACTTGGGGGCTTTGGTACAAATTAATGTGCTAATTAATACATTTATTACTAATTATTACAGATATAGTGTGTATATATATAGTCCCAGAGTTAGTAATGTACCATTCTGTGTTGATAGTATTAATAGTAGTAGCAAGGATTTATGGGAGTAATAGCAGGAAGAGTGTAGTAATAATAACACCACAGCTAGTAGCAGCAGCAGTGCCAGTAGTAATAGTAGTGTTGCTTCTGCTGTTAATACCAGGAGTAGTTCTTGCACAAACACACACATTTTAAGCGTGTTTATTTGGATGTAACTTACGCTGGGTTAAAGAGGTCTTACAGCGCAAGCCTGTTTACTAGGAAGCGTGTTCACAGGGTCTTAGCAAGTGTGCTGTACATTTACTCCCATAAGACTGCAATCACAGAAACATAAACAGCTATGTGACTCCTACTTCGACTACTACCACCACCACCACCATCGCTACTCTTGTCTGTGCTAGGAGTACATTAAACTGTCAGTGGGGTATTTTTAAAAATATGTTTTTATAGTTGTGGGTTTGGGTGGATTTATGTTTGATTTCTATCGGAAGGAAGAGAGAAAAGCGAAAGGGGATGGCGGGTGGTGGTGGGGAGACAAGAAAACGAATTCCCCCTCCGAGTTGAGGGAAGTTGATCAAGGCTGTGCAACTTCCTCTGGGGTGAGTCCAATTCCTGTCACCTTGGGAGAAGCGGGACCCCCGCCCACTCCGGCTCGGGGTGGAAAAAAATCCTCCCTGACATCCCTGCCTCTTTCTCCCACCGCCACGTTTCCGAACTCGCGTCCGGGCTCAGGCACGATCCCGCCCGCAGCGCGCTCGCTCCGCGTCCAAGCGGGCAGAGGAGCCCCGCGCGTAAAAGCCGGGCCAGCTTCTTCTGGGCTTGGCGCTATTTTCGACGGATTCAATAATAAAAAAGGGGCCTGTTGTTGTTTTGGAAAGGAAAGAAAAACGAAACGCGGGGAAGGAAGGAGATGCTTGGAAAAGCAAACACATGACTCAGAAGACACGCTGTTTGCGTTTGGGGAGATCCCTCTCCCGCTTCGCTTTGCTTCCCCCACCCCGCTCGCCTCCTCGCCTCACCCTGCGCGCACCGCAGCCCCGGAGGAGCGCCGTTGCCAAGCGGCGTCCGCTCGGCAGGGGGCGCTGCGCGGGGCCCGCAGAGCCGCCGCCGCCGCCGCCGCTGCCGCCGCCGGCGACGATTTCACACAATGTTCAAAAGCGGCCGGGGAGTTCGAGGAGCCCTCAAAGCCCCTGCGCGAGCCGCCCGGAGCCCGCCGAGCTGGGTCTGCCGCGGCACAGGACCACGCCGGCAGCATGGAGCTGAGGGCGGCCGCGGCGCTTTGCCTCTGCTGCCTCTGGAGCGCCTGCCGCCTGCGCCACGGGCAGCTCGACGCCGCCGCTGTCAGGCCCATGGCGGCGGCCGCGGAAGACGCCGCCGCCGCCTTCGCCTGGAAGCCGGAGCGTAGCCCGCGCCACAGCCGGGCCGCCTTTCGCAACGCCACGGTCGTGCCCCACGACTACATGGTGGCGCTCTACCACCGCCTGGCCGGCGGCAAGGAGCCAATTCTGCCGCCGCCACCACCAGCAGCCGCCGAGGTGGGAGAGGCCGGCAGAGCCGCGGAGGGGAGCCGCGCAGACACCGTCACCGGCTTCGCGGACCAGGCGCAGCCGCGAGGTGAGCGAGCCCGACGGGGCAGGGGCGCTGAGGGGAGTCCACCTGCGCCCGGCGCTCCCAGCCCCGAGTGTATCCCCCCCCCCGCGCGCGCGCAGTTCGTCCCAGCTTGCGCAAGCCCATGCGCCGCGGTTTATGAAGGATTCCTCGCGCCACCGACTCGCCATCCCCAGGACGCTCCACGACGGATCGGATATCCGTTTTGTCGGAGTGGGTTCTACCCGTGTTTACTAAGCCACGCTGGGGTTGCAATCTTACCTCCCTTCACCTGGGAGTAAACCCCGCTGAACTCCACGAGGCTTCCCTCCTAAGTGTCATGTCCTGCTTGGTGTAGATCTGGCCCCAGGGCTCTCTCTTTTTCGCGATTTGCTCTCCAAGGGAGTGATTTGGCTAGGATGGCTAACTTCTTTCTTTCAAATCTCCCAGGGATCGTCTCAATTCGACCGTATAAATGTCCAGACGTGGGAACGAATATCGGATGACAAGCGGGTAGGGAAAGAGAGAAACGACCCTCTCTTCACTCCGGGAAGGGATTTAGCCCCGTCCATGCCAAATACCATCACCAACCCCCTCCCCTCCCGTTTTACCGGGTGCCGATAGAAGCATCGCAAGTGAACCCCGAGGCCACGCAAGGCAATCAGAGTCCTCATCTCAAGAGTCAGGTCCATTCCCAAACTCGTGGGGCAGGCTCCTCCGAATTTGACATGGGCTAATTGAAAAAGTTACTTTCGATTCACCTCTAACAGTCCCCAACTAATCTGATAGCATTTAAAGGATCAAATTCAAAACTACCCCTACCCGCCTAATCTAATAGTTCCTCTTCAATTTGACCCATTCCATTCTAATCTATCAAGACTCTACGACTAATTTAACGGTGTGTCCCATCCTGATGTGTGTGTACATACACACACACATGTATTCGAGAGAGAGAAACGCTCCTTGCTTGATGTGAGTGTGTAGGTTTATAATCATAAAACGTTGAAAAGCAAAAACCAGTATAAACAACACTGACATCTTGATAGGGAAAATGTACCATATACTCGCAGATCGGTGTATTTGTGTGGAGAGGAGATCTTAATGTGAACCCAGGTCATTAAGGCTGGGATTTTATAACTACTTTCCTGGGAGTTAGTCCCAATGAAGTCAGTGGGACTGACTTCTGAGTAGATATGAATAAGATTGCACTGTAAATCAATTTTGCCTATAGGAAAAACCAACCAACCGGGGAACTCACTGACTGGCCTAAACATAATAACGTGTCATTCGCTCATACGAGAGAGAAAGAAAAACGCAATGGCAGAGGGGAAACTGTCATGTTGGAGTTCGTTTCTGGTAAATCCCAGCCTTTCTTTGGATCCAGAAGTATGTAAATCTGCGGCCCACCCAAGGGTGATCAGGCGTCGCTCTCAAAGGGAAGAGGCTTTTCTGGTTTCACTGTGGAGCCCGAAATTCACGTGGCATCAGGTGAAGCCACCTTTCAGAGCTCCACGCCGAGCTCGCGATTTCCCGGTTTAGGGAGCGCGGGGTTTGTTCCTTTGAAAATCCGCAGAGAGAGAGAGAGAGAGAGAGAGAGAGAGAGAGGAGCGAAACGAAACGGCACGGAGAAATGCGAGGGGGGGGGGGAAGAGCGGAAAGGAAAGAGAGGATCAAGACGTGTTTTTCTTTTGTCTGTTTGTAAGAAGAGACAGGATACCAGTTTGTTTGCTTTCCCAGAAGAAGCAGAAAGGCAAGAAACACGTGAAGCCTTTTCCGTGCTGGGTTTTCTGCCTCGCTCATAGCAGCGGCAAAGCGAAGAGCACGCGGCCCCCCACCCCTCCGTCCCAACTCTCACTGCCTCTCCGCTCCTCTAGTGAGGTGCGGGCCGGGATTGGCATCCACCCAACGGGGGCACTCAGCGCCCCTGCCTTGACTCGGGAGGCCACCTGACGCGAGGAGAAGCGAGTGGAGGTGACTGGCTGGCTGGAGGACGTCGGTTGGTGCGTGTGTGTGGGGGAAACAGGTGTAAGACGAAGGGGGGGAGGGGGGAGGAGAAGGCTGCTGCCAAGTGACCAATCCCTGAAAGCCTTACCTCCTCTAGCGCACGGCTAGGCTCCCTTCGCCAGCGTAGCCGCAAGCAAAAGCTCCAAGATGCTCCGATGCTGCTCAGCATCTTCCGATACGCCCTCCTTCTTCCTGGGCTGGTGCTGCCTAGCTTGGAAGGCGGCGGGGCATCTTTCCCTGCCAGGACAGTCAGGCTAACATAGAGCAGGTCTCTCCCCACCCCCTGCATCACCCTTCCCTTCCTTTGGCTTTTGGGATGCTCCTGGGAGGTGGTGGTGGTAGTGGCATTCCCAATCTCCCGACTTTGGCAAAGGTAGGGCAGCGGTAAGGTTGTCGTTGGGGCGTTTTGGTTTACAGTTCGGGTCATCTGGATCGCATTCATCTCCGCTGGAGCCGTTAGCGTGGAGAGGCCGAGAACAATGTAAACGCATTTCGAGTTGGAGAGGCACAAAGCGCTTCAGCCTCCCCTCTCTCGCCTTCCCCGCCACGAGTCACTTGGCGCACGGCCCTCGAGGACGTGTACGAAAGGCTCGAGCGATCCTTGTTCAACAAAAAACCCCAACCGCACCTGCGGTTGAAATTGACAAGCCAAGCAGAGGGTCTGCTCTGAGTGTTTAGCTCCAGTTGTGTTTCAGTTGTTAGTTGTTTTGTTTGTTTACCAGAGCCACAACGCCGCCAGAATCAAGCAGCTTTAAGTGAAACGAATTTCAGAGGGAGGGATTTAAGCATGTGCTTAATTTTTTCCTCTTCAAAAGCCATGGCACGTAAAACTGTGTTTAACTGTCTGTGGCTGCCTTTCAGGCACTTGGTTATTTATTTACACTACTTGTGTGGGTCTCCTTTCCATGAATTTGCGCTGAAGGCAACGCGCAAAACCACTAAGCGTCAAAAAGAAAATAGATGGGGGAAAACCACAGTGAAAAAAAGAGGGCTTGATCCAGCCAAAGTGGAGCACTTTTATGCGAGTGTGGTTTACTTTGGCTGCATCGTGTCCACCGTAGCCTACTGTCCTTCACCGTCAAAGAACCCTTGGGCTATTAAAATACTGCGACAAGATCTGCTTTCACCCAACTTTCGATCCTCAGTATTTTTCATCTTTCTATCGAAGTTCCTAACATTAGGCTGCAATGCTTAAACACAGTTATTGGGGAGTAAGTGGAACACAGTTTAACTTATTCCGGAGTAAAAATGGGTAGGATAGCGCTGTTCAACACGGCGTTTTTAATCATACAAATGAGGGTGGTGATATTGCGGGGGAGGCGACAAGGCAATCTGTCCAATAGTTTGACAAACGAGCGCCAGAATTTCCCCTTATTTCTAGCGGAACGAAAACTACCCGCTTTTCGGTCTGATTTGGAAAGCTTGCACAGAGAGTGGGCTGTGGAAAGGTATCAATTGTCAGGTGCTTTTTAAAACAGGTTACACAAGGGAGTGAAAACAAAATTGGATCCCGGCCCAACTAAAAGGAAGGGCTAGTTTAGCGCGGCTACCTCCTGTTCTCTTCTGCTTTTTGCGAACCTTTTCCTTAATGAAGACGAGGGAGAAAGCCCCGAGCTGTCAAATCCAGGAAAGCGGCCGTCGGTAATTCCAGCGCCGTTGCAAAACTATGTCGCGGCTTGGCGATTTGGTGAAAACGGGAGAGGAGGAATGGATAACTGAATTAGTGCAGTCGTAATATTCCTTCTTGCATTGTCTTAATGGATGGGGATGGAAAAGGTCCGAAAAACCATCAAATCAAGGGGCATCACTGCTTAAATTCTATTGAAATGCTGCATGGTTGTTGCGTAAGAATTTGGGAGGGGGGTCAGTCCCTGCCGAAAGGATTTGCCGCTTTATCCACAACCCCACGTCCAATATAACCCTGGGTAAAAATAAATAAACCCATCCACCAGTTATGCAAAAGAGCGCAAGTCATTAAGACTATTGCTGAGATCAGCGTGACTTAACTTCCTAGTGAGTGTGTGTTTGGAGCGTTGCATGAACCTATGGATATATTTATTTGTCGACACCCTGGAAGTATGACGGACGTTTCCATGATAAAGGGCCACAAGAGTCTGGCCACCAACGGGGGAGGGGGTGCTGAAATGTTCCAACTGAACCAGATGCAAAGCAGGCACAGTGAAGTTAATAAAATTTCACTGCTTTAATAGAAATAGTAGCGTTGTGACCAGATTAAATAAAATTTCAATCGCAGGAGTTTTAACAATGTGAGTTTTAGGTTTCAATCCGATGCATACTTACTTGGGAGTAAGTCTCACTGAACTCAGCCGGACATATGTCTCCGAGTAGAGTGAGCAGACAGACATCACTGTCGGATGTTTAACCTACTGATTTAAATGTGTCTAGCTTTGCATAAGAAGGAAACAATACTTCTGGGAACGATGATGCTGGAAGGGGTGGGGGCAAGCCGAAGAACAAACTTCCTTTTTAGAAGATGCAGGCAGGTGTGTCCACAGAAGGCACCTTCTTTGCAAAGGCATCCCCTTCTGCGACTCTTTCTAAGATGGAATCTGCTGCCACCCACAATTTCGGAAGTTCAAAAGATAGACGCAATAAATAAATAAATCTGCATCCCAATTAATGAGAGGAAGGACACTTTTAAAGTCCATCGGATCTGTTGGTTTTAATTAATTGATCAAACTGCTAAATCTTGCCAGCCCAGTAAACGGACTGCGTGGCAAAACAACCAGTTTATTTCCTCCTTTTTCTACTGGAAAGTAAAACCCCAAGATGTTAGTCTATTTGTATCCCTGGGCAGTGAGTTTGTATGTATACACACACACACACACACAAACTAAAAACCCAGAGATGTGTGGCGTGCATAAATAGATGTGTGGATATACATGTGTGCGTATACAGAGTAATCTCTGATTCAAGGAGGAAGTTAAGCAGGTACTTACGTCTCACTTGTGAAATCAATGGTCCCTAAATGTATGTGACTTGGCCTGGATCACTATAATTCATTCTAGCTGTTGTATAAGGGAGATTATATATATATATATATATATATATATATAGTGTGTGTGTGTGTGTGTGTGTGTGTGTGTGTGTACATTTTATCTATATATACACACGTGCCCACACATTTTGGTCCAAACCTTCTGCTTTCAGTTTGGACCAAAATGCTGCAGATGTGGCAGCCCGATCTCCCGCGGTGCTGAAACTGCCGAGTCTCCCACGACGAAGGACCGACGGACCCGGTTGGCGGGCCCTCCCAGGACGTGGCTCGAGCCTGAGCACAGCGAAGGGCCCCGAGACGTCCATCCGCCCTGGCCACTGGGAATTTCAGAGCAAACTGAAACCAGATGAGCTCTTCAGAGGACGCTTTGCTGCCGCCTCTCCTTATTTTGCTTCTCTCGGAGAGGAAAAGAGCACCCCCGTCCCCCTCAAACAAACAAACAAACCTACACCACAACCCCAAGACAGGTTGTGGCTGGCCTAGAGAAAATCTGGAAAGGGGCGTCCTTGGCTGACACCCACTTTCTTTGGAGGAGGGCGAGGGAAGAAATTAAGGTATCGGAAGGTATTTTCAGCCTGATCGTTTCATTTGATCTAGAGCTCAGCTGGGAAAGCCCTGAGTACATTAATTAGTCAAAGCGCCAAGAAGAATGTAAGTGGTCACACCGAACAATGGCAGAAACTCCCCCCTCCCTTGTATTTGAAGAAGTTTCCATTTTGCATCTTCCAGGCAGGCTCTTTTTACGGCGGAAAGCATCTCCCATTCTACCTCCAGGTCAAAACGCAGCAGAGTCGGTTTGGAAGAGTAAGGAGGACAGGACAGACAAGAACCAGTGTGGCGTAATGGTTAAGAGTGTTGGACTGGGACTTGGGAGATCCGGGTACTAGTCCCCCACTTGGCCATGAATCTCACTATGGATGATAGGGACCAGTCCCTGACTCAGCCTAGCCTATTTCACAGAGTTGTTGTGAGAATAAAAGGAGGGGAGACTATGTAAACCGCCTTGCAAATGGGAAAAATGCAGTATACATGTATACAAAAATAATAGTGAAAAGTGATTGGGTGGCCAAGGGGAGTTTGTATCCCTTCCTGTAGCCACAGTTCTTACAATCTCAAAGAGCAGGTCTCCCAAATGGGATAAGTAGGTGCATTATATAGGACTGGGATCCTGACTGCAATCCAATAACACTTTCCTGGGAGTAAGCCCCATGTGGAAGGTGGTGAGTAGACATGCAAAGGACTGCACTCCAACTGACACTCACCTTCTTTGGTGGGGGATGATTCATTTTACCCAGTGTGCGTGCATGTTTGTGTGGGGTTGGAGGGGGGCGTGAGAAGGGGAGCGGCCTGTTGTGTTATTCTGGTTAGGAAGCCACATTTGACAATCAAAATCTGTTATTCCCCATTCTTTCATTTACTTGGTATCCTCTCTTATATTTATTTTAACATAATTTTGTTTATTTGTCGACGTCACAACTGATTGGTTTAATTAATCCCAGGAAAAGTTCGCGTCTGGCTGGGAACATAAATGGACTGGGAGAGGTTAATAATCCCCACAAGGGATTCGACAACCATCAAACAAGATTGACTCTCCCCTCCCCCTATCCCCGCGCGCCCTGCTTCCTTCCCCAAGAATAAAGATGAGCACATACACGTGAACAAAATGATCCCTGACGGATTGGGAAAATGTTTAACTTGGCTCGGAGTACTAAACCGGGAGGGTTGGAAGAAGGACATGAAACAACCCTCCAGAACCTGCTCAACTCAAGGGCTAAGAAATAAATACAGATGGTTTAGTGTAAAGACCCTTCGGAGTTTCTTGGTTGCCTCTCTCTTTAATGGAAGGCAGCGCGGGTGGGGCAGCGGGCTCCAAGCTCGTCAATTTGAAAGGGAACGCTCTCCAGCGCTTAATCTAGAAAATGAGCCGGGATGCAGCCTCAAAATTGCTTTAAAAATAAACAAATCCCTCAGGAATTGAAGGCTCTCCCATTCGCCACCCCCGCTTGTCTCGACTGTGGTGAAGCGGTGACACTCTGCACATGTTCAAGGGTACTATTTTTATGGTGACTTCACACCTTCCAGGGCTGAGCAGTCAAAAATGGACTCTGGAGGAGTTAATTGATCACGTGTCCCAGTCGTCTGGCGGGCCCACACCTCGGGAGAAACAGGGATCTTGATTACATTGAGTTCCCACCACCAGCTCAGCCTCCCGCCTCGGAACGCGTGTTTAATGCCCAAGCACAGCGGTAGGAGGGATTAGAATGCCTCTGAGCACGTGCAGAACGCCTTTCCTCCATTAATAACAAGTCACCACCAGGAGCGAGTTAGGCTTCTCAAGGGAGAATGCAATGGCTTGATCATCGGCACCTCAGGGCCAACAGGCTGCTGCCTCTCGCCGATGAGCAGCCCCTGGAGGCGGGGGCGCAATGTCCTTGGCAGCTGGGCAGTGTCAAGAGACCGATCCCACCGGTGATTTTAGGCGTTCCAAGACGGGGCGATCGGGTTGCGCTGGAGGGAAGGAGGAACAGGCCAAGCCCTGTCAGCCAAGCTGCCAAGGCCATTGTGCCGGCCAGCCGCTGATTTTAGGGTGCAACTCACTTAGCGGACAGGCGCGGCGACCTCCATCTCTTCATTCACACGTCCTTCTTCCGCCCTCCTTTCTTGCAGATGACTCTCCGTCGGAGGGCGGGCAGCAATATGTCTTCGACATCTCCAGCCTGGCCGAGGTGGACGAGGTGGTGGGCGCCGAGCTGCGGATCCTGCGGAAATCGCCAGAAAATAGGAGCTTGGCTTCGTCCCAAGAAGGCCTCCTCCATCGCCTGCTGCTTTCCACGTGCACCAGCCAAGAGGAAGGCAGAGAGCCGGAGCTCTTGGACTCCCGGGCGGGAGACCTCTTGGATTCGGGCGGCGACGACTCTTCTTCGCCCACGTGGGAGGTGTTCGACGTCTGGGCATCGTTGAGGCGCAGAGTGGAGAAAGGCGGGCAGCGCCAGGCGCTCTGCTTCCTCCTGAGGATCGTCTCGGATCAGTCCGGGAGGCTTTTGTCTCCCGGGCAGCTGGGCTTCCGCAGGGAGCGGCCCCCGCAGCAGCCGCCGCCCCACGAGAGAGCCCTGTTGGTGGTGTTTTCTCGCACCAAGCGGAAGGAGAACCTCTTCAAGGAGATCCGCGAGAAGATCAAGGCCCTGAGCGTGGGGCCTGGCCTCTTGCTGGAGCCGCCCGACTTGGGTCAAGCGGCCCTGGCCAAGCAGAGGTGGCGGCGGCGGCGGAGGAGGAGGAGGCGGACTACGCTGGCGGGCCGGGTCGCCGGGGGCCGAAGCCAGGGCAAAAAAGCCAAGAGCCGCTGCAGCCGCAAAGCCCTGCACGTCAACTTCAAGGAGCTGGGCTGGGACGACTGGATCATCGCGCCCCTGGATTACGAGGCGTATCACTGCGATGGCGTGTGCGACTTCCCGCTGCGCTCCCATCTGGAGCCCACCAACCACGCCATCATCCAGACGCTCATGAACTCCATGGACCCCGAGTCCACCCCGCCGAGCTGCTGCGTCCCGTCCAAGCTCAGCCCCATCAGCATCCTTTACATAGACTCCGGCAACAACGTGGTTTACAAACAGTACGAGGACATGGTGGTGGAGACGTGCGGCTGTAGGTAGCGGCGTGGCCAAAGCCCGCTTCCCCCTCCGCCCCCCGCCCACAGAAGCTAAAGCCCCGGCCCCTTGGTGTGCTGTAGCCGCATTGCACTTCAAGTGTGCCAAGGCCTTGCTAGGCTTGTAGGCCTGCTGCCGACAGCTCTCTTGCGTAGTGGGAGGGGGATCCGGATCAGCTGCGGAAAAAGGAGGTGGGTTGGATTCAGCAGTCCCTTCCCGGGGGGTGCTGCTACTGACTTTCTTCCCCACACAGTGATCTGGGCATGCTGCGTCCTTCAATAATTCTGCTTTCCAGTCTTGGGTTAAATATTCCACCGAACGGGCACTTTAAAAGGAAGGAAGAAGAAAAAAAGACGTCTTGGAATTAGTCTCCAGAATTCTTTGGCAAACATTTACTTTTTCTCACCTGTCTAGTAGGTTAGCTGAGGCGAATGACTGGTTCTCCAACTTCTGGATCTTCAGCAAACCATTTTACACTTTTCTACTAACCACTCCCCTACATTCCACCCCCCACTAGCCACCTCTCATACTTTGGGAGGGGTATATTCTGGGGTATATTCTAGAGGGAACACAGTTCTCCTGAGCATGTGGCCCAGGTCTCGCCAGTTTCCTGTCTGAACTGAGTATGCCCTGGAACTCATCACACACATAGTAAGTTGTGGGGGGATGATCAGAAGTGACCTACCACTGTCTTTCAGGGAAGCTTGTCTGTCATTACTGATCCCTGATAAGAGCTCAGTTGAATACAGTTTGAAAACCACTGGTCTATGCCATCTCTCTCTTCCTCTCTTTTCCCACCATCTCCACTGCTCTCTCTAGCCGGTCCCAATTCCACTCATTTTGATACTTCTTTTGGAAGACCATTTATTACAAAGTCTAATGCTATATCAAAGGAACACTACACCAACTTCATTGCTGGATGGGGGGATGCTGGGAGTTGGAGGGCACTGGATTGGGGGAAGGCTGGTCTAACAGTGCAATTCCATACAAATTTACTAAGAAGGGCCATTGTGTTCAGTGGTACTTGTGCCCACGTGAATGTGCTTAGAGTTGTTGCAATCCTAAACATACAGGCTGAAATTCTATGTGGACATAGTTGCCCACAACCACTGAATTCACTGGGATTTCTGAGTAAACATGCACATGATCAGGCGGCATGTGAATCAACAGATCCTTCCATATAGAATCACCATAGTGGGTGAGGGCAGGCAAAATTGGGATCAGTGATTTAGTTCCCACTGTGTTTACACAGGCCTGATTTTGGGATGAAAATCCATTGGTCATGTTTTAAATTGGGGTAGCCTAACTTCATTATTTTCAGATCTTCACTGTTCTCCAGATGGTGGTCCTCCTGGTCTGGAAGTGTATTTCACTGCATAACCCTTACTCATTCTTAAGCATTTCCAACTCCATATCTGGGGTGCAGAACCTCTTTGAGTCTGTGGGCCGAATTCCATTTTGGGAAGGATCTCGGGAGCTGCATTCTAATTGTGGGTGGGGCAAAAGACAAAAGGGGCAGGCCCAAAAAGCAATAGGATGTTTTCTAACAGAAAGCTCTTACTGCCAGTAACTAAGCCTTGGAGAGACATTTCAATCTTTAGAATGGGGTGGGGGAAATTGCACAAAAGCTGGAAAACTGCCAAGCAATAGGTGGTCCTGTGAAATGAGGTTGGTTCAGGGGAAGGGGGAATAGCTATTTGGGGAACCCAAGGGCCAGATTGGGACCCTAGGATGGCTAAATTTGGCCCTTGCAGCTGAGGTTCTGCACCCTTGCTCTGTATTAACATTGCTACTTGTCAACAAGGATTTGATAGTTATGAAACACATGTACTGAGTACTCATTGATTTACAATCCCGGAATAGAATAACAGTGAAGTATAGAATCATCTCTCTCTCTCTTTCTCTCTCTCTCTCTCTCTCTCTCTCTCTCTCTCTCTGTGTGTGTGTGTGTGTGTGTGTCTCAACTTTGAAAGTAATTTCCTTTTTTCATATCAGTGATCTTCAGCACCAGATTTTGATTGAAATTTGGCTAAAAATATTGCTTTGTGGGACAGATTAAGTCCACAGGCTGCCAGTTGGCCATTCCTGCTTCTTTGCCAATGTCAGATAAATAATTATTAACTGTTGGACTGTGCACAGGGAGAGATTAAAGAGCTCTTGAGGCTGAGGACCAAAAGGAACTCTCCCCAAGCCCTCGTCCCATTCCAGGCAAAATTATATAACTACTAGCAAAATGCCCATTGTTATCACTGATGGAGGGAGAGAGGGTTTGCTTACTGCGAAACCATCTGGGGTTTATAAAGTGCATTTCTCTGTGCATGTTGCAACTGGCCATATGTACAGCATCCTTGTCTGAGCTACCCACTGTTAGTGGTAGAGGGCAAGTTTTGTGTTCTCATGGCAACAGTGTCTTCAAGTGTAGTAAGTGGCTAGTAGACATTTACATGGGCAAAAGTCAAGGGGTGAATTCAGGGACACCATGGGGGGCGGTAGTTAAACTGCTCATTTCCCTCCGGTGCCTCCTCAACCACTGATAATCCAGCCTGCCCGCTTTTTCTGCCTAGCCCCATCATGGTTTTTATGTTTCTTGGTTATGTTAGCACAGCCTTCTCCAAACTGGCTGGGGATAATGGGAGTTGTAGTCTAACACCTCTGGTAGGCAACAGATTGGGTCAGGCTGTGCTAGAGTGTACTGGAATGTTAGTCAATGACTTTTATCTATACCTGAATAGATAGAAGTTATGGCACACTCAAATCCATAGCTACATTTATTACATTTGCTATTAAGAGGAATGTTTTATTTTAGGGGTGGGCAAACTTTAGGCTTGTTGAATCTCTCTTAATTTTCTTTATTAGAACCCTGAGGTACACCAACTGGAGTCAGGTGCAAAATAGGGGTTCAGGTGGGCAATCATAGTCTAAGTATTAAGGAAGAGGACATTTCTGAGTGCATGCTCAGCCCAGGAATTTGTGACCAATATGGCCATTTTCTTCACCTTCTCCAGCTCTGTGATATCCTTTTGGAGGTGTGGAGACCAAAACTGCACACATCATTCTTGCATGAATGGTTTATGATATTGGTAGTTTTAATTTCAGTTCCTTTCCTAATGAGCCCCAACGTGGAATTTGCCTAACTAGCACCACTGATATAAGTGGGGGCTGCTGTGTGTGTGTGTGTGGGGGGGGAATTGATTGTGGACTGCAAGTCAGCTTGGGCCTTACTATCATTCTCCCACATGAAGTAATGAAAAGCATGGATCCAAATCCCCAGTATTTGTCTTAGTACTGTAAGAAAAAAAATCTGTTGGCTCCCCATTGTTTTGACAAGTTACTATTTCAGAAAGAGATCCTTTTTTAATGGAGAGTTAATTTTGAAAATATTGGATTGCCAGTACCTAATTCTGTAGCAGTGGTGAAGATGAAGAGGTCTGTGGGCTTCATTGTAACTCGATGGGTGACTATTGAGAGCCCCATATCCATCACTTTGCACCTTCATAAAGGCATTCACTTTGAAACATAGCTTTTCAGTAGGACAAATTCTGTTCAAACCTGTTTTAACTAGGTGACTGAGTTTCACAGAGCAATCTTGGCCTTGTAGAAAAAAAGAACAACACTACTAGGGATGTGTATCGTATCGTTAAAATGTACGATAACGATACGATAAGGTCGTTATCATGCATGTGTTTAATGATGATGATACGATAGAAAAAAATACGATAATTTTCGGGCGATTTTATCGTTTTATCAGACTGCCATATAACACTACTAGGCCAGATGATTGTAGCCAGTTTGGCAAGTTTACGAAAGGTTGCAGTCCTGCACATTCTTATTTGTCAGAAGTAAGTTCCATTGAAATGAGTGGGAATAACTCCAAAATAACGAAGCAGTGGATTTGGAGCAACCATTTCATCAAATAGCTGTTCATATTTCAGTCTTCTGTAAATTCAGTGTTCTCCCTTTTTAAAAACTAATTTGCATTGTGGCCCATTGGAGGTCAGCTGTAGCTCAGTGGCAGAGCACACATGCTCTGCACATGGAGGGTCCCAGGTTCAACCCCTGGAATCTACAGGTGAGGTGGGGAAAGACTCCTGTCTGAAATCCTAGAGAATTGCACAAGGGCCGTGTAGAGAATACTCAGCTAGATGGGCCAGTGGTCTGATTTGGAATAAGGCATCTTCCTTTGTTCTTTCCTATTACTTGTGGTTGTGGTAGAGGACATGCTGCTTAAGAATATCCAATGAGTTGGATCCAGAATCTGCTTTCCACAGATGGAAGGGCTCCTTCCATCCGTGAGAGAGTTGTGATCCAGCACAGGAATTCTGCTGGCGGAATGGAGGAGGCCGCCATCTTTGTCAATTTCCCCCCTTTGCCCTGCAGTCTCCTTTGCCCCACAGGTGCTCCAGAGGGTTGAGGGGATGGTGGTGCTGGTGCTGGAGCTGCAGAGGGAAGCGGAATCGATGAAGATTGCATTATCTCATGGCAGGAGTGTTCTGAGTGGAATTCTGATCCAGGAATGATCCCATTCATGGAAAAGAAGTTGAATCCAACCCCTTTTGGAGTTTTTTTTTTAAGAAGCTGGGCACATTTTACTTCTAGTATTAAGTGAAAGGGTAAACAACCTTTTACTATTCAGTTTACTAAAGTGACAGAAAATAGAAATGAGAATGCGTTAGACAGAAATATGTTGCAATTCATTGGTTT
Organism: Anniella stebbinsi; assembly: GCA_029215795.1. Taxonomy (NCBI): domain Eukaryota; kingdom Metazoa; phylum Chordata; class Lepidosauria; order Squamata; family Anniellidae; genus Anniella; species Anniella stebbinsi. The sequence goes on along the minus strand of JARDYH010000003.1, from coordinate 128,967,042 downwards.
GTGTTGCACACAAGAAGCTCCTTGGTGAAGGGAGCAGCTCTGAACATGCACCTCTGAGCAGTTACCCCCTCAATTCAGAGGAAAGGGAAGATTGCATGGGCCCCCTATGCAGGGGTGCCTGCATCTGTAAGGGGCACCAGAGTGGAGAAGATAATCTTTTGGCAAAATTCTTTAGATGCGCAGAGCAAGGCTTGCTTGCTGGGTTTTCAGCTACTGCTTGCAATTATGATCTTTCCCTGCTGATTTTGGGTCTTTCTGATTCAAGGCTTGTTGATAACTCTTTGCCAGAGAAGAAGGTTTTACAGAAGGAGAAAATATTGTAGCAAGCGTTTCAACTGGTGAATCCACATGTTTGTTTTGAGGTTTCAGTGTGAGGCAAGAGGAAATATAGAACACCCTTGTCAAGGAAAGTTGCCATCTGAAACGCCTTCCCCAACCTGATGACCTCCAAATATTTCAGACTACAACTCCCAGCATTCCTGACCATTGGCTATGCTGGCTGGGGATGTACCCATCCGGCAGGCACTAGGTTGGGGAAGGCTGATCTGAGGTATCTGTGAACATTTCATGTTTGTGCCTAATATTTTGAATATTGTACTGATCATTTGATTTCCATCTCCTTTACAGATCCATATGAGGCCAAGGAGGGTTCTTTTTAGTCCCAAGTTATTTTTGTGACATAGGCCTGTAAAAAATGAAGTGAGGTTTTTTTCCCATTGCTTCATGATCATTATGACCCTGTTCAGATTACACACTAAGCTATGGTGGTTAAACATTTTAAGCTAAACATTATGGCTTAGTGTATCATGTGAACCATGACTTAGGGTGTCATGTAAAACATTCTTAACCATGGTGGCTACATAACCATGGTTTAAACATGCTCACTAACCATTTGCTCGAAAAAGGTTAGCGCCCTAACTATGGCTTAGCATGTTGTCTGTATAGGCCCTATGACTTCCCAAGGGAGTAAATTTGTGGTCTAAGATGTCTGAGTCCTCTAGAGCTGCATTAGCAGGGTTCTGACATGAGCCCATTCTAGTGGAGGGAATATAATCCGGGTTTATTCAGATGGCCAGTAGTCATGTTTGCCAGGCAACATCTAAGTTTGTTACCTGGCAGCATAACAGGCTTAACTTTTAACAGATGACACTTACTGCATCAATATAGCTCCATCGCAGGAAAAGCAACAACTCTCACTGGCCCAGATATCAGAGGCAGAAAAACATCAAGCAAGCTCCTTCCAAAATGTACCTGAGCAGGCTGCTTAAGACTTTATCTGATATAGAGACCTGGTTCACACATAATGCTAACCCCATGGTTTATTTAACCCTTGGTTTTTGCCCTATCCAGCATTATCTGGGAGACAGTCAAACAAACTGGTTTGTTTTCTCAATCCCTGGGTTGATTGTTTTCCTCCTCTATACTAAATGCCTTTGCAGCACTGTAATACTGGCATGTAGAGTGGCTGTTTTTTGTTTGTTTTGTTTTGTTTTACCGCCCTTCACTACAGCTTCTGTAGCCTGGTGAAACAACCCATGGTTCTGGGCTCACATATAATGACAACCTGTGGTTTAAACAACCCAGAAACAAATGATACGTTCTCTTCCAGGGTTACTTCGCACATCATGACAACCCAAGGTTATGTGCAAACCAGGTCAGAGATGAATGGGAAATTGGACTGCTAAAGCATGCAGAAAACATGGTCTCCAATGAAGGAGATTCAGAAGGGGAAGCAGCCCCTGGCAAAAGCAGTTCATGCAGATGGTCCTCTGGATATGCATCTTCGCCTCCCTCATGTTGCTCATCTATTGTCCACTGAACTGCCTAGATGAGCCATTTGATGTGGGTGTAGATATGCTTCCTCACTCTTGGAAATACATTGTTGTGCTTGATGACTAGTTGCACACAACTAGAACCTAAAGGGGAGATTTGTTACTAGCTGGCTTCTGATAATTCTAGATCAGAAGTTGATTCACACATTAGTTTGCAGCAAAACAGCAGTTGGTTAAGAAAATACAAGATATGCACATCTATTTCCCCTTCTATATAGCAGAATATGTATATATTAAAAAGATCAATATTAACCCCCCAGTTATGTCAATACTATTCAAGTGGATATAGCAGAAGGGCCTGATTTTGATCTGAAGAGCTATCTGAAGTCTCAGCAGGCTCTACAGGTTTTAGAGGTTTGTATGCTTGTGTGAGATCAGTCAGGCTTATATAGGGTGAGATTCCCATAACAATAGGGTGACCAGATAAAATCCAGGTCAGGGCTCATGTAACTTTAACAGTTGTAGAACAAAGGGAATTTCAGCCAGGGTCATTTGTATGCAATTAGTTCCTGGTGAAATTCCCTCTTCATCACAACAGTTAAAGTTGCAGGGGCCCTGCCTTCTTTTGTATATGGTCACTCTAGTATAGTGCCTGCAACTTTAACTCTTGTGATAAAGAGGGAATCTCACCAGGAACTAATTGCATACAAATGACACTGGCTGAAATTCCCTTTTCTCTACAACAAAGTTACATGAGCCCTGACCTGGATTTTATCTGGTCAGCCTACATAACAATGAATGGCAAAGCTCTCCTTGATTTTATATATATATATATATATATATATATATATATATATATATATATATTAACAGCAAAGTTGGATTGCATCTCCCAGAACTGAAGTACCTGGCTGAACAAATCAGTTCTTTTCTTGCTGTGAAGTTGAACATAGACATAGACATGTGTGTGTTGTGTTACTGGAGGTTGGCTGGCCTGCCAGCCTCATATCACAGGGAAAAATCCTTTCCAAGTCAAATGGCAGGTGCATGGTATACCAAGTTGAGTACAGGTAATGCAATGCACACAGTTGGGGGGGGGGAAGCATTGCTGGCATCAACAATTGGTACTTTTTTGTATAGGAATGGCTTCCTGTGGGCGAACGGCACAGGAAGTCAGCAAGCCTAAGTGTCTCCCAAATTTGAGGAAGGGGGGAAGGCATTGAAATTAGCATCTGGTTGGTTGGTTTGATGTTGAACAGTTGGCCCTAGGAATGGATATCGTAGGCAAGGGGATGCTATTTTCAGTCACCTCTTGCGAAACTGTACAAACTTTGGGCATATGGGTCCTCTGCTATGAGTATATTTAGAATCACATTTCCTATGACGACATAATGATAGAAATCAGTTATCAGTCATTTTGAATCATAAAGTTCAGCACAGTCATTCTTTGTAGATATAAATGTACTGGAAATGGATTCCCAGTATAACAGAGTTGAGAGTGGACCAAGTGATCTGAGCGAGGAGAGAACAATTGTACAAAGAGCTGGAAGGGGAAGTTGCAAATGGTACTACAATCCATGAAGAAGTATTAAATAGGAGTTGTGTGTTGGTGGGATGTGATGAGGCGGAATGAGGCAAAATCTAGTCTACGTGAAAGATTGCTGGCAGGATAATATCTGTAATAAGGAAATTGACTGATAATGAGGATTTAATGTTCATGATAGGAAAGGAATTTTATCATAGTTCTTTATTTTGAAGAACTGCAGTGGAATTTGCGGGCAAAGGACATTGTTAAGTGCACATCAACGCACACACAACTCACAAAGGTCTGATCTCCCTCCAGAGTATTAGATACATCTAAAGGCTGCTTCACCCTGCAACAGAGCATGGGTTTTTAACCACCTCAGCCACCCACTCTCGCGAAGGTTTCACCTGGCGACAATCCATGCGTGGCAAGGTTAATTTGGGAACTGACTCGGCACTAGCAGGGGTGGTTAACAAGCCATGGTGGCTTATTAACCACATGACTTATTAACCATCCTCCTGTTGTGTGAACTCGGGTCACTCTGAATTTCCTACCGGGGTGTCATGTCAATACAGGAACATGCACTTTTATGACTTAGCCTATGATAAATATTGCCTGCAAGTTCTCTGCGGTGCCTAACTTCTTGTCAATTGCACTAAATTAAACGAATGGGAACCACCTAGGCTTGGATGGTGCCCTATATGACTACAATCTAGAGCAGCCTACCTACCCCAACCTGCTGCTCTAGATTGCTCAAGAATGTTGGGAGTTGTAGTCTAACACATCTGGAGAGCACCAGGTTGGGGAAGGGTACACTAGATAATGCTGTGACTAACTCCCCCCCTCCCCCATGTACTCATTGACATTTTGAAAGCAGCAACTTTCTACTCTTTTTAAATTTGGGAGAATAAAAAATGAGTCATGGGTGTTCTGGGGGGCCTGGCATTCCATATAAGCAAGCCCAAAGTCCCCATTTGGTTCATGCACATCCTGGGGGGCATGGCTATAGAAGCCATTCTGAAGTTATAGGACTGTAGCCTGTACAAGATTTCGCAGACACTTGTAACATATGCAGTCTTGCCTCCTGAGCAAGTGTTAAAGTCAACATTTTGAAGGGCATTAAAAAAAACTGTTAAAACATTCTCCAGCCTAATACAGTATGTAAAAATGCATGCATGGATACTGACAATTGTTCCTCCCCCAACCCCTGCTGCTACACACACACACACACACACACACACACAAACACAGGTTGGAATCCATCATAATTTTATTGACTTTGGTGGAGATACGCCTGATTTACTGTGGGATTGGAATCAGGTCCTGTGAATGTAACTTATCTCAAAATATGACCAGAGGGGAAGAGGGTGAAAATATCTAGAATTAAAAATAGTGTTGCGCATCTTGACATTTTTTACATTGTTAGGTTCCAAATAGTTTAACTTTAACTTTGGTCAGACCTCAGGAATGCCCCCACAATTAAGAACTTCTGTTTCAGGCCTTGGCACCCGTCCTGTCTTGTTATTATCAGTATTTTCTCCTGTCTCTTTTTATACATTGATGGTTTCTTTCTGCAGTGAGTGCAGCTACTGTTCACTTGAATAGCTATAGAAAGAGATAAGCATGTTTGGAAATCAAGCCATTGGTAACTAAGTTCCAAAATCCAGTATTAGGACCCAAGCCGTTAGTATCCAGATCTAAAAACTGTAGCCAAAGTTTCTTGTGTTTTTCTTTCCTCCTTATCAAGAAACTAGATTCTATTTTTCCAGGAAACTGGCTGCATTCACATTGCTCCATATTTTTAATGACCCCTAGAAAAATGTTGTCGGAACATATTTATCCATCTGGCTAACTGGATACATTTACTGTCACCATAAACTGAAGCGAAAAAAAACAAACAAAAACAAAACACCCACAAACCTATTTGCAGTTTTACAAGAAAACAAATCTCCATGCCCACTAATCCAGTTTTTAATTTATACTCCTCTCACACGTCAAAAACCACACACAAAAAATCTTGTTCTTTCTTATTTTCTTTCTTGAGAACTATCATTTACTGTATTTCCATGTGTGTCTGTGCATAAAAATAAATGCCTTTTTTCTGGATTAAAAAGTATTATTTGGGTCTGAGTGTGTTAAATGTTTGATGGAAGATAACTTTGTCAGTGATGGTGTAAATGCAGTGTGTGTATGTATTCAAAAATTTTAATAGATTGTACATATTGGATTGTAAATGAACTGTAAACAATCAATATATATTTTCTTGAGCGTATTATATAGTGGTATATATTTGTTAAATAAGCAATCTTGTATACTCTTAATTAACCTTTTAAATATTTTGTACAGATAAGTTTATTAAATATTTTATTGATATGTGCTTCACTGACATTTTGTTTGGAGATACTTTCCCCATTATCAGAAGTTGAAATTTTCAGCTAGAAATGGCATATCTATTATTATTCTTACGGTGTTTTCCCAATAGAAGCTCCTAGTATTTATTTATTTATGGAGCACTTTTCAGACGTGCTTCATTATCTTTTATTAGTTTTCTCTGCCCAGCAACCTTGTGATATAGCTATTTTTCACATTTTACATACAAAGGGCAGGGACTAAGGTCCCCCTACAAGATTTCGGTTTGACGCCCGGTTGCCCGATTATGCGCATATACGGAGAAGCGCATTTACTCCTAATACCAATTCATGAGAGGCGGAGAAGCGCATTACGGGCTATATGAAACGTGCTTTAAAGTTGTTTACATGCGGAGAATCACATGTTTACATGGCCATAAGGCGCTTTAACTCCCGTGGCAAATTAAAACTCGCTATTTAATGAGCATTCAAAAATGCAAATAATCGGAGATAAAAAGCGCCTCGACCCGATTTGCACTCTGCTCTTGTAGAGGTAAAATTTGTAATGTGTCTTGAAAGAGCTTTAAATCGCTCTTGTAGAGGCACCCTAAGTAAGCGTCACCCAGGGAAGCTGTGGCTGAGCTGAACTTCTTTGCACTCATCTCTTTCAGGGTTGTAAGTGTAGGAGACAAGCCACTAACCCAGACCAGTTGTACAGTCAGTGGACACATCTTCCCTAAGAGACAAGGATGTAGAGTTCCCATGAGAAAAGATCTATTTCAAACCCTCTCTTATCCTGCCAAGGGCCCATCTCATTGGGTGCACTGTTACAATGCTGGGAGTGGGCCAATCCAGTCACACAATTCGTATCAGTTGGCCTTCCACAGGCTCCCCACTTGCACGCTGCTGTCAGGAGTAGCTGTGGGGGCTTTGGGAAGAATATGCTACTGGATGCTTCTGGCTGATGCAAGATTAACTTCAGCTGACATGAACTGCCTGCCTGTGTAGAATCTGAATAAGGGATGAGGGCAGAATGGATCTTACAGCCTGGTCCTAATGCTTAACGCATAAGTGTGATTGTTTATTATACATGATTGTTTGCTTATTATTATAGTTTAGGGAAAAATGTACATCAGAAGCAAGCTTCACTGAATTAAATGGGGCTGACATGCAGGTAAGTGTGAATAGGGCTGTAGCCATTGTCCTATACACACACTGATGCTTTTAGTTCATTAGAACTTAATTATAGCTGCATCCCTTCCCCCAGTTAAGTGTGTTTGGGTCAGCTGATACCAATGGGATAAACATCCCACTCCTAACTACAAGTAGTTGCAAGAGTACATTAGATACTTTGTCACCATCAGAGCCAGTGGAATACATTTTGTTTCCCTAGGCTAAGGACAGGACTACCCTGTTCTCAAACCACACCTAAGGACAGCAGGTAGCTTAAAGGGAGTAAGGCAGGTGGTCCAGCACACACAGCTCCATCTTCCAACAGCTCACTGTTGCTCACTTGCTGCACAGCCTGGCACCTGAGCACTGCTCACACAAGCAGATGCTGCACTGGCACCAGCATGTGTCATGAGCACAGCAACAAATGTTCACATGTTGCCCATGGGCTGGCTTTCTGCCTGTCTACTTGGTTAGGGTCCTTTCCCAGAAGCCCTGCCTGTGACACGTTGGGGGAGGCAACCGGCCAGGCCACCAATGAGCAAGCATCACCCCCACTGGGCCATCGACTCAGGAGGATGGGAACACCCAAGAGCTATGGGGAAACTCTGGGGGGCATCCGCTGAGTTGATCCCTTTGCTCTGCCTAAATGTGGTCCTGGTCTTGGCATCAATGCTCTAACAACAACCAATTTAAGGCCTGTTGCGTGCAGTTGTCCTACAATGTTGCCTGTCAATTGCAGTGCATGCACAAGGTTACCACTTTATTTTCAGGCCACCTCAGGTAGGATGGAACCCATTTAAGACTTGTGCAGGGTGTTGGCTCCATGAGAGTCATTGGTATCTTGCTCCCCCTCATTACATTTCTCAGCTATGTAACTGCTTTGAGTGGCATGACTGCATTATATTAGATCTGAGTGGAGGGTGAAGGCTTCTGCACTGGTTCAATTTGATTTTATGGGCACAGATGTCATTATGATTCACTCTGGGGTGTTGCTCTGTTGGTATGGAGACCTTCAACTCTCTGAAACAACAAAGACTACAACTGCTCCCATTTGTGTCCCACCTAAGGTTGTGTCCCACTCACCCACCCACCCACCCATCCAAATAGGCATTATTTCATTCTTCCACCCACGTACAATCTAGATCCCTAGAATGGACTTGGTTTAGGGTGCTATGGCTGAAGATTATGTTCATTTCAATCCTGAAGTACTTTGCAGAGGACATTTCAGTTTGACTTGGACCAAGTAGAATGTAACAACAATAATGAAAAAATCAAAGTACAAAAGATCAACCAAGCAACCCAGGATTCCCTCCTCCAAATCTATAAACATCAAGTATATTTATAACATCTTCAGTGTTACAAGAGAAGCACATTGAGAATGTCTTGGTACAGTAGACAGTTTGGAAAAACCCACTGCCATTATCATGAGTACCAACAGAGAGACTGAGACATCTCAGTGCTTGAGGCAGAAAATCCAAATGGTAAAAGTTATAAGACATTAAATAATTGACCATTTGCTGCCCTTTAAGCATCAGAAAAATCTGCCACCTGAGGAGGCCACTTGATTAGGCTGACCATATGAAAAGGAGGACAGGGCTCATGTAACTTTAACAGTTGTAGAGAAAAGGGAATTTCAGCCAGTGTCATTTGTATGCAATTAGTTCCTGGTGAAATTCCCTCTTCATCACAATAGTTAAAAGTTGCAGGCACTATACTAGAGTGACCATATACAAAAGAAGGCAGGGCCCGTGCACCTTTAACTGTTGTGATGAAGAGGGAATATCACCAGGAACTAATTGCATACAAATGACACTGGCTGAAATTCCCTTTTCTCTACAACTGTTAAAGTTACATGAGCCCTGTCCTCCTTTTCATATGGTCAGCCTACACTTGATCATGCCTTATTAGAGGGCTAGGGCTAATGTTGTGATGACGATGATGTCTTTCTTAGAGCAAAGACAATGGCATTCTCCCTCCCCCTCCCCTGCTCCATAAATTCTGCATTATTGCTGCTTAGAGCAATAGCCACATCTGGCAACTACACTGTATTCGTACCATACAGATTTCTCTTTCAGTCTTATATACTGCCTTAATCATTCTTGGTCACTAGGAAATTCTCCATGGATTCGTATTTTGTCTAAGTTCCAAGAAAGAGGCTCAGGGGCTCACGGTAATTGCAAGGCTTAGCGTGACCCTGTGACACTGAGAGTAAAATGAGTCTCCAGTGCATAGCAGGTCTTTCTTCCCAATAAAGTTTTAAGCAACTCTACTCACACACACACAAAATACCTTCTCTTGTCTTTAGTTCAAGGAAAAATGTTTTTTGGTGGACAAGTTAGTCTCCTAGAGGGGGGGGGGGGGGGGGAAGAATCCAGGTCTGAAGTCTGTCAGCAAAATGAAATAGGTAAATGGGAACAATGACAAACGATAAATTATCCATTTAACGTCCTCCCTGTGGAAGGAATTCTTGTTTAGTTGTTAAACATCTCAGTTATATCTCTTGGGCACATCTGCCATATACTGACAGCATTCCCTGTAACCAAGTGATTAAAAATCTGTATAGTATACCATTGTGAAATCTGGTTCATCTAGTGGAGAATCTACAGGTTTTCCACAATCTTGAGAACATTCATTTTTGTAGTTCTAAAAAGCAAGTTTCTAGTCCCTGTGATTGTAAATATAAATAAAATCTCACCTTTCTGCCAAAAAAAGATGCTCATAACGTCTAACAATAATATCTGGATTAAAAAAACAAAATCCCATTTATTTCTCCTACAACAGTCTGCACTTTTGGAGTGGGTGATGGTGGAGGAGGAGGTTTATGGCTGGAGGCCATTTAGTAGTTAGGAAGCCATCTCAAAGTCCCTTTTTCCCTTCACTGAACACTGGTTGACAACCCCACCTGCTCTACATATCCCATCCCTCCTTTTTAACCATTACACTATTAAAATAATTTCCTTGTTGTTACTGCTGCTGTTATTAAAAAGTTATCAAGGTGATGCACAATTTAAAACAATAAAAACATAAAACAATAAAAAAGAGCATTAAGGGTTTTATTTATTTATTACATTTCTGTACTGCCCATGAGCCAAAGCTCTCTGGGCGGTTTACAAGACAAAGCTTAATAACATAAAATACAATAACATAGTAAAACAGTACAGACGTTTAAACCGGAATAAAACCAAAGTATTAACGAAATTAAAAGCCAGCATTAGTGCAAAGATCTAAAAACACACTAACACCGTTTTTTTAAAACTGAAGGGCTAAAAAGCCAGGGAAAATACAAAGATTTTCACCTGGCACCGAAAAGACCACAGTGTATGTGCCAGGTGAGCTTCTCTGGGGAGGTCTTTATATAACTGGGATGCCACCACTGAAAAGGGCCTCCTCACCTCATTCAGGCCCAGACTGCAGCAGGCCATGAAGCACTCAGAAAAGCTCAGCTGGATGACATTAAGAAGATGCAATGGTGATGGAAAAGGACTCCCTCTTTGCCACCCTCACCACCACAGAGTAGGCTCGATAATGAGCCCAGTGCCCACGCTATCATCTTTTTGGTGCCAAGTTGAGAATGTCCTCTACTCCCAGGCACTTGATGACATATGATGGGGTATTTATGTCCGTTGTTTCTTCAGTCCAGTATCTTACTGTAAATGTTTCAGATGTTTAAATTATTTTAAATTTGCTGTTAGATATTTTATATTATGTTTTTATTACCTTGTATTGTATTGTTCTATGTATTTTTTGTGAACTGCCCAGACAATTTTGTCTATTAATAATTATAAATAATCCTGATGACGACGACAACAATTTTACTTCCGTTTGGTCGAATTTGTCCCAAGTTCTTTTAAACAGCGCTCTAACCAGCATTCCTCTTGTTCCATTTCCCTCAACTCCGTTAAACCAGGCAGCTGACCTGGCTCTACAAGGAGGGAGAGGGCACTTAGGAGCGACAGTGACAATGGCCTGGGCCATCTCTATATTCCGGGGCTTTGACAGATCAGCTGGGGGCTTTGACAGTACCACCGACAGATCAGCTGGGGGCTTTGACAGTACCACCGACACCCAAGACAAGGAAATCTCCAAGTGCATTCAGGCAACCATTCGGACCCATCAGGAGCCCGAGGCAGACTATTCTAATTGGTCCTACATCCCTGCGGAGGTCCAGACTGGCAGCCAGTCCAAAATTACTCCGTGTTTTGTCCATGACCGCAGAGTCACATGTGACTCCTCTACTTTCAGAGCATGAACTCCACCAGAGCGGAATATCAGATCACAAGTATGTCTTGCTACATGCATGGGGTCAAGTTCGGATAAGTCCATGGTTGCTATGGCAGACATGAAATCCCGAGCCACTTCTGACTGAGAGATCTCAGCACGAACAATGAAATCCCTACAGCAATAAAGCTGGGATGATCCAATGCCAGCCCTGAGATCACCCTGGCTAGCAGAGGAAGTAAGACTCTCTGCTCTTCTCTCAGCCAGGTCACTGGGATACAAGCCAGGCCAGCATCTTCATCCAGAATTAAATCCTAGATGAGTGACGCTTTTATCCTGGTGCTATTTACTTACTTATTTAATTAATTAATTACATTTATATACCACCCAATACCTGAAGCTCTCTGGGCGGTTCACAAAATTTAAAATCACAAATACAGCATAAAACAGTGTAAAAGCTTTAAAATTCAATATAAAAATATAACCGGAAAATAAAATTAGTAGCAATGCAGAGATTTAAAATAGTAGAGCTAAAAGACTAGAATGCTAAAATGCCTGGAAAAATAAAAAGGTCTTCAGCTGGAGCTGAAAGGAGTACAATGAAGATGCCAGGCAAACCTCTCTAGGAAGCTCATTGCACAACCGGGGTCCCAAAGCAGAAAAGATCTTCTTCCTGGTAGCCACCCACCTAACTTCCTTTGGCAGGGGCTCCCTACCTACTGTCTCTTCCTTGCAATAGCCAGGTTGAAATCTCCCCCATATCTTCCCCTTCCAGTTATCACTAGAATGGTTGGCCTCAAACCGGTCCCATTTCACCACTCTCCCAAGACACATCTCATAAAGGCCACTATAGCGGCATTAAAACTACCTCCCAGGTAATTAATTTTAAATAAAATTAAATAGGAAGCCAGGTGTATTATTGATGAATGATAAGTCGTTTGAATAAAGAAATATTTTGTCTCAAACATTTAGCATGTTTTACAATCCTACATATACTCTGTATTACTGAATGTATCTGAATAATCTTATTCCTACTGAGCACAGCATTTCATTGTGCCTCAACTTAAGACGGCAGAAGCACCCTTATGGTTAAATTGGTGTTTGAAAACGTAGGTGCATGGAGACCTAAAGCTAAAATTCTGCAATTGTTCCAAGTTAAGCTCACCGAGATGGAAGGGCAAAAAGGACAATAGAAAAATTAACAAAAATCGCACTCTTGAAATAGGTTGCTTGGTCATTATTGTAAGTGGAAGTGATTTCACTGCATTCAAATGTCAGAGTGATCGGTGCAATCTATCAGGGCAGCATGCTGTCAACTAACTGTTGAACATCTGAAGGGCTGAATTTCCTTTTTCTGTTGGTAGACAACTCTGTAACTATGAACACTCAAATGTTTTTCTGCCAATTACATCTGACACAAATACCATAGGAATGTGTGTGCGTGTGTGTGTTTAAAGGGTTGAGAAACACTAGAGCCTAATGAGGTCACATTGAACAGTACATGCAACGTGCCATTCAGCTATCCTCCTTAAAATTAAAATATATTAACTTGTGAATTTTCTAGCACTCCGATTTCACCATAACTGACTGGTAACATTCTTCTTCGTACAAGTAATAAAACGTACATAGATGCGTCCGGAAATTTAAGGCAGAAACGAGCCACCTGGCCATGTTTTATTATTGTCCAACCTTATGCCCCCTTGAGGCAAACATCCCACCATATGTGTTACAGCACTGGTACAAAGGGACAGGCAGCCTCTCGTTCCCGCTGATGCTGATGCTGCTGACACTGCCTTTTCTATTCCGGTTATAGAGGGAGCCAGCAATGCTGCTGCACTAGTGCCCTGGTAAAGTACAGATGTGCCATGTGGAGTTTTCAGGGTGGGGAGGTAACAGAGTGGGAGACGGATGTCCCCATGTGCAGCATTCCAAAAGCCCCCCCCCCCCCAATCACATGGCTGCACGGGTTGCGATAATGGTCCAAGTCAGATTGTTGGTGTAGTTAGAGACAAGCATAAAATAGCCTGGCGTTGCATAGAACAGCAGAGGCCTGCTTGAAACTGCTATACAGGCAAAGGTCTGTTTCTGGCACCATAGGATCAGGCTGCCTAGTCACCCTCCTAAACCTACTTCACGTGGAAACCAATAAGTACGTGTGTTTTAGAGATAAGAACATAAGAGGAGCCATGCTGGATCAGACTGAGGGTCCATCTAGTCCAGCATTCTGTTGACACAGAGGCAACCAGCGGTCGACCAGGAACCCACAAGCAGGACACGGTGCAACAACACCCGCCCACCCTTGTTCCCCAGCAATTGGTGTACATAGGCTTACTTCCTTTGATACTGGAGAGATCAGGGTGCCAATTTACTCTCTTTTATAAGCAGCCCCAACATGGTGCATCCTTTAGCTATTCTTCTCACTGCTTGTAGCACAAAGTTTCCCATACAGTGGGAAAGCACCATTCTGCAGGTTAGCAGGTATATCCAGGTGTGAAGGGCTTAAATTCAGTGCAAAGAACTGGGTTAGACATAATGCATACGAGGTACAAACAGAATGCTTGTGATGCTGGGAAGCTCTTACATGTTCACTTTATATGAATTCATTAAACAAAAAAACCCCTACAAAACAATGTTACGGCTCTAGAGCTTTCAGACAAGCACCAAAAAGCAGGGGAATTGGGAGTTAAGGCTCACCAGCCTTAATGCCACATCCACCCTAAGAATGAGGTTAGCCCTCATATGATCACAAAGGGTGGACAATTAAAAATAAATATACCCCACCCTCTGCATTTGGAAACGAGCACATCAGGGAAAAAGCTAGGCTAGGATCCTTCTCCCTGATGTCTAGTTTTTTTTATGTGCAGGGCATTGTCTGGAGCAACATATAATCAATCATGTGACACCTCCTCCTCCCACCACCGTCTGGGCCCCCGCAGCTGCAGTCTCAAACGGTGTGGTCCAGAAACAGGTTTACCTTGCTGTGAGTGATAGGGGTTTAATGGTGTTCAGGAACTGGGTGCAGATTAAAGGGTTTTATCATTTCATTTCAAAGATATTCTCTCATCCAGTTCATTTTCTCACTCTTGCCTCGTGCAGAGTGAATCTTTTAAAATGTGGTTTTGATACGAAAGAGATGGGAAAGGGAGTGGTAGCTTTCTTTTTTAAAAATCTACTTAATTTATGGTTTATATTCACTCTGAACTGTTTCAAATATTATTTTGAATATATATGTATTTTAAGTTCCTGCCCCTTTGTTTCTTTTTTATTATTATTTTATGTAAAAATCTTTTCAGGAAAGTACTTGTACAAAAATTGATTTTACTGACTTTAAAAAGTTGGGGATTATAAAGGAACTTAGAGCTTAGTGCTGCATGCTGATGACTCGCATCCAACGTATAATTTGCTTTAAGTATACGTTTTGCTGCTTCATATTTAAGTACTTTAACGTTCTGAACCTCGGGCTGATTCACACATGCATGATACATCCCTTGATATCTCCTCATGCTCAGTGATTGGCCACTGAACTCATGCACACCTCTATTGTAGGCACTGTATCTAAGGGAACATGAAAGCTCGGTCTGGGGTGCTTGATCTGTCACGGCTTTATCATTAAAATCTAGGGATGTCGCAGGAATCTGTTTGTAGGGTGGAGTTTGGCGGACCCCAGGCGGATATCCGCCACTTGGTCTGACTTGGCCTGCACCGAATCGGGCCAGCTGGCAGATTTTCTGCCCTTGCATGACGGTGCGGCAGCAGGTGTGGGAGGATGAGAAGGGAGCCCCACGGCCCCGGGAGGAAGAGGAAAGCGGTTGCTGTGCGCAAATGGCTGCTTCTCCCTCTCCCGGGACCCTCGCACTCTCTTTGCCAGTGTCGGCAACAAGAGTGTGAGGGGTTCTCGCTCAGCAGGGGTGGCAATGCCAGAAACAGGGATTCCTGCCATTTTTTTTGCAAAAAAGCTGGCAAACTTCCTGGGTTTCAGGAACTAACAAGCGGCTCAGCTCGCAAATGCAAGCTCAGCTAGATCCATCTCAGGGATTTGTCAGGCCCAAAAAGGGGTGGATTTCCCTGCGACAACCCTACTAAAGTCCCTTGAGGTTGAAAAATCCTAATTGTATAATGCATGTGTGAACTCACCTTCAATCATGCCTTCCACCAATGGAATACTGCACCTCTCCCACAATTAGTAACATCTGCTGCTAGTTTAGAATACAATTAGCAGGTTCATCTGCGGCTAGTTTAGAATACAGAAGTGACTGTCATTGGGCCAGCACTGTATACTTTTTAAAGTCCAGTCTTGCATTTGACAAAATCCAGTCCAGGCACTTTGAAGCACATCTTGAGCAATCAGCAGGACTCTCGTCAATGGGACTGCACTTTGGGCCACAAAGTTATACTACATTTTCCAGAGAAAAGAAGCCACAATGCACAGTGGTGAACCTTTGCAAGGACAATTAGACGCCCACAAAAGAATTAAACATTTCCCACTCCAACCCTGTTATCTGTTCCATCTGCATTTACAGCTTGGCCAAATCATCTTGAACCCAGCCTATAACCATTTCAGCCATCTCCTTGGAACTGTTTAGGGTAAAAGCATGGAGGAATCCTTTCTTGCACATTCGGATGTCTCCATCTGGAAACTCTGTCTTCATATCTTCATAGAATTGCACAGGACACCACCTGTCTGCAGCTCCATAGTAAAAAGTCAGCTAAAAACCAAAGTAGAAAAATATCTTAGAAGGAGAAAAGAGAGAGAGAGAGAGAGAGAGAGAGAGAGAGAAATAAATCCAACTGTCAGACAGAAAACAAGAATGTGACATTGGGATAACATCTCCAACTCAGAGGATGGCCTTAACTCTAGATTCCATTTAACGAAATGGATATAACAATGATGCACACCACTGCACCATGGCGTATTATAAAGCATTTTACACATTGGAAGTACTATAGGTAATAAATGGCAGTGATGATGACAATACTCAGAACTACTCAAATCAAGCCAAAGGTTATAAAGCACTTTTCAACAAAACATCTCAATCAAGTGATAATCACGATGTCATGGAATGGCAGATGGGGTACACATCTGGATTGTGACAGATGTAAACGCATATCCCTAGCTACAACCTGCACTGCAGATGGGGACATTCTGCATATGGTTGTGCATTCAGTCCACATGCAGAGTTCCCTGCATGCAGGGAAATCCAAGTGAGAAGGCAGGTCTTTCATGCTGGATTGGAAGACAAATTTGCACAACTAACATAACAATATGGAAGTGAAAATTCCCCTTGGGATCAAGATGATTAGCCTCCAAGGAAACATGTTTAGGACTGGTATATCATGTTGAGAGATTCCAATGCTTCTGTTTTTGCTTTTAGGGGCAAATCAGATGTGAGGCTAAATGCATAATTTGAAATTATGTCCATTTTCAAAAAATGAATAGCAGGTACAGAAGGAGGATTTTAATTGGACTATGGCCTGTGGAGATAGGAGGTGTAGCCCTTTGCTCTTCTTCCACCATCCTAATGAAAATGGTCCCCATCCCAGGACTGGTAGCAAACATAGGCTAGGGCAATTTTTGTCCATGTTGAGTTGGACCAACGGCCTATTCAAGAAACATTCCACTATATAAATACCCAACCTGCAACCAATGCCATCCACAATGAATGATAAGAATTGGAAAGGACCATGAAGGTCATCTTAAAGTCCAATTCTATTCATGTCTACTCAAAAGTAAGCTTTGGGGCTGTCTAAATGCTCGGAAAGCCCAGGGGTGGGTGTGTGGTGGCGTGGCGTTGATTATACGATGCAGGAGCAATCATGCACCCACCCCGGGAATTTCCACTGAAGCTGCAGAGTAAAAAAGGTGGGAATTTACCCCGACTTTTTATCCAGAATGAGTCGAGGATGTGCAAGATGACATCAAGACAGTCCATAAGATTCACTCCAGAGTTGCAGCAGAGGCGTGACCAGTCGGATGGCAACCCTTGATTGGTTGCCATCTGCCCGGGCAGAGGACAGGGGACTTGACCTGCGAGGGAAACTCCACGCTTTCCCTGCGGCGTCAAGATTAGTTTACCATTTATTTTGAGAAACCTAGAACACATCATTGGAATTCCTTCTCTCTTTAAAAGCATGATTGGCCTTGGCTATTACTCATATATTTCCCCTATATGAAAGTAAACTCTGTAGACATGTGTATCCTTTAAGCTATTGCTGGCCAACATCCCCTTGTGTCATCGAATAGCTGTAATATTGCAGTCCTTGAAGACACAGGTATTTATGGGGAACTATAATGTTTTATTGCATGTGTAAGACTAAATTCATATTTTCTCCATGGGAAAGAATGGTATGTGAAGATGCAGCCTAAACTACCTTTGATTGTGCTTGGTGTAATGTAGCTGTAGAGCTTGTGACTGGCACTGAAGGAAACTGGCTCCTGGGATTAATGATCGTACTGGCCGTACTCTGGACTTTGCTCCGCTAATCATAAATCATAGAATCATAGAATAGTAGAGTTGGAAGGGGCCTATAAGGCCATCGAGTCCAACCCCCTGCTCAATGCAGGAATGTATGTATGTTACTGCTAGATTAATATATGAACAGCTTACTGGACAATTGTTGAATTGTACAGATATTGTTCATGATATAAGGCTTTGTACTGTGGAATGTGCTTCATAAAAACATTTTTTCTTTTTTAAAAAAAGATTAGTCACCGCTGCCCCGCAGCAGCAAAAATGTGGGTTTTCGTATCAACATGGCGGCAACTTGCCGCCATAAAGACAGCCACACTGTTGCGTCCAGTGGGATTATTCCCAGGAATGTGAGTACAGGACTGCAGCTTTAACCAATCCATTTTATATTCTTTAACCAATCAAGGTCTGCAATTTTTGTACAAATCATTCACTTCTTTTTTAAAAAGACTGCTCAATAAATGAAGAGCACATTTTCAACTGATCAGACATTTTTTATTCATTTAACCTAACTGATGTGCGCAGAAGATGCACATCAGTCCCTGACTTTCTCTAAGTGCTACTTAAATATAAAGAATTTCTGCTGAGCAGAAGTTCATAATATCAGCATAGTTCAATATTCTGTACTGTGGGAGCAGAAAAAAAAATTATAATCCAGTTTTAACCTGAGCTGTCTTCCATCACCACTGATAAATCAAAGAAACAAATAATAGATTCAGCGCTAACTCTTCAAAATACTCCACATATTTAATTTACCAATTACACTAGATTCGTAAGAATACCCAGACATATTTTCAATCTGCAGAAGAGTTCATAATTCAGTGCCACCAATATATATTAGCCAGCAAAAACAAAACAAAAAAACCTTAAATTTTGTTTTACCAGTTATTCCCATGTACTTTCTAAGGAGGCATCTTGAACACGTTATCAAATGCAATTTCCATTAAACATTGTATGAGGATTAAGATACACACAATGATGGCAGATGCTGTGAAAACACTGGAAGAATCTGAGATTGTTATCAACAGGATGTTTACATTTAAAGAGGTTCGAAGGAAAAAAATGAAGATTTCCTGCAGTTCATTCTATTGGCATTAGAGCCACGACAGCTCAAGAAAATGTAGGTTTCTGACAAGAAGAAGAAAAAAATCCTTCTCCCTGTTCTGTGACTTCCTCAGAAAAGGAAAATGACTAAATGTATGGCAAGCATCTATGTCTTCATAGGGTGGCCATGTATCCTCTTCTACAGAGGACTGTTCTCTAGCTGAAGGTGTTCTCTAATTGAAGGGTTACTCCTGTCCAGTTCTGGCTTATTGATGAAGACCATAAGAATTGTTGTCCATCCACAGTAGCACCTGAACAGCTGACTGAACAGGCAGGCACATAGGTCACCTGGTCACAGAGGTCCACCCTATGGTGAGATGGACTGTATTTCTGTTAAAATTATTTCCACATTTGCATGTAGAAGTATAAATTAGCCCAAGCAAATGCTACTTAAATCTCTGTCCCCTTTTTTTGGTGATGTCTTTCTTCTTCTTTTGGCAATTAATAAGTGAGGGCCTTCAGATGCAACCATCTTTATTTCCCATGAATGCCTCTGGGCCACAGATGGGGGCTCAGTGATATTCTTAGGAAATAAGGATGGGGACAGCTATAGGCTGATGCTTTCCTCTGCAGCATGCCCAATCACCAAGAAAAAGAAGGGGGATAATAATAATTAAAAAAAACCTCATCACTTCCGTTTGGTAAGCTGAGAGGGTGTGGGGTTTAGGGAGAGCAAAGGAGGTGGTAGGAAGGGCAATGGCATGCCAGCTAGAGGGTCAGGAAAGCCCGTAGGAAGCCAGTGGGGGGGGAGAGAAAAAGAGTTGGCATTCTGTGAAGTAGGGTTAAAGGGGGCTCAGACCTACCTCTGCTTTGTATACAGCTTTTTGTGCAGGTTATTTGTTGCATGTGCCTAGCCATGCCTCCCATGAAAGCCATTTTGTGGTGGTGCCCAGGACAGTTTCTCAGATTGCCAAATATTCCCATGGGCTCAAAAAGGTTGTTTACCCATGAATTAGCATATGGTAATGTTATGCAAATCACTATCCACTTTTGTCCTCTGTTTTGGTGATGCATTTCCTCATTTTTGGTGATTCATAAATAGCCACCTTAAAGTGCCTTTATTTCAGACATGATGCCTTACGGCAGTAGGGCCGAACTAGATGAGAGGAAATCTGTGGGTGGATATTGTGTCTACTTTTTAAATAGCAAGTGCATCGTGCGTGTTTCTTGGAATTCAGATAGGAACTCTGGCATGGAAGGAGGGTTCCTTTTTAACTCTTTCCTCCTGCGGTTGCATTTTCCATTTTCAATACAATAACGATACGCGAGATCCAATTACAGATCTCCTGCCATCTCACTGAGTTATATCCTTCTAACATTTTCAACCTTGGATCCAATTTATCTTTTTCTCATGTAAAAACAAAAAACAAAAAAAAACACCACCTCAAGCAAACACATACAAAACTACCAACAGCAAAAAGATGGCACTGCTCAATTTGGAGAAAAACCCAGTTATGTTCATGGCCAACCACTTGAAAGCTAATGCCTTATGCAACACAGGCAATTAACAAGAGTCACCTATTGTTATTAGCCAAGAATCCTATCAAAGGCTGATT
This sequence comes from Anniella stebbinsi, assembly GCA_029215795.1. NCBI lineage: Eukaryota > Metazoa > Chordata > Lepidosauria > Squamata > Anniellidae > Anniella > Anniella stebbinsi. The sequence continues at coordinate 128,946,879 of JARDYH010000003.1, read as the reverse complement.
GAAATTTGGTTCCTGAAACTTTAGCATAGGAACAACTTTTCCCACATTCAATAAAGATACCAAAAAGTTGTCTTAGCTACCTTTTCATGGTAGGATTTCCTTTTCTTCCACCCACAGTAAAATAATGAAAATGAATGAAATCTTCTGCTTTTTGAGATTCTACTTTGTGTTTTGGATTTAACATGCATTAACCCAAATTTTGTTAGCCCCAAATTACTTCACATACAGGAATTCCTTCATAAAATGCCTCTGCCAAATGCGAGATCAGCTGGTGGATTTTCTGCCTCAAGCAGCAACATCTCTTGAGGAGCACTAAATTATAATTGTATTCAGCTCTATGAATTTTAATTAAAATGTTCATCAGGACCACTGTAAAATAAAAGAATACTCTTCCCCCAACTCCAATGAGCTCTGTTACAAAGTGATTTCATCTCACTTAGAGCTTACTTAGTGGAAATGTGGGGTAAAAATTGAATGAATATATATACAAGCAAACACCATGGACAAATTTTAAACATGGTTTGGCCCTAAAACAATAGTGCTCAAGGCCGCTAGCAATCCTAATACACACATTTAACAGCCCATGCACATTTAGTACTCCACGTCACAAGACAGACTCCCTTGCTCATGGAAGTTGATTTAAAGTATTGTGCAATTTATGTTAACTTGCTCACATGAAGAAACCACTATACTGACCTGACTATAACATGAACCAATGCTTATTTTGTAACTCACAATAGCCACTTCATTCATCTTCCGTTTCCCACAAGTTCAGTTTCTGCCTACCTTTCAATATTGCTTTTAAAATCCTGTGTGTGTCACAGAAGGACTAATTTGTGCACGTGGGAGCGAAATTTTGGATATTGCTACATGTGCCAGAGCATGCTTAAAGACTAGGTGTAGCAAAACTGTCATGCGCAGCTTTCCTAGCTTCCACTCCGGACTTCAGCAGTGTGCAGTCCAAAAAGCATACAGGACCTGCCAAAATAAAAGGTGTTCCTGGCTGTGGAGAGCATTTTAGATCTATTCATACAGTGTATTTGGAAGATTTTCCACAACTGGAGGGAAGTAATTTACTCTGGCTGTGGGCAGAGAGTATGCATCTGTAGTGTCTTCCGTACTGCTGCTTTCCAGATTATGAGCCTTTCAAGGGCAATAACTATTAAACTGCTATGGACAGCTTTGGACACTGGGTCAAGAAAACTGGATAACTCCAGACCAGCTGTTTCAATAAAACCAGTTCAAGATTAGTTTTGGCTGCTTCAGTTTGCATTCCCCCCCCCCCTTCAAACTGGTTTAAGAAAATGAGCCCGTGCTTTAAAAGAACAGAGCTTCATTAATCTGGAAAAAGAGAGGCTTTTTCAAAGGTATTCTGACTTAAATCTTGCAGTGCAAAATAGATTCATCTTTATGGAAGTCCTCAGGCCATGACAGAAAACAGCCTCTTGGTTACTTGCACATAAAGGGCTTCTGCGCGCATGCAGCACGGCTTCACCCTTTGTCTTCCATCAGCAGCCTATCACAGCGACATAGGAAGCTGCCTATACCAAGTCAGTTGGTCCATCTAGGCCAGTATTGTCTACCTTGGCTGGCATTGGCTCTCCAGGATTCCAAAGAGGGGTCTTTCCCAGCCCTACCTGGAGATGTCAGGGATTAAAAACATGAGCTCTGCAACTATGTTACAGCCCACTGTGCTACAATGGAAGTCCCTTTTTAAGTTCCCGCAAATGATTGTGGAGAACTAGCGGTGCAGGAAGGAGGCTTCTTCCAGAAGGAGAGAAACCAAACGTGTGGCTGTGTGCATGAAGCCAATTGAAGGGATTCTGCACATGGAGTTTGAGGGGCATGAGCACCATGTACTGGATGTACACAATAATCTGCATTCACATAGGTCTATGTACTCAAGTTACCACTACCACTGACATATTTGGGGATGGAAGAATGCAATCAATGCAAATTTGAGGTCCAGCAAACTGAATACATGTGCATAGTGCTCATTTCCCATATTACCTCCATGTGATCTCCCATGGGAGATTCAGGACATATAAAAGGAAGTATTTCACACAATACATAGTTAAAATATGGGATCTGCTACAATGAAATGTAGCGATGGCCACTAACTTGGGGATTAGGCAAACTCAGTGGCTACTAGTATGATGTCTATATACTACCTCCAGTTTTGGAGGCAGTATGTCTCTATATATCAGTTGCTGGGAAATATAAGCAGGAGGGTGCTGTTGCACTCATGCCCTACTTGTGGCCTTCCCACAGGCAGCTGGCTGGCCATTGTGGAAACAGAATGCTGGACTAGATAGGCCTTTGGTCTGATCCAGCATTGCTCTTCTTATGTTCTGTTGTCTTGTGGACTGGCATACAGCTGCTCAATGAGAGCACAGAATCCCCAGCTAATGAGTGTATGAAATGGTCCTTGAATATGTGAAATGGTCAATATTTGTTGAAACAAATGGCTATTTTGTTTCAAATGTTATGTTCATCACCATTTGTCCTATAGTAAGCTATGGCGCATCTACATTACATGAAATGAATATCTGGATTTCAGTTGTCTACTTAAAATCTTCCTCTTTGTAAATCATCTCATGTAAATCAAGATGGTTCCAGCTCCTTTCTAGCCCCCTTACCTGTCAGCATTGCTGTGTCTGGGACACCCAACTTTTGAGAAGAACCATATTTTCTCTTACTCCTTGACTTGTACTAATTATGCTGTAAAACTGGGCTTGAAATACAGGAATAATTTAGTGTCTCTTCTCTCACCTCCTTCAGCACACACCATGCAAATGGGGTCCAGGAATAACTTTTCTCTTCCACAGCAGCTGGCACTGTCAGGTGTTAAGATTGGCTTTACACTTATGATCACACTGACTACTAAGCAGCATAAATTTTTCGAAGTCACAACTTGCCAACTCTATAGCAACTTGGACTCTAGTTCCTGTTCTTGTAAACATCCAACCCTTTATTAGTCAATCCTACTTTTACTGCCAGAACACTTCAGATTTAACTTCATGCCAACTCACAGTTCTCCTCTAATTTTCACATTCACATAAATTATTAGAAGGAAGAATTGAAAGAGAGAGAGAGAGAGAGAGAGATTTAACTTACCCTTGCATCTGGCTCTGTTGTGGACTTGCCTACTTTCTGTAACATTGCCTCAACTTGTTAAAATTTTTGTTTTCCTGGGTACAGAGTGCCACTTTAGAAGTGCAATGGCACAGAGGAACCAATAAAACACAGGGTTTCAAAGAAGGTTCTCAGGTGCCAAAGCATTGCTTGGATTGACATAGTCCAGAAAAACAAATGGAAACAGACGAAAGCACCTGCAAGACACTTGCTGCTTGCCATAGCCCTTAATTAAGAAAGGAAGTAAGCATACTTTACAACGGTAATGAGCATAAGATGAATCACACTGAAGTCAACTGGCTTCTGCTTCATAGAAAGACATTCTCAGAAGAATATATCAAAGAGGAAGCAGAGCTAGAGTAATTGTTGATATGATCAGAGGTCAGCGTTTTAAAATATTCATAGAAACTCCCCAACCCAACCAAATTGAAGACGGAATTCTGTTCTCTGTGGCTTGCAAATGTTGCTTTGAGCTACTGAAATCTATAGCAAAAATTAAAAAATAGACTATTTTTGTTAATTAAATTATTCCTATCTTATCTTTGGCCCAGTGGGTGTACCACCTTAAAATATATAAATTAAAGCAATCATAAAAGCCTGCGCTGCCTCCCTGCATCTGTACTACTTGCCACAACCCTGCAGCAGTGATACCGCAGGGTTTGGCAGTGGAGTGGCGCCAATTTGGCTGTCTTTACGGTGGCAGGTTGACACCGTGATGAGCTGAAACCCTGCGTTTTCACTGCTTCGGGGGGGTGGGTAATCTCGACGTCGCAGAAAAATCACGGGGCTTCTGGTGCCAGGCCCGTCCTGTCCTCTGCCCAGGCGGATGGTAACCAGTCAGGGGTTGCCATCCACCTGGCCACATCTCTGCTGCAATTCCGGAGTGAAGCTAGATGGCGGATATGCCATACTTGCCTCATTTCAGAGAAAAAAGTCGGGGTAAGTCCCTGACTTTTTTTCTTTGGAGCTTCAAGGGAAAGTCCCGTGGTAGCTGTGAATCTGTGGCTTTGTCATATGCAGTGCAGATTTGCAGCCACCGTGGGGCTTTGGGCGCATATAGACAGCCCCCTAGCCAGCTGTCTAAAGCCAGGAACAAGGAAGTAAAATGGTTCTCCTCTGGGAGCGAGTTCTCCAACTTTAAGTGTCCCTGCTAGAAAGGCTCTGTCCTGGTCAACAACCACTATACTTTGCATGGTGGAAAAACTCCTAGAACGGACTGAAGAAATCAGGTCTTCACAAACAGAACTCTTAACTGTTAGAAGCCAGAGCTCCCCAGCAGTACTTTATTACAGCAGGTTCGATACAGGTCAGATGGATGCTACAATGTGGCTCAGGTACCACTTACATCAACTTTCTATTAAGTACTGATTCCAAGTAAAATTGTAATGCTCTATGTGTGGAGCTGCCTTTGAAGACCATTCAGAAGCTTCAATTTACTGCAACTCACGTCCTTTCTGCCACAGGGAGGAGAAAATATTCACCCTGCTTTGCAGTGGCTGCATCAGCTATGCTATGGCTTCCGAAGTGCTGGATTAGATCTAAAAAGCCCTTCTTGGCTTTGGCCCTGCATACTTCCAAGATCCTCTTCGCCCATATCATCTCTGCTCCTGCCTTTTAAGATTCTCCAGATTCTCTTTTCTCTAGGGAGAGAATAGTGAGGAACAGGAGCAGAGACCTTGGTTGCCCAGAAGCTTTGGCTCTCTACTGAGGGCCACCAAGGCTGCCTCTACACGAGAGGTTTAAAGCTCTTTCAAGTCTCATTAAATTTTTTACCTCTACATGAGCGGAGCGCAAATCGGGAGTTGAGGCGCGTTATCTATTCGATTATGCGCATTATCGAATGCGCATTAAATAGCGAGTTTTATTTTGCTGTGGCCCATTACAATGCATTTTTACTATGTAAACAAGCGATTCGCAGCATTAACTACTTCTAAAGCGCATTTCAAACAACCGGTAAGGCCACCAGTTGTGCGCTCAATTACCTCCCGCATACAGTCATTTACCATAAAGCGCTTCCGAGAAGATGCGCATAATCGGAGAACCAGGCGTCAAACCGAATTCTTGTAGAGGGGGTCCAAGACTCAGCAATGCTAATATACATAAAGTTGTATAAAAGCCTTCTTGATTAGGCTGGCTCTCCAAGATTGCTTTAAAGAATGGGTGGTACAGTATAATGGCTGACTGATGTAGATATTTATATTTAGATAAAATATCTGCTTCTTATCTTGGTTTTATCCTGATGCAGTTCTAATCTCTTTTAGAGATATATTTCATATTTTAAATCTGCATTTTTAACAATGAAGCACCAGGAGGAATACATCTTCTAAATATTTTGCCCTTTACTTAACTTATCTTGACCCTGTCAAGATATTTGTGTCATTTTAATGTTGCAATATTAATATATTTTAGATGTTAGTGCTGTGATACTGAATATTACAAGGTAAGGTGAGATACAGAACATCTTTCAAATAAATACATGCAGACTAGCCACAAAACTGGAGGTCAGAATAGAACTGTTTGGGTTCTGAAAAGCATAGCAGTATAGTGTTTGCAAATGGGTGATTTATGAAAAGTGTGAAAAGTAAAGGATTACCTTCTTTAAATGCTGTCTTATAGTAGCATTGTCTCTCTGCATGACCTTCCTCATCTCTTCACTTCCCATATACATGGTGTTTGCTGAAGAAATAAGAGATGCAGACACACAATGATAAATCACAGTTTATACAGAAAACTAAAGATGCTGGTTATAGTATTCAAATAAAGTTGAAGGTAGCCCAGTTAGCTAATGTGGCTATTCTCAAAGAAGCTGTTGAGACCTGGTGTGCCAATTCCATAGCAGCTTATCCCCACAGCCTGCTGCCTCTCCAGATGTGTTGGACTGCAACTCCCATCATTCCCAGCTAGCATGACCATCTACTTTTAAGAACATAAGAAATGCCATGCTGGGTCAGACCAAGGGGCCATCTAGTCCAGCATTCTGTTCACACAGTCGACCAAGGGCGAGCAAAGCAGCAGCCGCCTCCCACCCATGTTCCCCAGCAACTGGCACACACAGGCTTACTTCCTCGATACTGCACATAACCATCAGGGCTAGTAGCCATTGATAGCCTTCTCCTCCAGGAATTTATCCAACCCCCTTTTAAAGCCATCCAAATTGGTGGCCGTCACTACATCTTGTGGTTGAATTCCATAATTTAACTGTGTGCTGTGTGAAGAAGTACTTCCTTTTATTTGTCCTGAATCTCCCACCAATCGGCTTCATGGGATGACCCCATTGGGTTCTAGTATTTTGAGAGAGAGAGAGATGTCTCCCTATCCACATTCTCCACACCATGCATAATTTTGAAATGGAACTAGTTTCAGATCATATGTTAGTGGCATGGATAAAAGCAATACATTCTCCTAATGGATAAAGTAAGAAAGGGAACAAGCAATGAGATAGGTCCTTGCTAGCAATCATAAAATATTATATTGGGAAAATTCCTGCAGCATTTTGAGGAAATGGAGGCAAAGGACACAGAGGAGAAGGAGGGGGTCAGCTCAAGAGGTCTGGATGCCAAAAGGCAAAGTTAAACAAAATTTTAAATTTTAAACAAAATAGAAACTCCCCAACCCAACCAAATTGAAGACGGAATTTTAACCCCAATCAAAGGCTAAATGAACACTCTGCTGGAACTAATGTGGGGGAAAGAAGTGTGTGTCCATAGGGCCAAGAGTCTGCTATTGGCGCATGGCCTGCCACCATCTGTATGTTCTCTCACAGATTCTCCTCAGTTTGAACGTATATATCTAAGTATTTCATATCCCGCCTTTTCGCCAAAAAATGGTGCACAAGGCAACTGCAACTAAAATACAGATTAAAAACAAAATCTTAATTAAAATCTCTATCAATAAAGCGGAAAGTATGTGTGTGGGACTTCCAGTTGAGTTAGAAACATAATTTGGCATGCTGATAGGTCTGGTTGCTCAATGTACCAGAAAAATCTAAAAACATTACATTTTGGGTTTTAACTATGTTTAAATAATTTAATAAAACACCTAGGCTTACACCTACAACTCCCAGCATGCCTTGGGTAGAACTCCCAGCATGCAATGGGGGGGCAGACTTACCGGCCTTTGGCGGCCATTGTGAGTGTGCAGGCGGGTGGCCGCTGCATGCCTTTCACAACCCAGACCCCTAAGATCGATCTCGAGCAGTAAACCCAATTCCACATAAAAGGAAACAAACCATATAAATGGGCTGCGTCCATTTGCGGTACCTCTGCCCACCCGCCATGTGTGGTTTCAAAATCATAACTAGATACAACAGCATGACTTTAAGAGGCTGAACTCTGAACATCCTGAAAGGTACCCTGTCCTGATATCGCTGTTTTCTCAGAATCTGGAGAAGGCATGTGCATGGCCTTCACCCTTAAGGGGGAGGGAGGAAGGGGAGGCACTCTGCATATGCCCAGAAACAGGCCCAACGGAGGGGGGAGAGTGCCTGGGCCGCCCCGGCCCTTCAGTACAGGCTCCTGATGGAGCACTTGGTGGGTGAAAAGTGCAGGCTGAGGTAGTCCCAGCAGAACTTAGCCGGAGCTGGGCATGTCCACTGACAGCCACTTACCTCTCCTCCTCGGTGATGCTACTCCTCGATGCTCTGTTGAGGAGCAGAATCGGCAACAAGAGGAGGGAAGCACTTCTCAAGAGGATGTGGGCACCTGCAGGTGCCAAAGGCATGCTGGGAGGGGTGGTACTGGCATGTAGATTGGCTGATTTTAAATAAAGCATGGGTTAGCAAACCAGGTCACTATGTGCAAACCAGGCCACTCTCTCTCAATCCTAACTCCATTCCCACTTTCCGGACCACTAATTGTCTTTGTTCTCCTTCTACCTGACTTTCCCCAATTCCCACTCACTCCACCCACCAATCCATTCTAGCCTCAGCTATCAGTCATTCCTCCATTTGCTTTTCCATTTCAATGGTATAATCAGGCTTTTACATAACAACCATAACTTTATTTTGTAATTCCTGGAAGCACCCAGTGGTAAATTGGGAGCTGCAAATTTACACACACATACACACTCATACATTCACACCTCACCCCCATCCTAGTGACCGTGGTCAAGATTGCTAGGGTGGGCAGGGAGGCTGCTTTGGTGTTGCCGTCGGAGCAAGAGGCTAAAGCCCAAACAGAATTGCTGCTTCCTTCCCAACAATATCTAAACCCTGCTCCACCTCCTTCCAGTAATCCCATTTGGGATTACTGTCCTGGCACTTCTGTCAGTGGGGCTCCCCTAGGTCGCACATAGAGCAGCTGAGGGCTGCAAGTCGTTTGTGAGCCATCAACTGTGCAACCCTGACGTGCGATGTTGGGGCCAGACAGGCCTCACCCCCCCCCCCCCTCAATGGAGATAAAAAACACAGGGCTTTGGGGTGAGGGTGGATGGGCAGAAGCTGTTCTTTGATTCTGGACTAGATGGTGAGCCTCAGACTTTTTCATAGATCTTGGTCCCACAGAAGTGTTGCGAAAGATTAGGATTTCCAACCATAATCTTTAACGCAATTATTAACCAGTCTGTGCATAACGATTAATCATCCATGACCTATGTCGTTCAATAACTTGACAAGGCCATTTAAAACTGATAAGGCTTGTGAAGATCATATATTTCTCATAATTTTACATGCAAAATAGAAAGAGGCAGCAAAAACTAATAACTTGGAAGCTTTCATTTGCTCCTAGGTCAGGTCTAGTGCACTTAGGTGTAGAGAAAATTTCACTCCATGATCATGCCAGCACCTCTCATCTGACCTGGAAGTCCAGATTATTGTCTCCCTCCCTGCTCCAGCACCCCTCTCTTCACCCCAAATCTAGATGATTAAGCATTGGTGTCAGTTTAGTCACATGCCTTTGCTAAACAGACGTTGCTAACGGTGCCAAAAGTGCTTGATTTATTTGTGATGGTGCAACATTGATGGGACACAAAATCAAGGACCAAGAGAAGAAAAGAGGGCTTTATATCACTGGTAGCTCTTTAACCCGAAGTGTCACAGCCAAAGCTTAATATCCACATCAGCTAAATTAATAGCGCCCCGCCCTGCCAACACACACACCTTTACAAAGCTTAATGACCAAAATCAATCAAGCTTCTTTCAGTCTTTAGGGCTATATGACACCGATTCAATTAAGCACCGATTGGCAGACAAAACATCTGCATGTACAGCGCTGAAGTTCAAAACCATTTATACACTCAGAGTACACATAAGGCAAGGAAGCAAAAAACAAAACAACCCCCCACCAATAAATAAATAAATAAATAAAAATAAATGTAAGATGACTTGTGCTTTGAAGCAACAGTCAAATGTATTAAGATTTAGCAGTCAAACGCTCAGTTGGTGGATCTACAATAAGAACTAATGAAGAGACATTGATGGACTACCTTATTTTCTTTTTTCTAAGTTACATTCTTGCTCAGAGAGCAAATAAGAAACCTATTACTTTTAAGTTCATTCCCTGGAGGGCTGCAACCTTAGAAGAAGAAGAAAAACTTTAACGTTTGCCAATGGATAGTTTTCAATTTGCATACATTTGAGTAACTTGTGCAAGTGAACAATTTCTCTTCCTCTTCCTCTGGGACAAGTGGTAACCTTCATTCCATCTACAGAGAGATCCATCCAGTGATTTAATCTACAATCTGAACCCACTTGCATGGTCCCTAGTTTTATCAGCCACAGCACACATGTCATTCCCTGGAAGCCCTCAGGTTTTCGCTTGATTACTACAATGTCCAAATGCCACCTGGTTGCTGGCTTGCAGCAGAGAAAATTGCATTAACGGAGAAGTTAACTGAAAACTCTCATTGGAAGTTGAACAGTCATAATGTGTTGCTTGTGGCTATGTGCACTGAAAGTTAGAAACTTGTCAGTTAATGAAAAAGAAAAAAATCCAAACAAATGTGGTCTACACATGTCAAACCAATTTAGGAATACAGGAGAGTTCAGCATGACAGACTTAACTCAGTTAAATTTAGAAGTGGATGTGTGCCCCAAGTTAGGCAACATCAAGAATGTTTGATACCGCAACCCTAGCTCTTGCTCCACACAGCACCACACTGAAAAAAGCACTGTAAATAAAGAAACAAACACTATAATATCTATTTGCTAAGCCAACCATCTGGGGCTCTCTGTGACATAAAACATTGATACAAAGTGATGTCACAGCAATGGAACAATACAGAAGTTCCAAGCAAGATTGTTTTCCACTTGGTTAGCCAAGCATTTGAAGACATTTTTTTAAAAAATGAAAAGAAAAACACACACACATGAAAAATAAATTTCTTTTCCAACAAAGATGATCACAAGGATAGCCCCAGCCTTCTGCCTTTTCTAACACATCTTTACAGTTATATTAGACAGTTTGCTTTGTAGATTTAAGACATGAGAGAAGCCAAAGAGCTACTCAAATACATCAATAAGCTGCCTTTCCTTTGTGCAAGTCGGGTCCTTAGAGTTTCTGAGGCTGCTATTCCTATGTAGCCAAAATGCATGCATAGCGACGATGTATTTGGGAGGTTGCTCTTTCATTATATTTTGTTATTTAGAATCAGTTGTGTCCAGGTGATTTTCTTAAATTGTCTTATACTACCATCTTTTGTTGCTGGGTAGACTAGAACAGATATGAGTGGGTCAAATGATTGTTCAGGCAAGTAATGATGGAGAAATTGACAGCGCCTTAGAGGGGAAATGTACCAGCTCTTGGGTACTACTCACAATGTAGTATTGATGGTAGACTTTTCAAACCTGTAAGGAAGAGTCAAAATGCCACCAATCCTCAACTCTTTCTTTTTTCTTTTTAATGACTCACAGCTATGGAAGCTAGCGGCAGGGAACAGGCACCCCCTCCACCACACATGGCTTCACTGAGAAGGTGGCTCCTGTGCACACTACAACAATAGGAGTGTTGAATTATAAGATGTGCTAAATCAGGGGTTGTAGACCAACAACATCTGTGCCCCTCCAGATGTTGTTGGACTACAACTCCCATCATCCCTAGCCATTGACCATATTACCTGGAGCAGATGGAACTCATGACACTGGAGATATGTCCATTGCATCGCCACACAGATAATGTACAAGAAGACACCACAGCACTTACACTTCATCAGCCCTAGTGGCACAGCCCAGGCGCTCCTCCTGTTATTTATTTATTACACTTCTAATTCGCCCAATAGCTACTCTTCTCAGATTACAAGCAGTTAAAAAAACAACCTAAAATGTCACAGAACAGTTAAAAATATAAAACAGAACACAAATATTTAAAAGAATGAAATACAATATAATTCAAAGCAATAAACAGCACAGGAGTCAATAAAACAACCATAATAACCTAGAACTAGGTCTCTAAAATGCCTGGGAGAAAAGAAAGGTCCTTGCTTGGACCCCAAAAATAACAATGTAGGAGTTGTGTGAACCATTCCAAACCATGGTGGCTACATAACCATGGATTAAACACACTCACTAACCATTTGCTGCAAAAGGGTTACCGAGCTAACCATGGTTTAAGCGCGTTGTCCGAACAGGCCCAATGAAAATTACACTAAAGTACAACTACAGATGTAAAATGTCTGGATATTTTGAAGCCAAGGGAAAAAAAATACTGTCCCCCCATTTTTTTTCAGGAAAAAATGAAATTTTTCAAAAAAAAAAAAAGAAAAAAAAGAAAGAAAAAACAAACAAACAAATTCAACATTAGCACTTTTTACAGATTGAAAGTCACTTTGTTACTTTAGGAACACAAAATGTAATTATGTACAACTTGGTTTGGCATAAAATTATCACATTTGGTATATTAAAAGTACAGTGTATTCAAACAATTATTACAAATTGAATTTACTTTTTATTTCCCCCCTTTTTTTGTAACAAATGTAACACACACAGAAAAAGCCATCAACATTTGTAATAAAGAAAATTATTTATGTCTCCTCTAGTCCTCCACAGTGTCAAGCAGACATCAAGCACTCATTCCCATAAAAAGTGTTTAGAAATCATTCGGAGAAGTAAACATATGAACACCTTGTCTTAAACATTTTATTCATCATGCTAAAATAAACATTCCATAATCCATTCCCCCCCCCCCCCCCCCGCCATTTTTTCAATTGTTTGGGGGGAAAAACAAAAAAGGCTTCAGGAAAAAAATGGGGGAAATGTTTTTTTCGGTTTTTTTACCTGGGCCTTCAGATCTCTAAGCACAACTATGTCTTCAGTGTATGGTTTGGCTCAACTTGAGTCACCTGGAGTTATTTGTTCTCCAAGCACCTTTCCTCTTCTTGTGGCAAACTGTGGCCCAAATTATATAGCTGAATCTGTGAGGGGCTAGTAAATAGTTCTGTCTTTGAGGCTACAGATGGGTAAATCACACACTGGAATGCTCCAGCACATGAAAATGGGGGGAACCACCACCACGACTCAACTTCCCTGCAAATAGAAAACTAGCAGGTCAGAAGGGCTAGGTTAGAATCCTTCTTTCTGGCATGCTAGCTTTCCACAAGCAGGAATTTCACTCTCATTTACTTCAGAAGAGATGTACTACATGTTTTATGAATGCTATAATTCCATCATCACACAATTGTGGAAAGACTAAACCATTCACAGGACTTGCTTTGGACCTGTTCGAATTATTAGTCTTGATAACCATTGCCCCGGGAATAGAATAACTTTCCAGCTAAGGACCAATTTATATTGCTATTTTTATATGGACAAAGTCAACAAAAGTTGACAGAATAACGGCTTTCTGGGTTCTGTTGGTTATACTGAATCCGTGTTGTAGATATTCCCACTTGTTGGATCACAGTTTAATATACCCTGATTCAACAGAGATTCTGAATTCTTTTCAGAACCGAGCAAGTCATGATACAAAGCAGAGTTTAGAAACCACCCCAGGCAAATTGGCCATATGTGCTCATTTTTGCAACCTCCCTATCTCCTCCTGCTTCTCTTGAGCCTTCACAAAACTCCAACCCCGCCCTCAGGACTATTGTAGCCTTTGCTGTTTTCTAAAAAGTGAGGTCAGTGCTCTACTGGTTCTGTAGCCTGGTTACTTGGTCTTTTAGGAAGGAGCAGGATGGGGAAGGATTACATCCCACCAGCATAGGAGATAAGGTCAGCGGTCCTTTCAGCTCCTCTATCTTGCTCCCCTTTTGATGGATAATTAAGATGCCAGCAAGGAGGCACTATCCTTATCAGTTAAGGCAGTGACAACAGCAGTGGTGAACTGGGCCTTACTGGAATTCTTCTTCCCGTCATGCTTGAACATTCTGGCCAGCTACTTGTCCTGCTTTGATCCTGACCCATAGGTCAATCTCGATATTTAATATAGGTGAATAAAACTTTGAACACAGAGTTAAATTGTCACGAACATTATAAACGACAAGGAGCCAGCAACTCAACAATGCATGCTTATTTCAGGATTTGCATGTTTTGATTAACTCTTTTTTAAATGTTAATGCTGAAGAGTTCAGAAGTCAAACACATGAAAACAGAAGACTATAAATGCAGGGTGGGACAGAGACATTTTGCTCCTCCATGGATGTACTGTTCAATAACAATGGGGTTTTCTATCAGATCACACATTATTTCACTGGCACCCTTAATACTACAGCCCGAAGCGACTGCTTGGGTTTCTTGGCGTGCTTTGGCTGGTTCTGCCTAACGACCCTTATTTGACAGAAGTGTTTTTGCATAGGGGTATATATTTTTGTTTTAAAAAAATATCTTCTCCATCTCACCTCTCTCTCTCTCTCTCTCCTCCCAGGTCTTTTAACAGCACACTGCATGAGTCATTCCAAACGAGTTCTCCTCCAAATGACAACCTCAGGAAGGATGTTAGAAACCCCCAAACTGTGCTTCGTATTTCTTGGAAGTTATGAAGAGTTTCATTATCAAAGCATTCAAGCTTCATGAGTAATATTTATGATGGAAATAAAACTGACAGCCTTTAATTTTTATTTTATTTTAAAAAACACATAATTATGGAAACCAAACCAAAATGAGATTTTTTGTTTTTGTTTTTTTGTACACGAGGCATCTGTAGGGAAATCAAAGCTCTTACAGGCAATGAAGTGACCTCGCTAAATCCCTACCCCCGCCCCTTTTCTCTCCTTTGGAAACAGTGTAAATTATAAAGCGAAGTCACTTTGACAAATGAAGAGGTCTGTAAACCTAATAAACCCTTTAAAAGCCATTTGCTTCTCTTCACTAAGTTAATATGAGCATCCTTCTCTTAAATAAGGGAAACTTTAGTTCATTTTCAAAAAGGAGAACAAAGCACATGTAGAGTTCTTTCAAGCCATATTTAAGTGCTGTCTTGGGAAGGTGAGTCGTCAGACAACATTAAGCAAACATTTTAGTCAGCCATTGCACAGGAAAATAAACAGTTGCAGAGGAAACATGAAAATAGTAAAGGCTGTTATTCCTTTGCCCTCCTTTCCTGGAAGGCAGGTGATAAAATATAATATGTTTCCACAGGTAAGGAAACACTCTTTTGAAAATATATATTATGGAATATCATTTCTTATGTCAAATGGAACAGGGCATCTCTGTGACAACAACTGTGCAAAGACAGGAACATACAAGCAATGTGGTCGTGGATTTTGGTTTGATAGATTAGACTGCTTTAATCTAAGCAATCTAATTTGGAGATGGTGGGCACCCTGGTAGGTCATGGCTGCACACTTTGGAGGTGAGTGTGCTGGGTATGCTGATATGATTTCTTACTTTGCTGAGATATAGCTTTGAGGATGGGGATATGCCGCATCACTCTGAAAGCAGAAAATATGCTAAGTGGAAGGACAACTCAGGATAACTGTGAGGAAGACATATGACAGAAGAGCATGGGGATTTCGGTACATGCTTCTACCACCATGGGAAAGACTGTTTACAGCAAGACTCTGAAAGCATTTCCTGAAATTATGTATCTCTTCCCCACCCCCCATCCCCATGAAAATACATGAAACCTTTCCGGCAGGTCGCATGAAGCTCAGATCCATGTTTAGATTCTTTTCTAGAATTCCTATTTTGGGGTGAGGCTAATTGTTAGGGCATCAGGGGCAAGCTGTATAAGCCCTATCATTGAGGCTTACTAATTCTATACACTCCTTGCGATGGCATACAGACTGTGGTTGGTTGCCTTCTTTGAAGCCATGAACCTGGATGGAACCTTAATAATAGTGTGGTAGCATAATCACTAAGCTACTATCTGAAATGCACAGATGTCTCTAAGTAAATTCCACTGAAATAAGCAAAATGCATGTAAATGTATTGTGCCTGAGATATTGAGGTATTTGTTATCTCATAGTGTGGAGCATTTCATTAATGCTCACTCATCTTTTCACAATGCTCCATGATCTCTTATTGCCACAAAAGTGACTTATTTCTGCTCTACAAATAATATATTGCATGCAGGGTACATGAAATTAGCAGAAAGTTAAAACCATGTATTACAGAATCGTAGATAAACTACAGTGATGTATATAATGCTTTATGAGTAATGCACACACAAAAACACCTGGGTAAACTTACATTTCTTTTCCCCCTTTTTTCTTGTTCGGCTTTAGTTAGATACATAATTAAATGAAAAATAAAATAATTAAATATGATTTTCAAGAAATATATGCTCCAACAGTTTTTCAGATTTTATTTTTTTTTAATCTTCTGCTACCATCTCTTTTAGTAACAGTAGCAACAATAGTGGCACTACATGATTATTATTTTTAATCAACTACTGAAAAATGATTTCTCTTGATAAATCGTTCCATACAAATGTCACTTCACTTAAAACTCTTATCTGAACACTTCCAGTGTTTAAAAAGCTGGGAACTAGAAAGGTTAACATCCCACCCAACATTGTTTCATTCTAGACAAAGCTATTTGCACTTGACGTATAAGAGTACCAATATATATCACAAAACTAGCATATCGAACACGGGCTGAACAAATCCACACAGAGCTCACTATTGGATGAAGCAATCACCTATTCGTCCTGTCATGTATTCAACACTTCATTCATTCTTCATTTACTATACAATCAAAAGTGTTTTGCAAAATGTGCATTCAGCAGTGGCATATTAGGAACACAGACAGGTGCCCTATACAGAGTCAGACCATTGGTCCATTAGGTGCAGTACTGCCTACACTAACTGATAGTGGACCTCCAAAGTTTCAGGCAGAAACCTTTCCCATTCCTACCTGGAGATGCCAGGAATTGAACCTGGGATCTTTTATATGCTCTACTATTGAGCAGCAGTCCTGCCCTTAAGTACACATTGAATGCTGCTTGCACTGTGGTTGGATAGAAGGCAGGTGCAGTTTGTAAGGTATTCCCAGTTTTTGCTTCCATGTGTCAAACAAAGAGGGGGACCCTGCATTACATTGTACATTGCCAACTATTCTGGGCATACACAAAGGGATGTCTTGCACAGGCATGAAAGGGGGTTCTCTCTCTCTCTTCAACCTCCTGGTCAATGATTTTTCTTCATTCTGAACAACTCCAAATATTTTCTCTCTTTTTTCCCCTGATCTTCAATCCCCCATTCCTATCAACTCCTCAGACCTTGGTAATGACTATTTTCATGCTTATAGATTTTCATAGCCTAACATTTAACTCACCTATGCTCACGTAAGACATTAAGTTGGAAACTTTCCAGAAAATGCGAACAGTTGTAGCAACTTAATTTACTGTATGTCCAGTTTACACAGGAATCATTCCACACACCAGTAATATTTGAATGATTTACAATTAAACGCATCCCAAGTGCACATTTCTGGACTGTCTCATGCTTCTCTTCTTCAAATACACACACACACACACACACACACACACACACACCATACTTAAAACAAAAATAACTACAAGTTCTGATTCCTGCTGTAACTTAGCATGCAAGACACTCTTATCTTGATGCTAGTGGCAGGCAACCAGTGGTCTATGTACAACCACTTGCCACACCGATAACTCATGTCTTGTACTGAACCAAAGGAACATTTTAGCCTTAACTAATCCCTTAACTCCTGGCTTCACTGGATGACAAAACTGTCAGAAGCATACAAGCTTTCTGAAGTCCAAGAAAAGCAGTGTGCTGGCTTTCAGTCTCACCCAAGGGTGAAAAGTGAAAGGAGGAGGGAGAGAAGTACAAGGGACTGTGTCCCTCATTCCTATTCTCTGTCCAATCAAGTTGCTAACTATTAGGTTTCCTTTATACCCATAGTTAAACTCTTCTTAACATAAAGTAGGAGTAAGGTTGTTTTTCACTCCATTTTTAATAACAATTTCAATCTTGTTTCCCAAGATAAGATTCCCCCCCCCCCCCCCCCGTCCCTTCCACCATTTCCAAGTATCATAAAATAAAACATCTCCATTACGCCCTTGGTCAATAAACAGGTTAAGCAAACAAGGAAATTCCTCAAGAGAAGCCACAGATTCAAGATTGCAAAGAACGACTACATATAGGCTATTCAGAGGGAGTTTTTTTTTGCTTACTGTGCTTATCTATATCTTCACTGTCATCCAGACATTAGCCTCTGACCTACAAGCCTGCCTCTCTAAAAAAAAAATCTTGCAATGTTTACCCATTATGTAATGTCTGTGCTTTTGTGGAAATTTTACAGAAACAAATGGAGGAAGTTTGCCAGTCAAGCTCGTGGACAATAAATCCTGTGCTGTACAGATACAGACCTCTCTGCCCTCACCTTAAAACCCCTACTTACATGTTCACTGGAAAATATTTTTCAGTCAGTAAAATTTTAAAATTGAAAAACAAAAACAACAACACCCACTTATGACTGTGTTAAACATACTGCAAAATAAGTAAGTATATTGCACACTCTCATTTTTGGGTGCTTGTACTTCAAATCATTTCTACTGCTTCTATAATCAGGAAAAAAAAATCTAAGCCTTCCATTTGGACAAAGTTGGTTTTGGACAAAGTTGGGAAGTTCCAATATTTTTCAAAGGGAAAAGTCTTAGGGATCACACCCTTATCACAAGATAGATAGAACTGTAATGTTGGAGGGAGGGTTTACATGATATCTTCCATTATGCCTAAACTTGATGAAGATTACAGAGACCACTGAAGAACAGGGCATGTGTCCACTCTACACAGCTAGCTTTCCAGCTCAGTACTCAGGTACAGTGGTGTCCCACACACATATGCCCTTTTCACTCTTCCCACAATTTCTGTGGTGAGCTACAGTAACATGTATATCTGCCCTGCGGCAGGCCTGCCCTCCAATCCTACCTCAGGAACCTGTTTGAGTTTCCCCCTACATTTGCTTTCTTTGCAAGATATACAAGTACATTATAGAACTTATATTAAAGTTCTGTGAGATTTAAAACATAGCTAAAACTCCCAATAATTCTTTAAAATGACATGAAAAATAGATATCAATGCTGTAATGTATACTTTTTCTGTTCCTTCTTTCATGGCAGCTTGGCAGATATTTTGTTATAAATGCAATGAATAGTTTACTGTGCATATTATTGTTGTTGGCTGAAAAGCTTCTTCTCATTTCCAGCTACCTCCCCATATCATTCCATTTTCAAGGTTTGTCTGGTTTTAACACTTCATAAATGCTTTAAATGTGCATTTTATAAAACCTGTGTTAGTTTTCCTTGTCTCATCCTCTTACATTTCCCATCCTTTTTTTCCTACTCCTACCATTACTGTGGTGAATATATATATATATATATATATATGGGTTAATAGTGCTTATTACTACTGTAACTTTTTTTGTTATTGTCAATGCATGCAGTAAAAGAAAGTACATCATATCTAGACTCTGTTCAGATGACACACTCTGCCTATCCACATTGCCTTTAAAACGACTTATATTCTGTTTAAAAACGTGGTTTTTTAAGTCGTTTCCTTAAGTGGTAGGTCACACTGAGCAGTACTTACATTTCATAGTGACTGCTTCCTCCGTCTTCAAAGTGTTCAATGGTGTATTACAGGGTTAATTCCTTGACTCTTCTTCTTTAGTTTTTGTTTTGCAAGCTGCTTAAGTTACGGAGACAGAAGTGGGCGGGTCAAGCAGCCTGCAAAACAAAAACTAAAGAAGAAGAGTCAAGGAATTAACCCTGTAATACACCACTGAACACTTTGAGGACGGAGGAAGCAGTCACTATGAAACGTAAGTACTGCTCAGTGTGTCCTACCACGTAATGAAAAGACTTACAAAACCACATTTTTAAACAGAATATAAGTCGTTTTAAGGGCAATGTGGATAGGTTCACTAAGTCACGGTGGTTAAGTATTTTGAGCTAAACATTATGGCTTAGCATGTGCTTTGAACCATGACTTAGCGTGTCATGTGAACCATTCCTAACCATGGTGGCTATATAACCACGGTTTAAAGAATGCTCACTAACCATTTGCTGCAAAAAGGTTAGCGACCTAACCATGGCTTAGAGTGATATCTGAACAGGCCCATTAAGATAAAAGATCTGTTTTTGCTGGCCTGTAACATTCACCAGTCAATGTCTTAATGGACAACAACACAGCAAAAATACAAGATATGTTAGCTGGTAAAAAGAAAGCTGTTGAGAAAAAGGTTGCTTTATCTGCTGCCTTAGCTACTGAACCTGGAGTAACAATTCTGTCTAATCTTTTTGTACCATGTCTGATATAAGGTATCCATGTTAATTATTTGAACTCTCTAAAGAGCTTCACATACTCTATTTCAGTAATCCTTCTAACAAGCCTGTAAGATCAGTATTATTTACAACATACTGTAGCAAGGGGCAGGGGCATAGAGAATTGTGACTTCCCCAAAGCCATCATGTGGATTTGTGAAAAGGTGAAATCTGAACATGGGATTTACTGACTATAAACAAGTATTATGACAGTGAAAAGCTCAAAAATACTTAGAAACACTGGACTACCATGCTGTGGTTGCTACTAATATTGCTAAATGTATAAATATATAAATATTAGCACTAAAAACTTGCTAGTTGCCATATAGAACACAAAAGCAACACAGCCAATAAAAGACCACGATGTAAGAAAATATATAGTTTCCACATGGCTTTAAAAAATAATAATTTCATTGTGAATATCTTCTGGATACACACTGAGGTACATAATAAGGAGAACAGTGATTGTCTACTCACACAACAGAGAAGTTGTCGAGTCTTCTCATGTACCTGGGGAGCAAAATTTGTGTTAACTACAACACAACCAGGATTTTGCTCCAGGCCTTTCTCCCTCTTAATGGTGCTTTGCGTTTTGGCCTTGGTGGAAACAGGGCTAGGCACTTAGGTCTTGTTATAATTAAGTTTTCTAAATCTCATTTCCTTTTTAGAGGAGAGAAAACATATTGTTGTGAGTAAGCTCCGGACGTGGTAACAAGTCCCTGGCAGGTTAGTTTGTTCTAACAAACACATAACTTTTAAGGAAACTTTTACCATCTCCTCTGCCCTTCATTATGGGTTTTATTGAAATTACAGCAAAGAGACAGATGCTAATGCCAAAGTTAACACACATACATTTTTTTAATGAGTTGACACAAAGTTCCTGGAGACGAGGAATAAATTCATTTGCTGAATATTTCTGAACCATATCTAACGGGTTATTACAGGGCAGGAGGATATGCTTGTTCCCATTTTCTTTCACTGCACAAACTCACAGAATAGTGAAGCTGAGTTAAAATAGGCAAGATTGCTGACCAAGATACTGTCAGTTATCGCTAATCTGAAGCATATGCTATGGGGCATGCCACTTCCTAGATTACTTACCTATACAGGAAGGTCTATGAGCTTGTTACTATATAAAACTCTTTCTCTTTCAAAGTCTTAATGTTTGTGGGCATTTCCTTTGAACTCAGTCAACCACAATGATTCATTTCCAAGGAAGGCCACTCACTGAAATCAACGAGTACTTAATTTTATTTAAAGGCAGCTAGTAAAGTACAGCCAAATAAAACTAGTCACTCTCAATATGGACTAATTACATAAACAGATTTCGGAATCTGTCAGAGAGGACCAAATCCCCAATTGGTGTAACATTACTGGAGTCAACGAGCTCCTTCACTGAATTGCACCAGCTAAGATTCCAGTGCTTCATCCAAATACTGTAAGGTTCTCGCTCCTTGGGTCTGAAATCATTCTTTTAGTCAGAACAAAGCAATTTCTGATCTTGTTTTGGATCCCTTGTGCTTAAACTGATCTGGTTTGTTTTGTTATCTCCAGGCTGTCGATCCAGGCATCTGGGATGCCCAAGCAGCAGCATGTGGGCCGGGTACAGTTCCCAAAGGATCTTGACTTGGCCCTCCCTACCATATGAATCAAGGTGTGGGGAAATAAATTCCGCTCAAAGTTTCATTTGAGCAATAAGTCTGCATGTATAAATAAGTACGTTTGTTCTTCCGCCAGCCCAATCAATGACCTACTACTACTTGGGCACATGTTGGTCCATACCTTGCAGATCCTTTACCAATTTTATTATAAAAACTGTAGGGTCAGCTTTTCCCAGAATCCATACCAGTGAGCAGATAATAAAGAGCCTCTGGAAAATACAGACATCGGCCATGCCTGCCCCCCATATGAAGCTCTTTGGCTTTGGTGAACAGCATGTTTACATATGCTTTGCAATAAGAATAGTAACAACAGACAACAAAAGATAAAATATAACTGCTTCCCCACCTATAAGTTATATAGAGTCATAGCTAGCGCAGGGAGGGGAAAGAGCTGCATGCCGGGGGTGGGCATGGGTGGGGCCCTCCACACACAGTCTTCCCTCATGTGCTCTCTCACATACATGCACACAAGCACATACACATGTATGCACAAACTCGCCCTTATCCCCATCTTAGCATGTGGGGATGGGGAGGTTTAAACCTTCCCTCCCAGCACAATGATATTCCTCCATCCTGCAGTTTTCATTGGGCACCCTCCCCACTGCCCAGGTGATTCGCACTGGAAGCAGCCGAGGACTATGCCAGCCGATGAACTCCTCAGCTGTTTCCAGCGCTAATCGGTTGAGATGTAGGAAGAGAGCTGATATTATATTTTAGTAGCACTGAACATGTTCATTGCTACTAAGCAACACATTTAAGTAAACAATAATGATCAGTATAGTAGACATAGTAAAGATATGATAAATAAAATGTAAAGGGACTTCCTGACTTAGGGAAGTATCCAATTGATGTCCCTCTCCTGACAGAAAGCTGATTGATCCCTCACCCATGGATCCTGCTTACATCCATGGGTGAGGGAATTTTGGCAATTCTCCATCTCCCCTGTGCCATTTTCCATGCTGTTCTATAGAATCCTATTACCTTCTGGAGTAAATTGTGGGGGGCATGGGTCTTTGGGGGGGGAAGGGGAATTGCCAAAAACTGCCCCCTCCCTAATCCACTGTCTGAACCCTCTGTTGTATCAAAGAACCTTCTAGCAACTGCATGATACCAACTGGATTTACAAAAGTAAATAAACAACTCCAATACAGGTTTTTTTTTAGATGTATTCCACAACTTCCTCAAAGTTCCTATTTCACCACTATTCCTAAAAACAAAACCCCCACACTTTTCTCTTATGGTGAATTTCCCCAAATCCTCTAGTTGGTTATATGTTTCCAAAATGGTAGTGGCTGAGATTTCTAATTACACATATCAATCTGTTCAACTACAAAACAAAGGCTCCGGATAGCCAGGCCTGTTGTCATATGGACAAAATCTGTGATTACCCAAAATATTAACTCTAACGATTAAGAATCTGCATTAACTGATTCTAATGGAATCAGTTAATGCAGTTAATGCTACTACACTACTGGGAATAGTGTAGTAGCACATTGGATCATATAGATGGCACAAGTTGTGTTTGTTCTACAACTCTCCCTATGCACAGGTGAGGAGACAAGTGCAACCTGAAAACAATGTTCACATGATCACGGAGGGGGAAATAAACCACAGTGGCTTATTTCCCCCACTGCATGTGCTGATCATGCGCCGGGGGGATTTGCATAATTACTCTCGCAGGTGTAGCTTGCTGAGTTGTACAAACCCGACGAAGGTGACTTGTTGCCATAATTCACAAGTTATCCCAGAACTCTACAGCAACCCATGGTTTCTGGGTGGCTTGTTAACTTTTCTGGGTTCGCACAACGCAGCAAGCTGTGCTGGCAAAAGTAATTATGCGAATCCCCTGGCACATAATCGGCACGTGCGATAGGGGAAATGCGACACTGCGGTTTATCTCCCCTTCTGTGATAATGCAAATCCAGTCACTGTGTATGTCTAAAGCTACAGAAGTTGGTTTTGGCAGGAAAAATACACTAAGCGTAGTCTCCAAGATCCCCCTTATCAGGTAGGCTGCATTCCTAAAGCCTTTCACTGATTCTCATGGCCACATCACATTATAAGGGAAGTTGACAGTCAGAACTACTATTAAAAGTACTCAAAACCTTTAAAAATATTATTGCCATCATAGCATAAAATAACATTTTAAAGGAGTAATTTCTTAAAATTACCTATCCATCAAAGCATTATGTTAGGCAGGAATATTTGGGGAAGGAGAGAAATATGATATCCCGATTTTTACTCACCAATACAATCCATGTGAAGCATATCTACAGCAGTACTGACTGAAGATTCATGAAGGTGTTCAATTCCTCGCAGTGCAAGGCGCACGAAGAACTTTTTAACTGTTTCTGGGAGAAACATCATCAGGTATATAGGTATGTATAGAGCGTAGCGGAAATGACAGAGCAGGGGTGTCGCTATCTTGCCTTTTGGGGTCTGAGCCATGCGTTCTATTGAAGGGAATAGCAGCACGCTGCGGAGAACCTGAAAAGCCGTGAAAGGGAAAGTTGTGTAATGCAGGGAAAACATTTTCTTAATAAAATTCATATTATTTGAGTAGTCCTTTCTCTCCAGCAAGTTGTATAACTCCTGGGAAACAAATCAAATCTAATTTCTAAAGGCTGTAATCTTATACACACTTAGCTGGGAGTAAACACATCACATTCATTGGGGCTTACTTCTGAATAGACATGTATAAAGTTGAGTTATAAAGCATTTAAAAGTCCTCCACGGCCTCCTCCCCACGAAGTAATGGTCAAATTCTTCAGGGTGCTCCAATATTAAGAGACAGTTGATCATAGTTCTTAAAAAAGAAGTCCTTCTCCATCTCCAACCCCCATAGAACTACATATGAAATATATTTGCTTGCAAAGTAATCCACCCTCCTGCTCCCTCATGAAAAAGCTATAATGCAGTCTGTGAACTGAATTCAACCCTTGTGCAACATTAATTTGTTTATTACATCTCTATACCATTCAGTAACAAAGCCCTTGGAGCAGTTCACAACATGATAAAACATAATATATATATTTTTAACATACAAAAATGTAATACAGTTTGAAACAGTTAAAAACAATTAACAATTAGAAGAACCCAATAAAAAACTAACATTAACAGAAACTTCACATTCTCTTCTCCCCCATGCACCTCCCCCCCCAAATCTGCTTCAAAGAGTCCCCCACATCTCCGGAGTAGACTTGGGGGAGCATAAGGGGAGAAGGGGAAAGCCGTTCCACCAGTGGTTCTCTTCTGCTGGCAGAACGACACAATTAGATACAACTCTTAGAATGGTATGCACCTCTGCACCTTGTGATTCAGACATATGTGTGCACTCACACGTACGCCTCTTGCACATGGGAGCAGAAATGCAGATCTTCCCCCGAGTTCCTCCCCTATTTTACTGAATTCCTCTTGGCTGAAAAAGCCAAATCTCAAATCCTGGTTAACCTAGTGGCTCGCTAGATGGGGAATATTTATAGAAGAAAATGCAACGTGCTTTTCATTTACTTAAACAGAATTTTCAATGTGCTCATCGAAAATATTGTTCATTGTGTTTTACTCATCCCAACTCTCTGATCCGCCAGGCACCACTTCTTACCTCTCATTTTCCACATCTAGTATCTCAAGATATGAACCCCAGAAGTCCTGGCAACCCTAGAAAGTGGCTTGCCAGAGACCACTTGGAATTCCTTCCAACTTTAGTGGTATGGAAGCCCCTGTAGGATGTATCCTTCTTTATCTTTTTCAGTACCATAAGGAGCTCACCTAAAGGGGCCCATGATTTGGCAGATTCCATCCCCAGGGTGTGGGAGGGGGGGAACCCATTGCAGGCCCTCCCATACAATCTGTGTTTCTCACCTTATCAGAGCAATGTGGGCCAGACATGCTGCACTGGCTCTCATGTCCCTAAGAAGCCTCTGATGACTGAACAGCTGAAGTGAGATATCCTGTCTCAATGCTCACACCCTATGCCACTAAAGATTATGAGGTGTCTTCTTCCTCTTCGGCATGGTGCTTTCTGAACGATTCCAACACCCATTGAGATTATAGCTCTTCACTTCTTTGATAACCCACGTTTTGAATATCCCACGCGCACCCACCCCAGGATCTCAACTTGAGATAGGGCAAACGTTTGCTGCCAGGGTGCTCAACCATGTGAGTACCCTTGCTCGAATTGTTAAGCAGAATAGCTTCCACCTTGGGGGAAAGGGACAAAGTAGCAGTGGGATCCAGCAAGGCCCACTAAGTTTCTTTTCCTGGGGAAAATGATGCTCCAGCCATCTCTTCCAACAGGAAGTGATGGAATTTGGACTAAAAACTCCATCATCCCATGCAAGAAAGGACGCTCAGAATGCTATTTCCAGCTGGAGTTTCATGGGGCTTATTTTATTTATTTATTATTTATTTATTTATTTATTTACTTACTTACTTACTGATTTATTTGATTGGTACTCACCTTTCTACCAAAACATGGCACTCAAGGTGGCTTGTAGTCCAATCCACAATTCCCCTTTCCCCAAAGTGAGTTTGTTTCTCTCTTGGGGACCGAGGAGAGGCAAAAGTCAAAGGAGGAGGACTAGCACTTTCACCCTGAGTGTAAGTCAAATGCTGAGAGAGCCACCTCAAACCTTTTCAACCATTTGGTTCTTAACGCTCCAGGGGCACAAATGCCTTTACAGGGTAAGAACACAGCTGTGGCCCATCTCTCAGCTCAGCTCATGGTGCCATCATTTTAAAAAGACAACATGTAGTGGCTTTCACCATGACAAACTAGCTGCATAAATGAGCCCTCAGCGACAAGAGGATAATTGAACCACCACTGAGATGGCCGGCTAATATTATTTTTGGAGGCAGGGGCAGGGGGGAAGTCTACTGAAACACTAGTAGAGAAGGTGGTGAATTATGGAAACGAAAAGTTAAGAATATGAACTTCCCTAGTCTGGAAATCAATGTACCACTGTGAGCCAACCCAAGTGCCCACTGAATTTGGGCCTGGCTTGTAATGTGTTATTCACCACTGCCACGAGCCAAGAAATTCTCCTGAGCATGTTCAGGCATGATTTAGAATGAAGCCTACAAGGTGCTGCCTGTCTCTGGAGAGCATTTCTTACTACTCCTCCCCACCCGGAGGTGGGGTGGGGTGACTAGGGACAAGCGGTAGTATTCTGAACTATAATTCGCAGCACACTCCAGAAATCTTATACAGTAGTGGATATAGGTTTTCCAGACATTACAGAAATCTTCCTATCCCAAGCTGACCCTCTTCCCTGAAATATCACCAGATGTGAGGGGCGAGGGACTCCTTGAAATGCAGCTCTGTCTGCACCTCTGCATGGTGAGGCCATTAGTTTCAGTCCCATGTGCACAGAGGCACACGCAGATTGGCTATCTTCAGTGGAATGAATAGGATAGCTGGTCAAGTAGGGAAGCTCATGCATGTTACCAGAGAGTTCCTATACCAAGAACAAATTGCAGCTCTGGGGCTCTGGCCGCTCCAATCCTGCTTGCTGACACTGTGCACATGGCATGTATGTCTGTGTGTCCAGTTCCATTCTACAAGTGCAAACTGTTTGGAATACGAAATGGAAAACATCTGTGGATGTGCAGATCATTTCCCTCTTATAGAGGACAGTGTAAATGTTTGCTTTTGTTAGAGCTAAAATAAAATTTGACTGGGGGGTATGAAGGAGGAAGACTGAAGCAAAATCTTCCTAGCTCAAATTTCTTCAGAAAAGTTTTAATTTTATATACTTCTAATTCAAATTCCTTTCACAAACACATATGATTTTGGTTTAGATGTTTGAGAAATAACATTAAGTGTCCTTTCTGCACAATTGCAAGGTGCAACAGTATCAAATTGGGTAACCTGATATATATTACTGCCTTAAAATTAATAAAGATTTGAAAATGCTTGAAGACTGATATGAATCCTGAAAGTCTGCAGGTTTCTGAATTTGCATGAAATTTTGTTTTAGGTTTTGATTGTTCAAAACCATTGGATCATAACCACTTGTTCGTTCTTCCAATGTTAGGTGGCAAATTTTGAAAAACGTCATCCTTTATCTTTTCAATAAATATATATTTATAATAATGGCAATAATACTACCAATATTGGCAAACCACTTTAAAATTATTTTTTAGGATTCATAGTTGAAGCAAGCAGGAGCTTCTAGTTAACAAAAATCCAGTAGATATCCTGTTGGGACAGTTCAGCTTTCAAGAACCATCAACCTGCCTTGGTCACCCTGTATGATGACCTATGTCGGGAGAAAGACAGGGGGAGTGCGACTCTGTTGATTCTCCTTGATGTCTCAGCGGCTTTCGATACTATCGACCATGGTATTCTTCTGGGACGACTGGCTGAGTTGGGAGTGGGAGGCACTGCATTGCAGTGGTTCCGGTCCTACTTGGTGGGTCGGCTCCAGAAGGTGGTGCTTGGGGAACATTGCTCAGCCCCGTGGATTCTCCAGTATGGGGTTCCGCAGGGGTCAGTTTTGTCCCCCATGCTGTTCAACATCTACATGAAACCGTTGAGTGCAGTCATCCGGAGTTTTGGAGTGCGTTGTCACCAGTACGCTGATGACACGCAGCTCTATTTCTCCTTTTCATCTTCATCAGGTGAGGCTGTGGATGTGCTGAACCAGTGCCTGGCTGCGACAATGGACTGGATGAGGGCTAATAAACTGAAACTCAATCCAGACAAGACTGAGACGCTGTTAGTGGGTGGTTCCGCTGACCGGATGGAGGGTGTTCAACCTGTTCTGGATGGGGTTGCACTCCCCTTGAAGGAGCGGGTTCGTAGCTTGGGGGTTCTCCTAGAACCATCTCTGTCACTTGAGGCGCAGGTGGCCTCAGTGGCACGGAGTGCCTTCTACCAACTTCGGTTGGTGGCCCAGCTACATCCCTATCTGGACAGGGATAACCTGGCTTCAGTTGTCCATGCTCTGGTAACCTCCAAGTTAGATTACTGCAATGCACTCTACGTGGGGCTGCCTTTGAAGGTGGTTCGGAAGCTGCAGCTTGTGCAAAATGCAGCAGCCAGATTGACAACTGGAACCAGTAGGTTCGAATATATAAGACCTACTCTGGCCCGCTTGCATTGGCTGCCTGTATGTTTCCGAGCCCGGTTCAAGGAGCTGGTTTTAACCTATAAAGCCTTACACGGCTTGGGACCACAATACCTGATGGAACGCCTTTCCCGACATGAACCTACCCGAACACTACGTTCAACATCTAAGGCCCTCCTCCGAGTGCCTCCTCCGAGGGAAGCTTGGAGGTCGGCAACAAGAGAGAGGGCCTTCTCTGTGGTGGCTCCCCAATTGTGGAACGATCTCCCCGACGAGGCCCGCCTGGCGCCAACATTGTTATCTTTTCGGTGCCAGGTCAAGACTTTCCTCTTCTCTCAGGCATTTGGCAATATCTGAGGAGCCTGGGCTTGTTTTGTTTTGTTTTTGTAGTTTTTGGAAGTGTTGAAGTGGGTTTTAAATGTATAGATTGTGTGTATGTTGTATGTTTTTGCTGTTTTAATTTTTGTATATTGTTTTTAATTGTTTTTAATCCTATGTAAACCACCCAGAGAGCTTCGGCTATGGGGCGGTATACAAATGTAATAAATAAATAAATAAATAAATAAAGAATAGGGTCTTACCATTGGGAGAACAAAAAAATAAAATCGAAGCTAGAAACTCTGACATCCAGCATTTTTATAGATTTGTATCCCGTCTTTTTACCATCATATATTTTATTAATGTGTGTGTACTTAATATGTTATTATAATGGTCTGTTGACTGTGAATAAAGATTGATTGATTGATTGAACTCTGACATCCATTTAATCTTGTTTTCTAAATGACAGCCGAAACTGAAAAGTTTAATATTGGGTGCCTCTACAAGACAGGTTTAAAGCTCTTTCAAGGCTGATTAAAATTTTTACCTCTACAAGAGAGGAGTGAAAATTGGGGGCTGGGGTGCTTTAAACTTCCGATTATGCACATTATCGAATGCGCGTTAAACCGCGAGTTTTAATGTGCGGCGGCAGTTAAAGCACCTTACCGCCGTGTAAACATGTGATTCTCTACATGTCAACAAGTTTAAAGCGCGTTTCGGTCATCCCGTAATGCGCTTCGCCGCCTCTCGTACAGAGGTATTTGGAGTAAATGCGCTTCCGCGAATATGCGCATAATCGGGCAGCCAGGCGCCAAAGCGAATCCTTCTAGAGGGGGTCATTATTTCTAGAAGACATGTGACAGAGCTTCACCCAGAAGGGATTCCATAACAACACAGGGGCAAGTAAGAACATTTTATTTGCCTCTAGTGGGACAGGGATGTTATACAGACGTCATACACAACAAGAAGTTCTTGGCAGATGTATTACAATAGGGAAGAAGACAATTACCCAGATACTAATCTGACTAATCTTTTATTTAGCGATAGCCTTCCGCCATGATTTCTGCAACCTCCATCTCTGGCCTTTCCCTTCTTACCACTGTTCATACTCCATAAACAAAACTATTCTAGAAGTTCTTTCACTGGTTCTCCATCCCCTATGCATCGAGCACAATCTCATTTTCTTTATATTTAAACTTCTCCATGGCATTGCTCTGCTTTATCTTTCTGTTCTAATTTCCTGTCCTATGATGACCGAGGATGTTTACCAGAATTTACTCATATTCCCATATTAACCCTGTTCTGTCACTATGCCCAATCTCTATTCTGTGCAGCTCATTGTCAAAATTTAGCTTATAGGGTGACGTCTTGCCTTTTTTGTTCATGCTACAATGCAAAACTTGATGTGATAGGGGTAAATAAATGTGCTAGGCATAGAGATGTGAAGGCCTGGTAAAAACCCAGAAAAATTCAGGGGGAAACCGTTTTTTCCCCTTTTCCCCCAAAATTGTCAGTTTTTTTCCGGAAAAAAAAAACAGGGAAAAAATGAAAAAATTTTGGGGGAAAGGGAAAACCCGGGGTTTTCCCGAATTTTTCCAGCTTTTCCCCAGGCCTTCACATCTCTAGCTAGGCATAGAAAAGGCAGGTGATATGGCTTTACATCCATCCTGAATTTGCTTTTTGTACTATCTAGAGATCTGGAGAACTCAGGACTTGCACACACTTTTCTGACATTTTGCTGATTCGATTTTAGGTATTGCTCAACTGTGATTTTAGGTATCATGTTGTAGGTCTACAAACAAAATCTGCTCAAACAATTCCACATTTCTAACAATGGCCTCATAATTTATAATAATTTTATAAACTGTTGGGTTTCATATCATCTATTACGAATATTTCAAAAACAGTTTGTGCACCGTTTGCCCACAGCAAATGTGGCTGAGTGCAAAGGAAGAGATATTCACAGGGCAGATAAAAGGTAGGACATAGAAAGAAGAAACAGAACTACATATAGGTATGGGAGATGTTTCATTGCAAGTAATGGCTGGTGTGATATGGCACTTGTGTGTCCAAGAGGCAAGGCTCTGTCGGATCAGATAGAAGGGAAGAGTGTCCCATTGAGACTTATGCTGCTGCTGAATTATGTCCCACGTTGTCTGTTTATGTTATATTGTCCACAGTGATTCAAACATCTAAGTTAAAGATATTGGGCTAAAACCAGTGTTACATAAGCAGACCTCTGCTTGCTCAATGGGAGCTTCCCTTCCCTCTTTTCCCCTGAAGCCCACTGCACATACTCAAAATCAGGTCTGGAGAATCCCTCAACCCTCTAGAGCAGATTTAGGGGGTGCAAAGGTTTGGGGGCGGGGAAATTAGATCCATTCTCTTGTGCAACTGAATGCCAAGTTACATGTACTTCCAGAGAAAAGCCAATGGATTTCACTCTAGATTATTCAAGAGTTGTTTCAGCAGGGTACCCCAGATCTTTGAGATCCTTCAATTCCATCGTTATGAATGACTTCCTGAAGAGCAATGAAAGGGGGGAAGGATAAATATTACAGATATCATCTTGATGTATGCATGTCCTTCTGGCTTACAAATCTCCTCCACATGATCATGAGAATGGATATATGAATGCATATCCTAGAAAATTAATTTCAACAGCAGTATTAAATATGTGAACTGGGCCCTAGATAATTCTTGAAACTATTCAAATACAAGAGTAGCAGAACCCTAAAGAAGTACACATGCTGACTTGTCACTGGAAAAATGGCTTTCATTTGGAAATTCATATCTCATGAATAGGATGCAAGCACACTCATCTCTAGAACTCTGGCACATATAAATCCAATAAATCACCATCATCATCATCATCATCATCACCACCACCACAAATGAATGTTCATTTTAATAATCCTCATTTTGAGCTCTTGCCTATTATGAATTTAATCTCAGAAATCAATACACTGGGCCTGTACTTTATATACTATTATAATGTGAATTTGATCCTTCATTTATTTATAAAAATACAGGGTGGCCCAAAAGTAGGTATATAGCCCTCCCATCAATATTCTAAATAACTGTATACCTACTTTTGGGCCACCCTGTATATTATAGAGCATCATCACACGGGAGGTTTCATGCACATCTGCCACGACTTTGATCCACTTTTTCAGGGCTGGACTCGCTCAGGGCGAGAGAACAGCACGATGGGGACAACGTCATGCCAGTCCAGCGCTGAAAAAGTGGATCAAAGTCGCGGCAGATGTGCTTTAAACCTCCCGTGTGATGACGCTCTATAATATATTTTCATTATTGATTTGTTACCCTCTACTGGTTTGGTTTTTGTCTCTGGGTTTGTGTGTAATAGCCTCTGCTTTGTTCTGGTCTAACTCACCTGAAGAAAACATGGGGCATTGGTATAATCTATGCTTGAAACTGGTTAGTTACATAGTGAAGCTTTTTCAAGCACTGGTGAATTATGGTTGGAGCTGATTCTGCTTTTTTGTTTTCTGTGACTACACCTTAGAGATTATAACCTGAAATAAGGATAAGTATATCATATTTACTCAGGATCAATATTTTAACAGTTAGTGTGCATAGGGGTGGACAGACAGGATGCTATATATATATATATATATATATATATGAACAATTTTCCTTTGAAGAGACTAATTTGTAAAGTCTGCATAAATGGTGTAAGTTATCACCATCCATACTATTGAATTTGCACCATCACTGACAACACCTTGTTCTGTTCTAATTGTGCTTTCTTACCAATTGCACAGCCTCTCAGAAAAATGGGCACGATCCTATTTTCTGTCTGCTAAGCTTATCCCACAGATGCTGATTTAGAGATATGCATACTGAAATTTAGACCTGGCAGTGTTTCTGAGTTCACTGACAAGACTTAAACTACTCCCTACTTCGTCAGAAACTGGATACAGCTCAGAAATAGCTTGTTGGCTCACACAATGTCAGTAACAGACTCAAGGATGGTTGAGGTTCACTTCCATTCCTGAAGAGGAAATTGCTTTGGAGCTTGTTTGCTTTTGCTGAATGACCTGCTTTAAATTATTTGGGTGGGTGTGCACAAACAGTTAATGTAATCACCATCAACTAAAAAGAATGCAGAACTTGGATTCCATACTATGTATGTATCTTGCAGTTCCCAATAAACTTCAGGGTCTGATCAGATCAGCTGACAGAAACAGGAAGCAATCCATTATTTGTATAACTGATCCACTGCAATGCCCCCTAGAAAGAAAAGTTCCATCCAAGTACAATTCTTATAGCTGCAGAGCACTGAACCATATCAAAATATTCTAGCATGTAAAACAAAGGCGTAATTTAAAATCAGAGAGCTAGGAAGAAACAGTGAAGAAATTTCATAAGCACTCACAAAAGATTAATACCAACTCTTCAAGAAAAAACCCTATGGAAAGCTTGTTTCTGTCAAACATTAAGTCCATTTAATTTTGCTGTGTTTCCATTAATTTCCCTATTCATCAGCTGCTTTGGCAGAGAGAAGGTTCTTATCTGTCAGGTGAAACCTGCTGCAGTTTTAAAAGAGAACATAATGATGCATTTAATGGTACTTTATAGTCCACTTTTGATTCAGGGAATAAACATTAGTTTCATGCAGCCTGCAGGTTGTCCACCTGTGGTTTAAAGCTTATAGGAATCTGTACTCAAAATCCTTAGGATCAAGGAAATACACTTTGTTTTATTTTGAAAGTTGTGTGATGAAAGCTTATTATACATCTCAAAGCATGTCCTAAACTCTGATATTATCAGGACAAGTTTATTGTGGATCAAAACAAGATTAAAACTTGATCTGCTATTTCTATGGCTCCATTTGGTATTCAATGATGAATTCAGTCCATCAGTTGTTTCGTTCCACCTGTGCTGGGAACTGTAGCACCTTTTCCCATGAAGTGCTGTATTTGAGTAACAACCCCCAACCTAAGAAAACAAGTTACTAAAGTCTCATCTAATATGTATCAATCCAAACTGGAAATCTGTAAGTAACTTCTGAAAATAGAATGAATACTCTATTTCATTCTTAAAATCACACTTTTCAGAATCAATGTCAGAGAAGCAACATGGTTGACATGCAGGAAGATGCCCAGAGAAAAAATAGCATGGTCTTCTAAGTACAGGACTTAAATGAATATCTGAAGTACCTTAAATAGTTGCTCAAGTGGCAAGATTATACACTCTCACATTCAAGTGATGGATAGACAGCATAGGTGAAACCCATGCACTTAAAGTTTGTGAATGTAGGACTCAACAATACTTTATGTTTTAAATGTATGCATGGGGTCAAAGATTTACTCCCCTATCTCACTGCATATAGGACATACATGCCAGAGCCATTTGTTAACAGGCCTCAACTGTGGAACAAATATTACTACGGTAATGATAAATTATGTCTATAAAATATGTATTTTGTCTTATGCCAGTACTTTATGTCAAATCTGCAATGAAATTATTGGCAGATTTTACTGCATTTTCTTTCTCGTTACAGCATCATGGACCTTGCACTATAAATTCCTTGTAGTAAGTGCCTTCGCTTTTACATGCGATGTGAGAAATCAGCAAAATGATGTCTCCATGTAAATAAATACCACCACCATAGCACAAATCAAAAAAATGTATTTGCATCTGGGTTCATATGCTAGGCTATCAAGACATGTTTATAAACAATAAGTCAACTGGACTTCACTCTGCCAATGAGTGATCCAAATGTTAATGTGTTCAGAATATGTTCATCCAACTAAAGAAAATTTGTTTGTTTTTCAAAAGCAATCAGTGAAGATTTCCATAAAATGAGAAACGTTTACTACTGTTAAGACAATCCAAGCCAGTTAACAAAATCTGCAGCTCTTAGTCACTCTCAATCATCCACCCTCTTGTTTCTCCTGTGTTTCTAGAAGGTGCAGCTATTTGATTTTCTTTCAACCTCAGTCTTTGTACAACATGTAAAACTTAGATTAGATCTCTCAGGATACCCTTAGGACATACACACCTGTGATTCAGTGGACCTTTGACAATAGATTTGCTACTCTGTGCTAGTGAACTTGAAAGAAATATATTTGGCATAAAACCAATTCTCCTGGAATCTGACCAGAAAGCCTGAAATCTGTCAATTTCAAATTCACTATTAACATAAAATGACTATGATTTATTTTACAGACGAAACAGTTCTCCTATTGGAAAGGTCTGCTTGCAAACCATGAAAGTATTTTCTCACCAAACTAAAGAATATGCTGTATTTTCGCATTTTACACACTTATTTGATCATCATGGATGTGTACAAAAATGAAAAATATCTGCTAACAATTATTCTCTGAGTTTATTCTTTCCTCCAAATTCACGTGACATTTTATTATGTAACCTGAAGCTGATTAATGTACTTTAAACCAGAATATAGTCTATATGGTGAGTGCAGCCCCCAGTAGGTTCTGGAGGCAGTGCGCCCCCCCCCCGAACCCCAAAAACTGCCCACCCCAGAATTAGTACAAGCAAAATCCGACCTAGCTTATGAAGTAATAATGAGTTGTGAAAGTGCTGGTGCACTGGCTTGCACAAACACCTACAACTAATGGAATCCAAATATTGGATATGATGCTTAGGAACATAGGGAACTGCCTCATACTGAGTCAGACCCTTGTTCCATTTAGCCCAATACTGTCGACACTGACTGGTAGTGGCTATCCAGGGTTTCAGGATTCTTTCCCAGCCCTACTGAGAGATACCGGGGATCAAACCTGCGACCTTCTGCATGCAAGCATGTACTCTACCACTGAGCTACGGCCCTTCCCTGACTTGCCAAGGATGAAAATGGGGGTTCCACAAATGGGGTTTCCACAAATGGGGTTTCCACAAATGGGGTTTCATTACTGGAATTACACCACTGAATACAACTCTGTAACTAGGTATACACACACACTCACACACATATTCCCACCAAAATTTGGTGACAATTGAAATTCACATGTGAATGTTGACAATCCAGAGTGATTTGTTGATTGTCCAGAAACACAGATAAATACCAGTGTATCAATGTTGACAAAATGCAAAAATGCATTTGTCTGCATTCACCAGCGTATTCTGAAAAGCAGGGACTGCTACTTTTTGTGGAATTCATCTCAATTTCTCAACATTTACTATGTCAGTATTCATGTTCAGGTACTTATACACACATTACAGAATATTCCTATCATTAAAAATAGAATTTGAAAGTCCAGATTTTAATGGCTACTGTGGACAAGAATAGTATTTTTCCTAAGATGTCAAGCAAAGTTTGCTTTACCATCCCAAAGGACCAGATCACTTCTCTGATTAACAATCAGAAACATATTTTGCATTTGGTCAATATTTAGAGACATGGTCTAAAACCTACAGATAGGCACTCCTAAGAATTTTCTAACTGTGTCACTAAATTCCTTTTATTCCCACTGCAGTGAAATGTCACCATTTAATGAATGTAGTGCTTCAGTAAAATTGGTATTTATTCAGTAAATACCAAAGCAACTCTTCAAGGTTCCAACTTGAGCACCTGTAACAAGATGCTTACTCCATTTCCCTTAAGCAAGAGGAAAAAGGCAGGTTGCTTACTTGTAACTGTAGTTCTTCGAGTGGTCATCTGTGCATTCACACATTATGGGCCCTGTGCCTGCATGGAGCCACGATTTGGAAACTTCTAAAGCTAATGAGCGCTGTTTTCGCAGGAAACCCTCTGCACTGTCTCACTGTGCATATCCAGCTGGGTTCCCCCCCATCTCCTCAGTTCCTGGAGACCGAATTGCTGGCCTTGAGGTCGAGGAGATAGGATCTCTATCGATGCCAACAGGAGTCGACACCAAAGAGGGGATGGTGGATGGGTTGTGTGAATGCACAGATGACCACTCAAAGAACTACAGTTGCAGATAAGCCACCTGCCTTTCTTCTTCGTGGTCTCTGTGTATCACACATTATGGGTGATTAACAAGCTGACTTACCGGAGGAGGGTCGGTGTCAAAGAGCTGTCACTGCAGCAGTGAAGAGAGGACTGCTCGACCGAAGTTGCAATCCTTTCTTGCTCTCGTGTCAAGGTGGTAATGGGTTATGAGCGTCGATGGCTTGGACCAAGTTACAGCACAACACAGGTCTGGCAAGGATACACCTCGCGTGAAGGCTGTCGATGTGGACACTACTCACGTGGAGTGTGCCTTTACCATGCCTGGGAGCTCGAGGTGGATGAGCTCATAGGCCAGTTTAATAGTCTGGGCAAACCATGATGCGAATCTCTGTGATGAGACTGATTGTCCTTTCTTGCTTCTAACATAGCAGACGAAGAGGCACTGGGTACTCCTGAAAACGGATGTTCTATATTTGAAGAAGGAGAGTCTTTTTCAGTGGTGAGGACGTTGATGGAAAGAAGGTAGGTAAAATTATGTCTTGATTAATGTGAAACTCTGTCACAACCATAGGGAGGAAAGAGACGTCTGGGTGGAGGACGGCCTTGTCTTCGTGGAAGATTAGAAACGATGGATCAATACGGAGGGTGCAAAGTTCACCAGCCCATCTGGCAGTCGATATGGCTACTAGCAATGCCACTTTGAGGGTAAGTAGCCTGGGATCTCCAGTGGCTAGCGGTTCAAAAGGTTTTGACAGGAGGACCTTGAGCACTACTGACAAGCTCCACTGCAGGATGCGGTCTCAGATGGGGGGGGGGGGGTAAGGTTATTCACCCACTTGATATATTGGCGGACTACAGGGTGAGAAAAGAAGAGTGTGCCTCTACATTCGGCTTATAGGCTGTTATTGCTACCAAGAATACCCTAAGGCCTTTTTGGAACAAGGAGCGCAAAAAGGATAAAACTCCCATGACAGAATCCTCCTGTGGATCTGTGTTATGGAGGATGGCGAAGCGTAGGAAGGATTTCCATTTTGCCTGGTAAGCTCTTCTAGTAGTCGGTTTTCTGGCAGCTAGAAGGATGTTGCGTATCTCCTGTGGAATTGGGAGGTGCTGTGGCGGAGGATTCAAATATCCGGGTGGTGTAGGGTTCCCTTGTGTCTTGTCAGGAGTGTTGGAGCCTGGGGTAGTCGGATGTACTCACCCTGTAACATCTTCAACAGGGGAGCGAACCACGATTGTCATGGCCACCATGGTGTGAGGATGCAATTGGATTGATCTGTCCCTATTTTTTGCAGGGTGCGAGGGATTAGTGGGATCGGTGGAAACGCATAGAAGAGAGTGTCCGTCCACTTGATTTGGACCTATCCCTGCCCTCGAGCAGTAGAGGTGGCAGAGTGAATTCTGCTCCGTTGCTAATAGTTCCACGGACAGCAAGCCCCACCAGCTGGTGAGGGCCAAGAAAATGTCCATCTCCAATTCCCACTCGCAGGAAGTGAATAACTTCCTTCTGAGTGTGTCCACGAGCAGGTTGCTTTTCCCTGGAATGTGAATCGCTGAGATGAGGATGTTGTTCCTGAAACACCAGTTCAAGATGTCCATGGTCAGCTTGACTAGGCAAGAGCTCGAGGGTGTTGATGTAACTGGAAGCAATTGATGGAGGTGAGAAGCCCTGGGCTTTTAAGTGGCTGCAGTGGGCTCCCCACCCCAGTTGAGAGGTGTCTGTCATTAGGACTTGAGAAGGAGGAGGAGGGGTGAACGGTAGACCTTGGAGGAGATTGCTGTGTTTTGTCCACCAGCGAAGAGAGTCGATGATGTTGTGCGGTAGAGTGAGGTGGAAGTTTCTTGCATTTGTTCGAGGGGAATAGCGCCTTATGAACCAGTTCTGGAGTGGCCTCATATGGAGTCTTGCCCAGGCAACAACTGAGACCTTAGCCGTCATGTGTTCCAGTAGCATCTCGATGTGAAAGGCGGTTGTAGTAGGGGATTGCACTATCTTGGAGGTGAGTGGAACTATTGCATTGGCCCAGTGTCAAGGGAAGAAGGCTCTTGCCGACCTGGAATCGAGGACAGACCCTATAAAGGTGATAGACTGTGTGGGTTCATCTGCGACTGCCCTGTGGGATATAATAATAATAATAATAATAATAATAATAATAACAATTTATTTCTTACCCGCCTCTCTGTCTGGATCGAGGCGGGGAACAACAACATGATAAAATACATAAAACTGATTAAAACATAACACATATTATTAAAACTGCATAAAAAATCCTAAAACATCCTAAAAACATCCTAAAAAAAAAAAACATCCTAAAAAAAAAACATCCTTTGCCGGGAGAGGGACAGGGGGAGTGCGACCCTGTTGGTTCTCTTGGACCTCTCTGTGGCTTTCGATACCATCGACCACGGTATCCTTCTGGATAGGTTGTCTGGGCTGGGAGTCGGAGGCACTGCGCTGCAGTGGTTCCGCTCCTACTTGGATGGCCGTTTTCAAAAGGTGGTGATGGGGGATTATTCCTCTGTGCCATGGCATTTAAGCCATGGGGTTCCACAGGGCTCTATTTTATCCCCTATGCTGTTTAACATATACATGAAGCCGCTGGGAGAGGTTATCCGGAGATGTGGGCTGAGATGTCATCAATATGCGGATGACACCCAGCTCTACCTTTCCTTTTCATCAAACCCAGGTGACGCAGTGGCTGTTCTGAATCAGTGCCTGGTCACGGTAATGGACTGGATGAGGGCTAACAAACTGAGACTCAATCCAGACAAGACGGAGGTACTGTTAGCGGGTGGTTTGTATGTCCGGTGAGGTGATGTCCACCCTGTTCTGGAGGGGGTTGCACTCCCCCTAAAGGATTGGGTCCGTAGTTTGGGGGTACTCTTGGATCCAGACCTGTTACTTGAGGCACAGGTGAACTCGGTGGCAAAGAGCACCTTTTACCAGCTTAGGCTTATATACCAACTGTGCCCTTATCTGGACAGAGATAGCCTAGCTACAGTTGCTCTCATAACCTCTCGTTTGGATTACTGCAATGCGTTATATGTGGGGCTGCCTTTGAAAAAGGTCCGGAAACTTCAGCTGGTACAAAACAGGGCAGCCAGACTGTTAACGGGGACTGGCCAATGAGACCATATTACGCCAGTCCTTTTCCAACTTCACTGGCTGCCGATCCAGGTCCGGGCCCAATTCAAAGTGCTGGTACTAACATTTAAAGCCCTAAACGGCTTGGGGCCAGGTTATCTAGAGGAACGCCTCCTCCCATATGTACCTGCCCGGACCCTAAGATCATCTACAGGGGTCCTTCTCCATGAGCCCCTACCAAAGGAAGTGAGGCAGGTGGCCACTAGGAGGAAGGCTTTCTCCGCTGTGGCACCCCGGCTGTGGAATGAGCTTCCCAGAGAGGTTCGCCTGGCACCTACTTTGTACTCTTTTCGTTGCCAGGTGAAGACCTTTTTATTCTCCCAGTATTTTAACAGTTAAATT
Organism: Anniella stebbinsi; assembly: GCA_029215795.1. NCBI lineage: Eukaryota > Metazoa > Chordata > Lepidosauria > Squamata > Anniellidae > Anniella > Anniella stebbinsi. The sequence goes on along the minus strand of JARDYH010000003.1, from coordinate 128,906,638 downwards.
AACTCAATTTTAATCCTTGCTGTTTTAAATTTGTATTTTAATCTGTATTAATTCCTGCTGCTTGGTTTTATTCTGGTTGTGTTTTTATATTGTATATTATTTTGTGTTTTTAGATTGTGGTTTGTTTTATATTTTTAAAATGATTTCATGGTTTTAATTTTTGTGAACTGCCCAGAGAGCTTCGGCTATAAGGCGGTATAAAAATGCAATAAATAAATAAATAAATAAATTGATGCAGAGGCCTCGGGACCACAGGACAGATTGTACTGTGGACACTGCATTCCTTAGAGATGACTCTGATGAGGCTACTATCAGCCATTAGGCCCAGAACGGGTATACTTCTATTTTCATACGCCTTAGGTAAGCACATACTACGGACACACACTTCGTAAACACCCTTGGTGCGGTGGCGAGGCCAAAGGGAAGAACGTTGAAGTGGAACATTTTGGTCCCGATGAGGAAGCTGGGGAACAGGCAGTGGCGGGGGGCTATGGCAATATGGAAATACGCATCCTTTAGATCAATGGATGCAAATCATACAGACTGGCAGAGGAGAGGCATGATAGTAGCTAGCATTGTCATCCAGAATTTTTTAGTTTTTATAAACCTGTTGAGTCGATGCAAGTCTAGTATGGGGCAAAGTCTGCCGTCCCGGTTCAGAACCGGAGAGTATCGGAAGAAAAAGGCGTCCAGCGTTTGTGGAAGGAAGATGTGTCATATTGCCCCCTTCTGTAACAGAGATGATGTTTCCTCTTGCAGGATTTTGGACGGAGCGGTAACTCTCATGGTGCCGATGGGAGGGAGGACTTTGAACTCCAGGCTGTAACTGAATTGGAAGATGTGGAGGACCCATACGTTCCAGGTTATCATCATCCAGTTTTTTAGGTAAGTTAGGAGTAGGTTGCCAAAGATGGGGGGATGAGGTAAAGGCGAAGGTGGCCCCCAGTCAAAGTCTCCATTTGGAGGCTGAGTCGCCTCTGCCACATGACTGTCGGTAGTGGCTAGCAGAGGGCTGTTTCCATTGGTACTGTTGCTGTGGCCGGGTACTGCAATCGGAGTACTGGCGTGATTGGTAAAAATGCTGTGGCCTATTCCAACTCCTCGATTTGGCAAATGCGGTCTGATGGTATTTTTGAGTAATGCTCATTTTCTTGGCCATCGCCTTGGCCTTTTGCATGGAGTCCATAGTGTCATCTGTGGATGTGTTAAAGAGTCCCTCAGCATCGAAGGGCAGGTCCTCTATTCATGCTCTGGATTCCGGGGTTAGACTCACAGAATGGAGCCAAGCGTGTCTGCATAGAGTGACAGCCCCGATCATGGCTTTTGCATCACGATCGATGTGATGCTGAGTGGTGCTCAATTGCCGATGCGACAGTTTGGTGGCTTTGTCCTGGAAGACTCGAGTCAGTTCTCTCTGTTCTTTGGGAAGGTAGTTGCACAGGGAACCATTTTTTTCCCTATAGAAACAGTTGATTATGGGCCATGGTAGCTTCATAATTAGCTACCCTGAGGTCCAAGGCGACTGAAGCATAAATTCTCCTCCTCAATAGGTTCAGGTGACGACCTTTCTTATCAGCCAGAGAGGCATGTATACATTGGGTTCTGCCCTTCCATGAGAGTTTCACTGAGCGGAGCAGCGTGGTACGAATGGAATGGAGACTGGGGCTGATGCCTCAGTGCAGATGATCTCAAAGACATCTGCACTGAGTTTCTATACCTAATGCCTGTGCCATTCGTAGGATCTGGTCGGTGAAATGAAAGGAGTCTTGTGATGGAGATGTAGCATCGTTCATCTCTATTGCATCCTCTGGGGATAAAATTGAGGGTTGGGTGGAAGAGACTGATGTAGAGTCTGAGATATACTCATTCATGGACTGTGAAGAGAGAGAAACACAGTCCGTGTCTTTGGCGCCCTGGGGTTTAGGTAGTGGAGAAAGCAGGTGCATTGGGGCTCAAAAGTCTCTCGATGTCGAGAGGTCCTGGGTTGGATCCCGTGAGCGATGGAGCACAGTTCCCCTTGGCGGAACAGGTGGTGGAGGTGGGGAGGCAGGCAGTTCCATAGGGAGAAACACCATCACGGAAGGAGGATGTTGGGAGGTGCTTTGTGGGCATTAGGTTTAGAAACTCAGCAATCAAGTGAGAAAATACAAGACCTTGTCTTCGATATCATCTACACTGATCTCCATCCAGTTCAATCGCCCCAACTCTTGGAAGAGCCCGTCAACTCTCTCCAGAGACAGATCTCCTCTTAGAGAAAGAGTGTGGGTTAAAGACACTCAGCCTGGTCCCTACTGCCTCAACAGCTTTATTACTCCGCCAAGAAACATGGACCTCCCCAAGACAGACCTCGCCATAGCAGGTCCATGTTTCTTGGTGCTCGCCAGTTATCAGAGTAATAATGCTGTTGAGGCAGTAGGGACCAGGCTGAGTCTTTAACCCACACTCTTTCTCTAAGAGGAGATCTGTCTCTAGGGCTGTAAGGCCCTTGGGAGTGGATTGAATCTGGAGAGAGTTGACGGGCTCTTCCAAGAGTTGGGGCGATTGAACTGGATGGAGATCAATATCATGTACTGAGGGTTATGTGGAAGGATTCTTTAACTCCCCCTCCAACATCGACACTGTATTTGCTCAGTGTCATGAGGATGGGAGTGATGGTGTTGGTGTCGATTGCCTTGATACGGGGGAATGCACTGTTTGAATTGGAGAATCCAGCAGAGGCGGAGGGGGCGGTATGGATTTGTCTGAGCCTTCCCTCACCTTTTTTAGTCGCTGGGCCTCACTTGAAGGAGTCCTTCTTTCTTTTCTTATGCTTCGGGGCGTCTGAAGACGATTTGGAAGCTTTAGCCTTTTTCGATATCTTCAGTGCAGCCATTGCTGCTAATGAGCGGCCTGGGGCTGATGAGTCCAATCAACCCGTGGCTAGGGTCAAGGACTTTTGTAGAGGAAGGGAGGACTCCATGAAGGCTTCTTTGAATCAACAGCCCGTAAGGCCTTTTCCCAAAAGATTGCTTTGGGGTGGTCCAAGCAGTTTCACCTAGTCTGTTTAGAAAAGCTCATGCAATGAGCACAGGATTCAACGATGTGTGCTTCTCCGAGGCATAACAGGCATAGAGAACGTCCGTCAGCGGGAAGTAGCTTGCTGCCACAACATACACATTTCCTAAATGGTGCCTTCAGTGCCATGCGCCTGAGGTGAAAAAGGGCCTGAGATGCTCGAAGGGGCAGAAGAAGGAAAAAAGGAATAGAAATCTTAATTTTTTATATTAAGTGAAGATGTGAAGGGAAGAAGGATTATGAAGAGAGGAATAAGAAGTAATTAAGAATAAGCACTCTAAAAAGAAAAACTCTACTGAGTTGGAGAGAAGCTTCCCATGATGCTTCCAGCAAGGTGGTCGAAAGAGAACCGAGCAGATGGGTGGAATCCTGCTGGACATGCGCAGTGAGATGGTGGGGAGGAGTTCCTGCCAAAACAGCGCTCATTAGCTTTAGAAGTTTTCGAATCGTGGCTCCACGTAGAGCCCATAATGTGAGATGCACAGAGACCATGAAGAAGAACTAAACATGCTCTCTTCATAATGCAAGCAAACACAATACTGTATGTGCTGCTGCACATAAGGAGGAAGAACATAATAGGAACTAATATCCACTGGCTTAACCCCTACGTCTTCTCCATGAATTTAAGGGTGTATACCAATACATTTCACATTTACACAGGGAAGTTTATTTACTTATTTATAACACTTGTATATCACTCCATATCTAAAACAGATCCCGGAGCAGTGAACATAAGAAAACACACACACACACACACATTAAATCATCAAATTAAAATTATACTTTTAAAAAAGCAAAATGCGAATAAAACTGGTGGCTGTCAGTTAAAGAATTGTTCTTGGAATAGAGCTGTTTTCAGGAGGTGCTGGAAGCAACACAGTGTTGACTTGTGTGTGACCTCCAGGAGCAGGAAGTTCCAAAGGAAGGGGCCCACTACGCTGAAGGCTCTCCTCCTGGTGGACTCCAGTTGGGTCATAGGTCCATGTGGAACCATCAGGATCATGCCCTCTAATGACCTCAGTGACTGGGCAGGCTGGCAAGGGAAAAGGCGCTCTCTCAGGTATCCTGGTCCCAAGTTATTTGGAATCAAAACCTTAAACCTGGCCCGGTAGTAAATAAGCAGCCAGTGCCTCAGCAAAGGAGTTGCATGCTGAAAAGGGGTACCTCCCAACAAAAGCCGAGCTGCTGTGTGCTGCACCAGCTCCAGCTTCCACAGCAGCCTTAAGAGCACATTGTAGCAATCCAGTTTTGAGGTTACTAGCACCTGTACCACTGTGGTCAAACTATCCCTGTCCAGGACAGGTTGTAGTTAGTGAACCAGCCAGAGCTAGTAAAAGCCACTCTGAGCCACCATGGCCGCTTGGGACTTCCAGCGACAGGAGTACCCCCAAACTACTGACCTGATCTTTCAGAGGGAGTGCAACCCCATCCAGAACAGGGGTAATGAGTCTATCTCTGGACCCAGGAACCACTTACCTACAGGGATTCCGTCTTGCCAAGATTCAATTTCAGTTTATTGACCCTCATCTAGCCCATTACTGTGTTTAGGCACTGATCCAAGACTTGAAGTTAAACGTTCAGCTACAATCAACTTAAGTCTAGAATTAAATCTTCTGTGCTACATTGGCTTAAATCCAACTGATAAAAGCCAGCTCAAACAAGAAGTCTGTTGGGCAAGGTCCTGGAGCGGGTGGTTGCGAGCCAGCTCCAGGCACTCTTGGATGAGACTGATTATCTGGATCCATTTCAGTCGGGTTTCAGGCCTGGTTTTGGTACGGAAACAGCCTTGGTCGCCCTGTATGATGACCTATGTCGGGAGAAAGACAGGGGAAGTGTGACTCTGTTGATTCTCCTTGATCTCTCAGCGGCTTTCGATACCATCGACCATGGTATCCTTCTGGGATGACTGGCTGAGTTGGGAGTGGGAGGCACTGCATTGCAGTGGTTCCGGTCCTACTTGGTGGGTCGGCTCCAGAAGGTGGTGCTTGGGGAACATTGCTCGGCCCCGTGGATTCTCCAGTATGGGGTTCCACAGGGGTCAGTTTTGTCCCCCATGCTGTTCAATATCTACATGAAACCGTTGAGTGCAGTCATCCGGAGTTTTGGAGTGCGTTGTCATCAGTACGCTGATGACACGCAGCTCTATTTCTCCTTTTCATCTTCATCAGGTGAGGCTGTGGATGTGCTGAACCAGTGACTGGCTGCGACAATGGACTGGATGAGGGCTAATAAACTGAAACTCAATCCAGACAAGACTGAGACGCTGTTAGTGGGTGGTTCCGCTGACCGGATGGAGGGTGTTCAACCTGTTCTGGATGGGGTTGCACTCCCCTTGAAGGAGTGGGTTCGTAGCTTGGGGGTTCTCCTAGAACCATCTCTGTCACTTGAGGCGCAGGTGGCCTCAGTGGCACGGAGTGCCTTCTACCAACTTCGGTTGGTGGCCCAGCTACATCCCTATCTGGACAGGGATAACCTGGCTTCAGTTGTCCATGCTCTGGTAACCTCCAAGTTAGATTACTGCAATGCACTCTACGTGGGGCTGCCTTTGAAGGTGGTTCGGAAGCTGCAGCTTGGGCAAAATGCAGCGGCCAGATTGATAACTGGAACCAGTAGGTTCGAACATATAAGACCTACTCTGGCCCGCTTGCATTGGCTGCCTGTATGTTTCCAAGCCCGGTTCAAGGTGCTGGTTTTAACCTATAAAGCCTTACACGGCTTGGGACCACAATACCTGATGGAACGCCTTTCCCGACATGAACCTACCCGAACACTACGTTCAACATCTAAGGCCCTCCTCCGAGTGCCTCCTCCGAGGGAGGCTCGGAGGTCAGCAACAAGAGAGAGGGCCTTCTCTGTGGTGGCTCCCCAATTGTGGAACGATCTCCCCGACGAGGCCCGCCTGGCGCCAACATTGTTATCTTTTCGGCGCCAGGTCAAGACTTTCCTCTTCTCTCAGGCATTTGGCAATATCTGAGGAGCCTGGGTTTGTTTTGTTTTGTTTTTGTAGTTTTTGAAGTGTTGATGTGGTTTTTAAATGTATAGATTGTGTGTATGTTGTATGTTTTTGCTGTTTTAATTTTTGTATATTGTTTTTAATTGTTTTTAATCCTATGTAAACCGCCCAGAGAGCTTCGGCTATGGGGCGGTATACAAATGTAATAAATAAATAAATAAATAAATATTCTAATGCTTCTAAGTAGGGGTGTGCACACCAAAAAATATTGTCGTTTATCGTTATCGTCATTTCAGACCAAAAAAATATTGTCTTCATTCATATCGTACCTGAACCGTATCGTCTTCACGATAATTATCGTGAAAAAAAGATATATTTTGCAGCCCTATTTTTAAAGAAAAAATGCCTATAACTTCTGTATTTTAAAAGTTAGAGGCTTGAAACTTGGTCACAGTTCTTACGTGGTATGCCTAAGTATGTGTATGAAATTTGAGATCAATCCCTCCAACCCTCGATTTTATATGAATTTTTTAAAGAGCGATTCCGTTCTGACAGGTCTGAATGAACGCACGTGGCGAGCTGTCATTCTGATCTGTCAGAACTGAAACAACCTTTAATACATTCATATAAAATTGAGGGTTGGAGGGATCGATCTCAAATTTGGCACATATGTGAAAATTATCGTCTCCGATGATTGTAGGTTTTTGTATCGTATTGTCATCGTTAAACACGTGCATGATAACAACCCTATCATATCGTTACTGTACATTTTAACGATACGATACACATCCTTACTTCTGTTCTAAATCACACATCAGTAGTGGCTGCTTTACTGATTTTTTAAATTGGGTAAGTGCAAATGATGTAGCACTGTACTGAGAATCTGGACAACAACACTGGCTGAGTTGGTAAACTAGACTCCCCGAAAACTACCTCTCATTTCAAGTATATACATAAGAATAAAGGGTAATATCCTATTATGTTTGTGCACCAGTGGGACTGACAACTAGCAGAAAAGGGAGTTAGCAGTTCTAAAAGCAACCTGAAATGAGCAGAAATGAGGGAGCTTTCCTGATCTGTCATGATCAATCAATCAATCAATCAATCAATCAATCACATTTACTGCATTAGTCCTTGGACCATAGCAGCCAACTGAGAAACAAAGATTACAAAGGTTTGTAATACAGTGATCATCAATTAGAATTAATAATTAAAATAATTAAGGTTAAAACATAGGGATTAAATAAGGCCTTGATCTCGAAACCATAGTTTTTGCTTGTTTCTGGGATTACTTTCAGAATCAGTAACTCCCCATTGTGCAAGTAAGTGGTCGGTCCCACTGGTGCAACATAATGGCCTCACTGAATACTGCCCAAGGAGCTCCTGCAAAATGTACGTCAACGTCTCTGCAGCAAAAGAAAAGAAAAAGCTTTAATAAGACTCAGCACTTGATTTTAGGTAGCAAATACAATTGGCTGCCATCCTTCTCCATCAGTCACTATCCCTTCCAGTGCCTCTAACCTACATGCATATAAATGGCTCAAATAAATGAGTTGCACACACCCTTCATTTTAGGCAACTACACAATTACTACTACTATTACATGATGATGATGATGGTTTAAAGTATATTTAAATAATTTGTTTGCTTTGATTGTACTTTCCCACTTGTATAACTTGGCTCATTGCCCCGTATACCTTAACAACCCTTTATTCTCTGCACTGCAGAGCTCAGTATTCCTGACCTAAGCTAGCCCTGCCATGCAGACATGCCACAAAATCTTGTGAGAGTACTTTACCTATCTATAAACTGAACAGATAATTGTAACGAGCAGGTAGGATGTGTGAGTCTCTCTCTCTCTCTCTCTCTCACTCACTCACACACACTCACACGCACACATACACACACATTTCCTATGCCACATTTCCTACAACCTCCTCCTCACTATTACAGATTTCTTTTTATAATACAACCAACTTTTAGTTCCTTTCAATAAGCAAACAATAGACCAGTATGTATCATACAAGTGTGCAGTTGAAATGATGACTATCTTCACAAACTTCCCATTGTTCTTCTTTAGCAAGACTTTAGCTTAAGGGTCAAACTGGAGAAAAGTCAACTAGAGCAGAGGGAAAGGAGAAATGGTAGCTAAAAGCAGGTCAATCACTGCTCACATGGAACACATAACATGCTTTTACATTTCCCCCCCCCCTTTTTTTATTGTATCAACAAAACAGAACAGAAAATACATAGTGTAAAGAAAAGGAAAAAAAAAACATTACATATATAGGAATATCGTCATTTTCCATCATTCAAAAAAAAAGGGGGGAGTTATGCATAGGTTTCAAGAAAAGCAGACCAAATTTCTATGTATTTATCCACTTGCAAGTTGCACCTATATAACACCCATACAAATGTTGACAGTGTTGTTAAGTCCTCAACCCACTGCATTATGGGAGATGAGCATTTGTCCTTCCAACGTGATAATATAAGTCTTTGGGCTGTCATAAGGGCTCTGTAAACCCATTTGCGCTGACCATGTGTTAATTTCCAAGAAGCCAGTAGGTAATTTAGGAGGACGTGCACATTGATCCATATTATGGATTATTTCAATACAAAGTTTATCCTTATTATAACTTCCTCCCCAAAAGGGACGATTATGGGACATTGCCAAAACATATGAGTTAAGGAAGCATTAGATGTATTACTTCATCTCCAACAATTGTGCGAGTTAGATAGAACCTTATTGAAAAGGCGTTGTGGAGTCCAATAAACCCAAAACATTTTTTTTTGTTGAGTAAGACATAGCCTAAGACATAGAAGCTTCAGTTACAGATGCTTGGGCAACAGTCCATTGATTAGGCAAAACAGGACATTCCAATTCACGATTCCAATCCTGTCTTAAACTTTGGGTATCATACTTATTTACTACTAAATATTTGTATATATGGGTTGTGGATCAACGTGTCTGTTCAGCCGTTATAAGTGTTTCTAACAGTGCTGGAGGCTCTGAGGCTGAAAAAGCAGCTGGACAACATGCTTTTACAATAAATGGTCTGCATCCACTATATTGCCCAGCACACATAGCTGGAACTCCCAACTGGATGTAAGCTTTCCCCCCCTCTTTGTGGGCTACCTATACTTTGGCTGGTGTCAGAGATAGAAAAAACAGGGAGCTACCTTATATATTGGGTCGTAAATGATCTGCCACAATGAGCAGGAGCAGGTGAATACTGACTGTGTTCGAAAGTACATTTGCAGTTTGCACAAACCAACAATAAAACCCAATAGGCATAGCTTGAGTTTCCTATAAACTGACCACAGAAATGATCCCACAATGTTCAGCAATGCACAGTGGTTTCATGGCAGTTGTACAGGTATTCCTTATAACAGGCATTGAACAACTTGTGGCCTTGTAGATGTTTTGGCCTACAACTGTATCAGCCCCAGCCAGCATAGCTAATGTTAAGGCGTGACGGGAGTTTTAAGCCAGAACTTCTGGAGGGCTATAAATTGCCCACTTCTGCCTTAGAAGATTGAGTCAATATGCAGGTAAACTAATTCAAAGTTGCCTTCTGTTGCAGCGTATGTTTTCCCAGGTACATAAGGCTCTGTCCACAGAGTGTAGAGGAGCCAGAAAGGGCACACCCATGGGAACATGGTGTAGGAAAAGATGCTTAGAGGGTCAATAGACAATACAGAAAATGGCAGGGGCCTTGCAGCCTCTGCTACTTATTAAAGAAGGCAGGAGAGGGCTTCACAAAGGAAAAAGGGGTTAATGGAAGAAGAAAGTGAGGGAGAGCAAGGAAGCACCCTTCGCTGGGGATTCTGCTCCTTTCTTCATCTCTTTGCAGCTTCCTTTGACATCGGATATCTTTTACCCTGTTGCCAACATGTATAAAAGTGATAAAAACAAGTCATGTATATGAGAATGTCAATGTACACATCTCCCCTTTCCATGAAGGCAAAAAAAATCATTAGGTGTAGTAGTCTTATACTAATCTACTCATAGTGTTTGAAATCAGGGGACCAAAGGTTTTATAACACATACATTAAGAAGTGGTGGTGGGGAGAGAAACAACTAAAGAGAGACTTTAAAAAACTGTAAATGAAAGTACCTGGAGCACAGTCAGCTTAGCTTTTAACTTCATACTCTTTTTGATACATTAAGCCAAGATATTTTGCAGTCCTTTATGCCATGTGCTGACTTTATCAGATGATCTTTCTGCAGAACTTGGCTAACTAAATCAAATTTTGTGTATATATTAATCACATTTTAATTCATCCCTTATGGAAACCTGAATTTTATTATTAGATACTTTTAAAAATCTACCTGACAATATAAAATAGTATGTAGCATCCTGTTCAAAGTCTTCACAAAAAGCTTTAGTTCCCTGGGAGCTCATAGGATGAATTTTTCTATCATTCCACAATTAGCTGACGAGAAAAAGAAGTTTTATTTCCCTCTGGGTCACCTCTCAGGTTACTTTTCCAACTATGAATATTAACCCTGTCTAGAAAAGATGTAGAAATAATCCTACATTTCAATACTGCCCAATAGCCAAAGCTTTGCTTCCTTCCAACAAATCTATTAAGGATTCTCCCAGTGGCTTCTTTAGAACTCCACTGGGAAGGGAACAATCATGACTATTATGACATTACACATAGGTATACACTGTTTTTCCCCCAACACAGATAGTAATTTCTGAGTTTGAAATAGGAACATGAAAAGCTGCTCTCAGCAACACCTTGGTGGTGGTAAATCAAGCTTGAAAATAGTCAACTCATCCCTTTCCCTATGGTAAGCATAAATGTGCCTCCAGAAAGAACCAAGTTCTTTCCTTCTTGCATGCTACTGATGTATCACAGATGACCAACACTATCAGATGGGCTATAACTTTCATGGTCTTATTTGACCATTTGCTGTAGCTTGCAGTCTTTAGTCATATAGCTTGTGTGGATCTTACAGTACTAGAACTTGGGCAAAGGCAGGGTCCAAGATAAGGATGCCTGAATCCCGGCTGTAACATATCTACTTACAAAAATCCTGGTGCAATGTGGATAGCTTGAAGATTTACACAAGCAGAGGCCAAGCCTAGGTAAGGCCCTTTTCCAGGGGAACATGGCACAACTGTCAAGTTATGTCTGGTGCTGGGAGAATCACAGGGTTGGAAGGAACATCAAAGGAGGACATCCATCACAATTCACTGCCGATGCATGAAATCTAGTATTACGGAAATCCCCGCTAGCTGGGAAATTTAGAACGCCTCTCTATGCTAATACAGTTGAAATCTGTTCTCTTTACCCCAAATGCCAGTGCCCAGATATATTTTATTACCCACTGCAAATAAAATTGTATTTAACATGAGTTAAAAACAAAGCATATGCCAGCTTTTTAAAAACTGGGTAAGAATATATAAAAGCTTTGTGCGCGTACACACACACACACACACACACACACACACTTCTATTCGGTGCTCTTATGAGTTTGATTCTGTTCTTATGTCTATAGATAGATGCTGCAGTTAGTTTCATCATTTATATCATTCCATATGTACCAATTCCATATTGGTAGATACACAAGAACCACTGCATTTCTGCCATAGAACCCTACATTTTAAGGAAGAATTTAGTTCTAGGATGCAGTCGGTTCACACAGTGCACTTGCCAGACCTCTTGGGTCTCACAGTTGCCCTATGTGAATTGGGAGAGCACGATACAACTCTACTGTGGCTGTACATTGCAAGGAAAATTGAGCGGTTGGCAAACCTGTCTTTCAATTAAGCTTGTCTGCCATTACTGATCTTTTAGTTGTAAAGCTCCTGATCAGCTTCCAAAGAACCCCAGGGCTTCTTGGAACACAGCGAAAATGCATTATGTCACTACATTATTCAGGCAATACTCAACTGTTGGCAAATTACGTGTATGCAGATTTTAATGGAGAGGGAAGTTGCATGTCAGAAAATGCAAAGGCTTGTGGGACCCACCACTGCAGTGAAGGGATAGAGGTGGATTCTGAAGGGTTTCCCTTTAATATTAAAGCTCCCCCATGCTGGAAGGTAGAATGATACATACTGTGTATTATGTGGTGTGTGTGTGTGTGTGTGTGTGTGTGTGTGTATGTATGCATATATATATATATATATATATATATATATATACACACCCACACATACACACCCACACACACCACACTACATCACATCTGAGGCTGTACAGTCATGGTAGGAAGATCCTGTCAGGTGACCTCTCAGCAGGTGATCAGGTGAAAAGCATAGATAATTTCTCAGACTGGTCCACTGCTTGGAGCCAGAGTGGAACTGCCAAAATAAGGAGACAGCTGAGTTTGCATGTCATGCTAAACCACCCCACAAACAAGCCACTGTGGTTTGGTTGTTCACACCTGACACCGTGGCTTGTTCTCCCCCTCCTTCCCCCTCAGTCTTCCAGCCAGCTTTGGCATGTATCCCAAGGGCCTTTGCTGTAGAATCTGTCTGGTCTCCTTACTCCCTTCCTGCTCTGATCACTGCTCCTTTTCTTTGCTACCTTTTTTTCCCCCAGTTTTTCAGAAGTATGCAAATGTGTTCGTAATTTTTTTAAAAAAAAATTGTCAACCTTGCACGATTGCACACGAGCGTACTTTCGCCTGTCTGATATGTATAGCCTTGGGTGGTCAATTTCCTTCTATGTTTCAGTTGTCATAGGGAGCTCCCAAATGGAATAGGTAAGATACATGGACTCTTACAAGACGCGGTTGCATATAGGCTAATTTGCACACAGTCACAAAGGAGGGATCCAGCAGCTCAATTCAGTAGCACCAAAAATGGGGGGGGGGGGGGGGAGGGAATGGAGCAAGTGTACCAAAAGGAGTGGGGTATATCACCCCCTTGGTAATGTAATCCTCTCACTTTTCAATGTTCTACTGACACTTCTCATTGTCCTCCACTTTTCTGGAATAGTCTCCATCTGTTCCAGAAAGGGGAGATATTAACTTTCCACCCTTTTCACTGCTCCTTTCACAGTTACTGCAGGTGCACAAATCTCCCTTCCATTTACTTCCCAGCCTTTAAATGTATGTAAATTTTCCCAACAGTTAAAAAAACCCCACCTCTTAGAGGGTGGCTGAATGGGACAGAGAAAATGGGGCAAAGGCAAAACAAGTTGGCAACAGGCTAATTCAACACCACCAGCATAGATGCAGCTGGGAGGACATCTCTCCCGCTGACCATGTTCGCACGACAGGACAACCCACCATGGCAGCCAGGCATGGTGGGCTGTCATGTCATCCGAACCTACCGTGTTCCCTGTAGGGTGGCTTATTTTTCATGACCAAACCACACTGAGAACCCAAGGCCTGTTGTAGGCCTGTTCATACCTATGGTTCCTCATTGTGTTGTCCAAACCCGGGAAAGCAATTTTAACAAGGGTAGCCAGGATCAGCTACAGATCTGCTTGGCAAGAATGGCAAAAGAAACCTTTCAGAGCAGTTACTGCTACAGTTACTGCTCTTCACCAGATGTGCACAAATCTCCCTGAGTTTTTTTTAAAAAAAACAACTCAGAAAGCAGCTCCATTGGACCAAGTATATGAGGCCCCATTGGTGGGGACAAGTGGAAGTACTGCTGGTGCGGGCGCCTCATTTGGTTGAACAAGATACCTTTTACCATCAAACTACCTTTTACCCTGCTGCTCACCAGGGTAGGCTCTGCCTAACTCCCTTCCAAACCACACTTGACCTCCCGGCTATGACCAAGTTAACTAAGTCAAATCTAATATTCCTCATCCAAGGCAAACAATATTGGAACTGCTAGCTAACCCCATGCTGTAAATTGTGTGTTTGAGAAAGAAAACAAATGGGGTTGCTGCTCCAGAAGAAAACTTCAGTGGGCTGGTTTTCACATTGTGGGTTGTTTCACTGCCCATCTTTCAAGGAAGCCCAAAGCCTCCTTCCCGTTGGCCCTATCTTCACACCATGTACAAGCATGCCAGTGCCTTGCTCTCTCAGAGGAGGGAGGAGAAAAAAATCACCCCTGCCACAAGACACAGATTGGGGGAGCTCCATTTCTGCAGTCAATCATGGAAAACCTCCAGTTGCTCATGTGGGGCTGAGCTGCCGGATCATGGTGAGAACGTACATTACAAAAATCACAAAGCGGAATATAAGAATTGCACTACATAATAAACATTTGAGTAACTGTGAGGGATTGGCGGGATATGTAAGTATTTAATCCTTCTGGAGTTCACATAACACAAAGAAGAAAAAACATGCTCTCAAAAATCTGGCATGGATTCAAAAATAATTTATTGGAGAAAGTGCTTATTAACTGAAGAACATTTTACATCCAGAGTTAAGCCCCCTCAAAAAATGGGCAATATCAGCCTGTGGAATGTGGGGGGGAAGGCCAGAATTTGCAATGGTATGGTATCGTCAGCTGGGAAAGATTTGTTACTATTATGATTTAAACGTATATACAGTAAAAGATTAGGAAGAGTCAGAGTGAAAAAAGGGAGGAATAGTAGTTTATTGGCTGGAAGATGGGCACAGAGAAGCTTATGTTGGAATGTGTTGTCACAGTTACACACCATAAAGCTTTCAGTCACTCCCATTATGAAAGTCCAAAAAAGAAAGAAAATCAACCATCACTTTCCAGGAGACATTCTTTCCATTTCCATTTTGAAAGTACATGTTGGGGCTTTATTCCTCCCAACCCTCTCAGAATAGCATTCCCATAGGATCTCTGTCTTGGTTTTTAAGATACTAAGAAAGTGGATGCGATGGCAAACTGCTTTGGCAGAGCCTTCCTGTTAGACCTAGAGCCTCTCCAGTGCGTCTGATGGAAAGGATGCACAATATGCTTTCCCAAAGATAAACATTTAAGGATCGTCTCTCTCTTACTTTGTTGCACTTACCCCTTACAGAGCTGCAATGAATGTGCAGGGTAGCCCATGAAAGTTTATGCCATTGATCATAGACAGCTGCTTTCAGGCTTAAACTTTCAAACTTCCTTTCAGTGGACTAAGCTTGGTGTCACATGACATTTATTATTGGTTTTTTAAAAAATATAAATACATAAATAAATACTGCTTTCCCCCTCCAGAAAAGAGATCACTCAAAGCAGGTTACAAAATATAAACACAATAATTAATAATTAAAACTCATTTAACAAGCTAAAAGCCGCAGCGAACACAAACAAAAAAAGAAAATTAATAGTCAACAAATAAAGTTAAGCAAAGGCAGAGACAAATGCTTGTTTAAAGAGAAATCATTGTACTGAGGAGAGAGAATGCGCTTTTCCCTCACCATGCCCCTTCCCATCTGTAATTAGAACTAAATAATCTATAAAATAGACAAAGAAGCTGGAAGGAATAGAGGGGAAAATGTAAGGAGAGAAGTTTGCTGAGCCTAAGGAAGAGAAAGCTGAAAAGTGGTTTAAGGAGAATCAGAACCAGCTGCTCTTATCCTCATGTACCTGGAAATGTCAAGAACTAGTTATTTCAAATTTCAATTTAGATTGGATATTATGAAGAACTTGCTAACTGAAAGAGCAATGGTACAGGCTGTCTTGTAGTATGACAAAAAAAAGTTCAATTAACTGGAAAAGTCACCTAATATAGAAGCCCATTTGATATAATCCAACCAAATTTGTGTCTATCTTCCCTTGGGCCAATTCATACATTGGAGTGCTCTGATTGTAATTTCTTCATGGCTGGACACAGTAACACTCCAGTAACAGCAAAAGGCCAAGCCCCCATGAGTTAAAGCCATTCTAGCCTTCCTGCAAAATCTGGAGTCCTGAAGGTGGTCTGGATTAGGGATGTTGCAATGGATTCAAATGGATTTGGATTTCTCTGAATCCAACCTCTAGATTCTGCAGTGGCCTGGCTTTTTCCAAGTCACACGGATTCCACGGACTTGCAGATTGTTTTTTCACCGGAGTGGGGGAGGGTTGCACTAATGCACACTTGTGCAAATGTGCTAATTGAGTTTTTTTAACTTGAATTTCTTTCTAGCACTAATTTACATTAGTTTTAATGCGAATTAGTCCATTTAAACAAGTGCACATTAGCACTAATGCAAATTAGTATTAGAATGAAATTCTGGTAAAAAAAAATCCATTCCATCAATGAGCAAATGACAGAATGAAAGAAATTTGATGATCCATGAAATGCAGACAGAATGGATGTAACAAAATCCGCACACCCCTAGTGTTGCTAGCACCCAACATGATTCATGAGACACCTCACAACTATAATCCCCATTAGAAGTGCCATGCTGGATCAGACCGAGGGTCCATCCAGCACTCTGTTCACACAGTGGCCAACCAGCTGTTGACCAGGGACCAACAAAAGCAGGACATGATGCAACAGCACTCTCCCACCCATGTTCCCCAGCAACTGGTGCACACAGGCTTACTGCCTCAGATACTGGAGGTAGCACATGCCCATCAGGGTAGTAGCCATTGATAGCCTTCTCATCCAGGAATTTATCCAACCCCCTTTTAAAGCCATCCAAATTGGTGGCCATCACCACATCTTAAGGTAGTGAATTCCATAATTCAACTATGCACTGTGTGAAGAAGTACTTCCTTTTATTTCCCCATGTTCAAATATCACCAGAGCACTGGGAGACTCCAGTAATATTGAACTGGACCCTAGAGTGGGTTTTATTTCAATTAGGTGCATTTTATGTGCTATTCACATATTCTTCAACCCAAGAATCCTATGTGAATATGTGATGCAAATGGTACAAATTCTTCCTCCAATCGTCCCGATTTTAATGAACCAGCTAGTTGTTACTTTTGTACTGCATATGCTTTGGGGAGCTAATGCTTAAAGTCAGCCTTTCACAACTGGGCGCCCCATGGATGTATTGGACTACATGCCCTATCACTCTAAGCCATGGTTTCTGGGGATGATGGGAGTTGTAGTCCAACACACCCAAAGGGTGCCAGGTTGGCAAAGGCTGCTGCAGGGCGTATGCAACACAAAGCAACTGTCTCCCAAACTTGTGTATAAACCCCTGTCTTGTTTGTGTCCTTAACCTTACGGGTGAAGCCAAAAACTGTAATTGGTGATCACATCCGTTTTCACTGAGACAAACAAATAAAGAAACCTGTTCTTTTAAATATAATTAAATATAACGCATTTTTCCCTTTGAACTTTCCTTCCAAAAACCTGAGAGCTAAATAAAGTTAGATGCTTTTACTATTGGCTGGTTCACTCTCCTTCTCCCAATATACTGAATTTGTGAAAACCCTATCTGAAGTTGCAGTAGATGTTTGTAGGGATGTGGGATAGAGGACAAGCGGGGCTTGGGCAAGAGAAATGCTTGATTGAGTCTTCCCCCTGCCCCTTAATTTATTGTTCATTCACATCAAGAAGAACATGTACACATGAAAAGTGCCATCTTCCACTGGGCTGGTAAGTTGTTGCCATGCTTAGCCTAGTTAATTACTGCTATGGCTTTAGTGTTCCTTATCTGTAAAACAGAACTTATGTCCTCTAAATGATATACATGCAATTATGCTTATATTTATTTATTAGAAGATTTTTGTTACTGTGTTTTGTCCGAACACAATCCATTTATATAAACATAAAACATAAACAGAACCTTAAAAAGAAAAAAAAATGAATATCAACAGTAAAACCAAAAGATTATCACATCAAACCTTAGAGGATATAGATGAGTTCTATTAAACCCCCAAAAGAACTCAGCTAGGAAATGATGGCTCTTTGAAAGAGAACCATCTTTACCCAACATTGAAATAACAGCAATGAAGGGACAGGGTAAACCTCACCTGGGAGGTTGTTCCAAGCCCTTGATACCATTGTCAAGAAAGCCCTCCACCAGACCTTATCAGTAGAGGAATCTGGGGCAGGGCTTCAGATTAAGATCCTAAAGTACAGGTAGATTTATGTGTACAGGTAGATTTATTTGGGGGGGAGGAGGTTTTTCAGGCATCCTGTCTCAGAATATTTAGGACTTGGAATTGGGCCCCAAAACCAACTGGAAGCCAAAGAAATTGTTTCACAATTTGTATGCTCGCTGTGGCCCACTCCCATCAACAGCTGCATTTAAAACTAGCTCCAACTCTTCAATGGCAGCCTCATGTAGAAAACCTTACAGCAATCCAGCCTGAGAGACATGAATCACTGTGGCTAAGTAAGACCTATTCAGGAAAGTGTAAGCTGATGGGCCTAGCAGAATACATTTCTCATAGGCATTTGACTTGCCTGAAAGCCTGTGACTTCTTGCCTAAGGGCTTTTATCATTTAGAGCCACCTGTTTGTATGCTCTTTTAGTTCCAGCTTTCTGTTTATGACACATTTGAGTCTGGATTGTGTTGACCTCACAATTGTTTACTAGAACATGCTGCTGGGCTGCCGAACTCTGTTGGATGGCATTCATATGCATGCATGCTCCACTCCAGTCCTGTCCACTGCCCCACCACACAAACAGGATTTTCAGTTCAAGGAAAATGTGTGACTCAACCCTATCATTCAATTAAAAAGCAAAGCAAAGCAAACTGATTCCTGATTTTAAAGAGAGGCGGCCGGGGGTGGGGAGAAGGGGAGAAGATAGGCAGAAAGAATATGACACGCATATGTCAATCGGGGAAACCATATTGTTTTGGAAAGTCTCTCTCTCTCTCATTTAAGTGTAAGCTTTTACATTCCCCCTCTAGGCTAAAATGGCTAGTTTGGAAAGTTTATTCTCTGAATGAAAAACAGCTTCCTTATGTGCCTGATTCAAGTTAATCTCCGCTTATCCTTCTGTTCCTCTGTGCTATGCATTAAAATGTTCAGTGGTATACACATTAGCTATAGTTTTTCTATTCTGATAGACATTTAAGGGCTACTCTCTTTCTTTCAGCCTTTCCTTATATTTTTCAATTTCAGAAACTTAAACGTATGTAAGACTTTAAGTGCTCAGTATGTTGATGATTAAAAAAATCCAAATCATTTACTTAGCAACCCTTTGCAAGAATTTTGTATAAAGTATATTCTAGGCAGACTAGATGGCTTTAGTAAATGGGCAAATTAATGCTCTGATCGACAGAACTTTTGTTGCCATGGCCTTAACACTCTGACTACTTTCAAAATACTTCACCCAGTATCAGAATAGTATTTTGGGAGTTCTTGTTCAGGGTGGGGGTGGGGAATCACGCAGACTTAGCCCACACTCTCCACAAGTTACCCTTTCAACCCTACAAAGTCTGTACCTCATCAATCTACTTTCTCTTTTCTCCTTCACTCCTCTCTGCCCTAGCTGTTTTCCCTCAAATAATCTTGTTCCAGGTAGAGTGGGCAACGAACTAAACTAGGGACTTTCCAATGGCCGTGCCCCATCTTTAAAATTCCCTCCCTGAAGATGCTTGTCTGGCACCAACTCTTACCTTTTCTGTACCTGGTGACGACTTCTTTATTTGTCTAGGTCTTCTAGATGTTGTAATCTTGTTTGATTTTACTAGATTGGATTTTAAATGGCTTTTCCATCAGCACTGTTCAGCCTTTTTTGGCTGTTTCACTATTTTGGTAAGAGGACTGCGGTTTAAAATTGTTGATTTTAATTGATAACCACCCTTGGAAATGTTTTTGGCGTTGAAAAGCATGGTAGAACTGTTTTGTAAATAAATACGTCACTTTTTTCTCTACCTCCTTTTCTGTAAATGCGATCAAAACAAATGGAAATGGGTGTATAAAAGGAAGATTCTTTCATGGAAAAACTAAAGCAATAGCTCCTGCTGTTGGGCCCATTCTTACTCATTTTTCTTTTCCCTCCTATGACTTCCATGTACTTTAGAAAAACCTTAGAAAAGCATCAGTACCACACCCATATTTCTTAGTTCCTTATACCCTCACACAGCCCAAAGGAGCATATTCAAGAAAAGGTGTTGAGAAGCATGTCACACAGTTACCAGTACAAACAAGAACAAAATCAAAATTTAGTTACACAATTTTTGGGAATGGCTAATCTGTCATTGTTTAATCAGGCATAGGATACTCAGAGGATTAAAAATGCAATAAATAAAGAAATCCTGAAAAGATCAGTCTTTTCTTACAGTGTCCACTGTCTGTTCAAAATTGCTAATGGCCAAAGGATGAGTCATTTGATGTTGCAATGGCTGAACCTGAGTCTGTATATCCAACTGACAAGACTCCAGTTTGGAAGTGCTTTTACGCCTAACGTATTTACCTGGTTTGCACAACACACATTGTTGTGCCGTGCAAAATCAGCCACTGTGGGTTATGCGAGGATTACACAACCTTCGCATAACCTACAGTGGCCGGGTTTGCCTGACACGACAACCACTAGTCAGGGGCTGAATGTCATGTCATGTGAATCAGCCCCAAAATCTGCTTCTCTATTTGTTGTTATGCATTTTGTAAAACATTCCCTAGCCCAGCATTCTTTATGTTTTACTTTTTCTCATCTATATAAGATCTTTCTGTTCTTTACCAGTCCTTGTTCAATGAAAGGCATCTTGACTGAGCAACGCTAACCTTTTAGACGAACCACTGCAGAAAACAGAAAACTGACTACTCTTTCGTGATTTGCTTCTCAGGGATTTTGCTGAGTTGAGCAGATGATTTTTCCTCCAGCTTCTCTGGCAAGCATCTCTTATTAATCACTTTTATCCATCAACCAATTTGGACATTACATTATTATTTGGCAAGAAGCACTCCCCACATCTGCATACTCACTAGTAATGTAACATCTGAATTGCTGACACAAAGATCTTAAATGCTGTCAGATCCATCGAGTTCATTTCAGGAGATCCACAAGTCAGCAAACCAAATGTTACTTTAGTATGTTTTTAATAAACTTTTGAGAATTCACTAAAGTGTAAATCTGCCTTAAATGGATATGATGACTGAGGAAAAGGTGGTTACATACTATTAATAACTCAAGCACGTATCACTTGCACAATCCTATACAAGTCTACTCAGTAGTAAGTCCAACTGAGTTCAATGGAGAATACCTTAATCACTTGAGAACCATTTTGGTATAGCAGTTAGAGTGTGTGACTAGGTTTGGAGAGACCCAGGTTCGAATTGCCTCACAGCCATGAAGCTAAATGGATGATTTTGGTCCTGTATCTCTCAGTTTAACCTACTTTACATGGTTGCTGTGAGGACAAAATGATGTGGGGGAGGGCTAACATGTATGCCGCCTTGGGGGAAAAGGTAGAATATAAATGTAATAAAATAAATAAGATCAAGCACTAATCTACTTTATTTGCAGGACTGAAGTTGTGATTCATGGACCTAAATGCCTTTAAGTTAAACCTATAGTAATATGCCCCACCCCCCAAAAAAGGCTAGTAGAGGAAGGAAATAATGACTTCAAATCAACCATTGACCCAGTTCACATGTCAAAATAATCCATTTTAAAAAATCTAGGTTGTTGTGAATGAACGACAGTGCTGGTGCACAATGCCCGATCCCTGTGGTCTAACTCTGGCTGTTTAGGTAAGAGACAAGCCAGAGTTCCTAGTTGAATGGGATTTGTATGCTAGCATGCTCATGAACTAGCATATTTATTTGTTCACATATCAACCCAGAGTTTAAAAAACTCTGGGTTGTCATTGGCAAACAGGGCCATTGTATACAGCTGGCTAACGGAAACTGAAGACAATGCAATCTGCTGGACATCCAGATAATATTACTTTGTGAGAGGGCAATTTATTTACCACGAATGTTGTCATAATCCCATTCATGTCAATAGGACTGAACACAAGTTGTTGTTAAATAGATTGCTTGGTGAATTTTATTTACTACTATTTATTTTACCAGTCATTTGGATTTTAATTCTTCATTTCCTCTTCAGTGTAATGTTGCACTTGGACTATTGCAGCGGAATAAGAGACTTTTGCTTTTATGTTCTATTTTTGTATGTTTTGCTATTTTAAAGTCATGTAACTTCCTAGAAAAAGTGTTTTAAGTGGGTTTTAAAAAAAAACTCACTGTGAATACATTTCAAAAGAAACCAGATGAATCAAGAGTAAGATTTTATTGAAAGGATTTGAGAGTTCCAAGCATCTCCCCTTAGGTAACACGTACTCTAATACTTCTTTGCTATTCTAAGGTCTCACACCCTTTTGCTATATGACTTTAAACTGCAAGTGCCATAATTTTTTAAATGCAGAAGCACCCAAAATCTTTAACAGTTTATCAACCATGCACCCTATCCTTGCATTTATTTGCTTAGGTTCACAATATGATCGCCTATTCTTATTTTCCAGATGGATATAAGAACCAGCTCTGTCGCCAAACAATATACTGACAATCTAACTAAGGTATTAATCCCTTTCATTTATCTCCGTTCGAGAGTAGTGGAAACAATTTTTGTAACATTTGCAGCAATTTGAATGTGACATTCTGTAAACTGTGCCAACTCAGATAGGTTTTTTAAAACTAAGAGGTGACTTGTCCACCTGCATCTATTTCCAATAATATTCTAAAAGCATTCATAATGCATGAAAAACTAATAAAAGGTGTTAGAGAGAACCCAATCGAATCAATGAGACCTGGGCTCACTCTTAACAAATTTGATCTATTTGTCCCTAATTTATATGCTGTTATATATGCTGTTATATCAGTTAGGCCTGCGATAAGATTTCTGTTTTAAGAAAAGTTCTCATCCAATTTAGCCCTTTATCTTGTGCCAGCTGTTTTAATTAGGCCCTCTAGAATATCAAGACCAAACTTGATACTCGTTAAAGAGATGGGAATAGATGAAATATATTCCTTGCAAGTAGCTTGGAGATGAATAAAGTAATCAAATAAATTAATGTAAATCCAGCCAATAACATCTGTCTTCGTCTGCTATAATTCATCTTCAGCAGGGCCGGCATCAAGGGTTGGCAGAGCTGGGCACCAGCAGAGGGCCTACACCCCAGCAAAGGACCAGTAGCAAGAGCTTCCCTTGACCATTGCAACCTGCCTGTTCACCTGCCTCTTACTCTGGCCCTGGCCCAGACAATGCCGGCGGTGAGAAGGACAAGCAGTAGATGCTACTGCAAACTTACTCACTGGCTCTTTGCCTGTCAAGCAAACAAGTGGGACAAAGGATGAGAAAGAGGATGAGGAGCATTAGCAGCTGGTGCCATTGGCAGCCATAAGGTAGATTCACTGAGGGAGTGCAGCACTGCAGGTGCCTTGCCCAAGGGCCTTCAACAACCTGGAGCTCACACTGATGCTCAATCATCTGCAAATAAATGCTAGCTTTTGAGTGGTCAATTTGCAACACAGGTCTATGGCACTCCTGGTTATGGCATGGAATAAGTTACTATATAGGGCTGAGCTGAACGGTCCTATTAAAAAAAAACATCTCAAAACCTAGAAAACGTGTTCTATTCATTTCAAGTGGGATTTATCCATTTTACTTAAGCACTGCACTGTATCTCAAGAAGCACCACATGTTCAAACAATGAAGTGAATTCCTTGTTTGGAATTTATTATCACAGTGAGGACATCAGTGATATTAGGGGCAACATCATCAGAGTAACAAAAACCTCATGCCACTTGCATAATCTTCCGCTTATTCTTCTATGCTACTGATAGCGTTATCTTGGAATCTCAGGCAAAGAGCCTAACATAAAAATAGTAGCAGAATTCTTTTATTATCTGGTCTTTTAGACTTCCAGCAATTTTGCACTAAAGGATTTTGTTTTTCTTGTCAAATATTTACATTAAATGTTTAGTGGTTTCTTTCTTTCCTGTCATTATTTTGAAATAATTTCTAGGGTCATTATCAGGCTTTCAATCCAAATCAAACATACATCATTTTGCCAAGTACATTAAATAGAAGCTACACATGTATTTGGAAGGATGTGCTATTGAATAAAATGAGATTTAGTTCTGAGTAACATGAGATTAGATAATGTGTCTAAGATGAAAAAAAGATTCTTCCATTGTCTTTGACAGGGAGAGCACCAAATGCTTGCTAAAATGAAATGGTGCCTTCAAACTTAGACACACAGGGTGTAATCCTATGCATTTTTAGACAGAAAAAGTCCTATAACTCCTAGCATGCCTCTGCCATGTGCCTGGGGCATGCTAGGAGCTGTAGGCCTTTCCCCCCCCCCCCCCGTCTAAACATGTATAGGAGCACACTTTATAATGGTTGCATTTAAACAACACAATAGTCAACGATGGGGTAATAATCAACTCAACAGTTGTTTATCTTGGGGGTACTTCTCACACGACATGATAATAATCACCCATGTTGTGGATTAGGATCAGTGTTGAACTGACTATTGGTCCACGCTGAGTTGACTCACTCATCCTTTGCCCTCTCTCCCACCCTCAGTCTCTCGCCAGTATCCCATCAGCCATTGCTGCTGAAAATCTATCCTGCCAGCTAGACTAGAGCAGCAGCCGCCACTTTGACAACTCTTGCTTTGCGACTCTGTGGCTGAAGAAATAACCAACGGTGCCCTCCACACAACACGATAACCAATGGTCGTTCAAATAGGCAACTCTGCACAGCGTTGGTTATTTGTGTTAGTTATTTCAGCCAAATAACCAACTGTTGGTTAAAAAACCCCTCCCCACACAACATGATAACCCATGGTTGGTTAAATAACCATCTGCAAACAGGTGCCGTTGGCACACAACAGCTGAATTAATTACTTTTTTACAAAGACTAATGAGATTTATTTCACAACAGTAATTTCTTTTATCACATATATGACTATTTGTCTGTTATTTAATCACCTACTGATGATTACATCAATTAAGCCAATAATCACCACTGCTGATGATTACAAATCAATAAATCCCAATAAGGTTAACACTCTTGATATAACAATTGTATCTAAGCTAATTATTGGTTGGGCTAAAAGATAGCCATTTACCCCAGGTGACCAGCAATTGGGCCACCCAAAAGGGTTTCTCATGTTCAAGTCCAAGTCAGTATATCACACTTAAGCTTCCTTTCTCCAGCAGTACTGAATTAAAAGTCAATAGATGAAAAATGAACTGTGATTATGACTTGACTGTGGTGTAAACGGTTTTGATATCAGAGCCAGTTTCCATGATACCCACATGTTGGATGTCATGTTTGCACACATATAGACACCAATGTGTGCAAGCTCTGCAATGCACAACTGTAGTACAGAGATCGCATGACTTGAGGGTTCACATGATGGTGTCTATGCCCACAGGTCCTTGTACAGACACAATATCCAACATGTGTGGATGTCAGGTGAGCTGAGAAAGCTGGCGTGATCACAACTCCCAATACATTCAGTTAGAACATTTGCACAGGGTCTGCAAGAAACTCAGAGGCTCAAAGAATTGTATATTATTATTATTATTATTATTATTATTATTATTATTATTCCACCCCATAGCCGAAGTTCTCCTTTCATAAAGCCAACCAAAGGATAATTCTGAATTGTCATTTTTTTTAAAAAAAAACCTCAAATAAAACTTTTAATAGGTGCACAGTGAGCACAAAAACCTAGAGAGCTACTAAAATATAAATACAGCACATTAAGTTCCAGTTCGGAACAAGAAAACATAGCATTGAAAGCATCTTTAAAAAACAGTGCATTTAAAGACCAAACCAAAAACCAGAATCCTACAATAAAAGGATAAAGTTAAAGTACTCACAAACACACAAATGATCCAGCTACTAAACTACACATATGTGCTTGAACTCTACTGGGAATAAAATATTCCAGTAAAATAAGAGAAGAGATGGAAACACAAGTTTCTTATTATCACACTTCGTATGTTATAAAACATAACAGTTAACTTATTTTTGGCAAAGGGACAGAAGTTGTGCAACAATCTGGCTTACATAAATATTTTCTATTGTTGAACACATCTTAAATGCAGCGTGTCATAAGTTAACTTCAAGCACACAACTGCTTTCTCAATGTGTCCTAAACATACCTATAGTTACAACACTCTGGCAAATCATTTTTCTGCCAGCGACATCTATGGGGTCAGGTAAAGAAAAAAACAAAAAAACAAGAAGACAACTCAACAATTCAAATCTAATTGAAACCAGGTAACCATTTGAACAAAAGAAAAAAAAACCTGACCATTTTAATATTAAATACAAATATTAAATAAAACTACACATTTATAAAATGCAATTTAGCATTTCCCCCTTCCCCCACCTGAAGATTAACTCTTGTGGTAACTGAGCTTTCAAGTTGGACCAGCCAATGGTCCAACCCGAAAACTCCATTACAATGAAAGAGTTAATCGGGGCAGAAGGGGGAGGATGATGCTAAGTTGTATTTTATGAATTTGCAGTTTCACTTTAGAAAAAAAGTAAAATGTAAGTAGATCGGAGAAATATCTACACACACACGAATAAATGTTTATTTGATATTACAACCTTTTTACCTTACAGGTAAGTGGAATATTTGGTGAAGCCAAGAGAAGGAATAATCTCACACCATTTATTTTGGCTTATGCTATAAACACCACAAAAATGTGCTATATTAAATAGACTGGACAAAATTCATGCCCTATCTTCCTAATTTCTGTCCTGCCTGCAACCTGGTGTCACTATTTGGCAAGTGAACATGAGGAAATCCTTCCTTGTAGACAGCTGCTGCATAAGAAGATCCATGGACTGAAGTTACACTAGTCTCCAAGGTTATTTTAGAAAGGATGCTCCCACTTTCTCTCACCATCAATCTCTTGCCCAACTCCAGCTCAACCAGGCAAAATAGTTAGCATGGACTTCACTTTACATGCAGTAGCTTAAACACTACTTTAACCCTAGACACTCCTTGTACGCCTGTCCACCGATCCAATCTGTATGGAAGAAGGATGGGCTCAAGTACCACACATTGGTGACAGGTTACTACATAGCTTGAAGCAGAAGCACAGTGGACTGAGAGGTATGGTGAGGCACTTTTGGCTCATCCTATGAGGGTAACTACAGAAAAAGAGAGACAGCAGAAGTTCGTTGGAACGCCTGGAAGCTGCTGTCCAATGCAATACAAAGATTAAGGACCCCCCCCCCCCTTTCTTCAGGCAGGCAGGGGCTGAGAGGTCAGAAGGAGGGCAAGGAAGTGGTGATAACAGAATCTAACCTTTCTGTATTAGGAACTAACCTAAAGGACAGGAACTGAGGAGCAACTTCCTCCAGCTGCTGCATGTAGAGTTTTTGGACTGAGAGGGAAAAAAAGAACACAGACACGCTCCTGCAAGGGCATGTTTCCCAGACACCTCTTGTTTTCTGAGAGAAGCATATTACAGTTGCAGTAATTGTGACCTCCTCTGTCCCTTCCACCTTTATTTCCTTTCACATATTTCAGGATAGAGTGCAGATAAACAATGTTCTTGAGGTAAGAATGAAGTGCTGCCGGTTTTGAATGGTGCACCCATTTAAATAGTCAGCCTTCCCTCCATTAAACACAGATGCAATGATCAGCAAAGGACCAGGCCCCTTGTGTTTACATTGTGTTTACATTCATTGCAGGGAACCTGGCCATTTAATTTCGAGATGCGTGCTTCTCAAAAGGCACCTGCACACTGCCATTTGGACTCCCAAGTTCAAAAAGTTAAAGTGTGAATCACCTCTCGGCCTCAGTGCCAACAGGAACACTCACCGTATTTTTAGATTTATATCCCACACACTCATCAGATTTTAGTGGCTAGCAACATATATCAACAAAAGCATTGCAAAACAGTTAAATAAACCAAAAGATCCCTCAATCATCTTGAACAGACTAAAATCATTGCTACAAAAATACAGACTGCGGGGGGGGGGGGGGGGGGAGAGACTTAAGCATGCTTAGGCATCTTTGACATACCTTCAGTTCTGGTGCATGCTTCAGCATTTCGAGGATAATATAGCAACCAATTGAATGACCAATAAGCACAAGCTTCACATCTTTTGGCACATACATTTGGAGGAAGTTCAATTTATGGCTTACTTGCCCAGGAATTCCAAAGACGTCGTCTAGTTCATTAATATCATTCCCTATAAAACAACCCAAAACATATTTAAATAATTTTGCTTTGAAGATGTACCTTTTCATTCATTCTAGTTTCTTGAAACTCCTCTTAAAATATATATTTCAAACATTATTTTCATGTAACATTTGTGATGTATATCCTTCACCGATGATTGCTTGCAGGATGACATATGGAGTTCCAACCAGAGAGTCTAGTTTTCTGCCATGAGATTAAATGTACCATTATGACCTGAAATGTGTCCCTTCCATCAGCTGAAGGGAAAATTATAGGTTTAAAAACTGATTCAGGGATTTTCTCCTTGTTACTCGAAGAAAAACTCCTCCTACTTTAGTAGAATGTATTTGGTGTGGTGCAATGGAGAGAACTAAAACTCAGATTCAAAGCCATTCAGTCATCAACCTCAGAGTGACTTTAGGCTCATTTTTGTAAACCGCCCAGAGAGCTTCGGCTATGGGGCGGTATATAAATGCAATAATAATAATAATAATAATAATAATAATAATAATAATAATAACAACAACAACAAAAATAGCCATTTTTCTGTATACTGCACCTCATAGGTTGTTCAGATGAAAGGGGGCGGGGGGAGAGATGACAGAAACTACTCCTGAGTTAATTGGAGGACTTGCTGCAATCAGTTACACAATTCTGCCAGTGATAAAGTGTTTTGTAATTTAACACTGTTCAGCACATGAACTATAGTTACTGTGTGTAGTCCCACACAGTCCCAGACTATCTATTAAGTTATGTGTGTGTGTTTAAATAGCACCTAAAATGCAACGGTTGGGTAAAAAATGAGAATTGCTTTAAGAAAACTAACTTCTAATGTTTTATTTTCAACTTTTTCTTCAAACCTTAAATACAATAAACCAGAGGTTGCTACAGAAAGAGCTCTGAGCAAGCCAATTATTATTGTTGGTAAAGCTGTGCTTAGTCACATCATGGCATGATTTATGTTTTATTAAATGAGACTTGGCAGGGTGGGGAAGAGAATGAGAAATATAGAAATGGATGCAACCTCCTATGATCTCCACCTCACTCATAACAAAAAAATAGATGAGAAGTAATATCTTGCCCACAAGCTAGGTGTGTGTGTGTGTGTGTGTGTGTGTGCTTTGAACAGGTAATGGGAAATGAGAAAAATAGTTCTGTAACGAAGGCCTAAGGCCAAAACATTGTTTTCAAACTAATGTCTATTTTTATCCACGTTGCTCTATTTTTTTAATCTATTCCATGGCCTAGTCTTGTGTACAAGTTAACTGACCCTCTAATTCATCCCATGAAAAATGTGTGAGGGATGCAATTACATTATACATGAGACGTGTACAAGTAAGAGATTAATATGAGATTCATGAGTTACACAATTATTAAAAAGAAGTTTCCACCCATATGCTTCATTGCAAAATAGTCTGATCTACTCTCGTATGTCTCTTTTGCCTGGCCAACCCAGCAGCATATTTGAATGAAATATGACCTGTCCATAGAACCAGATCTTTGGGTTTCCCCCAGCTTGTGGACTTCCCATAAGAAATCTTGTTAGCCACTGTGGGAACAGAATGCTAAACTAGATTGGCCTTTGGTCTGCTCCAATATAGCTCTTCCTATGTTCTTACGAGAAAAACAAGTCTTGTGGGTAAAAAGAAATCCTATGCACATTAACCAATGCGTAAAACTCTATAGAATATATTGGCTTTTACTTACAAAATAAACATGCATAGAATTCTAATGCTAGTTATACATGATGGCAATAATATGAAAAGGGAAGAATCTATGAATAAAAGCAAATTTATACTTTTGAAAGCATGATATAATTGAGATTTTAATGGAAGTACTACTGTACATAAACTGGCAGTCCTTTGGGACAGGAATGGAAAGTCTAGAACAGGGGTAGGCAACCTGGCACCCTCCAGATGTTATGGACTACAACTCCCATAATTCCTGGCCATGCTGGCTGGGGTTTATCTGGAGGGTAAGAAGTTGCCTATCCCTCATCTAGAACATTAGTCTTCAGTTAACAGGTTGTGATCTACAACTTGGCTGCATTCCCACCAGCTTCTCTATTTTATTTTTTGATAGGAGAAAAAAGACGACAAATATGATAGTAAGTTAAGAGGTGCATCTCCACGTTGGAGTTGGTGTTAAATGTGGATCCTGGAACCATTGCTCTGGATGATAAACAATGATGTTACAAAGCAGGGTATGACCCTCAGAGAATGATACTTTAATTTTATCTTCTCCCTCCCTCCCCCTCCTACAAAGAAATGCTTTGGTTCGTACATGCAGTGAACATGAGATTTCTCTACTCTTGATTACTTTGCAGTTGACTACTGCAGCTAAATGTGTGAAACTGCTCACTGAAAAGCACTGTGTTTAACTTGACATGGGATAATACAAAAGCACCATCCACGGCAATTAATCCATGACTGGATAGTTTACATAGATGAAAGAGCCCAAAGGTGAATCCAAATCTGCCGTTGTTGCGTGATTCATCATCTCATCTGCCTGAAGACAGAATGTTACATCCGTTTGTTATTAATGTAAAATTCAATAAAAATATTTTTAAAATAAATAAAGTAACTCCTACTTCCACCATCTTCTCCTGCTTTTGTCATACCCCCTCTTCCTGCTATTCTGCCCCTCCTTAGGAGGCTCATGCCTCACTTTATCCACTCTAAGCAACAAGGACTGTAATCAAGTATCAACTGCTTGTGCCTGAGCACAGAAGTACTGACACGTACAAGGCAATACCCTAGTTTTAGGTAGTGGCAAGTTTATACTACATGCTCCTTCACAAATAACACTTGCATGGGGATCATATTTATCAATGGGAAGACTCCTCAATGGGTCTCACTACCACAATGTCTTTCAAACCTTAAGACACGTGCCAAAGTAATGTGGGAAATATTGAAAGGGAGCAGAATTAGACACCCATTTTTAAGCCCATTTCCTACATTCATCAGTGTGTAGACTTGCAAGTCCATCACCATCACACACAGGAAGCAACATTTCAATCAGATGTGCATGCATACATTCGTTTCTATGATTGACCTATTTTCTGCAATAGTCCCATCCTCCAAAAGTGGTAGAAAGTGAGAGTATCCAGCATAGGGACCTTTTCTGTGTCATGGAACACTATTCTCAGAGATGTCCACTTGGCACCTAGACCTTTTTACCTTCCCATGTGTTTTAGATGAAACTTTATTCCTGCAGATTGCTTTATGCTGGGTTTTATGGATTTGTAACATTTAGCTTTTTTTTTGTATATTTACATTTTAATTGTTTTGTTTTTGCAAACTGCCCTGTGAGTATCATTCTAGTACAGCATATGCATACTTAAAACAAATGAACAAAGTTTAGTATTCACAAATTAAATGAGTGACGCAACTCACAGTCTCCCCATAAGTAGTAGCGTCTCTCCGCAACTGTAGTGCTAAATCCAGATGAGGAAAAGATACCTCGTATCTGAAACACCACCTGCTTCCACATGAGTACTTTAAGAGGGCCTATTCCATGTCCCACCACCAAGTGATGGCAGATTGGTGGGAACATGACACAATGTTTTCTGTGGAAACATCTCATTTGTGGAACTCTAGGGGCATCAAACTAGCTCCAGCACTGTTCATTGTTTGGTTGGCAGTGAAGATTTGGGGGGTGTGTGTTTGCTCAGCTTTTACAAACGATTAAAAAGAGATACTGGCTCAGTTCGGACGACACATTAGGCAATGGAGGAGGGGGGGAACAATCGTCAGTTGTGTTGTTTATTGTGTCGTCTGGAGGGCAGCACACAACGCACACACAACTGACAGTACGTTAATCAGGCACTTTAAACAACGGAGCGAAACAACAGGCTTGCATGTTGTTTAGCCCGAAGCCCCCTTGTTTAAAGTGTCATCCGAATTCAGCCCCCCCTCTCTCCATGGAGTATTCTGTTTTGGAATAGAGTTCTGCTGCCTAGAGCAGCCAAAAAAAACCCAGCCGCTCTATGCAGCCGGCAGAACTCAAGGTGCATGCTGGGATACGGCTGGGGGACACATGGAGGAGAGGCTGCAACCAAAATGGCCACTGCAAGTTCCTTGCAGCCGGGGCATTTGCCGGTTCCGAGCAGCGCCGGCTGCAGTGTGTCGTCTGTGGAGCTCCTCCTGCCTAACGCACGGTCAGTACGTTATTTACCCCTCCGTTGCCTAATATGTCGTCCGAACTGAGCCACTGTCTCACTCTTATGTATGTGCTGCTCTGCTTTTAAAATGGTGGTTAAATTGATCTAAAATGTTGTATTGCACATTGCCCTGAGGACCTACTGCCTGAAAAGCAATACTGAAATGTTTTAAAATAAATAAAAATTAAATCAAGAAAACAACTTATTGACAACTATGCAATCAAAACGCAAGTGTACCCAACTCTACCTGGACACCTGCATTACCTGTTCCATCTATCCCTTGTGCTTAAATGTTTACCTTCCCATACTATTTCATTTACCTCTGACAAATCCTGGTCAAGGGTTCCCCATTTTAATTTCCACAGAATTGTGAAAAAAACACAATGGTGGAATTTTCCTTGACTAATTGCAGTGGTTCCGCTCCTACTTGGTGGGTTGGCTGCAGAAGGTGGTGCTTGGGGAACATTGCTCAGCCCCGTGGATTCTCCAGTATGGGGTTTCGCAGGGGTCAGTCTTGTCCCCCATGTTGTTCATCATTTACATGAAACCATTGGGTGTGGTCTCATCAGTACGCTGATGACACGCAACTCTACTTCTCCTTTTCATCTTCATCAGGTGAGGCTGTGGATGTGTTGAACCAGTGCTTGGCTGCGACAATGGACTGGATGAGAGCTAATAAACTGAAACTCAATCCAGACAAGACTGAGATGCTGTTAGTGGGTGGTTCTGCTGACTGGATGGAGGGTGTTCAACCTGTTCTGGATGAAGTTGCACTCCCCCTAAAGGAGCAAGGTCGTAGCCTGGGGGTTCTCCTAGAACTATCTCTGTCACTTGAGGCTCAGGTGGCCTCAATGGCATGGAGTGCCTTCTACCAACTTTGGTTGGTGGCCCAGCTACGCCACTATCTGGACTGGGATAACCTGGCTTCAGTTGTCCAAGCTCTGGTAACCTCCAAGTTAGATTACTGCAATGTGCTCTATGTGGGGCTGCCTTTGAAGAAGGATCAGAAGCTGCAGCTTGTGCAAAATGTGGCAGCCAGACTAATAACCCAGACCAAGAGGTTCGAACATATAAAACCGACTCTGGCCCACTTGCATTGGCTGTATGTATGTTTCTGAGCCCGATTTAAGGTGCTGATTTTAACCTATAAAGCCTTACGCGGTTTGAGACCACAATACCTGATGGAACGCCTCTCCCAACATGAACCTACTCGAACACTATGTTCAACATCTAAGGCCTTCCTCTGGGTGCCTACTCGGAGGGAAGCTTGGAGGATGGCAACAAGGGAGAAGGCCTTCTCAGTGGTGGCCCCCCACTTATGGAATGATCTCCCCGACAAGGCTTGCCTGGCACCAACATTGTTATCTATTCGGTACCAGGTCAAGACTTTCCTCTTCTCCCAGGTATTAAACAGCATATACTGAGTTTTTAATTGACCCCAGAACTATATTTAGGCCTGGCTGAGAGTTCACAGCTGTTTTAAATATATGCTGTTTTTATATGTTGTCTGTTTTATGTTTTAAAATTTTGTATACCGATTTAAATGTCCAAAGTTTTAATTTTTGTAAATTGCCCAGAGAGCTTTGGCTATGGGGCGGTATATAAAAGTAATAAATAATAATAATAATGTTTCATAATTCTTTCATATTTGAAAGTCATAAGCCAACATTTTCATCATGCAAGGCACCAAGTATCACAGGACTCCCAGAATCAAGAGAGATACAGTGGCTCAATTCGGACGACACGATAGTCAATGGTGGGGTAATAATCAACTTTACAGTTGTTCAACTAAGGGGTACTCCCCACACAACATGGTAATAACTAATCAACTGTGGTGTGGATTAGGATCAGCGCTGAGTTGACTATGGCAGCATTCGGATGACACAATAGTCAAAACAACTGACGATTGTTTCCCCCACACCAGTTGTTTATTGTGTCGTCCAAATTGAGCCATTTTGTGTATTATGAAATGGTCACATTATGAAGTAGTCATAAAAGACAGAGTGATGTCAGAAATATCAATTTGTGTACACTTGCATACACACATTTAGTGGGTGCACATGGGAAGGGGGGGTATGTATATTTTAACCTTAAAAGATTACTTTTTTAAACCTAACCCTCAGCTTAGTTATTGAATGCTCGTGCGGGTTGAGGGCCAGGAGAAATCAGCCTAGTCTATAAATGTTCTTAAACCCTTATGGATATCAGGGGAAAATGTCTAAAAGCATTGTGTTTTAGATTAACCCTTGGACCTCAAAATAGTCCTCCTACTCCTGGGAAATGTTCCTGTGACTTTCAATATATACACACTTTACACTGTTTACCGAAGTAATTACTTTTTGTAAAATTATCCTCTACAAATAAATGAACTTTTGCTGCTCAGCATTCTGAAATAATGTGCCATGGGAATGATCTTTACTGATGAATGCTGTCCTCGTTTTATTGATCTTTCTTACTGACAAGCAATTTCAATTTTTGATATTGATTAACAATGCAGTATTAATAGCTACTTTGTACACATTGATTGAAAATCAATAGTACTCCTTTGAATCTATAGAGTGTTTCTCACTACCTCAGCTTACCATAGAGAGACACAGTAAGGTAGGCCAGCGTTATTACTTGTCTTAAAAATAGGAACTGAGGCGACTGAGACTGAGAGATAACCATGAACTAACTGAGCAGATAAGCCAGTAAGTTGAGATTTGAACTGAGGACTTCTTGTCTCTATATTACATACCAGGTCTGGCAAATTAAATATCAGCCTTATGCAAATAGAATTTTAAAAAAATTAAAGCTACAATGGATGCAACACGGTATTCATTGCAAAAGCAACCTCAGGAGGAGGTTATCTTCAGCAAAGAATGTGCAGGAGAGAAATAGGTACTTAACCATTTTACTACCATCCAAATTTCTCCTGAAATTCTCTGGCCTGGTCTGTATGTAACAAATTCTTTCACCCTTCTCCTTCATCTCCACTACAAATGATGGGGGATGCTTTCCAAGGGAGAAACAACCAGCAAGTTAATATTACACACAGCCCTATTCAAACTTATAATATGCCCCAAAGGCCCAGACATAGACCTGGTTGACACGACAACCCACGGTGGGTTGTCAGTCTTGTTTCAGGGTAGCTTGTCATGACTTACGATGGCCGAACCTGGTACAGTTTCCTTACTGTGGTTTGTTATTCCTCTACTTCATCACCTCCCTAGATGGCACTTTTTTGCCCCTGCTCATTCGGGGAGATTTGTGCACATTTAACATTACTTTACCCCCACCAGACCTTTGGGAGATTTGCACATATTTCACATTATTTTTTCATCTTTAGGGAGATTTATGCAAATGTAACTTTAAAAAAATCTTTCAGGGAGATTTGTGTAAGCTCACAGTAACTACTATGCTTTAGTGAATTTGAGCAAATGCCTCGAAAGTTTTTTTTTTTTAATTTGCACAAATTTTCCCAAGGTGAAAAATGGTATAAATTACACTCTATTCTGCTAATAAGCACATTTGCTCATGGGGAGGGGGGGGAGAATCAATTATAAAATTTAGTAAATGTTACTTGTTTGGCTATGTGACGGTTCACTGTATGTAATGAGTTAACAGTTGTAATAATAGGAGTGAATCACCCCAGAGCTAAAATGGTAAATTCTCAAATGCTTCGGTAATAGCTTTCTGATCATCCTCCAGCTCAGCACAAGTGTAGAACAAAAGGATGGCTAAGCACCCGAACAATAGGCTCGACAAGGTGATTAACAAAAGGAAGGGGCGAAGCGGGAGAAGGGAGATTAAGAGGAAAAACCGGGGAGATTGCTTGGGTGAGGAATGGAAGGGTGAACTTTCCCAGGGAATGCTGGAAGAGAAAATGTCAGAAGTTAGGGAAAAGATGGACCTGCGGTTGGACTCCGGTTGTTTTGTTTTCTTGCCTTTGTAACTTCAGTTCTATGTGTGTAAATACCTTAAGCAAAGCGTACCTTACTATGCCAAGAATAGTAAAGAGTTTTGATTTAAAACTTGTATTGTTGGAGATTCCTTTTCATACCCGCCTACAGCTTGAACCTCCATGCTACTGAAAAGGAGAAAAGAGACAGGTGGAAGCTTGGATCCCAGAAAAGAGACAAGGTTGCTCTTAAAGAGGCAAGATATCTTTAAGGAGCAGAATCAGAGTGTCCAGCCAGGAAAGTGGAACTCTGAAAGTCCAGGAGTGGAACCTGGACAGGCTATAATGCATTTTATAATTAAACAAAGAGCTCAACGTAGGTGAGTACAGGTACAATTATGGATTTTGCCTATAGTGGAAGAAATCCAAAGCAGATTTGACACACCTCTTCCCTACATTTCTGTCACTAACACACCTCTTCCCTACATTTCTGTCACTAATTTCCTAGCACAATTATCTATATGCCCTGTTCTCACTTAGCCCTTTCTGATGTGCTGGTCTCCTCTCAAGAGCTGGTGCTTTGTCTTACATCCTTTTCAAAAGGCTCTAAGCCACCATTTTAATATAGCACTGATATATAGAGCCCAGACTAATTGTAACTGTGGGGCAAGGAAATGAAATGAAGGATGTCCTTCTCATTAAAATATGGGAAGGGAGCGAGAAAGAACATGATTTGGACAAATTCCTATCTCAGAAACAGTCTTCCTGAGTAATTGTGCAAAAGTAATAAATCTGTTTGCCCCAGTCCACTGTTTTAATATGGTATTAATTGCGCTTCCTTTATGTCATCTTAGAAAACAGACAGGAACAGCCTATTATATACTAAGTACCTGGTCCAGCAATTTGGGGCCTGCTTGGGCTGGTCCGCCAGATAGAAAAGTAATATTAAATAAAGCATGTTTAAAATGCCATGGTTTGGTCATTCCTCCATCTTATTAGCTCAACTTGACAAGAATAATTTTCATTTGGTATCTCATTGCAAGGGTACCTTGTCAGAAGAGTTATTTGAACTAGCTGAATTAAAAAGAATTAAGAAAATAAATTATCTCCTTGCTTTTGCTCCTGAATCTGACTTCGGAATTCAAGGTTCACTAGGAATTTGGTGTATTTATTATCCTATCTAATACCTTTAGGAATTATCCTGGTTCCCTCCCTCCCCGTCTTTCTTTCATAGCTGAGCTAATATAAGCACCCCCTGTTTTAACAGAGAAATTTGAATTTGGATATCCAAAGCTATAGTGATTAACCCAAAGCATGCAATGTATTATTTCTGGAGTGTTATCTCCATCCGGATATATACACATAGTGCAATCATTCCCATCCCGTCCCTAAGAAATATTCTGGTTAGAATAAAACAGAGATTTTCAAGCTTCATATTTTATGGACTACTTGAAAAATGCTGGGGTTCTCGGTAGGCCACTTAAACCTTTTCTGTCCTATAAAGGCCCAGAGATCATTCCAGAGATTGACAATTAGAACAGAAGGCAGAAAAATGGAAACAGATAAAATCATATACATAGTGGCATCAAACCATATTTGAAAGACTTGATAGGAAAGAAAGGATGTCAGATGATGAGAGGGAGGAGTGTAGAAGAGGAAGCTTTCAAAACATGTTGATTGTTCTTACTTTTTGAGTTAACAATAATATAAATATCCATAATGCACCTCAAACACTAAGTGCTGTACAATAATTCAATTAAATAGGACCATGGCATGCCAAACGCAAGGCTGTTTCCACCTTGTAAAAATAATGGAGGTACACCTCTAGACTGCTCCTCTATATCTGCAGCTTTAATTTTTAGAAATATTACTATAATCAGGGAGATTTATAGCCGTTGTTTTTTTCTTTTAATGATGTGCACAATGCACATATCATGGGGAGTGGCATATATACAAACAATAGCAAGAGAGATAAGCAGGGTTCTTGTATGCTACAGAAGCATTGTGAGTATACACACTACACAAACAAGTGTGAGCTGACACTTTAAAAACTGCAATGCATTTGCAAAAACTCCCAAGTTGTCCTTTTTCTCTTCATGTACTACATTTAATATCCATTCAACAGAAGCAGCTGTTACCACAGAATCTGAACGCTAAGATACAGTACAAAATCTTATATACCGCCATGGAACGGATAGCAGTGACCCCATAGTTAGAGGGGCGATTTTAAGACAAAAACATACCGCATGGACATGAACAGAAACTTGTCAACTATAAAGACTATGTTTGCAATGCTAATCTTTTTTTTATTATTGGTGCTGCATAGTGCTTGTGTATGTTTCTGTTTAAACCATGGCAAGTATAACAGAAGCACACTGAAATAACACCATTGCTCATTTCAGTGAACTGTGACATGCCTTCTGAAACTGGGATACCAAAGACATAAATACTCTTTTACCATAGGGTTCAAATTTCCTTCTCCTCCCACTACTTAGCATGCCATCTGCATCCAATTACAAGTGATGCTATCAGCTGGAGAACATACCTCTATCATGGAGAGAAAGGTTGAAATTTATCCATGAACAATCCTCAAAATATCTAGGCCTGAAGCTGTGAGAAATGCATTCAGTGAAGACCTTCAACGTTACAACGGGGAGGGAGACAGAAAGCCATACCAATCCAAACTCTTGGGAAAATGCAGAGGAGGTGGGAGTATTGGCAACAAAATTATATAAGCTACTGGCAAAATGTACTGGTAAGCATTAATATATCTTGATTAGTACAAGGCATATGGCCTTAAAGTCACTAACAAAGTTGAGGAAGGTATTGAAAAAAGAAAAAGTCTGTTTACTTTTTATCTACAAAAAGCATGATGTTAAGTAAAAATTTAACCTACTGATGTTTATAAGATAGCAGGACTGTCATTCAGAATGCTGGGCTTTTTTTATTTATTTAATCAATAAGGGTTTATCAAGCATGTAGTAAGCCAAAAAAAATGGTGTTCTAATATTATGTGCAGTACTTCTAAAATAAAGTATTTCAAAATATTTTCAAGGAGTGGTCACAGGTGCAAAGTAAAGCTGATGTCCTTGTACATGTGAATAATCCACACCTCGTAGTTAGTTGGCCCTTAATTGTCTGGCCATGAGGCATGCTGGGATAGCTGATCTTCCAACATTTACAAAACACAACACTTAACAGTAAATATGCTTTAGAATTCGTATGTATCACACTAAATTGACATTTAAACCCTTAGAATTACTTGGTTACTAGCCTAGAACGAATATACATACTACATTCTTTAAAGCATGAATGCTGGGGAATTTATATATAAATAAATGTAATGGGCCACTTCCTTACTATGGCTGCAGTAGTGCACAGAGACTTCATTGGGTTTAAACCAACTTAACCACCTTGAAGTCTGTGCAGAGTCCTCAGCCCATTTGTACTCTTGATGACACGCCTAAGGCAAACTTTATGTTGTTATGTATAAAGGTGATTTACAGAATTTTATCAAGTTGGTTATAATAAATAAATCCTAACAAATATCACATGGATCAAAACGGATAAATCAAGGCCTGCAGCAGCTTCCAAGCTATTTGCTTTCACAGATCGCAGCTTAACACGTAGGACAAAATATTTGCCCATTTCGTTAGAGCAGAGATCCAGTAATGAAATCCAACATGAATAGTAAAACAGAACCCCAGGTGGTGACAATAAATATCTTATTTAGATCGGTACTAATGATTCATTATGACTGTTCTGGCTTTCAAATGTCCTTTAAGCTTCTGAAGGGACAAACTGAGCAGCAAAGACTGAGGCATTAAGACGGGCAATAAGACTGTGCTGAGGCAGTTCCTGACACACTCTGTGAAAACAACCAGTTCCTCTACACACACATTGATGTGGGATACCTCACTGTTGACGAATATCTTGCAAAACGTTCAAAGTGAATCATTGCTTATAGCAGACAGTTCTATAAACAGGAATCTCACTCTGCATTGAAATACTAAAAGTATTTTGAGGTAAAAATATGATTTTTTTCACATGTTCGTGACATTTCATTATTAAAAACACACAATACTTGTTAGTGTACCAAGAATAACACCATAGCAGCATACAGAGATAATGAAAACCCAGGGGGGCCTTAAGCGTGAGGATCAGCATAGTTTGATGTATTTGGCTTGATATTACCATATAGTATTTACATTAATATATTCAGTGCTGCTAGAAAACTTTGGCCACTGCGTAAACAGAGTGCTGGACTAGCAGCTGGACCCTTGGTCTGATCCGGCATGGCTCTTCTTACATTCTTAAAGCCCTTCCTTCACCTTCTCTTCATCTTTTTTCTTGGAGACAAACAAGAGGTGATGGTAAACATGTGGTGGCTTTCAATTTATCTATGTTCTGACAACATGACATTCCAGGTTTCCTGCCAACTGCAGCCAATGTAGGGGGAAGTAAAACACAGAATAACATCACCCTAAGACACACATATGTTCTCGGCTAGAGTTTATGGTGAAGGAGGAGCTAGATATGTGGCTACTGTTTTCTGAGTATGCTACTTTCAATACTAGTTGCAGATCTAGTTTGGCCCTCAGTTTCCTATTCTATCCATTCCTATTAATTCTCCTGTTAGGAGGGCCATTGCCCTCTTGTCCAGCTTGGGGGCTTCCTATGTGACTGGCCATTGTGGGAAACAGAATGACAGGCCTTTAGTCTGCTCCAGCACAGCTCTTATTTTTCCCTTATTGCACGATCGGTAATTATGTATGTATCCTGTGTATCATGCTCCTTCCCCAGCAGCCCGCTGGGTGAAGAGGAAGGAAGGGAAAGGGGGTATCAGAAAAAGAGAGAAAGGGAGCATCCCCACCCACTTTTGGCTCTGTCTACTATTGCCATGAACTCACAGACAGATGACCACCAACAGAATGTAGCCCTTAACAGGGAATCCTTTTCCCCACTTCTCTGCTTTACAAACTCTGCGCAAAATAACTTATGGGTACAATGGAGTAACGTTTATGACAAGGGATAATGCAGATCTCCTGAAGCTGAAATCAGAGCCTGACAGTAAAAACAACTGCTACTTAATAGCTCTTTTGTTTTTATAAGAAAATAGCAATGAGACATTCTGTGAAACTGGGGAAGGGGGGGGGGGGAATTCAGGTGAAAGGAATGTGCACAAACAAAGGAAATGTGCACAACTTGACTGAAGTCAATCAGGCCTGAAAATGAAAGAGCAAACTGGGTTGAGTTCAGAATCGCTAGCTTTTCTATTTCTTAAGACCACAGAAAGGTGAAGGGGAAAAAAATAACAGCTTACAACAGCCTTCCCCAACCTGGTGCCCTCCAGATGTTTTGTACTACAACTCCCAGCATTCCTGACCATAGGCCAGGCTGGCTAGGGCTAATGAGCTGAAGTCCAAAACATCTGGAGGCCACTAGTTTGGGTAAGGCTGGCTTAGGGAGTTACAGGTCAATTAGCTCAACATTAAGGAGCCAAAGCAGATGTGATGGTGGCCACAGATTAACAATGTAAGTGCTCCACAGTGCTCTATCTTGCATAATACACACCTGCCACACCAGTCAGCCCATCTAAACCAGCAGACTCATTGGTTGTGTTTTATATGTAATAGATCTAGCTTGCTTATTTGCGTGAGGGTTTCAATTTTCAAATTTGTTTGAAACATTTTTTCTGCAGGTTAGATACTGCTTGAGATATTGTAAGGTAACTTGTAGTTAGTTCTCTGCCAATTTCACTCCTGAGCAAAAATAAGCAGGAAGATCACTTTCTGTAATACTTGCAAACTTGGAAGGTAGAGATATGAATAAGCATAACATGTTTTATTAAAGCAATTTCATCTGTATGATAGATAATGAATTTGAAACAAATAACTTCTGATGAAGATTGAATGAATTTTTGGTTCTTTTGTTGGGACTACTTTTATGAGCCGCATCTTTGCATTATGCAAGACCAAATCATTGGAAATACCTTTTGGTCACTGTATAGATGCTGGCATACTAGGAGCAAGGGGATTTTGATTTTAGTTTTAACAGAATTATTCAATTTACATATTAGCAAAGAAAACCTTACATTGGTTTCAGCTGCTTACCAAGAACTGCTCTTATTTCTCTACTCGTTGCCCCCAATCCACTGCTATAAATAAACTTAATGTTGCAGTCTGTTTAAGTTGCTTTGTTATTTAATTGGCACCGGCACCGTCCTCTCAGGTCTTGTGTATGGAACTCTATTTTAACACCTCTTGTTCTGATTTCTTCAATCTACTATCTGAGTTAGGTAGCCTCTCACTTGCAGTATTGTTCTGCAAGAATACCACTTTTTGAGCAATGCATCTATTTTATATCTTTTATGCTTAGGAAGTGGCTGGGTTGATTTTCAAACATGGAGTGCATATCCCAGCAATGGTTTGGTTTGAAAATTACTGAATTCTATTATATAGCCAAAAGAAATACATACACCAGTTTTTAATGTTCAAGAGAAATGACACTAGCTTGGCCAGTTCGAAACAGGCAGAAAATGCTGAACTAAATCAGCATTGAGCAATCACCTCTGTGTGGCAACTATAACGTTCCTTCAATGCCACTTATGGAATGCTATTTACGAATAAGCACCTTATTACTTGTTATTTTTCATACACATTTTTAGGCAGTACTGTCAACCCTGTGGCTATAGCCGTGAATGTATCATACACCCTTTCTTGAATTCATAACAAGTTTACATTTTTCTGTCATTTGGAATGCAGAGTGAACATTTCATGTCACTAGTCACATACTGCAGTGAAAACTGCAGAGCAGCTTCACTAACTCCAATTAAAATTATTCTTGATTTATGTTTCTGTTGAATAAAGATAGCACTTTATGTCAGCGTTATCTGTGTGTAGTAGATTTGGGAGGGAAACTTAAAATACTATTTAAGATTATTGTACATATTCACAAATATAGATATGGGGCATTTAGTCAAATAAATTAAAGCATATGTTGCTATAAACCTCCAGCAACATGCACATTTTACAACCTATATCTAAGGGTGGAAATAAATCATAGTTTAGGTTATACGATAGCATCACATTAATTTATCTGGCCATTCCCACTTCTGATACAGTGACTTTTCATTGGTCATTAACAGCTAGACCTCTGGTATGGCTGGCATAAGCTGCCCCTACATCTCTGCCTATAAAGTGGAAAGTATGCTTGGTTCACGTATGTCCAAAAATGTTTACCCACTTCCAGACAAGTTAGAAACTTGACATGGTGACACAGTACTAGGTCTGGCTGTACAATGTACCAGAAAAATTTTGGGGGTTTAAGTATTTTTTAAAGAATTTAATAACAACCAAAGCTTATGCCTACAACTCCCAGCATGCCTTGGGCAGGAGGCCAGACTATTTGAGTAATTATTCATAAGTAAGATGTCTGAGGGACAGCTACTACAGAGTTCTGAGAAGAGCACATTAAACCAGATATATACGATGGAAGGGAGCTGCAGTATTTACAAAATGACTGTGCTTGTGCAGTAAGAAATGGAAGGAATAGACTCCCCACCTCACCACCAAATCTTCATTTAGTTATATAAAAAAAAATTAATATATAAACTTTAGTTATAGGGAGGGAACTTTAGTTATATGTAAAAAACTCAAAAACAAAACAATGTCCTTCCAGTCACTTCAATCCTGAATTATACCAAAGATTTTAAATGTGAGGGCTATTGAGATCTTGTTGAGATGACTATATTAATGTTTTTATAATTAAAAATGCTGATAAAGTTAGAGGTAAACGAGCTCTACTAATTTAAAAGAACAATTAAAAGGGAGATCAGTGTCCTATGTTTTTACTAGGTGAACACTAGCTTACTGACACCCATTCCTGATTAGTAGCCTCTGTTTTGATAGCCAGGGCTCTGAGCTGCAATGTACTTTTAAAAGCCTCTGATAGGAAGTACTAACCTGCAGTTTAAATAAACTTGCACCAAGCTATTTCTCTAAGCTTAACAGCAAGTGAGTAGATTGCTTCACCACCACACCAACCAAACAAAATGTGACTCAAGAAAATTAATGAGAGTTCTTCCAAACATTGAGACATGTTAAAAGAAACCTTAAAACCTTGCAAAAATAAATGCACTGTGGGCAAGCTTTGGCTGCATTTTTAAAGTTAGTGACAGAGATCACCATGCCTTGATTATAACATCACAAGTTTCCTTGCCCTGCTTTCTTTTTAAGTCTTTTTAAGTCTTCTTTTTCGTATCCAAGTCTGCCAATACTGGCCTCTCAATGTTTTAGGCCAGGCTCACACCACAATAATCTAGAAATTCTTTCAATTCTGGGATATTGTGAATGTGATATTGTGATCGCTTCTGCTGCAAGTGGGAGAGGCTAAACAACCCAGGGAGGGAAGAGCCAGTGGCTGAATTCAGACAACACGATAGTCAATGGTGGGGTAATAATCAACTTGTCGTATTTTTAAGCTCTTGGTCTGGGAAGCCAGCCAACTTCCTTATCTAGGAATGTCTGGGAAAGACACCAGTACTTATTTGTTTAAAGGGTTTTATTGGTATTTAGAAAGTCCATTTACCATAGCCAGGGTCACGCCAGTAGTTCCGTCCGTCCAAATGTTGAAGCCGAAGGTCAAACCAGGTTTTACAGGAGTTCAGGGTCCAAAGCAAACAGTCAAGCCGGGTGTTCAGTCCACAGGTTCTGATCCAGAATTACGCAGGATGTCAAGAGCCGAATACGTCGGTTGTTCTCAACGAATCTTAGCTTCTGCCTCCTCTCCCCTTTATAGTTGCTTGAGCCTGTCCACAGCTGCGTGCAATCTCTTCGTTATCTTACTTAAGGCTTGTGTCAGCTGTGCTCTGTTTTCGCAATCTCATGCTGCGTCTTGTGGGCCTAGCTTGCTCTGCCTGTTTGAGCTGCCGCCTTTGCTGGGGAGTTACTGGACAAACCCCTTCAGGCCCTGA
This sequence comes from Anniella stebbinsi, assembly GCA_029215795.1. Lineage (NCBI taxonomy): Eukaryota > Metazoa > Chordata > Lepidosauria > Squamata > Anniellidae > Anniella > Anniella stebbinsi. Next base: position 128,861,664 of record JARDYH010000003.1, on the reverse strand, counting down.
ATCTTCCTCATTAGAAACAGGGGGTGGGAGAGGGTGGCTTTCCTGGGGCTCTTCTGAGGAATCTCCCTGCTGTTCCTCCTCCTCCGGTAAGTCCTGGGGAATGGGCGAAGCTGCAGTTTCTGTCCCTTCTTCCTCCTCAGAGGAAGATTCTTCAGACTGCCTCATGACACAACTTTACAGTTGTTCATCTAGAGGGTACTCCCCACACAACATGGTAATAATTAATCAACCATGTAGATTAGGATCAGCACTGGGTTGACTATGGCAGCATTTGGACGACATGATAGTCAACACAACTGACGACTGTGCCCCCCCACCCCAGTTGCTTAATGTGTTGTCCGAATTCAGCCAGTGTTTCCTGGTTCACCTGTCATAGCAAACAACTCAGGGACAGAGCATCCCTGGGTTGTTTAGCTTCTCCTGCTTGCAGTGGGAGCAATGCAGCAATGTGCATTAACACACTGCCATTCACAATAGTCCAGAATTTTTTTAAAAAAATCTTGGGTTATTGTGACTCATTAATTTTATAAAGGAAATATTGAACAAAAATCATAACACACTACTGGTAGTGGACAAAACTACGGGATATAAATAAGTAGCCAGTGTTTATGAGATTATAAAAGAAGCTGTTCATAAGAAGCATCTGCACACTGAGTCAAGCAAACAAACCCTTAGGAAAACTTAATGAGTCAAAGTGTCAATATTAGGCAGTGCAAAGGAAAAAGCAACATTTAAAGGTTCTCTAATGTTTACTCAGCATGTATAGATTGTTGTTTTTTTAAGCAGGATGACAGAATGCTGGTAAGTTCCTGTCTTCCTTGCCTTCTTAAATACTTTAATATCAGCCCAGAAGTGTGTACATAGAACTCTACAGCTGTATACATAGGTGTAAAAATACAGCTGTAATCCATACATACTTCTGTATATACTATCCTATGTGCAATAACTTATTCATGGCATGTCAAATGAGCATATCTGCTCGAGGACAGGAACTAGTTGAAAAGTCATGGGTAATTTTTTTTAATCAATTAATTATACAAAAATTATGCTAAGTTGTTCCAAAGGGAAAAAATTAAACAGCTGATTAAGAAAAGGTGCTAGTGAACTTTAATCAGAAACGTAAAAATAAAACAAAACAACACCTTGCCACTGAATTTCGAACAAATTACTATCCCAATTCCTTTGGCGAGAGGGGAGTGTCCTGAGAGCTGCTGCTGGGCCTGGAAGGGTGTGGCCTGATTGCTCTCAGCAACTGAGTGGGTGGGGATATTCATTCTGTTTCCTGACTCCTAGCTGAGCAGAGCAGAGCAGAGGAAGCTGCCCCAGCTGGACTAGAAGGAATATAAGGAAGAGAGCTCCCAGAGAGCGAGCGAACAGGGGGAGAAAACAGGAGTTTGCTAGGGGGAGTGTAGTGGAAAAGGAGACAAAGGCAAAGAGGCGAGAGGCCTCAAGTAAATCCAGGAGGCTGCCTATTCAGAGCTGCCATGTGCTCCTGAGTGCTGAATGAAGGGGTGTGTCCTGAGAGCTGCTTGCTGGGCCTGAACGGGTGTGCTCCTGAGTGGCTGATTGAAGTGACAGGACAAGACAAAACACAGGACATTCCAATACAATCAGAAAGGCAGAAACAGAATGGAAATAGAAACTTTGGACGGAAAGGAGACTCTAGTGGAGGTGACCTGCAAAGTGTGTGCAATGTTTGTGTTCCTGCCTGAGATCAACATGACGTGCACTTGCAACAAGTGCAAGCTGGTTGCGCTACTGGAAGAAAAAGGGAAAGCACTTGAACGGCGAATGTCCACCCTCCAAGGAATAAGAGAAGACGAAGAATTCTTAGACAGAATGGTGGAACTGCAACAGCAACAAGAAGCACAAGAGATCGAAGCACATCAGCAAGCCGAAGCAGAAGTGGAGAATGCTGAGATGAAGAAAGCCAGGAAAGAGGAAACTCCTTGCAAAAGGGTGACAGGAGCAGAAGAACTAGAAGACACTCTGCACCAGTGGAACCATTAGAGTTAAGTAACCGCTTTCAGCTACTGGAGGATGAGACTGGAGGACAGCCTGCAGAGAAAGAATTACAGGGGACCCCGTGCAACAGTGAACAAGAGGCAGAAGATCAATCAACCTATAAGAAGAGAAGAGTAGTCATTGTGGGAGATTCCCTGCTGCGTGGGATTGAAACCCAAGTATGTCGCGAAGTCCCATGCTGTCTCCCTGGAGCACAGATTAGAGATGTGGCTAAAGGGTTACCAAAGCTCATAAAGCCCACTGACACATATCCTTTTCTTCTCATCCATGTGGGAACAATTGATATTGCCAAGCGGAGCTATGAAGAAATCACGTCAGACTTTGAAGCTCTGGGAAGGAAACTCAAGAACTTTGAGGCCCAGATAGTTTTCTCATCCATCCTCCCTGTTCTTGGAAGAAGAAGAGAAAGAGAAAGAAAAATACTCTGGGTGAATGACTGGCTACAAAGGTTGTGTCAACGTGAGGGATTCGGATTCTGGGACCACGGGCTACGCTGCTTGGAAGATGGACTGCTGGCAAGGGATGGGTTGCACCTCCAAGGGCTAGGAAGAATGTGTTCGGCCATAGCATGAAGAACTTCTTCAGGAGGGCTTTAAACTGAATCCTACGGGGGCGGGAGACGTAAACTTTGAGGCAACAATGGATCAAGGCTTATGCACCATAACAGAGAAAACAGCTCCAATAGTGACCAAAACTAGTGTTCACAACAATGTAGGAAAGAAACCAAACTATAAATCACATGGTCTTCAATGTCTATATACTAATGCCTAGAGTATGGGAAACAAACAGAATGAACTTGAACACTTAGCACATGAAGTCAAATACAACTTGATAGGTATAATCGATACTTGGTGGAATGACTCCCAAGACTGGAATATAGCAATTGAAGGATATAACTTGTTCAAAAAGAACAGAAGAAATAGAAAGGGAGGCAGAGTTGCACTATATGTTAAAAATACTTATCCCTGCACAGAAATATAAGAGGATGAGCCTAGGAGCCCCATTGAGAGCATCTGAATTAACATAAATGGGGCAAGGAATAAAAGGAGCATGATAGTTGGAGTCTACTACTGACCACCCAATCAAGAAGACAAGGATGAAACTTTTGAAAAGCTAATTGCCAGTGTTTCAAGGAAATCCGATGTAGTAGTAATGGGGGACTTCAACTACCCCCATATCTGTAGGGAGACAAATTCTGCCAAAAGTGGCCCCTCCAAGGAATTCCTGACTTGTGTGGCTGATAACTTTCTCCTTCAGAAAGTAGAGGAAGGAACTAGAGGAACGGCTATCCTTGACTTGATACTGACCAATAGCAATTTGACTAAAATACCATGGGGGAGGGTGCTTGGGTTTCACTTTCAGCGTTAAAACCACAGGAGGGGGGGGGGGGTTTACAAAAGGCTTAAATGTTCAGGTGCAAAAAAGAAACGATAATGGCAAATATTAATGACCAATAGGGATGACCGTGGATAAAGTGGCAGTTACGGGAACTCTGGAGGAAAGTGACCACGTCGTACTTGAGTTCTTAATTTTAAAGGAAACAAAAGCTGAGTGTAGCCATATGCATACTCTGGATTTCAGGAAAGCCAATTTTAATAAACTCAGAACTATGATAAGTAAGGTCCCATGGCAAGTGACCCTAATGAGAAAAGGAGTCCAAGATGGGTGGGTTTTTTTTAAAAAAAAAGGTACATACAATTACATACAATTCCAACAAGGAAAAGTGATAGAAGACAACAGAAGACACCAATGTGGCTCCACAAAAAGCTTAGAGATGGCCTGAAAATAAAAAGGATACATATAGGAAGTGGAAGGAAGGCCAGGCTACAAAAGAAGAGTACAAACAAGTAGCACAGAAGTGCTGGAATGGTATCAGGAAGGCTAAAGCTGAGAATGAGCTGAGGCTAGCAAGGGATGCTAAAAACAATAAAAAGGCTTTCTTCAGATACGTGAATAGTAAAAGGCAAAGGAAAGAAATGGTGGTTCAACTACTTAATGATGGCAAATTGGTAACAGATGACAATGGAAAGGCCGAAGTGCTCAATTCCTACTTTGGCTCAGCCTTCTCTGAAAAGCAGGTCTATGACTCCCCTGGAAAAAGTGAAGTACAAGCTGAAAGGGCAGGATTGCAGTTTGAGATTGATAAACAAATGGACAAGGAACACCTAATTTCTTTGAACAAGTTCAAATCTCCAGGGCCCAATGAACTGCATCCTAGAGTAATAAAGGAGCTGGCACAAGGACTCTCAGAACCACTGTCTATTATCTTTGTGAAATCATGGAAGATGGGTGAAGTGCCAGGCAACCAGAGGAGGGCTAATGTTGCTCATATCTGCAAAAAGGGGGAACCTGGGAACTACAGACCAGTCAGTCTGACATCCATCCCTGGGAAAATTTTGGAACAGATTATAAAAAAGTGAATCTGTAAGCACCTTGAAAACAATGCAGTGATTACTAGAAGCCAGCATGGATTTGTCAGGAACAAATCCTGCCAGACTAATCTGATCTCATTTTTGGATCGGGTAACCTCCCTTGTGGACTGTGGGAATGCTGTGGACATAGTATATCTTCACTTCAGCAAAGCTTTTGACAAAGTAACCCAATACATTCTGATTAACAAACTAGTGAAAAGTGGGCTAGATGGAACAACTATTAGGTGGATCCACAGCTGGCTACAGAATTGGACTCAAAGAGTGCTTATCAATGGTACCTTTTCACACTAGGGGGAGGTAGCGAGCGGGGTACCACAGGGCTCAGTCCTGGGCCCAGTGCTCTTCAACAACTAACTATTTATTTGTCTTAATTGTAAGAGCAACTAACTATTTATTTGTCTTAACTCACTGATCCTACCACAAAAGTCAGATAACAAATAATTTCCTCACCAATCATTTCTGGCCCAAACAATATACCAAGCTTTCAGGAAAACAAACTAAAAGCCACATGAAAATCTGGCTTGAAATTTGTGACTTCGTGCTGTCAACAAAAAGCGTACTATGCTTTTCTAAACTCTGTGGGGTCATGAGCTTACCAGCAAATGTTAATTCTCAAACTCTACTAAGAGCTTGAGGCCTAGGGGATTCCCACCCACCCCCAGTGCCAAAGTGTTAATGTTTGCCTTAGAGTCCGACATTTGACCACAACGATTAGCAGCAATTTGACTAAAATACCATGGGGGAGGGTGCTTGGGTTTCACTTTCAGCGTTAAAACCACAGGAGGTGAGGGGGGGGGGGGTCACAAAAGGCTTAAATGTTTAGGTGCAAAAAAGAAACGATAATGGCAAATATTAATGCTTCAATTCCAAAGCTGGAATTTCCTTGCACATTCCAGGTGTTGTAGAAAAAACATATTGAAATAGCTAGATGAAATCAAACAAATAATGACAAAAATTAGCTGCACAAAATAAGGTTATATAATAAAAAAAGCAATCATAACACAATTAAAGAACTGCTAAAAAAAGACAGACATGTTTAAATTAAAATTGCTGGGCAAAGAATTTGACCTGATGCCAGAAATATTGCAGCGCCAGTCGCTCTTCTATGAGGGTATCCCACAATTTTGGTGCCACCAAAGTACTGACAAGGCAGCAAGAAAACCATCAAATTCATCAGAGATCTTCTATAAGCTGATGCTTAGGTATTGTACTAGTATTTTTGGTTAATTTTTTTTAATGAAGCAACATAATTATATGCTGTTTGACAAGCAGTAGATAGACCTCAGTGTGTCAAAGCAGCTTTTAATGGTGACCTAGTTAGCTGCAATATACTTAGGGAAAGCTATTATACTGTACAGTCTGTGCATTTAGGAGTGCTAGATTCTACCATGGGACATAAGGAATTCATTGATCAGAGAAAGGTTGTCTGGGGGGAAAAACATTCCTACGGTATTTGCCTTGTCAAGCGAGAAAAGGGACAAAGTGCTTTAGAACATTAGAGTTTATTGGCAAAATCCTACACATATTACACAGACATAATGCCCATTTCAATGAGGCTTATTCCTAGGTAAGTGGGCATAGCTGGACCAGTGGGCACAGCTGGAATTTTGTGGCTCTCTCACAAAATGGCTGTCATATTGGTGTGGCCAGTCACACCCATTTCACACAAGGCAAACTAGTGACCCTAAAACAAAAGTAACTTGCCCAAGAAACTAAGTACAAGGCAGAAGTGAGAAGTACAAGGCTTGAACTTGCACGCACAGACAAGACACAAGCATGCACACACACATAACCCAGGTAAAATAGTGTATGCACACGTACACACAAAGATACACACACAATAAATCCAAGCAACACATACATACAAACCTAGGTAAAACGGACATACCAAAACAAATGAAACAAGCCCTCCCCCACTCCTGAAAAAAGCAGAACATGAAAACACACACACAAGGTGCACAGGCAAAATGCCTCCTGAGTAGGGGGAGACTGGCTATGAGGTTTGGTCCTGATTTTGCAAACTCCAAAGGTGTTATAGGTGTCATCCCCTTTTTGGTACACCTGGGATTTCTGCTCCTTCCACAGCACACAGGGTTTTGTCAATGGGTGAAATGGTGCCATTGTTCAGGTAGGAGGACTGCAGAAGGATGCATTTCAGCTATAGCTGAAGATCATGACATTTGTACTTATGAACATTTCACACACATCAAGAAACCCTGGGATTTTTTTGGGCCTTCCGCTCAAATTGTGCTTTGTGCCAGTGATTTGGAGCTCTCTGCCGTAGGAAATTTTGCATGGTGTGCTGGTTCGTTACTACTCTCTGCCTGTGGCAGACTGCTGCTTGGATTATGCAAGTTTCATTTCATTTATTAAGTTAACATATGGAAGGACTAACATGTGGAGGACCCTGCCGGGGGTTGGACTAAACTTTCTATTTCATTCCAGCCAAAAGCATTCTACTATACTGTAGGTCAGTGCCAAATACAAGTTTATTGAGCCCACAGCAAGGAAACTCTGTAAACAACCATAGGAAAATGAGTTTGCATGGTTAAACTTGTATCACTTTTGAAAAACCTAAAACGTAGCTATAAACACAAACACAAAGAACTGGGAAGAAATAGAATTCTCTTACAAGCTATCACACATGCAGTTTGTGGATTCTCACGCTCTCTTGCTTTCACTTTCCATACTTCTGTACAACTTTCCATACTTCTGTACATTCTCCAAGGCATAAAAGTGTGCATCACCAAAGTATTTCCCTTGGCTGGTATACCTCCCTCCCCCATAGTTTTTTTTATTATTATTAAAATATTTCATACCGCCCTTCATTTTACACCAGGGCAGTATACAAAACATAACAAAAAATCCAAATATAATATGCAACACACACAATGACCCCGTTTGCATGTCACAATTCTAAAGCATTCCGGTTTATTGCAAATGATCCAGCATGCTCCTGCATGCTGTTCAATCACTCCTCCTGCAAATGGGAATGACTAAATTATGGACCTTCCAGCTGTGGCTTGTTAAACATGACACACAACTCCCCGGACAAGCCAGAGTTCCTAGTTTGCACATCACAATTAACAAACCACAGATGAAAGGTCTGTGGTTTGTTTAGCCGCTCCTGCTTGCATTGCAAGCCATCAGGCAGTATGCACTAGAATGCTGGCTCATTCACAAAAAGCCAGAATTATCTAGCATTCTGGCTTATTGTGATGTGTGAACACAGCTAATAAAACATCAGCTACAACAACAAAAGGCAGGGAAGGCTTAAAACAGGCAGCTCACATCGACCAGCATAAAACAGATTAAAATGACTGGGCAAACAAATAGGTTTTGACCTTGCACTTAAAAATGTCAGCACCAGTCACACCTCCATGGAGAGAGAATTCCACAATACAGGCTAGAGGGAAGATTAAAAAAGGCAACCCAAATTCTGTTGGGGGTAGGACCAGAAGAGTGGATAGTTCTCAGATGTCTTACCATTTTATGTGCAACTGCTGCAATATGAGTAGCTAAATACTTACATCTATCAATATAAGGAACAAAGGAGATCTGTGCAATCACTCCCTTAAAGACAAGAGCAACTGTTGCTACCCAATCAACACTTTGCACCATGCTTTATGTTTAAACTTCATATCCTAGAGATGTCTAAGGTGGGCCAATTCCATAATGATATTTTAATGTTGTTTAGACAAGATATTTGTGCTCCTTTCAACAAATGGTACCCTCTGGTCTTAGGATGCATTTTATATTCACTGTTATTTAAAGAAAATTGTATTCTTATGCATGCAAATGGAAACAGCAATAATATCTATAGAACTCTCCAAATCGTCAAGTAGTAAAGTTAAAGAAATATGGGCACCAACACGTCTGCTAATGCTAAGTATACATGAATGCCAACTGATTTTATAGGGGAAAATATCAAAATGGCAGTATTTTAGCAAGTTAGTTCATAGTACCTTCTACCATTGCCATGCCATCAGGGACTTTACAATGTCCAGCGTGACTCACAACCCAAACTGGATACTTCTGATTCAGGCCAGAGTACAAAGATTGAATAAATATTTGACAGTAGCCAGCCAATCCTGGATTACCTGAAAAAAAGAAAAGGAAGCCTGTTAAAAGTGCAGCCCATAAACTGAAGTACAATAGTTGCAAAATGGAAAAAAATAAGAAACATTGCTGACTGGCATCCAACCCATATATGTTTGTCCAATATTTTTCACGAAACTGACCAAATGTATATTATGCTTGAATTCAACTACTAAGGTAAATTCACTTTAAAATGTATGTTGTTACTCACAGAGGTTAAGGGTCCCCCCCCCTGCAAGCAGCCTACTTTGTCCAAAATATAATTTCTGGGCCTAACAGGCAACTTTCCCCTTACCAAAGGACCATTCAATAATGAAGATGTTTGTACAGAGAAATATTTCTTTTAGAACTGCCTCCATTAAATTTCTCTGGTATAGTAAGTTATGATTTAGAGTAAATAAGCTAATTTCATATATATATATATATATATATATATCACATTTTTCTACTCTTTATTCTGGGAAACACTCTTCAACCAAACTGTTAGAGGTAGTTATTCTACTGATGCCCAATAAGCCCTTCAGAATTCATGCAATACTGAGAAAATATGTATTTTAGCAGCATGGAAGATCAAAGCATCTATTTGAAAATATCTAGACACTAAGAGATGAACTTGTATTTTAACACAGCAACGTTTATCACCGGCCAGAAACCAGTTTACTGCAAACAAGTGTATCTTTTCAATATTTTTTTCATATCTCATTTAAAGCTTTTATGTTTTTGCAGTCTTACTCCCTTGAAAGTACCAGGGATAAATACATATAGTTAGATTGCCAAAGCTTTCACAAATTTTCACCCATCACCATTCATTCCACTGGATGGTATATGGAGATTCTCTCACTTCCATCATCAGCTGAACAGTGAAAGTAAGAAGTGTTTATATAACCCCTTGTCAAGCTATGTGTTCAGTGCTCTGCACAGTTTACAGCACCTGTGACTAATGGTTTAGCGGGGTGATGGGGGAGTGAGACAAGACTCCTATCTCCTGATAAGCAGAGTCACTACATGATATTTACTTCAGACAGGAAAGAGATAAGATCACAGAAATAACAGATCCAAGGAAGGGGAGCCGAGGATACCATGAGCTGAGGCAAAGCGTTACATACATACGTCACTCATTGGAACTTCTACTGACACTAAGAAATGCCTCAAAGAGGAGGAAACAAGAGCCAGTGCCATGAAGCAAATGCTTTAATTAATTAAAACATCAATTATGAACATATGAAAGGAAGCCAAAAATATTTTTAATTAAATGAATGAAGTGGCAACAAAAAATGCCCTCAATACATTGTTTATTGAATTACCTGGCTGTTAGTTTAGGTTGGATAAAAGTTTTCCAACGTTTCTGCCACATATCTACAGACACAGTACATTAACAAATCTAATTCAGCACCCAAGAGAATGATACACGACAAAAAACAAATCCCAATGCTTCATCTTATGGTAGTTAGGTCAATTACATGAGGTCTTATTCTGAATAGGAACCAAAGCATGCCTTTCAGTTGCCTTTCTCGGAATAGAGTGATTCTATGAAAAGGAGGACAGGGCTCCTGTATCTTTAACAGTTGTACAGAAAAGGGAATTTCAGTAGTTGTCATTTGTATGCCTGCAGGACCTGGTGAAATCCCCTCTTCATCACCACAGTTGAAGCTGCAGGAGCCCTGCCCTCTTTTGTATATAGTCAAGAGGCTTGCAAGGAGGTCTGAGGGTTGCTTTAAAAACAACAACCACGAAGTAAAAATAGAAATCCTTGTAGAATCATCCCCACCCCCAGAAAAGCACTATAATTTTGGGATTAATTACTGCTGCAGTAGGATTTTATTAGAAAAATGAATTTCAAGAACAAAATAAAAAATCAGAATATTTTAAACCTGTAAGGTTTAAGTCTTGGGAAATATTGTAGACCACACAGAAAACTATAGTTTTGGGTGGGCAAGGACCGATCTACACCAAGCAGGATACGACACTTTGAACATGTTTTGAAAACTGTATATGGAGTGTGTCCTGGGCCCCAACAGTTGTCACTACCGTTATAAACCGTTTTAAACCGTTTTAAAGCCGTAGTGTAGATCTGCCAAAGATTTCAACAGCCTTTTCCTCTCAGGTGCTGGGGATTCCAATTTGAATAAGAACGGGTGTTTCCTTGCTTGTGGAAAGCTAATCTGCCTTTGGCATCAAATCAACCACCAAGCAGAGACTTCCAACTCTCTTACGCTAATGCATGGAAGCCAGCCCACGCAAATGTCAGAAGAATTTAAATGGAGCATGTACAGAGAATACAGCAGTGTTCTCACACATGAAGAAATTAGGGGATGTTGACTGACTTATTAGAAACAACTGATGATCAGGGCTTAAAAGTAAGCGTGCAGTTTCCATGACATGCTTATTTGGAGGACTATGCACATTTTTTCTCCACTACACAAGGAAACTACATGTAGAGGACATTCTGTAAAATGTCACATGCAAAGAACATACGTCAGTTTTGCTTAGTTTACCCGGCAATTTTTACAAGATAAAATGGAATAGTACCCTACCACCATGAACTCTTGGGAAGAAGGACAAGTTGTAAGTACTGAAAAAAGAGAACATGCTTGTTTTTTTAATTTACACTGGATTTATTTGCCCTGGGATCCCTTGAGGTGAAGAGCGGTTTACAAATTTTGGAAATAAAATAAAAACTTAATATATCTTTATATTATTTCGTTCCAACAGTTATCGTTAGAATAACTGTATAGGTCTGTCCCTTTGGAGATCACTCTCTTTCAACCTCCTTTAAACATTAAACATGATCCACAATTATTTCAGCATTGGAGATAACATATCTTCAGATCAATGGTCCTGCAATGTGTGCTCATATGGGCCAACAGTATGACAGCATCTTCATGGCTGACTTGGAACAAGGCTTTCTCAGGTCCTGATCCAAAAGCCTCTTCTCTAGCTGGGATTCACTGATGACATCTTTTTTATCTGAACTCAGCTGATCCAAAGCGAGGCAGACACACTTGAGGGCACGTTTCATCACAGACAAGTGATTATCAGTTATTGTCTCTTCTGGTCTATCTTGTAGTTAGGATAGACCAGATACAAAAGAGGGCAGGGCTCCTGCAGCTTTAACTGTTGTGATGAAGAGGGAATTTCACCAGGTGCTGCATGCATACAAATGACACCTGCTGAAATTCCCTTTTCTATACAACTGTTAAAGATAGAGAAGCCCTGTCCTCCTTTCCATATGGTCAGCCTAACTGCAGGACAGACCAGAAGAGAAAATGTCTGATATCACTTGTTGTCTGTGACACAACCTATCCTCAGGTGTGTCTGCTTCCACTTCACTGACCCACACATTTCAGCCCTTATATTCTCTAGGTAAAAGAAACACACAATATGCCCAATTGGTTCTTTTTACCAAACAGGAGAAGTACCCAGGAACTATGTTCACTATTGGTAGCACAAAAAGATAAACAATATGTGGGATATTTTCTTTTAAAAACAAGCAAATTCATATTTATTTTACACAAGAGGTATTATATTATATAACAAAGCATTCAGTTCTCTACCCTTACTCTACCCCTTCTAACTTCTAGCTTCGACCATTGGGTGGTATCGAAATGTAATAAATAACAAGGTTCACAACTCCGCAGTTACTTTTCACCCCTCTCTCCTGAACAAACACACTGTTTTCTATAGTTAGGGCATGTGAGAGCACCAAACAATCTGCATGGCATATTGCATGTCTCAGGCTTTTGGGAGGATACAAAAGAAGCACACATATCTTCCATGGCCTGCAATGCCCCCAGCACTGTCTGCCTGCACACCTGCACAAAGTGGATGGCCTTCTCTGGGCACAGTCATGGTTGTGCCATATTCTTTCCATTTAGTAATACTGGATTTAATAGTGCTCCAGGGGTGTGGGTGTGTTCATAGTTTGGGATATTATTTTTATAACCTGACTCTGATTGGTGCTTCTCCAGAACTTTATCCTGGACTTGTTTTGATAGCTCCTTGGTCTTCATGATGCTGTTTGTTTAGATATGCTCTCCAACAAACTGTGGGGCTGTCCAGAAATAGGTGTATTTTATCTGAAATCATGTGACACTTGAATTGTACACAGGTGAATTAATTATGTGGCTTCTGAAGGCAGCTGGTTGCACCAGAGCTTATTTAGGGGTATCAAAGCACAGGGGGTGAATACTTGCAATACTTAAAGGCCTGGTTTGCATGTTTGGAAATCATTTGTAAAACATGTAGATTCTTTCCCCGCTTCAACATTATGGTCTATTTTGTGCAGATCAGTGAGAAGAAATCCTAATTAACTCCATTTTAATTCCAGACTGTAACACAATAAAATGAGGACAAGTCAAAGGGGTATGTGTGAATATTTATGCAAGGCACCATACATTCAAAAGTAAACTGCAAAAAGGCAGTTTATTCAAGAACATATGCTATAATTACTTTTTATACCTCAAAAGTCACCAGATTTGAACACACAATTGTAAGAACACACTCATCAAAATATAGAAAATATATTTGTGCTTATCTTTAAAACAGCACCATCTTCTGGCATATCTACTTCCACACTACAGTCAGAAAAAACAATTTTGTTGCTGTCATCATTACATCTCACTTGGCTTGTAATAAACGCTGTTTGCAAAGCATGTTTAATTCACAGTTCTTGCTATACATCTGATTCCAACTCTTGATTTATTAAAGGTATATTCTGCCTTTCTGCCAGAAACGGCACCCAATGCAGCTTCTGCAGCAATTTTTCAACAAAACAAAGCAGACAAATTTCCTTAAAAAGGCTCAAAACTTGAGAAATCTCCCTGATTACTAACTATGCCAATCGTATTTGCAGGCATATGATAATAAATCACAATAAGTCGTGGTTTATCATAATAAGAATGAGCGTGCCTGCCCCAGTTACCAACTAACCACCATTTACAACACAATTCTATGCATGTTTAGACAGAAAAAGCCCTACAATTCCCTGGCTGGGACATGGTGGGAGTTGTAGGACTTTTTTCTGTCTAAACATGCATAGGATTGCACCCTTAGCATTACATTTGTACTCTAAAACTTTGCTTAATCTTAACTATTGTTCAGTGAAACAAGCTAGTTTGTGAACTATAGTTTGAAACTTCCCTGAAAGACCAGCACAGGTTGCCAGTTCCTTTCTGGCCAGAATTCGAAGTGTTGTTCTTAATCTTTAAAACCCTAAATGACTTAGAACCTGCCTAAGGGACTGCCTGTCTCACTATGAACCTGCATAAGTAAAGTTCTGCAGGAAAGGCACTTTCATGGGTTCTATTACTCACAGAGGTCCGTTTGTCAGGCACACATGAAAGAGCTTTCTTCCGTGTTGCCCCGAAACTATGGAATATGCTTCCTCAGGAATTAAGATTGGCTCCCACTCTCTTGGCCTTTAGAAGACACATCTTCTCAATTTAGCCTTATTTAAATGTGTAGTTTTTACTGTTCTTCTTTTCACGGTTGCAGGGTTTAAATGTACTAAATTGCTATATTATTATTATTATTAGCATTAGCATTTGTATACCACCCCATAGCCGAAGCTCTCTGGGCAGTTTACATAAGATTAAAACACTTTAAAACAATATACAAAAATTGAAACTGCAAAACCATACAATATACACATACATTTAAAACTGCTATAACTTTAAAAGCTATAAGCCTAAAAAACAAAACAGACCCAGGCTCATCAAATATTGCTAAATGCCTGAGAGAAGAGGAAAGTCTTGACCTGGCACCGAAAAGATAACAATGTTGGCACCAGGCGAGCTTCGTCAGGGAGATCATTCCATAATTGGGGGGGGGGGGCCTCCACTGAAAAGGCCCTCTCCCTTGATGCCATCCCTTGAGCTTCCCTTGGAGTAGGCACCCAGAGGAGGACCTTAGATGTTGATTGTAATGTATGGGTAGGTTCGTGTCGGGAGAGGCGTTCCATCAGGTATTGTGCTCCCAAGCTGTGTAAGGCTTTATAGGTTAAAACCAGCACCTTGAATCGGGCTCGGAAATGTACAGCAGCCAAGGTAAGTGGGCCAGAGTAGGTCTTATATGCTCGAACCTTCTGGTCCCTATTATCAATCTGGCCACTGCATTTTGCACAAGCTGCAGCTTCTGAACCTTCTTCAAAGGCAACCCCACGTAGAGTGCATTGCAGTAATCTAACCTGGAGGTTACCAGAGCATAGACAATTGAAGCCAGGTTATCCCAGTCCAGATAGGGGTGTAGCTGGGCCACCAACTGAAGTTGGTAGAAGGCACTCTGTGCCACCGAGGCCACCTGAGCCTCAAGTGACAGAGATGGTTCTAGGAGAACCCCCAAGTTATGAACCTGCTCCTCCAGGGGGAGTGCAACCCCATCCAGAACAAATTGAAGACTCTCTATCTGGTCAGCAGAGCCCCCACTAACAGCATCTCAGTCTTGTCTGGATTGAGTTTCAGGTTATTAGCCCTCATCCAATCCATTGCACCGGTTCAGCACATCCACAGCCTCACCTAATGAAGATGAAAAGGACAAATAGAGTTGCGTGTCATCAACGCACTGATGACAATGCACTCCAAAACTCCGGATGACCGCACCCAATGGTTTCATGTAAATGTTGAACAGCATGGGGGACAAGACTGATCCCTGCGGAACCCGTACTGAACAATCCACGGGGCCAAGCAATGTTCCCCAAGTACCACCTTCTGGAGCCGACCCGCAAGTAGGAGCGGAGCCATTGTAATGCAGTACCTCCCACTCCCAACTCAGCCAGTCATCCCAGAAGGATACCATGGTTTTGTTTTGTTTAAAACAAGTTTTTTATTTTTATTTTACAGCAAACACATAAATAATAGACAAGATACATAAAAACAATCTTCATAAGTATACAATGTGTCAATTGGTCATCTTCCCTTCGTACAATTCATTCTCATTCCTCCATTTATATAGTTATTCATATTATCATTCTAGCATAATTATCAATTCATCCTTTTGTACTATGTACTTCATTTCATTATCATTTCTATTGTTTGATATTCTATTTTTTTTATTATCATCCTATCTTTTTTCCAGCCATTGATAAAATAGATCCCAAATCATATAATATTGTCTATCTTCTTGTTCTCTTATTTCAAATGTCAATTTACTCATTTCTGCACACTCCATGATTTTCTTAATTACTTCCTCTTGCATTGGTATTTTCCCATTTTTCCAATTCTTAGCAAATACAATTCTAGCTGCTGTTAACACATTTACAATCAAATATTTTAATTCTTTGTTATAAATTTCAGGTATGATTCCCAGTAAAAAAAATTCTGGTTTAAAGTCTATGTTTCGCTTTATCATTTTTTCCAACCATGTGTGAATTCTAATCCAGTATCTTTTTGCCTCCGGGCATGTCCACCACATATGGTAATAAGAGCCAGGTACTTGATGACATTTCCAACATTTGTCCGACTTATTCTTAAACATTCTTGCAATTCTCAATGGGGGTAAATGCCATCGGTAAAACATCTTATACAAGTTTTCTTTATAGGCAGTTGACATTGTCATTTTGTAATTTTGTGTCCAAAGTTTTTGCCATTTCTCTAAATCAATCCCATAACCAAAGTTTTTTCCCCAAGCAATCATTGTTTCCTTAACTTGTTCATCTTCTAATTTAATTTCTAGCAAATGTCCATACAATTTTTAATTATCTTTTCATCAGTACCCATCAACATCTTGTCTAGTTCAGTTGGCTTATCATAAATTCCTCCCTCTTTGGAATCCTTATCAAATCTAGTTTGTATTTGCAAGTATGAAAACCAATTCATATAAATACCTTGTTCTGCCAATGCTTGCTTAGATTTAAGTTCACCCTTTTCATTCAGTATCTCACTATATCTAACTGTTTGTTCCCTTCTATATATTATTGAATAAGAAAAGGCTTCAATCGTCGATATCCATGTCGGAATTTTTAAGTAGCCTCTCGAATATAATGTCTTCTGAAATATCCCTGTGTTTTAGTTCCCCCATACCAGAGGAAAGCATGCCATCCCAACAGCAGGTCATGTCCTTCTAAAGTCAATAATCTAGTATTTCTCAATGTAATCCATTCCTTTAGCCACATCAGACTTGTTGCTTGGTAATATATTTCCCAGTTTGGTAGGGCAAATCCTCCCCTTGTTCTTGCATCTTGCAATAATTTATGTTTTATTCTTGCTTTCCTGCCTTGCCATACAAATCTCAAAACAATTTTATTTAAGTCATCAAAAAATTTCTTCCCTAATCGAATTGGTATTGTCTGGAATAAATATAGAATCTTGGGCAGTACATTCATCTTGATCGTAGATATTCTCCCAAACAGTGACAATTGCAAATTTCCCCATTTTATTAGATCTGCCGCAATCTGTTGTTTAATTTTGTAATAATTATCTTCTTTCAATGTGCTACATCTTGAAGTAATGTATATCCCTAAGTACTTGACTTTATTTGTAACTTGAATTCCTAGAGTTTCCTCTAACTCCTTTTTCCGTCTTGCCGGCATATTTTTTGTTAATTTTTTTGTTTTATCTTTATTTATTTTCAGGCCTGCAACTTTTCCATATTCCTCTATTTTTTCCATTAATTTGGATGCTGTTTCTAATGGTTCCTCTAATATAAATACCAAGTCATCTGCAAAGGCTTGTACCTTGTATTCCTCCTTTCTAATTTCATTCCTTTCATTCCTTTTTCTTCCCTTACTATTCTATTTAACACTTCTAATGTTAAAACAAACAACAGAGGTGACAGAGGACAGCCTTGTCTAGTACCCTTGTTTATGGCTATGGATTCAGTTAACTCTCCATTTATCATTACTCTTGCACTTTGTTTATGGTAAATTGTTTCTATGGCCTGAATAAATTTCTTACCAAAGCCCATCTGTGTCAATTGCAATATCATAAAACGCCAGTTCACATTATCAAAGGCTTTTTGCGCATCTAAAAATATCAATGCCATTTGCTTTTCAGGATGTGCTTCGTAATATTCCAACGTGTCCAAAATTATTCTAATATTGTCTTTAATTTGTCTCTTTGGCAAGAATCCATTCTGGTCAGGGTGAATAAAATTATTTAAGTATCTTTTCAATCTTTCTGCCAATATTGAAGCAAAAATTTTGTAATCCGAGTTTAATAAAGATATAGGTCTATAATTTTTAATCTGCTGTTGTTCTGAGCCCTCCTTCGGTATAAGTGTAATATATGCTTCTGTCCATGTTTTGGGTATTTCTTTTCTCAACAAAACTTCATTCATAATTTCCAATAACGGTACGCTTAATATCTCTTCAAATGTTATATAAAATTCAGCTGGTAATCCATCTGGGCCTGGTGCTTTCCCAATATTTTGTCTCTTTAATGCTTCTGTTAATTCCATCATTGTAATATTATCTTCTAACATTGTTTCAACATCTTTAGGTATTTGCGGCAGGTTAGCTTCCTGTAAATATTGCTTAATTTTTTCTTCCTGAATACTCTCTTGGTAATATAGTCTTTTATAGTACTCTTGTTCTTCTTTTCCACATCTCCATAACAAATCTGTCCTTGTTGATTTATCAATTGATTAATCTTTCTTGACTGTCTTTCTTTTCTTAATTTATAGGAAAGCCATCTGCCTGTTTTATTAGCATCTTCAAAATAATTTTGTTTGGCACTTTTAATTTTTTGTGCTAATTCCCCCTTTTCAACTAGTCCAATCTTGTGCTTTATAGTCTCCATTTTTATTTTAATATTTTTCTTTTGTGGATATTTCTGTAACTCTTTTTCCAGTCTCTTATAGTCCTCTTCTAGTAAATTAAGCTCTTTTCCCTGTTCTATTCTCCTTTTCCTTGTATAGTCTATTATCACTCCTCTTGTGTAAGCCTTCATTGTGTCCCAGAGGTTTTGTAATGATGTTCCCTCTTTTCTATTTTCTTTGAAAAAGAACATCAGTTCTTTCTCCATTTTCCATTTGAAATTATCCTCTTTTAATATCCTATTATTTAATGTCCACCTTGACCTTTTTTTTTTACCTTTCCACACCATTGTAATTGGGTTATGGTCTGCCCAAATACTTGTCCCGATTTCAAAATCCTGTATGCCAAAGAGTGATTCTGCTGACATCCAAATCATATCAATTCTAGACCATGATACATGTCTATTTGAATAAAAGGTATATTGTTCCTTCTTTGTATTTCTCTCTCTCCAGACATCCTTCAGGTTCAATTCATCTGTCATTCGAAAGAAGGATTTTGGTAAAATCTTTCTTGCTCTTTTTTTTTTGTCTGCGTTTTATAGTCCAATTTTTCGTCAACAATACCATTGAAATCTCCCATCATGCAAATAGTTGAATATTCCAATTTAGTTATTTGTGTATGCAATTTCCTATAAAATTCTTCTTGATTGTCGTTTGGAGCATAAAGAGCTATTAAAAGTATCTTTACATTGTTGTCTATCATCTCCACCATCAAAATCCTTCCATCGTCGTCTGTGTAAACTTGTTCCGCTCTTATTGTGTCTCTAATATATAGCACCACTCCTCTCTTTTTAGTTTGTGCCAATGTAGTAAATAATTTCCCCAATTTTGGTTTTTCCAACAAATATTCATGTTGTTTTTTAATATGAACTTCTTGTAAGCAGATTATATCATATTTTAATTTTTCCAATCTATGAAATATTTTTCTTCTTTTTGTGGCTGTATTCAGTCCATTTATATTAAGTGTAATCAATTTTCTTTCGTCCATGTTAAACTTTATAGGGGGGATTAATTGCTCTAGTTAATCGTTTTCCTCTGGGTACTCCGTCTACTGCTCCTCTTTCTTCTTCGATCACCTGAAGGATACCATGGTTGATGGTATCGAAAGTCACTGAGAGATCAAGGAGAATCAACAGAGTCACACTCCCCCTGTCTTTCTCCCAACATAGGTCGTCATACAGGGCAACCAAGGCTGTTTCCGTACCAAAGCCAGGCTTGAAACCAGACTGAAATGGATCCAGATAACTGGTCTTATCCAAGAGTGTCTGGAGCTGGCTCGCAACCACCTGCTCAAAGTCCTTGCCCAGGGATGGAACATTTGCTGCTGGCCTGTAGTTATTAAGATTTTCAGGGTCCAGGGAAGATTTCTTCAGGAGTGGTCTCACTATTGCCTCTTTCAGGTGACTTGGGACCACTCCCTCTTGCAAAGAGGCATTAATCACTTCTTGGGCCCAGCCAGTTGTTCCATCCCTGCTAGCTTTTATTAGCCAAGAGGGGCAAGGATCCGATACAGAGGTAGTTAAACAAACCTGTCCAAGCACCTTGTCAACATCCTCAAGCTGTACCAACTGAACTTCATCCAAGAAAACACTCTGGATACCTCACTTGATTCACCTGTTGCCTTGATAGCTTTTAAGCAGATAAATCAATATAGAAACAACAACACAGTTAAGAAGATTAAGATAGGATCTTAACATAAAGAAATCCTTTCTAATTCATTCATGCATTTTGAAAACCAGCAAACTAAAATTAAGATTACAATCCTAGACACACTTACCTAGAACGAAGTCCCAGTGAACTAGATATGCCTTCCTACCAAGTAGACAGGCATAAAATTGCACTGTTAGTTATTAACTTTTCTCATATTTAACCTGTGAAGAAAGGGGCCAGAAAGGCTACAGTCTGGCTGGAACGGCCAGCATTGGCCTACCTTGCAGGACTGGGGCCTTGGACTGGGAAGGGGAGAATTCTGAGGAGAAACGTATAAGACCTCAACCTGCTGGTTCCCAGCACCCACACTTGGCCCACTCACTCTTACCTCGGGAGGCCTGAGCTTCAAGGTCAGAGTTAATTAGAAGTGAGCTGCAAGAGCTTCAGCTGTGGGAAATGATTGTTCGGAGGGAGGGGGCTGGTGGAGTGAGCAGGACGGTGGAGGATTGGTTTCAGCTGGTCATAGTACCAGCTAACCCAAAATGGGATAAAGGGAATACCCACCGGGAGGAAGCCATCTTCTCTTGGACTGGTGTGTGGAAGGAGGGATCCCTACTCAGCAAGGTGATGCTAGGGAATGGATAGATTTATTGCTTTCAGGTCTGGTGCATTCCAGGGAAAGACTTGTGACCTGTGGGGTGTGTGATTTAGAGTGGGTTAAACTGTTTTATTGCTTTACTGCTGCTAACTTCTACCTCAAACCTCATCCTACCCCACCACTGCCTGCTACCCCTCCCTTTCTTTCCTGGCCTACATTTTAACGGCTTATTGGACCGACTGGAGCCTTACATGGTTAGACCTTAGGATCTTAATAAATTGCTTCAGTCCTTAACTAGTGTGGTTATTTCTAATGGCTGGCTTGGGGCTACTTGGTCTTGGGATCGGGAGATGGGCTTAAGGGGAACTTGGCTAAAGAGTTCCACGCCTACCTGGAAGGAAAGGGATCCCTTTCCTTCATATAACCAATTAGCTTTAGATACATATTTCAACATAAACCTTGATGAAGGTATCCCTTAAGATCTGAAACAGAGGATACTATCTTTCTTTCTCTCAAGTGCCCTCCACTGATTTGTCTTACCTACGACTTTTCAGATTCACATATGTTCCACCATTTTTCTTCCTCAAGTGTGCAATTCTATATAGGTTTAGACAGAAAAAAATCCTGCAATTCCCAGTGTGACAATACCCCACATTTCTGTCTCCTTGCGTATGTCTGCTTTAGTGTGTTTGGAGAGTGCGGAATGGTGGACTGAATGGGTGTGGCTGGTGATGGAAAAGGGAGGGGGGAGGAGTATATATAATGTGAGTGGTTTGTAGATTATTGTTGTGTTGGTTGGGTGGAAGATAGCTGTGTTTGTCCTGGTCAGGAGTGTATTAATAGAAATTAAATAGAATATTTTAAGGATTTAGGATTATTAGAAGTATTAAGAATAGGCAGGTTTGAAATTGATCTTGAAAGAACTGTAAACAATAAACATTTTTAAAATTTTTGCTACCACAAACCACGTGTCAGCTTGACTTTGTAACCTGCTCTTAGTTTAAAAAGAAATGCATAACATTACACCTTCAGCCAATATACTCACAGGAGAACCTTTTTCAAAACCTTAATACCCTTTTCCCCTCCGCTATAAGGGAAAAGTGGTGTATCTTTTACCCTTCCCTCAGGTATTTAAGTGGTGGTGCTTAGCCTGAGAGGGGTATGCTCGTCTAGGCCTAGTGTTTGAAGCTGTGGCAGCACACCCAGCATTACCCATTTCTCAGAATGTGCTCTACCATACCTTATCAAAAGAATACACATTTCAAAACAAACAAATCCCACTCATTGAACTTACCTGGGATAACTAGAAATAAAAGTTTGGGAGCACTTTTATTTTTCCAGAGATCTTTCCAAGGGCCACACTTTAAGACCTCAGTAGCTGCTCCATTAATGTAAGTGAACTCCTTATGTACCAGAACTTGCTCTTCAGATTCTGCTTTCATGGTCATTGCTGAAGATAATAAGGAAATGTAAAAACGTAACTAGCTAGGCATAAATAATTAAGAGTCTATGATATATGCTTCTTTATAACCAAAGAAAGTATTTCCTCAATTCTTTCCTCAACAAGGAATATCAGTTTTAACAACTCATATGCCACCCTTTCTTGAGAAGCACAGAGCAGCTTACATGGAGCTTCCTGAGTCTCCAATCTAAGCCATGGTTAAGGCCCCAGCTATTTAGTACCAGATTCATATCATATGTCCCCAAACCATTAATTAACTCAGTTTCATCACCCTAGAACAGAATGTTTAGAGTTACTCAGCTAAGTGACCTGCCAAGAATTTCATCTAGAAAATTGGAGCAAGAGATATTGTTAAATTGAAAGCATCACATTATAAGATCTGTAGTAATTACGCCATTACTTCCTGTCTAACCCAATGCAAAAGGAAAATCAATTAGTATTTCCCATTCACTTGAATGGAAAAGCCTTTCATTCCCATGTCATGAAATGCACCAGCTTCATTTCACTGAGCTCTCTGGGCAGTATGCAAAAATTAAACACCATTAAAATACATTATACAAAGCTTCTTGAAAAGCTGCCCAAGCACACTGTTCACAATCAAATATGTCACCCATCTGCATTTCAGTCATTTCAAGGAAAATCAAACAAAATAAAGTGTGACCTGATCTACCAAGTTCAAACTTTTTAATTTCAGCTTTCTTATTAAGGAAACAGGTTTAGTTAGTTGGAATAATGCAGGCATGGAAGGGGAATTGGACTTATTTGTTCCCTGCTGCAGTCTGAAACTAGCATTTACTCTGTGTGCATGTAAGTAGGTGGGTATCCCACATTGCCACCACAATATTGACAACAGCACAGGAGGAACAGGTTAAAATACTCCCGCAAGCCTGCTCTGGTGCCATTAATTATCAGCCCTCCCATACTAATAGAGTTAGCACTTTAAAAAAAAATGCAAAGACACATTTATCAAAAAGTGCAGTTTGCCCCTATCTTTACAGAGAATTGTAAACCTTCTCTTCTGCCTCTCCCAGACTGTGGAATGACCTGCTGGAGGAGACTTGTCAACTTAACAGTCTTTTAGAATTTAAGAAAGCTATAAAGACTGTTGTCTTCCGGCAGGCATATCCAGTGGAATTTTAGAATGTTTTAAGGATGTTTTAATGCAGTTTTAATAATATGTGTCATGTTTTAATCAGTTTTATGTATTTTATCATGTTGTTGTTCCCCGCCTCGATCCAGATGGAGAGGTGGGTAAGAAATAAATTGTTATTATTATTATTATTCACGTGTTGGATACAGCCCTACCCTGTGGGAACAGCATTATACAAGGCACCTTCAGAAAGACACTGTGCAGCAGTATCCCCAACCTGGTGTCCACCACGTGTTTTGGACTACAACTCCCAGCCAGCATAGCCAATAGCCAGGAGTGCTGGGAGTTGTAGTCCCAAACACCTGGAGGATACCAGTTTAGGGAGGGTTGCTCTGTATCCTACAGCCACCTTCACTACTTCCTCTTCCATCCTCGGCCATTTGTTGCTTGAGCAACTGAATTAAGTGTCAGGAAAGCAGAAGTTGAAACCCCCTCCCTCCCTTCACCCTGAGGGTCAGAGGAGCTTTCCCTGGTGAATTTCTGCTTACTCGACAACGTTAAACGCACTAAAAGTCCAGGGTGGGAAGGAAGCAATGAACCTGCTCTCATATCTCCCTAGGAAGCAGGTAACGGTTCCTTTTGCTCTTTTGGCTACGGGCCTCTTGCGCCAGGCTGCTCATGGCTGCTGTAGCTGCAATGTTAGATTAGCCCCGTTTATTGCCATCATATTTGCTCCGCTGCCATCAGCATTTCACCTGTTTCCATTTCACAATGGTGAAACGGAGGGAAGGGGAGGAGAACGAGGCAGGACGGCCGGAAGGCAATTAAAGAGATAGAGGGGGCGACCAAACACCAGAGCCTGGGGGAGGAAGACGGGAAGAACCCAAGCGGCCCCATTCGAACACGTACCTTCCCCGCTCGGTTGCGCGCGGTCGGATTCCCACATTTCTGAAGCAGGGATGCCGAGAACAACTTCACCCCGCCCTGCCTCCTTCGCACAGCCGGGCAGAAGAAGGCGTGTAAGCCCTGCTACGAAGGCGGCGTGGGAGAGAGAGAAAAGCAGCTGTTTGTCGCCCCTACTTCCGCCAGGTTAGGCAATGGCTGCTTGCTAGGCGGGCTGATTGCCCTGAAGCAGCCAATGCCGCTGGCAAGAGGACGCGATTGAAAAGAAGCGCGCAGCCCCTCTAGGCTAGGGTGGCCGTTTCTATGGTTTGGTTGTACTTCTGAGCCGATAGCAGCAACCTCCCCCCCTCCCTCCCCCTTGGCTACTATCGTGTGGGGGAGGAGCTTGGTTGCTTGCTTTTCTGCCTCTCGCTCCTGTGCATGTTTAGACAGGGGGAAAAGTCCTACAGCTCCCAGCATATAGGACATTTTTCCTGTCTAAACATATATAGGGAGCAACGGTAGCTATGCTTATATGGGGAGCAAATCCAAAGTGTAAGGGAGAGCTACTTATGCAAACGCATGTATGTTGCTTGTCCCCTTGCAGGTATTGATTAACACAGAAATGCTGGGTTGAGTGTGTTATCACCAATTACTGCAGCTGTAACTTTGCTTAGCTATTATTATTATTATTATTATTATTATTATTATTATTTCTAGATTTTTAACCTGCCTTTTAGGGCAGAACTCTCCCAAAGCAATTCACTATTAACATAAACCAATAATCTCCAGAGGAAACAACAAATCTCAGACTAGAATCAGTTCATCTTAACATTTATTTATTTATGATTGCATTTTTATCCCGCCCTATAGCCGAAGCTCTCTGGGCAGTTCAGAAAAATTAAAACCATGGAATCATTTTAAGAAATATAAAACAAACTGCAGATGTTTCATTTTCAGGAATCCGACTGAGGATTGTGACTGAGGTGCGAGACCTGGGTGTCATTCTTGACCAGTCCCTAACTATGTCATCACAGGTGGGGGCTGTTGTCCGGAGCTGTTTTTACCAATTACATATGCTCTGACAAGTTCACCTCTTTTTGTCAGAAGCCGATCTTACCATCGCAGTTCATGCCCTGGTCACCTCCAGGCTTGACTATTGCAACTTATTTTATACAGGGCTTCCCTTGAAGCAAATTCAGCATCTACAGGCTGTACAACATGCGGCAGCCAGGTTGGTCAAGGGGCTTCTGAAGTTGTCTTCTATCACTTAGGTGCTTCAAGAGCTACATTGGCTGCTGGTAGCTGCTAGGGTGCTCTACAAGGTTTTATTAACTATGTATAAAGCCCCGCACTGATTGGGCCCTGGTTACTTGAGTGCCCGCCTTGTTCCTGTGTCCCACCATTGGCAGACACGCTCTCAGGGGCAGGGTGACCTAATCGTCCCCCACTACAATTTGGAACGTGCAGGGACCAGGGCTTTTTCAGTGGTTGGCCCCCGGTTATGGAACAATTTGCCAATGGAGTTTAGACAGGCTCCCATTGTCAATTGTTTTAAGCGCCTCTGTAAGAGGTTCTTATTTTCACAAGAGGTTGGGGGAGGAGTGGTTTAAATTTTAATGTGGGTTGAAGGTTTTTAATCGAAATGGTTTTATGTATTATTGTAAAGCGCCATGATGCCAGAAATGGTGAGGTGGCACTATAAAAGTGTTTTTAAATAAAATAAATAAAATAGAAGATCAATCTCTGTGCAGGGGAAAATTGCATTGTAATTCTAGTGCTCCACATGGATATAATTACACACGTGGGTACAATGTTGGGGGAAATGTGACAATGTTTGGGGCTGTTTAACTAGGGAAACAAGTATAAAATTATGCACAGTGTGGAGAAAGTGGAGGGTGACTGCAGAATAACATCTCTATCTGTCTCTCCACATGATATAGAACCCTGATTTTTGAGGCTTCTACAATCTTG
Source organism: Anniella stebbinsi (assembly GCA_029215795.1). Classification (NCBI taxonomy): domain Eukaryota; kingdom Metazoa; phylum Chordata; class Lepidosauria; order Squamata; family Anniellidae; genus Anniella; species Anniella stebbinsi. The sequence goes on along the minus strand of JARDYH010000003.1, from coordinate 128,835,706 downwards.
GGGAGACCCTCTGTGAATAAAGGACGCTCTCCTCTGCAGAAAAGGGTTGGGGAAGGCTGTCCTAAACATAGGAGAGAAATCAATTAAATAAATATGTCGTCGTATCTCACCTTCCCCTCTACTTCAACCTCCTGGACTGGGAGAGTGAGTCACATGTCAATTACTCCAGCAGAGCCTATGGAGTGGGTTGTGCTGTCTCACCTCTGCCTCCATTACAGCACTTCCCTCCTCCTCAGTTCACCAGGATAGCCCCTTTGGGTTCTATTACTTCCCACCCTGTTCACTAGGGCTGTCCTGACGATGTCACGGCAGCAGCGCAAGGCGTCACACTCCCGCATTGGTGCTCCTTCCAGCTATCTACAAAGGAAGGAGCACAATTGCTGGTTTTTGGGAAGGAGCTGCCACCACCGCGCCCATCCACCCAAGCCCACATGAGTCAGTGCAGGGGCACTTGGGAGCATCCGCCCCAATCCCTTATTCAAGTTTTTTAAAAAAAATTAAATGCCTTTTTTTGTTCTTTTTAAAAAATAAATAAATCTGTAAATGTGAACCTTCGTATCTACAGATAAACTTTCGGCTCACTGGTCCACCCCCTTCCCTGCCCAGCCCTGCCCAACGGTCGCCATAGGATGTGGCATGCCTCCACAGTAGCTCTGGAGCAAAAGCGACAGATGGGAGATGCCGTAGTTGCCTTGCTCTAAGCTAAAAAAAGCCAGGGTAAGTGCCCGACGTTTTTAAAGCAGAGCTTTGGGGGTTTGCCCCTGGATGGCTTCGCAATGGTGGCTGTGTCATGTAGATCATCTGCCACCACTTTGAAGCCACCAAGGGGCAAACAGCTTGTCAAGATGTGCCCTCGGACAGGTATGGAAATAGACTAATTTTTTCTAAGTCGTGATATTAGAAAGCGACCATATTGTATAAGAGGGAATCCACAGTCTGGTCTACATATGCAGCAGAATGATAATGTGGGACTGTAATTGTAGAATCGGCTATACCATGTCAAACTGCAGATGGAGGGAATTACATTTTATAATGCTCACATAGATCACGGGTAGGCAACTTGTAGGCCAAATCATCTGAAGGCTTACAACTCCCATCAGCCCTAGCCACCATAGCCAATGGTATGGTACGGTGGGAGTTGTAGGACAAAATCTCTGGAGAGCCACAAGTTGCCCACCCCTTCCCTAGTTAAACATTTCCTGCAAGTTGAAAACTAGCGCATCAGGAAGCAGACTAGTCGAGAGTGGCTGTAGTTCAGTGGTAGAGCACATGCTTTGCATGCAGAAGGTCCTGGGTTCAATCCCCAGCATCTTGCAGGGTTGGAAAAATTTCTGCCTGAAACCCTGGAGAGCTGCTGCCAATCAGTGTTGACAATACTGGGCTAGGTGGACCAATGATTTGACTCAGTGGCTGAATTCGGATGACAGATTAAGCAACTGGGTTAGGGAAAACAATCGTCAGTTGTATTGACTATCAATATGTCCGAATGCTGCCATAGTCAGCTCAGTGCTGATCCTAATCCACACCACGGTTGATTATTTATTACCATGTTGTGTGGGGAGTACCCCCTAGATGAACAACTGTAAAGTTGATTATTACCCCACCACTGACTATCGTGTTGTCTGAATTCAGCCAGTATAAGGCAGCTTCCTAGGTTCCTAGAACATTTCGCCATGGCATGTTAGAGCTGTTTTCCTTACTTTCATGGCGATTTCAAAACAAACACACATAGGGAAACATTGATGAACCAGCATCCCATCTTTGTTGCCTGAAGTGGTACACTCTTCTTTACCACCTCAGGATCCTTCTTTCTTGTTATGCCCACTAGGTCCCCAATATTCTCAAGGTACTAAATCCCAACACAGCATAGGCAAGCAATGAACCAAAACCAACCCAACCTCCTTCATCAACAACTCCTGTTACATCAGCCCACTGGGATTTTTGCATGATTTCAGTGTCAGCAGGGCTCAGTTTGAACATTTTCAATGCTCCACTACCAATGCAGGCATGAGAAACATCAATGTCCTAACAAACTGGCTTGGGGTATTTTTCCTGGCAAGAAACTATAGGCACAGTGGCATACAGAACAGTTTCAGAAGTTTGCTGGTAGTATCTCAAAGCATCAAATCTACAGGAGATGGGTTATTCTGGCCAAGGCTCTGGGGGCCATAGGCTCAATGTGTTTGTAGTTTCGTAATGTAAATAATGCATTAATTGCTACGACCTATACATTAAACTCTATTTTTACAGTTCAGTGCAAAATACCGAATCCAAAGAAAGCACAAGTGGGGTCCAAGCAAAATACTAAACTCCCTTTACATGTCAACAGTTGTGACAGAAAACTCCGTTAAGGCACAGATGGCAGTCGCTTTGTTAATCTTGCCCCATGGATGCGTGGAAAATAAATTTAAAAGCAACATGGGCAGAGGGAGAATCGAACATATGTGGTAAGAAACATGCAGAATGAGCAAGACCTGAGTCAATACATAATAAAATAGCAGCAGAGAGAAACATTTGGTTCTTCAAAGCATCCGGTGGTATAAAATGTTATGTGGAGATTGCTGTTTAATTAATGCAGCTGCATGTGCTGGAACAACTCGTATATTAACTTTTCTGTATTTATACCAAAGAAGTGCCGGATGAAATAAGACACTGCATACATGCTTTAGAGGCGCTATGCTTCCAGCCGGTTTGGGCTTTATTGCTCCCTCTGGGGGCAAGACTGATCCTGATGAACTGAACCATTTTTGTTCGATTTTAGGTGCACATGGGATTACTTGGGACAGCACCACACATTGTGATTGCTGTGGGAACACTGGCATTATAGCAAACGTATAACATGGCTGGAACACACACATAGCATGTATATTTACAAAGGTACCCATGTTGGCTGTAAGAATGATAAAATGATAGTAGAGTTGGAAGGGGCCTACAAGGCCGTTGAGTCCAACCCCCTGCTCAATGCAGGAATCTACATTAAAGAATACCTGACAGATGGTTGTCCAGCTGCATCTTGAATACCTCTATGTGGGAGAGCCCACAACCTCCCTAGGTAATTGGTTCCATTGTCATATTGCTCTAACAGTCAGGAAGTTTTTTCTGATGTCCAGCTGGAATCTGGCTTCCTGTAACTTGAGCCTATTATTCTGCGTCCTGCATTCTGGGTTGATTGAGAAGAGATCTTGGCCCTCCTCTGTGTGACAACCTTTCAAATATTTGAAGAGTGCTATCATGTCTCCCCCCAATCTTCTCTTCTCCAGGCTAAACATGTCCAGTTCTTTCAATCTCTCTTCATAGGTCTTTGTTTCCAGACCCCTGATCATCCTCGTTGCCCTCCTCTGAACATGCTCCAGCTTGTCTGCATCTTTCTTGAAGTGTGGTGCCCAGAACTGGGCGCAATACTCAAGATGGGGCCTAACCAGTGCCGAATAGAGGGGAAGCAGTACCTCGTGTGATTTGGAAGCTATACTTCTATTAATGCAGCCCCAAATTGCTTTTTTTGCAGCCACATCACACTGTTGGCTCATATTCAACTTCTGATCTACAACAATTCGAAGATCCTTCTCGCTTGTAGTATTGCTGAGCCAACTATCCCCCATCTTGTAACTGTGAAATTGGTTTATTTTTCCTAGGTGTAGAACTTGGCATTTATCCCTATTAAATTTCATTCTGTTGTTTCCAGCCCAGCGCTCCAATCTATCAAGATCACTTTAAAGTTTCTTTCTTTCTTCCAGGGTGTTAGCAATCCCACCCAATTTTGTGTTGTCTGCAAATTTGATAAGCATTTCCTGGACCTCCTTGTACAATTCCTTAATAAAAATGTTGAAGAGTACTGGGCCCAGGACTGAGCCCTGCGGTACCCCGCTCGTTACCTTCCCCCAGTGTGAAAAGGTACCATTGATAAGCACTCTTTGAGTCCAATTCTGTAGCCAACTGTGGATCCACCTAATAGTTGTTCCATCTAGCCCACTTTTCACTAGTTTGTTAATCAGAATGTCATGGGGCACTTTGTCAAAAGCATTGTTGAAGTCAAGATATACTATATCCACAGCATTCCCACAGTCCACAAGGGAGGTTACCTGATCAAAAAATGAGATCAGATTAGTCTGACAGGATTTGTTCTTGACAAATCCATGCTGGCTTCTAGTAATCACTGCATAGTTTTCAAGGTGTTTACAGATTGACTTCTTTATAATCTGCTCCAAAATTTTCCCAGGGATGGATGTCAGATTGACTGGTCTGTAGTTCCCAGGTTCCTCCTTTTTGCCCTTTTTGAAGATAGGGAAAATGTCCAAAATCCATATTAGTGTAATGCCTATATTAGGCCAGCCAAAAGATCACCAAAAATGTGCAAAATCTTGAATGCTTGCACATTTTGTGTGTGTGAGATCTAGCTGGACTAGTGAATTTTGGAATGTATATTTAAACAAATGTGGAGACACAGTGGTGGCTTACTTGAAGTTCATTATGAGCTTCTGCTTCTGAGTGCTGCTGAATGGGGGAGGGGATCCAAGTACCCTTACCAGAGTGCATCATGGGGTGTTGGTGGAGTAAGCAGTATTGCTGCTTGGGCACTAGGCAGCTGCATGGCTGCTGCCTGCTCAATGTACAGCAGCACCCAGCAAAGGTCACCCAGCACAGGTGTTACTATCAGCTCAGCAGCGGTCCTGTTGCCCAGTGCTAAAACCTTGGTTTCCACATGGGAGAGGGCCTTCTCAGCAGTGGCCCCACACCTTTGGAACAAACTCCCACTCACAATCTGCCATGCACCATCCTTACAGGCTTTTAAGAAGGCCTTAAAAATGTTTTATTTTACTATGGCCTTCTCTTAAATACTGTTTTGCTGCTGTTACCCTTGCTGTTTTATTACTAGTTTTTAATGTTAGTTTTTATGTTTTAATTAATATTTAACTTTTATGTTTTTATTGCTTTTAATCTGTATACTGTAGGCTGACCATATGAAAAGGAGGACAGGGCTCATGTAACTTTAACAGTTGTAGAGAAAAGGGAATTTCAGCCAGTGTCATTTGTATGCAATTAGTTCCTGGTGAAATTCCCTCTTCATCACAACAGTTAAAGGTGCAGGCACTATACTAGAGTGACCATAAACAAAAGAAGGCAGGGCCCCTGCAACTTTAACTGGTGTGATGAAGAGGAAGTTTCACCAGGAACTAATTGCATACAAATGACACTGCCTGAAATTCCCTTTTCTCTACAACTGTTAAAGTTACATGAGCCCTGTCCTCCTTTTCATATGGTCAACCTACTCAGGGTGTCTCTACAAGAGTGATTTAAAGCTCTTTCAAGGTGTATTACAGATTTTACCTCTACAAGAGCGGAGCACAAATCGAGCGTTGAGGCGCTTTTTATCTCCGCTTATGCGCATTAACGAATGCGCGTTAAATAGCGACTTAAAATTTATAGCGGGAGTTAAAGCGCCTTATGGCCATGTAAACATGCGATTCTCCACAGGTAAACAACTTTAAAGCGCATTTCATACAGTCCATAATGTGCTTCACCACCTCTTGTGAATAGGTATTAGGAGTAAATGCGCTTATCCGTAAATGCACATAATCGGGCAACCGGGCATCAAAGTGAAATCTTGTAGAGGGGACCTCAGATTCAGATTCCCACTCAGCCATGAAGCCTACTGGGTGACCTTGGGCAAAGCACGCTCTGTCAGACTAATCTAGCTTACAATGTTGGTGTACGGATAAAATGGATGTGGGGCAGAAAACTTGGGATGCCAATAATTACCAAGAGTGAGGTAATAATGTCATAACTGAATAAATACATACATTACTGCTTGTTCGTTCAGTACTCTGAAGAACTACTTTGTAGTATCTTCCCAGATGACAGGTTTTGGCTTGCTTTGCTGTATGTTCTCTTTTCTCTGAAGAGCTTAGGAATAGATTATAGCTATTTCTGATTGCATTGAGAATTCACCCATGTAAACAAACCATAACTATCCAGGAATTCCTAACATCTGGCTACATATATAGAAAATATCAGTATGCTGGTATGGGGAGGAATACACTACTAAATTTATTGTTAGTAGTAGTAGCAGTAGTAGCTCTGCATATGTGTTAAATATAAGTAACACACTTACAATTGCATGTTGTGGTATAAAAGATGTTTAAAAAGTTCTCATGAACTTTTGTGATTATAAATGTATCATTAAGAGATCATTAAGACATTAAAAGAAATCCTTCCTAATCTATGTGTGATCTAAATTTGGCAAGTCAATATAACCCATATTTACTGTATAAAGAAGTGGCTTCCCTGGCCAAAAATCTGTTCGGATTTCACATGGTAGCATTTCAATTTTCAACAATATTACAGATGAAATACAAACTTTGAATTTTTGGAAAACATCCCTTTCTGGTCGCATTACTTTTTCCTGAGTTTGATCCAGTGCAGTTGTTGTTTCTGGCATTGATGCCTTTGGAGATCAACTTCATACACATTACTTTGAGTTTGAGGAGGTCTTTATGCATAAAGTGCAAAAGGTTTTTAGCAGGCTCTCCAGAAGAGATGCTTGAATATGCATCAGTTGATTTGCAGGGAGGAACTCCTCTAGGTAAACAGAGCTCTTTGGTAAACTTGTTTTAGAAGAACAGTTCTGAAAACAAGGTATAGAGAATGGGTTGGATCCAGAATTGCCCCTCTGCAAACAGAAGGTAACTGAGATCCAGTGGGGGCACCCTGGAGGAAGGGAGTGGGGCTTGGTGTCCATTAGAGCTGGTGGGGTGGCAGGGTAGTTGCTCAATAGTTTACTGAGATTGGTGGGGGAGGACACAAGAAGATCATGTGTGGCACTCAGCAGCTACACACCATGCAATGGAACAAATGTAACTGGTTGCGAGAGGGAGCATAATCAGACGGGGGGAATTACGTTTCCTTACCGTCACTTTCCCCCCACTTCTGTCCTACAATACTCCCTCTTTCTTCACACAGGGGAAGAAAGAGGAAGTAAACAATGACCACATGGCCCATTCAGTGGCCGTTTTTATCGCGCCACTTTTCCTGCACACAGCAGGAAATGGCACATTTTGTTTTTTTAAAAAACGGAACACCTCTCCCAACACAAACCTACCCGTACACTACAATCAACATCTAAGGTCCTACTCCGGGTGCCTACTCTGAGGGAAGCTTGGAGGATGGCAACAAGGGAGGGTGCCTTTTCAATGGTGGCCCCCCAACTATGGAAAGATCTCCCCGATGAAGCTCGCCTGGTGCCAACACTGTCATCTTTTTGGCGCCAGGTGAAGACTCTTCTCCCAGGCATATGTTGAGCTTTTTAACTGACCCCTGGACAGTTTTAAATTTTATGTAGTTTGTTTTTAGGCATTTATGGTTTTAATTTTTGCATATTGGTTTTAAATGTTCAGTGGTTTTAATTTTTGTAAACCACCCAGAGAGCTTTGGTTATGGGGCGGTATATAAACGTAATAAATAAATAAATAAATAAATAAACAAATAAATTTATCGCAGCCTATTTTGTGATGGAAAGAAGGCAAGAAGGAGTGGGAGACGCATGGGAGGTGGACATCATTGTCAAAAGGACCCGCAAACATCCATAAGTGGGCAGTAATGAGTGTGCGATAAAATGCTCATCTAATGACACTCAGGATCTCTCTGCTACAGTGGTTGGGAAGTCGCTGCCCCATTTGCTCCCAATAGAGAGCAATTACGGGTGGGATGGAGATTTTCTTCAATCCCCCCTTCTTCCAGAGTGTGTTCTAGAGAGTCTCCCAACCAACCCAAGGATAATACAATATTGGGAAAATATATTAAGAAAAGACCTTAACTCAGCAGTAGAGCATATGCTTTGCATGCAAAAGATGCCAGGAGCTGTAGGGAGAGCTGGGAAAGACTGGTGTCTGAAATCCTGGAGTGCTGCTACCAGTCTGAGCGAGAAAGACCACTTGTATACAGTAACTATCTAGGTTTCTATAGTTGTGATTGGACAACCATTTGTTTATGTAGGAAGATCAGAGCTTTTGAATTTCTCAGAGTTCTAATGTTGGTCCAGTAAGATGACATGTTGTGCCACTTTTTAATATTGGATCCCGAACATAACAAGATTGAAACCCATGGGACTTTTAACAGCAAGTGTTTAGGACTGAAATTTATTTAAGATCAGTCAGATCTCAGTCTTTAACACATGCTGCTGAAAGTCCCATGGGTCTCAATAGATAGAACCTAATTTCTAATATGGTTTTTTTAAGGGGGAAGAAATTGCTAACTTAGAATCAGTTCAGTGAATATGCTTTGTCTATTAACAGTTCCAGCCTGTTTTAGGCACAACCTCATGTAAAGTATGAGTTGGGTGATCACTGTGGTTTGGATCCTAAAATAAGTTGACCTAAGGAAATGTACGGAAAGAAACTTTCCCTGCTTCTCTCTTTCTCCTTCCTTCTCTATCCCCCTACTGCCACCTGCATGATTTTTCCCTCTACCCCACCTCAAAGCCTTTCAGGATGGTTAAGGTCCCCTCCTGAACAACATGGGATGGGGCATAGGGCACTCCTGGGGAGATGGGAAACTTTCCTTCTGTGAATATCTCCAATGGTACAATCCTATATATGTCTCCCCAGAACTAAGCTCCACTAGGTCCCAGGTAAACAAGGATAGGATTGCAGTCTACATTAACTTATCTTCAGATCCAGACCTGATTTGGGGCAATTCTCTCCTCCCACTGCAGCCCACACACCCAGTTGTTCAGGAAGGATGCCCAACCCTCCAGAGATGCTTTTTTTGAGGGTGTGTGAAGGTGGCTGCAGGAGGAAGGAGGGGGAAAGAAACTTTTCTTTTATAAGCTTCATTAATACTAGGGGTCATCCCATGAAGCTAAATGGTGGTGGTGGGGAGATCCAGGTCAGAAAAAAGGAAGTACTTCTTCACACAGCTTATAGGGCTTTATCACACCTACTATTTCCCTCCCAGGCTGCTTCTGCGGCTTCCCCCTCTATTTCGTATTCGAGTCTAGCGTTTTGAATCACATGTGGTTGCTATAGCTGCGATGCCTCAGCTTGGCCTATTGAACTTTGCCTGTTTTGGACTTTGCCTGTTGAGGGATAAATCAAAAGAGAAACTAAATCCTGCAACCTCAGGGCGAGAGAGCAGCAGGAGGGGAACGACGTCATGCGAGCCCAGCGCTGAAGAAGTGGAGCAAAGCCAAGGTAGGTGTGCTTAAAACCACCCATGTGATCACGACCTTAGTGTTCATGAAATCTGTTACCACGAGATATAGTGATGGCCACTAACTTTAAATTAAAAGAGGGTTAGACAAATTCATGGACAATAAGGCTATCAATGGCTATATATTACCTCCAATATCAGAGACAGTATGACTCTGCTGGGGAACGGGTGGGTGCTATTGCACTCATGTCCTATTTGTGGGTTTTGCACAGGCAGCTCTTTGGCCACCGTGTGAGAAGAATGCTTGTTTAGATAGACTTTTGGTCTAATGCAGTATGGCTCTTCTTCTTTTAGGATCTAAGCCAATGACACCTGGAAAGAAGTGTCATGCAATCTCATAAGGTGTTGTCAGCTAGACCAACAATTGCCCAGTAATTGGACACATGCATACCTAGGGAGAAAAACAAAAGCTAAACACTGCTGCATTTTGTTAACTAGCTTTCAGAAACAGTCAAAAGGAAACTCTAACTTCTGCCTCTGAGAATTCATTGCTTTTGTTAACAGTCAGTGACATTGTTTCTTCATATCACTTCTTTCATCTTTTAAAAATCTAATTATTGACTCCTATCCTTTTCTTTTTCAAGAAGTCTCAGAATGGGTTTCTTGGAACTTCCAGCACACTTCTATCTGAATCTTTAAAAGGATGTTGGATTTATTTATTCTTGGTCCATTAGTTTTGTGTTTAGGCCTCACTCTCAAGGGAATTGAGGTTCAATGGAGCACGGTTTGTAAGCAGTCTTCTGCATTGTGATTTGTCAGATATTTTCCTATATGGGTCAGGGTCAGTGTGTAGGGGGCTGTCTGGGACCTCGAGCCCCAAAAACCCGTGCTTATGCTCTTGTGGGTTATCTCCATGAGGGAAGAGCGGCTGCTGCCACCCCATGCACCGCCGCTCTGCTGCATGGCGCATCCCTACCCAGTTCCTGCCCGGTTCCTCTCTCCCCTTACCTCGTGCAGCTTTCCACACCGGTGGAGGACCGGAGGCATTCCAGCAGCCCTATCTGGCCAATGGCGACCAATCAGGGGTCACCATTGGCCAGGACTCCAGAGCAAGGCAACAGATGGCAGATCGCGTAATTGCCTTGCTCCACAGAAAAAAGTCGGGGTAAGTCCCTGACTTTTTTAATTCGGAGCTTCAGGAGAAAGCCCTGGGATAGCTCCACAATAGCTGCTGCATCATATAAATGACACAGCACCACTGCAGAGCCACCCCAGGGCTTTCCCCATGTATAGAGAGCCCCTAGGACAGCCTTTTCCAACCGGTTGCCCTTGAGATGTGTTGCTCTTCCATCATTTCCAGCCAAAATCGGGAGGGCTACCAGGTAAATGCTGGTCTAGGAAAATAAAAATCCCCACTGGCCTCTTAGTTGTGTGTTAGTGCACTATAGTTCCCTTGCAACATTATTCAGCTGCACATACCCTGTGCAGCACAAGAAGGATGCTACATTTTATATCCCAGCAAAATCTGACTTTCTATGGTAATCACTGGTGTGTGTGTATGTATGTGTTTCTGATGAAATTGATATACACTTTGCAGATGTTCTCTGAAAGTGAAGAAATGAGTAAAGTATCTAAAGAAGCCACCAATCCTGCCAACTCAATACAAGGGCATCTTGACCGATCATGAGCCCAGAACTGCACAAAACAAGTCATAAACCTCTGGACCTCAGAATGATGTATCAGCGTATCTGCTGTCACTATATTAGGTCTCTCCCCAAACTCTTCTATAGAAACACTTCAGGAGTGGAGATAAATAATAACCCTAGATCTGTGACAGGTAAGTGTGTGAAGGAAGATGAGTAAAAGGCCTGCTGTTGCTTTGGCAATAGGGGAATTGTGTGAAGGATGTTCAGATATAATGTGGATGTCTTGTATACAAAAGCTGGAGTCAATCGAATAGATCACTAACGAAAATGTAAGGATTTCAAAAGTCATTGAGAGAGACACCATTAATCCATTTTTCTTTAAGCATCTTGATTTTTATTAATTATCAATGTTTATATACCATCATCAAGGTGGTGTACGACAAACAAATGCTGCAGTTATAATGTTTTATTTGTATGCTATTATTTATTTAAAGCATTGCTATTCCATTCTGTGACCAAAGCATTTTCCAGAGTGGCATGCAAATAAATAGTAAGAAAGTCCCTTACAATCTAAAAGAGGTGAGGAGGATGGGAGCTTTACCAATCCTAGGACCGCCACCACCTATGGGGAAACTGCTCCATCACTGGGAAATCCCACTTATGGTGTTTCTTATTTCCAACAAATACTTATACCTTTAGGGCCAAAGGAACTCTCTGCCTCTATAACTCAGGGTTCCCCAAGCTAGCCCTTTTCTGCTGCCACCAATTCACTGGCAATACTTTTAAAATCTCCTAGTAGGCTTAGGCATGATATGGGCACCAACACTGAGACGAGATGAACGATTAAGCAAGTATTTTATGAAAGGAATTGTTTCGTCCATAAGGGATTGCTTTGGGGTTTTCAAAAGACTGCTTAGTATTAAGTTTTAAGGACTCAAAAGACACTGGGGGAATCTACACTGAAGTTATACAACGTTAATCAAAGGTTACGACCACTCATTAAGCCACATGACGCACCTATTGCGGTGTGTTTTTGTCGTTATGACATATTCCTGTCTTCCGAAATAAATTTCATTTCTTACCTCCGAAAAATCGTGGCAACATGGTGCATGTGTCTCGCCTCAGTGTTATCACGATGTCTTGCTTTCTTCAAACTTGCCCTATTATCCAATCACAATCTTGTGGGCGTGTACATCTGTTTTCGGCGCCTAAAACAGCACTTGTGCCGTTGATTTTCTTTGTGATTACACGACCATTCTGTTGTGCTCTCTGTTTCTCCTCTTTTCTCACACTTCTATGTTGTTAGAGCTGACTGGGCGTTACTGGTGGAGCGCAAGAAGGAGTAATCAAGGTTAGTTGAGGAACAACAGGAATTTACATCATGTGAAAAATTTACATTTCATGTGACCCTTTCTGCGATATTTTGGGCGGATTGTTCTTGATTCTTTTTATGGCTAATTCTCGGTAGTTGAACTGTTATCTTCATGCTACTGTCTTTCTCCAAGCCCTGTATTCTGCTCTTTCTTTTTCCACTTACTAGGAAGTAAATTACGTCCCTCCCGTTTCTCTTATTCTTTCCTGGAGGTCATTTTGTTATTACCTGCACTGGCTAATTTCCAAATTGCTATGGCTACTCGTTTCTCCACACAGTGGTTCACGCATTGGTTTACGCTGCCTCTGAAGTGCGGGAGTAAGCAATGCCACAATTTCAAAAAGAGTCGATCGAGACATACAGAAGTACTCTGTCCAGTGTGAGTCGTTCCACACTTTAAGTACAATGTTTTCCCAACACTCCTTGCTTGATGGTCTAACCCAGTATCTCCGACACACCTTGGGCATCCTTACAAAATGAGAACATGTGCAGATGTCATTGAGATTTCTTTCCAGTTTTGTGGCAAGGAAAGACACCATCCTGAGGTACCACTTACAGAGAAGGACGCGTGACCTCCTAATCCTTATCTGTTCATTATCCAATTCAAGCAATGCATTGATTGAATTGGTGAGAGCGTGGATGGTAAGCGGGAGGAATTCAACGGAAATCACTGATTTAACGTGCGCAATATCAGTGCCCTTTACTGCAGTGCACCGTACAGAAAGGTCAGCAAAATGGAGACAGAAATTTCATCCAGAAACTGCCCAAGAAATTCAACCTACCGCACATGCGCAGAAAGAACAAGTCGCAGCAGGTCACGGGTAAAGAAATGATGCGATAAGAGACAGAGGTCCCCTCTACAAGATTTCGCTTTGACGCCCGGTTGCCCGATTATGCGCATTTACGGCTACGGGCATTTACTCCTAATACCTATTCACGAGAGGCTGTGAAGCGCATTACGGGCTGTATGAAACGCGCTTTAAAGTTGTTTACCTGCGGAGAATTGCATGTTTACATGGCCATAAGGCGCTTTAACTCCTGCTGTAAATTTTAAGTTGCTATTTAACGCGCATTCGATAATGCGCATGAGCGGAGATAAAAAGCGCCTCGACCCCCAATTTGCGCTCCACTCTTGTAGAGGTAAAATCTGTAATGCGCCTTGAAAGAGCTTTAAATCGCTCTTGTAGAGGCACCCAGAGAATGTGCCCTGCTGTAATGGAATACTAACGCGAGAAAGGAACAACAGTAATGCTGCGATAGAAACGTGTGTCATGAGACGTTTTACATCGTGATTTTTCGTAACTTAAGGATGTCTGATGTACAGCGTTAGAACCACATGTGTAGATTCCCCCACTGTTGAAAATACAAACTTCTTAATTACTACTTTTACCTCAGGCCAAATTCCCTAAACCCCCACTAAATACACTTACAACCAGGTCCAGTTTGGTGTACAGTCTTCCTCTGACACCAAAGCTCCTCCATTTGTATTTCTGGCTGCTTGGACAGTTTATCTAGTTTTTATTTATTTATTTTTGCCTGCTCGTGTGTAACCTTCTTCTGGCAAGGTCTTCGGGCAGCCTCCTGGCATAACACAGCCACCTGCTCCCTACTCTGGATCTTTACCAGCCATGTATGATTATCCCACTGGGAAGGAATCACTTACTATTCAGTCCTTAGTTCACTTTCTTTCTGCTCTGCTTTCTTCTAGTCCTTTTCAAACACCCCACACCAACCAGCAGACCTCTTCCCTCTCCATGGGCTTGCTCTTAACTGCTTAACTGTCATTTCCCAATCTGTTTTCCACGTACCTAGAATCTCCGCCAGTCAGAATTGGATTTATCTTATCTAGACTCCATCTAACAATGTTCAAAGTGACTCTCTCTCTCTCTTCCTTCTGAACATCACTAAACAACTACTACACAGGCTTTTAACAGTAACAAAACAAGGTCTCAGGCCTACTCCAGTACATTATTGTCTCACAGAGGACACACAAAGTAAACTTTACATGGCAACAATACTTATATTTCTTCACAGGGAGGGAGAAGGAAAAATGCAAGTTTGGCACCAGTTCTTAAAGTTATCATTCAGACCAGTCATTATAAACCTGTTATAAAAATCTGTTATCTCAGTTTATACCGCAGACGATAAAACCAAATGTCTTGATAAGTTTGTCAAAGTCCCCCTTTGACAAGCCTCTGTTCAAAAATAGCCATTTTAAGGTCAGTAACAGAAAGTTTGGGCAGTTGCAGAGTTCTCTCACTGGTTTCTCAATATTGTCCTTTCTTTCTGATATCTGATTTGTGTCTATTTATTCTTTTGCGTACCAACTTTGCCTACGTAGAATACAGAAGGGCTGCCTTGAAGGAAAAGCAGGATGTAAATATAATAAATAATAATGTGCTTAACTCTCTCACTGAAATTAATGAGACTTGTACATCTTATGTTTAGGTGGATAGTGCCTACAGATATTTGTGTATGCTTGCATCAATATGATAGATCCAAGATCTATCATATTTCTGGAGCCTGGGAGGAGATGAGATGACAAATGTGCCTGAGGCGCCTGTATTAGGGCTTTAGGCCATGAACTCTATAGCAACCGACTGCCACCTGCAAATATTAAACATTTTGCAAGTATTTCCATTACCTAGTGCTGAAGAGACACAACCTGAAGATCCTGGACCAACTTGTCTTATGTTATAAATGGAAAGGGGAGGCGGGGAGGAGAAAGGTTGCAGACGAACTTTAAGGTATCTGTTTTTCATCTGGAAAGTTACAAAAGCTCTCTATAAATATCATGCAATACCTTTTTCTTGTTACATTGTCTTGTGTTATATGCAACACTATTAAAATTACATGCAACACATGCCATCTTTTATTAAAATTAGAAATCCAATCCAAACATCCTGTGTTCTGCAAAATGGTATGTCATAAACTTTCCTTCCCTTCTCAAAGCTAGCTTAGGATTCCCATGTTTATTTAATTTGCTAACCTTTCTAGGCTTTTGGTTTTGCATATTGAATTGAACACTGGATGTGTTTTAGTATAGGGGAATCATGGCGACCTGGAGGTATGTGCTTTGTAAAGTACTTCTGAAAACACAGAATACCAAATAGTAGCATCTTACTATCCTTTGCACAAACTAAAAAGAAAAACCTACCGGATTGGTTTAAATTATACTGTACTGTATACTATAGACTACTATACTGTAGATATGCCCTTATATATAAATAATTTCTTCTAATTTGAGGCTCCTTTTGTGAACTGAAAATGGGGTGCCCAAAATAAAAGAGATGTCTTTAATACTTATTTTATATATCTATAAATCCTATAATAACCTGGCCACTAACTTTGAGCCATAACCTCTGAATTCTCAGCCTGTAACTGAAAACATCTAGCGAAGAGCTGAGAACTGACATATCAAGTGACATGGCAAAACTTCATCATGATTTTTGAAAGCTCTATGTCTCTGGATTGTATTTTCATGTGGTAGCCCATTCCGATTGGTAGCTTAAGCTTTTTGCAATGTCGTCAAGATGGCTGAAGCAATATTTTTTGAACTTTTCTAGTTTAAGCTGTAACGTGAACCATGTGTCCGATTTAAAATTTTAAAACTGCATTGGAAAGCTAATGGATTATCTTACAAATAACCAATTGTAATAATGATCTTATCTGTTGCCATTTTCATGGTACAAGCAATATATATAGTTTACTAGATATAATGCATTACCCAATCTAGATATGCACCTAAAGGGTATTAGAAAATTGTAGGGTCCTCTTTTACCTTTCCAATAAGCCATAGCTTGAGTACATTAATTTTGATATGAACATATCCATGTTTCATGTAATTTTAAGCAGTCTATGGATAACAGGTAACTTTGTGCAATTGCAAAGAAACATCTAGAAGTTTTGTGAGTTCAGCAGCTATTCAATATGCATATATTTTTATTTATGGATGTTACAATTTTATTTCACAACTACTAACATTTAAGCTTTAATTTAATTTAATTTGAATGTTCATCACTGCGTTGTTTTCTATCTGAAGAAGAAAGACTTACTGGTTCTTTATGGAAACAACTTTATTGATCTACTGGCAAAGCATTCAGTTACTGTCCTGCATGGAGCTCTGCCCTTCTCTGGAGCTAGCCATGCCTTGTGTTCTAACTAATCCAAACCAGTTCCTTGTTAACATTACTAAATACATAACAAATCTTAAAGAGACAGTGCACTATTCTCACAATCACCACTGCAGTCATCTTCTGAGTCCTCACGTTCAACGGCAAAATCTACATCTGATTTTTTTTCTCATTGCTTCATAACTGTAATTTGCACATAGCAGTAAAAGCAAGTTCACTGGATATGCATGAGAAGTTTGGCAATTGACAGTAAGTCGTGGTGGCTCATGCATCCAGTCAATAACAAAATTGCCATCTTTGTCTGTCATCCATCCATAATCCATAATCCTTTCATATTCCCAACTTTTAGCAATTGATACAGCTCTCTGCATGCAAAAGCTTGCAATGTCAGAAGACGATGTGGCACTTTCATGGAATCACAACCACCTTGTCCTGGAATTAGAGGACACACTCAGTGGCAAGGGGACATCACACAAAGCCAATGGAATTGCCATCCAGTTGAAGATCAGTGGGCCTCATTTGCCTAAATCAATGCCTTAAGTGGTAAAAACAAAGATAAACGTTTCTATCCAGACATTTATGTTACCAACATAAAATGCTGGCAAGAGGGAAGGATCACCAATAACTTATACTGTGGACGTAAACACAAACATATTGTTTCACCCTCCTTTACAGAAAATTCTCATATGGCTTCTGGCATGTATGTCAGATCATGAAGACCAAGCAACAAGCACCTGGGATAGGCTTCATCATACTTGTCCGTGATATGTCACCATAGTGCAAGACAATAATGGCTATTTGCCCACAATTCATGCTTCAGCAACTGAAATGTCAACTATATATAAGGTGCTAAACCAATCTATCAACATCATACAGTCTCTGCAATTGTCCAAGATTGTGTGTATTTTTGATCAGGCACTCTATGCCAAAGCAGTCGAAATCACATGGGAGCATCGCGAAATGTAAATATACCACCAGAGGCAGTCAACAAAGACACTCAAACACCAGGAAGAACAAAGGGAGTTATGGCGTCATCAGACAAGTGTTTTATTGCATGCTCGTAGCTGGGCACTCACGGATTTTCACAGGTCCTTCTCACAACGTCGTCTGCTTCCTGCGCGCCTCCCACCCCTTCTAGCCTTCTTCATGCGACAAAAAAACACCCCAGTAAGTCTGACTTATTTTTTGGGACAGAACTTGCCGCTGTCCCCTACTGTGCACGTTATTTACTTCCTCTTCTGAAAGAGGAAGTAATGAGGGACAAACACGGGGGTGGAGAAGCGACAGTAAGGAAACGCAATTTCCCCCCATGTGATGATGCTCAGAATGTCATGGGAAACTTTGTCAAAAGCTTTGCTGAAGTTAAGGGAGGTTACCCAATCACAAAATGAGATCAGATTAGTCTGAGAGGATTTGTTCTTGACAAATCCATGCTGACTTCTAGTAATCACTGCATTGTTTTATTAATTTATTGCATTTCTATACCGCCCAATAGACGAAGCTCTCTGGGCGGTTCACAAAAGTTAAAACCAACAGACACAAATCAAAGTATAAAACAAACAACAAACAACAGCATAAAAACCCAATATAAAAATACAATATAAAAGCAAAACCAGGGTAAAATCAAGCAGCAATGGCAGAGATCTATACAGATTTAAAATACAGATTTATTGACCTACTAGGAGATGTCTTAATACCCTTTAGGTGTATACCCTAACCCTAAACTGTATAAAAATGAGGGAAGATTTAACTTTTTTCTTGATATATGGCTTGTACCATGAAAATGTTAGTAAATAAGGTCATTATTACAATCAGTTATTTGTAAGAGAATTCATTAGTTTTCCAATGCAGTTTTAAAACTTTAAATCAAACACTTGGTTCACATGTTACAGCTTAAATTAGAAAAGTTAGAAAAAGATAGCTTTAGCCATCTTGATGCATCATAAAAAGATTGAGTAACCAGCCAGAACTGGCTGTCGTATGAAAATACAATCCAGAGACGTAGGCCTTTCAAAAAATCATAATGAAGTTTTGCCACCTAACTTGATACATTAGTCTAATTGGGAGCTTCAATCGTTAGAGACATAGGCAGTTGGGTTTCTGACAGGCATATAGACTGCCTGGTGAACTGCCTGCCTGGCATGGAGATTGTGGATATCACATGTAGAGCGTCATCAGACAAGCATTTTATTGCACACTCGTTACTGGGCACTCACAGATTTTCACTGGTCCCATTCACGATGTTGTCCGCTCTCCGTGTGTCTCCCACCCCTTCTAGCTTTCTTCCCGCAACAAAAAAGACCCTGGTAAGTCCAAATTATTTTTAGAGATGGAACTTGCCGCTATTTCCTGTTATGTGCAGGAGAAATGGTGCGATAGAAACAGCCCACTGAATGGACCATGTGCACATTGCTTACTTCCTCTATCATCTCTTTGAATAAGAGGAAGTATTGAGCAACAAAAGCGAGAGCGAAGAAACAATAGTAGGGAAGCATGATTTCCCCCCATCTGATGGAGCTCATAGTCTTCATAGCCTGATAGATAGTGCTGGAGTCAGCAGTCATGCACCAACAAGATGGCGAAACGTAGTCATGAGACCTTGTAAACCAAATTTAAGGTGCTAGGTAAGGAGTTGAAAGCCGGGATGTCCAAGGTATTTTTGTCTGAAATGCTACTTATTCTACCCACAGAACCAGGTAGACAGGCAAAGCTGGGCAGTTAAAGGAGGACGTTGCAGCAGAAAAGCTGCATAAATTATTTCCATCCATCTTCACTACAAAAGGTGCAGGGCAGATAACCCATGCCTGAAACCATGGCTGGACAATTCAGGGCAAGACAAAAAAAAAGGTACTTCTTCACACAGTACATCAGTAAACTATGGATTCTGATACCACAAGCTGGAGTAATGGCCTTCAACGTGGACAACTTTAAAACGGGGAAAAGACAAATTCACTGAGGATAGAGTTATCAACGGCCAGTAGTCATAATGGCTGTATATTAGCTCCATTATTGGAAGTTGTATACCTCTGCACACCACTTTCTGAGGAACAGAAGCAGGAGGGTGCTATTGCATTCGTATCTTACTTGTAAACATCCAACGGGTAGCTGGTTGGTCACTGTGCGAACAGAATGCTTTATTAGTTAGGTCTTTGAATCTGCTCCAGTATGGCTTTTTTACGTTCTTATATTCGCTGCCTTCCTTCCCCACCCCATCTATTTCTCCCATGCTATTCATATCATTGTCTCTGTGGCTTGCCCTGGACTCAACGCCTCTCCATGGTGTCTCCACCCATTTCTGGAACTTTGGCCATGTCTACACCAGGGATATATCCAGGGGTTGTCCCTAGGCCATCCCTGTGCATCCACATGACACTCAGGGGATCTCGGGGGCAACCGGGGATGACCTAGGGACTACCCCAGGATAGCGGAACCCGGGGATATCCCGGTTTTCCCGCTGTCCCTAGACCTAAAATGGGCACGGAGCTGTATGGGGTGACTTTGTGCCCATGAGGGTGGGGTGGGGAAAGCAATTTTGCCATACCCAGGATGGCAGGGGTGGGGTACACGGGGTGTTTCCTACTTTTTCCGCTGCGCGATGAGGGCTCCTGGCTCTTTAACAAAATAACATGTGCGACATCCCTGTTTGTTTCCAGGATGTCACACGGTGGTCTAGACCCTGGGGGAGGATCGTGGAAGCAGGTAAGTCCGTGATCCTCTCCCTTCCTCCCTCTACACCCTGAGGAGTAGACATGCCCACTGTATGCATCTTCAAGTGTAGGAATATCCTGAGAAAGCCTGGCATTATCTACACCTCTGCGCACTGTCCCACAGAATGTCTATATATTTTTTATCTGATGATGATCATTCATTTGAAGCTGCAGTCAACAAGTCATTAATATGCAATGGTGGCACCTTTTCTGAGGAGTGCCCTCCCCAGAGAGGCCTGTCTGGTGCCTACATTATGGTCTTTTCAGTGCCAGATGAAGACCTTATGTTCCCAGGCATTTTACGAATGGTTTTAACACTGTGTTATTCCTGCTGATGGCTCTCCTTTGTCTTTTATTATCTGTTTCTGATTTTTTTCTTGCTTTGATCCTACTTATTTTATTATTGCTTTACTATTATCTTGTTCTTTTACGTTTTTAATTGGTACAACACCTAGAGAACTTTTGTTGTAGGTGGTTTTAAAATATTATAGACAATCACACAAACATGCACACAAATATTTGCCATCTAAAATATAGTACAGAAAAAGCCGACCTCACATCCCTTAGGAGGGAGTTCCATTATTGGGATGCAGCGATCAAGAATGTCCTGTCCCAACAGCATACCCACCTAACCTCTTTAGGTGGTAGCATGCATAACAGGGCTTCTGATGACCATAAATGATAGGCAGGTTCATATGGGAGGAGGTAGTCCTTCAGATGTTTTGGGCCCTAAACTGTGAAGAGCTCTGTAGGTCAAAAGCAGCACTTTGAATTGTGCCCAGAAATCAACTGGAAGTCTGTGACATTGGTCCAGCATCAATGTAATGCAGTCCACAAACTGCCATCTGGCAGAAGTCTAGTTGCTGCATTTTGCACCAGCTAGAGCATCCAAACACTTTCCAAGGGCAGGCCCACATAGTGCACATTTCAGTAATCTAAATGGTAATCTAATCACATGTGTTGACAGAGCTGAAAACTAGCATTTTGAAACCCCCCCCCCCTGTAATTTCTTCATAGCTGAAGAAAGGGGCCTACCTATTGGATGCCTCTTCTTTTGAAATATCAGAGAATGGTGGGCTTTTTTTAAAAAAAAACTTTGGTTTGGTCTGTTTTTTGTTCTTCCTTGTACTAACAAAATAAAAGTCTGGCTTATCCCTGTTTATCTTAGGAAATCTAACGAGACCTCAGCACATTAAATATGACTGCAGAGTAACAGCTGTTTAAAAGGAAGAACAGTCCAACTTTGGGATCTGTGTACAAGCTTTGCTGCATATGTTAAACAGTTATTGTGCGCAATGGAATGGGTTTAATTGTATTTAGGCATGCTGTAATTTGCAAAGGCATTGTTCAAACATACTGCAAGATGTCAAACTCGTATTTTTAATATGCTGGGCAAGCCATCAAATGCTCGGTATTTTTTGCTTCATCCTTTTTTGATTAGTAGCCTCGCAGACAGATTTGGAAAGGTATATGGAAACAATACAGAGACAAACAAAGAAGGAAATGGAGTGATAATTTGAGAGAGAAGCAGGGAAATAAGTCAAATGGGTGGGAGGGATCATGACCTAGATGGGACGCAGCATTTTGTTAAAAAAATGTTTTATATTCGGTTGGAGCCCATTCATTTCTGTTTGGTTTATGCAGGTACCTATGTTTTCCAAATTCCTTAATCATTTTATGGATATCAATAACGTGCTGATGATCTGTGTAAAGAAAAAAAATGAAGTTCACAAACTGATGCTGACTACTTATATCTCTTCATAGACCACGGACAATGTCCAAAACCAATACTTAGCTCTTCTGTAGCTGGGTAGCATATTTCAAATGCTCAGTGTGCTTCACATAACGTATCTCAGAGCCTATCTACACTTCTGCTTTAAAACGGTTTATAACAGTTTTAAACCGGTTAATAACCGTTATTAACTGGTTTAAAACTGTTATAAACCGTTTTAAAGCAGTAGTGTAGATAGGCTCTCAGTAGTCCATGCCACAGGTGTGTATGGCAGGTTAACATATATGAATGGCGATTGCTCCTGAGCGCCCTCTCCTGTGTAGAGCTCGAACGGCTCCGTGGTATACCCCAGAGCTGAGAGTGATGAAACAAAACAGGAGACGGCTTGAGGGCAGATGGAGACGAACTCCTGATGGATGCAATCAAACACTGGTAAGTGCTTATGGTAAGCTGTATTCAGGGGCAGTGAGGGCAGCAAAAAAACAATACTTTGCTGCCACTATTCAATCATCAACCTGCCACCCAGCGGAGCTTTTCAGAGTTGTCCGGGGGCTTTTACATGCTGGCCCCAAGGACATGGTAGAACCATCTGAGGCCCGCTGTAATACATTTGCTGGGCACTTCCAGAATAAAATCTCTGGCATCCGTCAGGACTTAGACTCCAGTGTTATAGCAGATGAATCTAGAGAGGTATCCAGAGCACAGGCTTGTCCTGTTTTCTTGGATGAGTTTCAGTTGGTGCAGCTCGAGGATGTTGACAAGGTGCTTGGACAGGTTCGTGCAACCACTTCCATATTGGATCCTTGCCCCTCTTGGCTAATAAAAGCTAGCAGGGATGGAACAACTGGCTGGGCCAGGGAAGTGATTAATGCCTCTTTGCAAGAGGGAGTGGTCCCAGGCCTCCTGAAAGAGGCGGCAGTGAGACCACTCCTAAAGAAATCTTCCCTGGACCCTGAAAATCTGAATAACTACAGGCCAGTAGCAAATGTTCCATTCCTGGGCAAGGTCCTGGAGCGGGTGGTTGCGAGCCAGCTCCAGGCACTCTTGGATGAGACTGATTATCTGGATCCATTTCAGTCGGGTTTCAGGCCTGGTTTTGGTACGGAAACAGCCTTGGTCGCCCTGTATGATGACCTATGTCGGGAGAAAGACAGGGGGAGTGTGACTCTGTTGATTCTCCTTGATCTCTCAGCGGCTTTCGATACCATCGACCATGGTATCCTTCTGGCACGACTGGCTGAGTTGGGAGTGGGAGGCACTGCATTGCAGTGGTTCCGCTCCTACTTGGTGGGTCGGCTCCAGAAGGTGGTGCTTGGGGAACATTGCTCGGCCCCGTGGATTCTCCAGTATGGGGTTCCGCAGGGGTCAGTTTTGTCCCCCATGCTGTTCAATATCTACATGAAACCGTTGAGTGCAGTCATCCGGAGTTTTGGAGTGCGTTGTCATCAGTATGCTGATGACACGCAGCTCTATTTCTCCTTTTCATCTTCATCAGGCGAGGCTGTGGATGTGCTGAACCAGTGCCTGGCTGCGACAATGGACTGGATGAGGGCTAATAAACTGAAACTCAATCCAGACAAGACTGAGACGCTGTTGGTGGGTGGTTCCGCTGACCGGATGGAGGGTGTTCAACCTGTTCTGGATGGGGTTGCACTCCCCTTGAAGGAGCGGGTTCGTAGCTTGGGGGTTCTCCTAGAACCATCTCTGTCACTTGAGGCGCAGGTGGCCTCAGTGGCACGGAGTGCCTTCTACCAACTTCGGTTGGTGGCCCAGCTACGTCCCTATCTGGACAGGGATAACCTGGCTTCAGTTGTCCATGCTCTGGTAACCTCCAAGTTAGATTACTGCAATGCACTCTACGTGGGGCTGCCTTTGAAGGTGGTTCGGAAGCTGCAGCTTGTGCAAAATGCAGCGGCCAGATTGATAACTGGAACCAGTAGGTTCGAACATATAAGACCTACTCTGGCCCGCTTGCATTGGCTGCCTGTATGTTTCCGAGCCCGGTTCAAGGTGCTGGTTTTAACCTATAAAGCCTTACACGGCTTGGGACCACAATACCTGATGGAACGCCTTTCCCGACATGAACCTACCCGAACACTACGTTCAACATCTAAGGCCCTCCTCCGAGTGCCTCCTCCGAGGGAAGCTCGGAGGTCGGCAACAAGAGAGAGGGCCTTCTCTGTGGTGGCTCCCCAATTGTGGAACGATCTCCCTGTCGAGGCCCGCCTGGCGCCAACATTGTTATCTTTTCGGCGCCAGGTCAAGACTTTCCTCTTCTCTCAGGCATTTGGCAATATCTGAGGAGCCTGGGTCTGTTTTGTTTTGTTTTTGTAGGTTTTTTTTTTTGTTTTTTTTGTTTTTGTTTTGTTTTTGTTTTTTTGAAGTGTTGAAGTGGTTTTTAAATGTACAGATTGTGTGTATGTTGTATGTTTTTGCTGTTTTAATTTTTGTATATTGTTTTTAATTGTTTTTAATCCTATGTAAACCGCCCAGAGAGCTTCGGCTATGGGGCGGTATACAAATGTAATAAATAAATAAATAAATAAATAAATTATTAACCACACTGTGATTGTGTGAACTAGGTCAGTGAGTCTACCTTCTTATAAGCATGCTCACCAGCTGCTATTACTTCTCCTGTTTCTTCTCATTGCTACTGCTTGTTGAGAGGCAGCAAGCAAGCAAGCAAGCAAGCAGTGGTCTCTACTGCTTTTCCTTCTCATCGTCACTCTTGTCTGGGCCAGAGTGAGAGGCAGGTGAACAAACAGGTTGCCAGGGTAAAGAGGATAAGCAGCTCCAGGGGGCTCTTGTTAATGCCCCCCTCCTCAGATGTGGGCCCTCAGCAGGTGCTCAACCATGCCTACCCTTGATGCAGGGCCTGCCTGCAATTCCGCCTGCAATGTACATCCCACTGAAATCAGTGATGGGATGAAAATGGACATCTAATGTGGCCACTGGTAACCTCAATGCAGGGTTCATGTTAAGTGGGTTTATAACTGAAGTGGCTGGTCTTATAATTTAGCAGATTTTGCTGGCATCCCTTTCAATCTATCAGAAATGCACATGGACGCTTCTCCTCACTATGGTAGGGAAGGCCAAATCCTCTCCATGGCTGTATCTGTATCTACCCAATGAGACTCAAATGGGGAGTACTGAGCATAACACTCCAGCCATAGTTTGGAAGGCTTAAATGCTTTAAGAATGTCACAAGCTCCGGTGAACATGACCTGTAATGAGAAACATACAATAGATGGATATAATTTTTCTATGGAAAATTGACCAGAAGCTATCTTCTCATGTGTTACTCATAAATGTGCAAGTAAATATCTGAAAAAAGAACCTGCTGGAAGGACTTTTAGTGTTAGGGAGGGGGTTGTTAAATGGTTTGTGTTCCACTTGTTCCTTATTTGCCCAAATCCACCAATGATGGGCAACAATTTCTTGCATGTGGAAAGCTGGGCACATCAGCAAAAAGAGATCTAGACTAACATTCTCCCTGGCATACTAGCTTTCCATGTGCATGGTGTTTCTTTTTTGATGTGCAAAATATTTAAACCTGTGTTCCTTTTTCCACTTTCATTCTAACGTATGAACCAGCTCTTGTTCTGATAAACTAGGATCATATTTAGATCCATCTAGTCCAGTATTGTCTAGGGATGCAGTACCTCAGGACCAGGGGCCTAATATAGTCATCCTGTGATCCAAGTCTGGCTCTCCAGGGTTCCCAAAAGAACCTGGATCATTTGGTGGTTTCACAGCTTTTGTGCATTTTTTTCCTCCATTCTAAAAGGTTGACATGCCTCTCCTAGAGCTTCATGATGGGCAATAAGAGCATTAAACTAAAATATGCTGGTAATTTATCCCCACCCCTTCTGCCTTAAGCTCCACCCACCACTGGAATATGGGCCTCCAAGAGCTTCTCTGAAGTAGAATTCAGCCCTCAGGTTGAAATACATTTTATTCTGACTATCAGGGATTCTGTTGAGTCTTTGGCATCACCTGATACATTATCCTTTTTGACTGACGATACTAGGGACTGAACTTGGACCTTCTGAATGTGCAGTATGATTCCTGCCTTACAAAGTCAAGAGATGTATGATTCATTAGAGCTTGACTGAGTGGACAAAACATATAAGAAACCCAAAAGGTAGATGTTAGGAAAGGGTCGTGTTGAAAGCAAGTTGGGTTGGAGTTTGTTTTGAGGAAGAATCTCTTTTGCTAAAAAAGTAATAAGGCATTTCAGGGTAGCCACATGTCCTTTTTTTTTTTTAAACAGAGGACCGTCCTTTATTTGAAGGTGTCCTCCAACTGAAGGGCCACCCTGCCTGATTCTGGTTTAAAGATAAAGAACCATAAGAATTTTTGCCCATCCACACTTAGCACCTGAACAGCAGGCTGAACAAGCCGGCCCACAGGTCCCCTGGTCCCAGCCTTCCACCCTATGGTGAGATGAACTGTCATTTCTACATTTAGCCCATTATGCAAATCACTGCCCTCTTTTGTTTTCTTATTTTGGTGATGCGTCTCTTCTTTTTTCATGATCCATAAGTGGTCATGCTAAAGATGCTTAGAGCTGTGAAGAATGAGAGTGGTGCTGAGGAGCTGGGCCAAACAGCACTGCAGCGGTGTGCAAGTCGGCCAGATCACCTCTGGGCTAATGACGCTACAAGGGTTTGCTATGAACTGCTTGACTGACAGCGCCTCAGGGCCCAGCTACAAATTCAAGGAAAGCACACAGGAAGGTTCTCCAGGGACTTCGGAATGCAGGGAGGGAGTGAATGAAGCAGCCATTTCCCTCCAAGTCAACCATCCTTTGTTTGTGAAATGCTAACATGCGCCAGTGAGAATGTTTCTAGCCCCACCTAATGTGATCTCTGATATAGTGCCAGAAGCTTTCTTTTATAAAATATTGGGAAGGCAGGTGGCACTGAAATCACATTCTCCTCCTGCACCTAAAGTAGGAATGCTTTTGGCCGATTGTGTTTCCTGAACGGGTAGATCTGTTCACAGACATTAGCTGATGTGCTGTTTGAAGCCACTCGGAGCCCTGCTAATATGTAGACCGAATCATGCTATGGCTGTTCAGGGTTGTTCTATCACTTTTGCTTGAAACATTGGCTCTCAAAAACCTTTAAAACTGGCCTGAGCAGCTTTGACTTCCATCCACACATGCCATTGCGACATGTACTAAAAGTATCCTTTAAAATATTAATCAACTTTTCAACCAGTAAAAAAATGTGGAAAATTGGACAGAGGCTGGATCCCAAGGAAATTACATGAATTAGCTTCATTCCATGTGGAAAATTGGGGAGAAGCATGCATGCATTATGGAAATGTGTGCACTAATGATCTAGCTGTTTATTGTTTCCATGTGCTTATTTCTAAACAGCATAATTCAAGGAATATGCATTGCTGAACTTTTTGCAGATGTGAAGCCATGAATGAAATATGATGGAACACACCTAAAATCCTGAATGTGCATAATTTGTCATTTGAAAATCATTCTTCTGAGGGTCGTATACTTATAGATGAGCTAATTCTGGGGTTCCTTCTCTTTTTGCCCGATTATGCGCATCTCCTGACAATCACTTTTACGCCTAATATCTATATACGAGAGAGGCGTTGAAGCACATTACTGGCTGTATGAAAGTCGCTTTAAAGTTGTTGACATGCATGCAAATGTTGCTGAAAGTAATGCGCTTTGTCCCGGGAAACTACCCAAACAGGTTTTGCACCCTTTATTCTCCCGGCCTACCAGAATCTTCCACCTTTGGTTTCCTAGGTTACCTGTGGAATGATGTGGTTGACCTGTTTGGCTACCTCTCTCCCCTCCAATTTTGCCGCCAGCTGAAGTTTGTCCCCCCTCCCAGGACTGCTCAGGAGTAAATGGGAATGTGCCTCAGAACTTTCCCCCTCCAGCAGCCTTTTAAAAAGTATTTTCGGCTGCCTCTCTCTGCCCCTCACCATTTGCCTGCCAGAGATAGAAGGAAGAGAGTGAGAGACCAAAGAGAAGGAGCAAGCAAGAGAGAGAGAGAGAGAGTAAAGATCCGCACAAACGCACGCCCAGACAGACAGGGGAAGCTGCTTCGTTCCCTCCTCCTCCTCCTCCTCCTCCTCCTCCTCCTCCTCCTCCTTATTTTCCCAGTGAGATCAATTATTTCCCCTTCTCTCCTTCTCAATCATCCGTTGTCATTTTGGTGATGTAAAACATTCAGATGCGCGAACACCCCCCCCCAGCAAGCAAGTGAGGGGAGCAAGTGTGTATGTGTGTGTGTGTGTCTATGGATGGAGGCAGGCATGCAGGCAAGCATAAAAACACCCTCCCCCTGTCCGCCCCCCCTTTCCCTGCTTCCCGTCTCTCAGGAACCCAGCAAGAAGCGAGGGGACGAGTTGTCTAAGTGGATCACTAATTATCCACAAATAAGCATGACAACAAGACCATCTGATCGTTAATGCGCCTCCTCACAAAATTGTTTACATGGACATAAGGTGCTCTTACTCCCGCGGTAAATTAAAACTCGCTATTTAATGCGCATTCGAAAATGCGAATAATCAGAGATTGAAAGCGCCTGGACCCCCGATTTGCGCTCCGCTCTTGCAGAGGTAAATTTGGTAATGCGCCTTGAAAGAGCTTTAAATCGCTCTTGTAGAGGCACCCCATGTCACAGTGTACCACAACCAAGAAATGGAATAATTTGTGGAGCCGGCTATCAAGGGGAGGAGCCAGAGCTATGTCTATAGTGCTGGACTTTTGGTTGGCAGTGGATCCAAGTGAATTCGAAAGATGTTGCATAGGGCGGTTGCATTTGCCCCTGGATTTTGCACCTCTCCAATACTTCCTTATCAATGATATAAGAGTCCTGAAACAGAGATTTTAAAACACACACTAGGATATTAGTGGAAAGTATAAATTTTGAGCCACAAATCCCTGGTTCAAAGCTACACATTCACTAGCTGGCTTTATGGCCAAACTAGTTGTGTATTTTATCCACCTGCCTCTTCCATTCATGTTGAGAGCAGGAGTTGGAGAGTGTTATTTACACGAAAACGAGTGCATGGGAGGGGCATAGAAAAGTCCACCACTCCCACCCTGTGCTGTCATGGCTTTAAGCCGTTTTCTACCAGCTTCTCTCATTGGAGTTGGCTGGGGGGGGAGCCCCTCCCCCTTCCTCATTTTCATGTAAAGAATAGCTCTTCCACCCTTGCTTTAGATATGGATATAGGGGCACATTTGTGATGAACTGCCCGTTCACACCAAGTTTGCCCTTCCTATTCCAATTTAGAGGGCTTGCAAGGCATTTATGCTGTGTTCATCATTCCCTACTCACATTTGTGTATGGGTGATGGCCTGACCCTCCAGTTTTGCTCCTGTGTCTAACCAGCACTTTTGGGGGAGTCTGTTTAAAGCAGGGAAAATGTGGCATTTAATTGTGAAAGCGAAAGAACGTGTAATTTCATCCTGTGTATCTTGCCCTATTCTGCTATACCACAGCGCCACCGAAAGGTGACACAGCAGAAAAGCAGGAAATGCTCCTCTTCTAGTCCTAGGACCTCAGTTCTGTGATGAAACTGAAAGTAGATACAATGGATTAAGAGCCGATTAACAGCCTCGTGTAGAAAAGCTCATAGAATGTTCAAAGGGCTCAACATGCTTTATTTTGTTGAAATCCCTACAGCAACCCCATAAAGTAAGGTGGAATTATTGGGTTCATATTGCAGGTGGGAGGTCTGAGACTTGCGAAAGGGTACCCAGAGAATTCATTGCAGAGTGTTTCATAGCTTAATGTTATAACTGCTATGTCACACAAATTCTACTAGACTCTTATTAGAAAATGGTGTACCCAGGGAGGAATTCCCAACAATCTTCCTTTGTATGCCACTTAGTAATTTTAAACATACTATTATAAGTGCCTGCAATTTCAGACTTTTAAAGACATTCTTTCACATTTTGGCAATGCTCTTTGATAAAGGGTGATCACAAAGATACTCAGTATTCACATGAGTTGTGCTTAGCACGGTTGCCAAAAGTCTCCAGATGATAAATGACACATAGGGTTAGATCCAGACTATAAATGGAGCTTAAGTTAGCCATCCAACTTACATCCCATTGATTTCAATGAGTCTAGTCAAAGTACAACGAAGTCCTGATCCAACCCAGTGTTTTTGGTGCAGAGCACTTTCAGGGAAATCATGTGCCTGTTAGAATGATCACAACTAACTATTTGTTTCAAAATGTTCCAAGGAACGATTGCCTGGAAGATAATGCAAAGAAGACTTCAAACAGAATGCAACGGTGAAGGCATTGGTGCCGATACACAAGAACTGTGTGAGTATGGAACTGAAAAATGATTCGATATGGAATCTTGCTTTGCAGAGTGCAGTGTGAATTTTCAAAATAGCTCAATCTTGTATTTACCCTGACACCATTCTCAAGAGAAGCATTAGTGGTTACACATTTACTTACTATTATTTTAACAGTCCCAGCAAATCATTTTGGCTGAACTTAAGATATCTGGAGAACAAACTGCACAATAAAAAAATAATTAGGATGGATATAAAGATCAAACTGATATGAAGCTCTAGACCGAGTGTAAAGCTTTCCTTTAGGAACTTGCGGTTTGGATCATGTTGAAGAACCATCCATCATGTCTTTAAAAATAGGCACTGGAATTTATTCATATGCACAAAGAAACAAGTTGCTGTTGTGAATTTAAATCATTGTATTTTGCATGTGCTTCAGGACAGATTGAATGTGTAATCAGCCTTGGTTTCCATGAGCTGTTGGCGATCTGAATGGTGGGTCCTCCAAACCTTAAAGCAGAAATCGAAATGGAATACATTTTCAGCTTCAAAAACTCTACATACCTATTCCCCCTCAAGCATTGAATTGTGAAGGGGATGAGATGTAACATAGCAACTGGTGCGAAAGACCCTCCATTGGAGACCCTGGAGAGCAGGAACTAGAGGAGACAACACTGAGGGCTCCTCTAAACAAGCAATTTATTGCACATTCGTGATTGGCCATTCACAAAAGTTTGTGGGTCTTTTAAACAATGTCATGAACAACGAGGCCATCTCCCACACATTGGTTGAAAATTCCGTCATGTGGTGATAGATGAAAAAAGTGGGAATTCCGCCACTAGATGGCGCTGTCTCAATTGAAGTGAACAGAGCACACTTAGAGGGGAAGTATTCAATGCAAACCACATGGTCGCCCCTCTCCGTCTGTGTAATTAAGTCTTTGATAAAGCTGATGGGACTTTTTTGCCCATTTGAGGTCAAGCCATCCCAAGATCCTTTGCATGACAGCAGGCAACAATATATTGTTGTTGGGAAAATTCATTCCACCCCGCCCCAAATGCTGTAACGATTGCAGCTAAGCTTAGAGGAAACAGGGAAAACTGGGGTGGGATGGGGTGACAGAGAGCATAAGCATCCCTGCTGATAAAAGTGTTGGTGCTGAGTCCTTGTGAGCCCCGGCTGCACTACACCACTGCTTCCTAACAGCTCTTGTACCATGAATATGACACCTATACCTCACCCTTGCTAGAGAGTGCCTTCGGCACACACATCTCTCCATAGTGTTCTCCTATTTATTTATTTAGTTGATTTATATACCGCCGAACGTATTTGAAAATATATCTAGGCATTTCACAAAATACATTGTAATATATATTAAAATACATAAAATTGCTAAAACATAGATATAAAACATTAAGAAAAAACATTATAATCAATTAGAACAACACCCTTAATTGCAAACGAACAGACCGGGCAGCACATTCATTGAGGAGAAAGCCTGGGTAAAGACATGGGTCTTTAATTGGCGTCTAAAGCATGCTACAGCTGGCGCCTACCAAATACCAGGGTGTTGGGGGTGGGGGAAACATTCTGCAAGGTGGGTGCCACCATGGAAAAGGCCTGCTTTCCTGGTTGATGCAAGATGGCAATCTTCACCTTGTGGTACAACCAACAAGACCTCCTCCAATGTTCTTAATGCTCACGTAAGCCTATACTGGGGAAGGCAATCTGCTAGGTAAGCTGGCCCAAATGAGGTACTTGTTCTTTCTGAGGGAGTGCAACCCTATATAGAATAGGCAAAGCCCTCAATTCCCATACATGGGGACCACCCACCCATTGAGTCACTGGCTCAATTCGGACAACACGATAGTCAGTGGTGGGGGTAATAATCAACTTTACAGTTGTTCATCTAGGGGGTACTCCCCACACAACATGGTAATAAATAATCAACCATGGTGTGGATTAGGATCAGGGCTGAGTTGACTATGGCAGCATTTGGACGACAATATAGTCAATACAACTGATTATTGTTTTCCCCCCACAGTTGCTTATTGTGTCGTCCGAATTCAGCCACTGTCTTGTCAGGATTCAATCTCCTGGCAAGACAGAGCACTTCAGAAAGAAAGGTTTCGAGTAGCCAGCAGCATTTTATTAGGGAAGCATTCAAAAAGTTCACCCCCCCCACGCATACAGTTTCAATCTGAAGTAGTCCCTGCTAGTTAGCTGCTAGTTAGCTGCCAACCGTTCTCCTGGTTCTTTATCTTTAAACCGGAATTGAACAGGACTGCCCTTCAAATTTTAGTTATAGACATAAGACCTTTACTCTTTAAATACAGTGTGATATGAAAAAGGGAGGGAAGCAAGGCAGGACGGAGGGGAAAGGGTTTACTGTTTGTATTGTGCTGGAAAATGAAAACAATCTAACCTGTTAATAATGGAAATAAATAAATAGAGGATGTCTTCAAATAAAGGATGGTGCTCTGGCAGCCCATCAAATAGAGTCCTGTCCCTTGTAAAAGAAAACACATGGCTATCTTTCTCCCCTATTCCCTTTGCCTCTCTCTAGTGCAACTAATTTTTAATAGGCTCCAGATTTTGAATTGAGCAAGGTCTGAAGGGCCAGGTACACTGTCTAACCACTAATCCATTGCCACACAATGTGAGATGTAGGGCAAAGGGCTCTCACACTGGCTGCTTGAGGAAGCCTTGGGATCAGAGGCTATTCATGTCTCTAGATGCCTGTTCTGAACCCTAGTGGAGCATGTCTCAAACTGTGGGTCCCAGCCCACTTTCAGGTGATCCTTCACACACAACCACGTGATTTTGAATTGAAAACGTCCCTTCTTGGCAAGGCTCCATTGTGTTTAATGAAACAGTGTCATCTAGTGGCGAAATTATAGTGCAACACCAACTTTACACACTGGAGTGATTCTGTGATATCCCAGCAATAACTTTAAATACTGCATTATCTTTGATCTTTTTAAAAGCAGGATTACTGGAGGATAGTGTGGAAGACATCCTGGATATTGATGATGTCATGTAATGGACCCTCAAACTTCCATGAGTGGTCAATCCCGAGTGTGCAATAAATTGCTAATTTAGAGCCCTGAAAGCCCCCATTCTAGTGGGTTAAAACTTCTCAAGAGTCTTCTTGAATACTGCCGATAAGGCAGACTATACATCACGGGGAGGAGAGGGTAGTAAAGGTATGACAAAAGAGGGATTCAATATTGGCTAAGAGCATTCGTACACGAGGCTGTTGATCCACTGTTAATCCACCGTCTCTGCTTTTGGTTTCATTTCAGAATTGAGATCCGAGCACTACACAAGAAGTGTTTCCTTTACTGCTTCTCTGTTACATAGCCTCTACGTGGCACTGTGGTATAGCAGAATAGCACAAATACACATGAGGAAATCAAGTTTTCTTTCACTTTCACAATTAAATGCTGCATTTTACCTCCTCGATAAAGATTCACCGAAAGTGCTTGTTAGACACAGAAGTGAAACTGGAGGGTCATGATGTTGTCTAAAGAACCTGTAAACCGTGATTAGAGAATAATGAGTGCATGATAAATGCCTCATGTAGAAAAGTCCTAAAATGGAGCAAAGTATAACCATCATGGAATGGGGGTAAAGAGCAGTGCAAAGCCCTGCCAGGATCGTGCCAACAGGAATGGAAATAAGGGTGGCATTTTCCATCTTTCTTTTCTCTTTTCTATGTACCCGCCCACTGCTTCCAAGACGAGGGAAAATAACTACGTCCTCTCTACAACTGGCGTAGTTCCTTCCCCCTTTGACAGGTGTGTGTGGTAGGAATGAGAAGACTTTGCATCCAGCAGTATCAAGGCCTCCCCCAATCCATCCCAGGCATGCCCCCAACATGCCCATTTTCAGATACTATCATTACAAGAGCCCGAATAGGGCAGGAATGATGGCTGGGGTGTGTATGCCACAATGGTGAATCTCCTTCTCTGCCTACAGACCTCCCTCTCAGCCCATGGAGAGGGAGGTCCATAATGTGTATAGTTTTAATTAATTTATATACACCACTGCACATCTTCAGACTTCCAAAGGAGTGTCAAAGGGATCTTTACATAAGGACAAATTAAGTTTTGAAACTGTATAACGAAATCCAAGATATAAACAAGGTATCTGTTATTGACTATATAACCTGAGCTGTAAATACCTTGTTGCTTTAGATAAACCATAAGAACGAGCGGATTGTAGGATACATTTTAATAGCCCCACTGTCAAGGAGAGTTAATACACGTGTTCAGACTTGCAGCAATTTTATTAAATCTTTATAACACATTATGTTTTTGTTAAAAACAAAACAAAAAAACCCTCTCCCTGTTCTATCAGCCCTCAGGTAGTTGTTTGATGCTTCATTCGCCAATGAAATATTTATGAAGTTCTTTGTTTAGAAGTTTAATTGTAACTGTAAATGACTTTCATATGGTTACAGCGCCTTACAGTCCAATATAAATGCCATATGATGCTCTATCATACTGTCCGGAATAGTCATTACGCATTTCACCATCACAACTGTTACATAACAATAAGCAGAGAAAAAGGACAAAAGGATAACTTAATTTAAAACAGGCCCTATACATACTTATTTTGTTGGTAATACAGATCATATCTGCAGCAAAATGTGCTTCCAATCAGGTAAAGTTGCACAGTTATTTTAATACTTTCCATATTTAAAGTTTCAGCAAATACATACTATGATAAAAGTAAAAGGTCCTAAGACCCTAAACCTGTGCACGGAGTATGGAATTGGACACAGGGAGGATCATGTGCAAAATCCAACATAAATCCTACTTAGAGTAAACCTGTTAAAGTAAATGGAACTTAACTTAGAAATGGCTAACTTAAGTCCCATTCATTTCAATGGGTTTACTTTAAGTAGGGCTTACGCTGGATTTTGCCCCAGGTTCCCTGGCTTCAGCACTGCTACTTGGCACAAGCCACTGTACTGAAGCAGCTGCCAGAGGTGGCATAAGTGGAGCACTATCCATTCATACTCTGCCTTCTGATCTTCAGTGTTGGTCTACCATAGTAGTGGGACCACGATATCTAAAGGACTACCTCTTTCTGTTTATTATTATTATGTATCTCTTTCTTATTCGTAGCGGTTTTTCTAGACAGACATGACAGGCTTTGCCAAGTCATGCTGTCTTTTATCGATTCAGGGATTTGCTGATGATTGAGCATTATTATTATTATTATTATTATTATTATTATTATTATTACTACCCCATGGCCGAAGCTCTCTAAGTGGTTTAAAATACAGGAGTAAAATACAGTATACAAAGTTTAAAAACCATTTACCTCAAAACACACACACAAACAGTATACACCAAAACCATAAGGAAAATTCAGGACTGCTTAAAATGGTTCTGTGCATGCCCTGAGATGGTCATCTGAAGTCCTGCTCTGGGTTCCCCCATACACTGAGATTCAGTGGGTAGCTACTCATAAGCATGCCTTTTCTGTAGTGGCCCCCAGATTGTGGAGTGCCTTCTCTAGAGACATCCGCCTGGCACCTACTTTGTTCACTTTTCAGGGTCAGGCAAAGACCTTGTTATTCTCCCAGGCCTTTAAACAGTATTTTTAACTGCCGCTTGCTTTTTTAAAATAGGTTTCACGCTGCATTTAAAAATAATATTTTCCATGTTTTTAGCTGCTCAGTTATTTCTCTCTTTTAAATGCTATTTTTTGTTGCTGCTCTTAACACAATACTTTTTAATGTGTTTTATTATAGGTTTTAGCATTGATTTTATTGGTTTTGCTTTTATTTATGTGTGTCACCTAGAGAGCTTCAATTATAGGGTGACTCATAAATCATCATCATCTCCATCATCTCCAGAGGGCTCCAAAGTGTACATGAGGGCACATTCCTAAGAATTTGTAACGCTATGAAGAATGGGACTAGGCATCTTCCTACCTGTAGTTCAGATTCATATACCTTGTGACATTATTAATGTAGACACCAATTGGATTAATGCACCGTTCACTAGATTAGGTCTGCAATCCTATACACTCTTGCCTGGGAGTAAATCCCACTGAACTCATTGTGGCTTCCTTCTGAGTAGATGTGTATACTTACAAATATGCTTTATAAAGTGTGTATTTTCTCTTTACAGCAGTCTTCCCTCAATCTGGTACCCTTCAACACTCATCAGCCCCTGGACTTCAACTCCCATCAGCCCCAGCCAACATGACCAATGGCCAAGAATGCTGGGAGTTGACATCTAAAACATCATGGAAGACATCAGGTTGAGGGAAAGCTGCTTTACAGCTAAGTAATCACTATATAATAATTGTGTGGTCACTCAGAATTATGGAAAGCTATAAGGTGCTTGGTAGGGTGAAATTGGGACTGATGGTTAGCTGCATCTTGGATTATGCAAGAGGGATCAGAGAGGAAATCACAAGGGAATATATACTATTAGTCCATCTCCCCTTGAAATATTTTAACCAACACTATCGTGGGTGGGATGTTTTGTGGAAGGAACGGCTACCTAGTCAGTGGAGGTGGGGGTGGTTTTGCCTCCACTACAACATTGTTTCCAAGTTCAGTGCTTTCCTTTTCCCAGCAGGAGTGAATAGCAGTCAGCTACCCACTTATTAAATCCTGCCTTTCTTCAGCAGCACTCAGCACAATGTACATGGAGTTCCCAAGCTGTTTCCCCTCCAGACACTGACCAGAGCCAGGCATACTTATCTTCTGCATCATGTGCCTTCAGACCTTGCCCTTATCTTGGTGGGAAAGCAAAGTAGTGCACTCATTGAAACGAAATCAACCTCTTGTCCCTGGTGACCCAAGTAGGACAGGGCTCCTGTACTGTTGGTAGTTGTGTAGAAAAGGGAATTTCAGCAGGTGTCATTTGTATGCATGTAGCACCTGGTGAAATTCCCTCTTCATCACGACAGTTAAAGGTGCAGGAGCCCTGCCCTCTTTTGCACCTAGTCAAAAGAGGGCAAAGTGTGTTTTAAATAGTGTGTTCATCTAATCCAGCCTCCTCTTGTATCTGGGAAGTAGTTGGGCTTGTGGGACACTTCAAATCATGTGTCATCTCTTAACCGTATTTGTTTTAGGCGAGTGGGGCTTCTCTTCTGCTTTTTCTTCCCATGTAAACACTGCTTGCTGTTTAATTTGAGCTGT
Source organism: Anniella stebbinsi (assembly GCA_029215795.1). NCBI lineage: Eukaryota > Metazoa > Chordata > Lepidosauria > Squamata > Anniellidae > Anniella > Anniella stebbinsi. The sequence goes on along the minus strand of JARDYH010000003.1, from coordinate 128,798,503 downwards.
GCCAAGCCAGCTGGGTGAATTTTCTTTCTCACTTCTTAAATAGCCACTGGGTATGTGAGAGGCCGGGTATTATCATCCACAGCAGTTCTGTGGAAGACTCTGCCCCTTTCGAGGTTTTGAATTTGTTCAACACTATGCCCTCTTTGATGACCAGAGGGACATCATCCTCAGTAAGCCCTTTTCTGCCTTTCCTATAGGGTTGTATCCAGAAAGAGAGAGAAAGTGTAGTGTAGTGGCTAGAGTGTTGGACTAGGAGTCAGGAAATCTGGGTTCGGCCATGGAAGCTCACCTAGTGACTTTGGGCCAGTCACAGAGCATCTTCAGACATGGGGAAATCGCGTTTCCTTACCATCGTATACCGTCGCTCTGGCTTCCTGCTTTCTTCCACATTGGGAACAAGCTGAAATTACATGGGGAAAGGGAGCAGAGACTACATGGCCCATAAAGATCAATGGGAACAGCGCCATCTAGTGGCCATTTTATAGCACAACCTTCCTGTACATGGAAGGAAATCCCAACAAATACAGCCTTGTTTTTTTAAAAATGACTTTTCCATGGATTAATTTACAATGCTAAAACTGGGAAATAGAGCGGGAGATGCGCAGGAGGATCACTGCATCATCAAAATGACCCATGAATGGCCCATGAATGGCCAGTCACGAGCATGCGATAAAACACTCATCTGAAGAAGCCGACGGACCTCTCAGCCTTTGGTCCAGTCACAGACTCTCAGGGTTGTTGTCCTCATTAGCGCAATGTATTTAGAGCTGGTGGTTTGCCAACATTGGATACTTCCCTGTGTAATCCACTGCCATTATGGACTAATTGTTCTGATATTGTATACCTCCCATGGAGGCATTTTGGACTTTTATTCCTGCCTTACATTCATTTTGAATTCTTAGCTATTGGAGCGTTCATTTTCCAAAGTAAAGAATTCTGAGAATTTACATGCGCAAGTTCTTATTAGCATTAATTGCCTTAAGTTTCTCTTGTGTCAATTAGCTTGGATGAACTAATCAAGTTTATTCTCTTGAGGAAACTACATTGATTCAAGTTTTTTAATATGTTAATTAATTTCCATTCCTGATGCCATGTTCATGGGAGAGAGAGAGAGAGGGATCACCCTGCAATTTCTGCAGTCACTAAGCAATTCACACTCCTCAGAATGTGTATTTCCAGTTTTCCCTTCCCGTCCTCCCTGTCAGCTGTTTTCCAAGTCTCCATTAATAGAGCTGACATCACCCTAGCTGGAATTTTGGCAGGGCTGCAATTTAAATGTTGGTTGCACCTGTACCAAAGGAGTGCTTTGATGATGGTTTTTTTCCCCCTTCCTTGAGGGCAGGGGAAGGAATAGGCCTCAACCCTTGAAGTGATTCCACACTCCTCAGTTCAATTTGTTTTTAAAACAAATTGCGGTTACATTTACTTTTCAAATATGACTTTTTTAATGGTGTGTGAGTGCAATTCTGTTGATGCTTTCCTCTTTGCTCTTGAGTTGGGCCCCAATTTCAACCCATTGAAACCGATGGAAAAGTCTTCTTGAGATCAGAGGAAATGAACTGGGGGAGATCCATGACATGTAGATAATAAGGGGCTTTGAGAAACAGATACTTGAAGAAATGGAAGTCCTACGTACAGAGGGGTTACAAAGTGAGCATGTCCACCAAAGGGTTGGGATAATGGTACAGGCCTGCACAGCATCAGTTTTTGTGACAGGTCTTTTGAGATCTGTTTCTTGGGATTTTTATTGAAGCTGCGACAAATCCAAAATAGTGTTATTCTACTGCATCTCTGCTCATTAGGACTCCCCCCCCCCAGCAGTTTTCTGTGTATTTAGCAGCCGTTAATATGCAGATATTGAGCAGGTAGACACTCTTCCCCATACGGAGATGAAGACATTGGAAAAGCCAACAAAGTGAAAGAATGTTTAATTCTTTGTAACAAAATCCCTGTAGAAATCTTCCTCCAAACTAGAGCAGAGGGTTTTTTTTCAGGGGAGGGGGAGGGAAGGAGTGATGGTTCTTTCAAACGGTGCTACATTTCTGGATTTCTCTACTCTTTTTTTTTAATCTGTCTAATTTCCCCCTACACTAGTTTTCCATCCTACTATAGGCAAAGACAAAAAACAAAACAAAATGGTAGGTGTTTCAGAGGCCCCCTCGGTCTCTCTTTTTTATGTCACTAGAGATTCCTCTACATGAGGCTTTTATCCCACACCTTTACCGGAGCTTCTGCTTTAGGATTCTTTCCAGGATTAAGATCAGCTCCCTTCCATGTAACTTTTCCTGGATTTTTTTTCCCTGCCTTTCTACATATTTCTTTATACAGCCACTAGGTGGCACTGTGGTATAGCGGAATTGCACATTTTCACAAAGCTTCTCTTGTGGGATTGAGAAAAAAATACCAAACTTTCCTTGGTCCCCTCTACAAGGATTCGCTTTTGCGCCTGGTTAGGCAATTATGCGCATAATCGCAGAAGTGCATTTACGCCTAATCCCTCTGCACGAGAGGCGGCGAGAGGCAGCGAAGCGCATTAACAGATGTCCAAAATGCGCTTTACAAGTAGTTAATGCGCATAAGCGCTTATTCACACAGTCAAAATGCGCTTTAACGTCCGGAGCAAAATAAAACTCGCTATTTAACGCACATTCGATAATGCACATAATCAGGGAGATAACGCACCTCTACACCCGATTTGCGCTCCGTTCTTGTAGAGGTAATTTTTTTAATGCGCCTTGAAAGAGCTTTAAATGCCTCTTGTAGAGGCACCCCTTGTTACGAAAAAAATAAAAACATGATAATGGTTGCAAATAGCAGGAGATAGCTTGGAAGATGACACCATCATCGAAAGGACCTGCAAACTATCATGAGTGAGCTATCACAAGTGCAAAATAAAAGTTGTGTATAGAAATGCCTTAGATATCTCACTATAGTGGCACCTAGTGATATGATACATTACCCTTCAACAAAACATGAACCCTCAAGAGCTGAGTGTTACAAAACATACACACACAAACACTGCAAATTCTCATCCAGGAGTGAAACAAATAATAATAATAAAAAAACATGATCCATGGAAAACCAGTTCCAAATCCAACTAAGATATATAACCTCATATACTGATTGTCTACATGCAGCTATGGCAAATGTTTTGCTTGGCTATTCAGATCCAAACGAATGAAATCAAATATTCTGCAGAAACATTCATACAACTGCAATTGTTTTTAAAAAAATTGCATCAGTTTCAAGGGTTTGATGGCTATTAGTTTCAGGTGCAATAACAGACTAGGCGAAAGTACTTTGTAAAATAATCTAGTTACAAGTATGACATGTATAGCTTTTCTTTCCTCTCTTGTTGGTGGGTAAAGGTTAATATTTCTCTCTCTCCAAGTGCTTAGATGTCATCAGTAGCACAGCTAGAGCTGGGCCTCAGTGCTGAAGTCAGGGCCCCACAACTTGGGGGGAATGGTCACCCCAAGAGCAGCAGATGATTAGAGCAGTGGCAAATAGGCACTGTCAACATTTGGAACAGAATGAGCATTTCAGGTCTCACTGTGGCTGTAGCTGACTCCTGCGGCATCCCTTCTTCTCCTTAAAAACAAAAATAAAATACAGCCAGGGAAAAACCAGCTGAGCATGTACATGACTGCAGAAGTTCATTTTACTATTATTATTATTATTATTATTATTATTATTAGCTTTAAATATGCTCTCCGTTTCTGCAACAAAATGGTGTTTATTCCCAAGTAAATGTGTTGAGCATCAGGGCAGCAGAACAAAACTCCATTTCATTCCTGTCTTTATGATGGTGCAATGATTTAAGTGAGTTTACAACATGAAAAAGCGCAGGCTCAGTGTATTATATGCCTCTAGATTTTGTGCTTCTTTTAGAATCCACAGGGATGCTTCCATATGGGTGGCTCCTAGCGCTACCAATCCAAAGACACTGGGCAGCTATTCTATCTTTCCCTCCTTAATGAATTTTCTGTGGTTAAAAAAGGGATAGAAGAAGTTGTGGGGAAATACAAGAGGGCTACAAATAAAAGATGATGTCATCCCCCCACCACCACCCGGAAAATCCCATGAATGAGGCAGAGTGATTGCACAATTAAAAAAAATCTCATCTGGAAGCACCCCAAATATCAAGATTGACTTGAACTGCTCAGGTCTGCTCCGTTTTTCCAAATATGGACATTGCTGGAACGGAACGATGGGGTGAGAGGATCTTGTGACATGCAGCAGATCTAATTTCTGCTATTGCAACCCCAAATGACATTTGGTTTTGCATTACCTTCCTTTTCCACATTCTCACCATGGCAGGAACTAAGCTTTGCACAGCTCTGTATCAAAGATTGACCTAGGGCTGGTTGTGTTCACACGTGAAAGCTCATGCTCAATGACTGCATCTGCGAATGAGCTATCACTCATGAGTTGCTAGGGACAAAATATTCATACCAGCTTGCGTCCGTTAAAAAGTGACACTATTCAATGGAAACACTCAGATGAGAAATCAAGTTATACGACACACACGCATGCAGGCACACATACACACGTGTGAGCTGGCTGTTAGTCTTTACATCAGCCTCCCCCAACCTGGTGCCCTCCAGATGTTTTGGACTACAACTCCCATCAGCCCCAGCCAGCAAGGCCAATTGTTAGGAATGATGGTGTTGTAGTCCAAAACACCTGGAGGGCACCAGGTAGGAGACTCAGATGGCATCCCTACCCACTGACACACACACACACACCCTACAACTGACTACTACAGATTGTTTCACTTAAACTATGCATTCTTGGAACTTTTCCTTAAACCATAGTAATTGTCTTTTAAGTAAAATAATTAAACTGTAATTATTTACAATGAAAGACATTTATGTAATCCTTTCACGGCTGTCTGGGAGCTTGCAGTTCGACCACACTGCTCAACTCCATCACATGCTGGATCTGAAGCTGGCTTCTAGCTGCAGCCCCAAATTACATGGGAATAGTTCTCTCAGAGCCTATCTACACTACTGCTTTAAAATGGTTTATAACAGTTTTAAACCAGTTAATAACGGATATTAACCGGTTTAAAACGGTTATAAACCGTTTTAAAGCAGTAGTGTAGATAGGCTCATAGTTGGTGAATTTTTAAATGACCCTAAAGATAGGGTGACCAGATAAAATCCAGGTCAGGGCTCATGTAACTTTAACAGTTGTAGAGAAAAGGGAATTTCAGCCAGTGTCATTTGTATGCAATTAGTTCCTGGTGAAATTCCCTCTTCATCACAACAGTTAAAGGTGCAGGCACTATACTAGAGTGACCATATACAAAAGAAGGCAGGGCCCCTGCAACTTTAACTCTTGTGATGAAGAGGGAATTGCACCAGGAATTAATTGCATACAAATGACCCAGGCTGAAATCCCCTTATCTGTACAACTGTTAAAGTTACGTGAGCCCTGACCTGGATTTTATCTGGTCACCCTACTAAAGATCAGTTTATACAATAAGCAGAATCAAGTGGTATGCCTTTTGCTGGACTGTACTTCAGGTTGTACATAGGGGTTTAATTTTAAAAATCTGCTGCTATCCCCTTCCCAAATATCCTACACCTAGAAAATTAGCATAGCAGGGAAATGGCCTAATCTTTTCTATATGACCTATTTTCTAAGCGAAGGGATTTTATACATGGCTAAATTAGGGTGACCATATTTTGGAAACAAAAAAGGAGGACAAGATGGCCACCCTCAAGGAGGCGGGCCCATCTTGAGATGACTGCCCCCAAGGGGGCACGGCCTTGGTCACATGTCTAATTTTATACCTCATAATTAAGACAAATCTGTTCTACGTGGAAAGTACTGTTATTATTTATTGGTACCTGGAGATGAACTTGTTATGAACCAATTTTATGCTGTGATTTGTGAGTTGTTACATATTATTGTGGATTTTTTTGCCTCATGTGTTGCTAGTTTTGCTATTTAAAAAAACGTAAACTGCTTTGAGTGCCAAATACATGAAAAGGCAGTATAAAAATAAAGCAACTATAGAAACAAATAATAGCCCACTGTGCCTCATGATCCACTCCTCTGCTAAGTGAATCAGTAGTATTTTGCCAGTCTACACATGAAGTTTGATGCTGCATCTGTACTTCAAGTCAAAAACATAACTGCAAGCCAGGCCTGAGAAAACACACAACAGGGAAAATACTGGAACACAATATTTTGGTGATGACAACACTGACACTGCTTGGCTTGAGGGGGCTCTGGACAAGATACCCCCCCCCATCTAAGATTTAAAATTCTGAGAACATATTAACCATCTACCCTCCTAAACAAAGTACTAGGAAGTAGTGGCAAAAAGGTACAGCTTAGAGGGATGGGTCTTCACTCCATATCAAAGCAACAAGCCAGCAGCCAGGGACTTTGCTGAAAGGCATTCTTCAACCCTGTTTTAGTCCAATCCACTCTACACAAGATCTCATATCATCCTGAAGTTTAAAACAAGTTGCATAATTCAGAGTATCCAAGAAGCAAATGTAATGTTAATTCCAACTGGTTTTAACATCCCCAAAGCCCAAGCAGAGCAGAAAAAAAGACATGGCAGAAAGAACATACATTCCACATTAACAGCATACCAATGAATCAGGGAAAGGTATCAGAAACTGTAGCATGAAAATAAATTGAATGATGCTTCCACTTCAGGACATCAACAAAGTGAATTAGAAAGCAAGATGACAATCATAGATTACACTTGGTGGTTTAACCCAGAAGGCTGTTCTAACAGCAACAAGCTTAAAAAATTCAAATGACAGAATGAGTAAAAGAGTAAAATGAGTACAACGTTTCTCTTGGGTTCCACATTCTAGTTTAAAAGGCTTTTCCTCATCATCCCTTTGCAAATATATAATAACTATGGACAGAGACCTCACCAATTTGTATGATCAAGTGCAAGAAAAATATGTTTACTTGCAGAAACTTCAATTAAAAAGGCTAAACAAGAGGCTAAAGAAGACCATGAGAGATTTATAATATGCTATACTTTTTAATATATATATATATATATATATAGTACTCCAATAAGGTTAGGGTGGATGTTTTAAAGTGGGAAGGTGTTTATCCTTACAAATTACATCAGAGAACAGGGGCAAGATTTCTCCCTTTATCAGATCCTTCTCTCTCATCTCTACCCGTTACCTTTGCCTCATGCTACAAAAAGGAAAAAAAAAAAGAAAATAAATATTCACATGTGCAGAGAAGTAAGTTTTGGAAACCATTATATATTACAAGTCATGCTGACTTCTTTGTCTATAAAAATTATGCCAGCTCTTAAGCAGAACAAGGTTGCAATCCTACACACACTTGCATGGTAATAAGCCCTATGTAACAAAATGGAAGTTACTTCTGAGAAAACATGTATAGGATTGAGCTGCAAATGTTTTGAAGCTAAAAGTGGTAACAGGAAGCATAACCCAGCAAATAAAAAACTAGAAGAGAAGTTGGGATGATTATGCCTACTGTGCTTAAGGCTGCAATCCTAAACACATCTACTAGAAAAGTCCTATTCAGTTGTTCTTCTTGTAGGATAAAAAAAAATGCAAGGGTGGAGAGGAAGGAGGAACATGATAGCTCCATCCTACCTCCATTGCTGTTCTTGTTGACCCTCAGTATGTAGAAAGTGATTTCTGTAGCAGGGAGCCTTTTCAATCACTGGGAAAAAAAGCTTTTATATCACACAAGAAGCCTACATGGATAGAAAACTCTCTCCACTATTGATGTTTTCCCTGAACAAGTGGAAGGCGACAAAAATTACAGAGGGAGCAAGCAAGCATGATTATCATAATTTTCTCAACTCATTTATTTATAACCCCATAATAATAATTAATAATAATAATAATAATAATAATAATACCTAAATAGGGCTAAAGTGAAGTTCTTTTGTTCTGTTTTGTGCACACACAGTTTCACTTGAGATAGTACCCACAAAATAAAGAATGAATAGAGAACAATGTTGGTTTAAATTTATCTCAATCTTACAATTGTATAAGTCAATTTTACATTTAAAACAAACTTTGGAGTACACTGTTGGGTCTGTCCCCTCAATTGAGGTGAATGATCTTTACAAAAGGGTAAGCAGACTTTTTGGGCCATGGGCACATCTTATTTCAAAGATTTATTCATCCACTGCTACCTTCCCAAATTTAATTCAACCATTGTGAGGGCTTGAGAAAGAAACAGACCCACCATTTGAGCAGCTAGAAGCAGCTCAATCTCCAACCACCATGGACGGCCGCAGCAGCCTCTCCTACACGTGGGCACCCACCTTCGGGGCTTCTGGGCAGTCGCAGAAACCGGGCATCCCAGTCCCTTCCACATGGGCATCTGGATCATTGAGAGGGAAGGGGGAGCCCTCTTTTGCCTTCCCACCCCTCTGTCTCCGTGATCCAGGCCTCTATTTTGGATCATTTCAAACAAAATAAAGGCGAGGATCACGGAGAGGGAGGGGGGAGCCCTCTTTCGCCCCCACCCCACCCCTCCGTCTCCGTGATCCACGCCTCTATTTTGGATCATTTCAAACAAAATAAAGGCGAGGATCACGGAGAGGGAGGGGGGAGCCCTCTTTCGCCCCCACCCCACCCCTCCGTCTCCGTGATCCACGCCTCTATTTTGGATGATTTCAAACAAAATAAAGGCAGGATCACAGAGAGGGAGAAGGGAGCCCTCTTTCGCCCCCACCCCACCCCACCCCACCCCTCCGTCTCCATGATCCAAGCCTCTATTTTGGATGATTTTAAACAAAATAAAGGCCAGGATCACGGAAAGGGGGGGAGCCCTCTTTCGCCCCCACCCCACCCCTTTATCTCCGTGATCCAGGCCTCTATTTTGGATGATTTCAAACAAAATAAAGGCAGGATCACAGAGAGTGAGGAGGGAGCCCTCTTTCGCCCCCACCCCACCCCACCCCTCCGTCTCCATGATCCAAGCCTCTATTTTGATGACTTTAAACAAAATAAAGGCCAGGATCACGGAAAGGGAGGGGGGAGCCCTCTTTTGCCCCCACCCCACCCCTTTATCTCCGTGATCCAGGCTTCTATTTTGGATGATTTCAAACAAAATAAAGGCAGGATCACGGAGAGTGAGGAGGGAGCCCTCTTTCGCCCTCACCCCACCCTTCCGTCTCCGTGATCCAAGCCTCTATTTTGATGATTTTAAACAAAATAAAGGCAGGATCACGGAGAGGGAGCCCTCTTTCGCCCCCACCCCACCCCTCCGTCTCCGTCATCCAGGCCTCTATTTTGGATGATTTCAAACAAAATAAAGCCCAGGATCACGGAAAGGGAGGGGGGAGCCCTCTTTCGCCCCCACCCCTCCATCTCCATGATCCAGGCCTCTATTTTGAATGATTTCAAACAAAATAAAGGCAGGATCATGGAGAGGGAGGAGGGAGATCTCTTTCGCCCCCACCCCACCCCTCCGTCTCCGTGATCCAGGCCTCTATTTTGGATGATTTCAAACAAAATAAAGGCCAGGATCACGGAAAGGGAGGGGGGAGCCCTCTTTCGCCCCCACCCCACCCCTCCCCTCCCCTCCCCTCCGTCTCCGTGATCCAAGCCTCTATTTTGATGACTTTAAACAAAATAAAGGCAGGATCACGGAGAGGGAGGAGGGAGCCCTCTTTCGCCCCCACCCCACCCCACCCCACCCCTCCGTCTCCGTGATCCAGGCCTCTATTTTGGATGATTTTAAACAAAATAAAGGCCAGGATCACGGAAAGGGAGGGGGGAACCCTCGTTCGCCCCCACCCCTCCAGCTTTCTGACCTGTTCTCCGGACTGCGGCTCCTCCGCTGCAAGTCCTAGCAACAGCAGCAGACACACCCAGGGCAATGATGGTGGCCCGAAGGAAGTGATGCATGTTAGGAGGGCGGAGCCAAGCAGGCTCTAGAGCCCTGCCTGCCTCTCATCTGAAGACTACCACTCCCAGCATCCTCCCTGTGTCCAAAATGTCCAATCGCGCTAGCCAAGAACAAGGCCCGGATGGCGGAGGGGAGGAGGCTGGAACGACGCACACCCGGAAGTGTGGGTGTGCGTCGTTCCAGCCTCTTCCCCGGCCGATCTGGGCCTTGTTCTTGGCCAGCGCAATCGCGCTAGCCAAGAACAAGGCCCGGATGGCACGGGAGAGGCCCAATTTTCCGGACTTTGGGGGATATTTTGAAATTTCCCCCCCGGACTCAAATTTGGCCCCCTTTTCCGGGCATGTCCGGGGGGATCCGGACATCTGGTCACTCTAGCTAAATATTAAAATATGAACCCCTTCCTCTCCCTGTATCTGTTGTGGCTTGAAGTAGTGCGATCCAGAAGTGATCCAGTTTGGACAAATTTCACATCTATGTCACTTTTACACATTAATCTGCAATGCTTTTTTAATATGTGTGTGTGTGTGTGTGTGTGTGTGTGTGTGTGTGATTTTCCCTCTAAATATGCATTTAAATGTGCACTTTCTCTCAAAATATGTATTTAAATGTATATCTTAGCAAGCGTAAACAGCTAAGACAAACGTGTTTGTCATTTTGTATTGTGTTATATTATTTTCAATATTTGTTGTATATTTTATTTTGTCAGTATCAATGTGGGGAAAAAAATCTTGTTATTTGTCTTTCTGCAAGAATCCCCCCTTTTGTGCAAGAAATCAAACAATGAGATGTAATGGAACAGCCTTCCCCAACCTGGAAGCCTCCAGATATGTTGAATTTCAACTCCCATTAATTAACCATTAATGTAGTGGCCATGCTGGTTGAGGATGATGGTATCTGTAGTCTGGAGGGTGCAAGGTTTGGGAAGGCTGCAACAGAACAATCAGAAGGATTTAGTACATGAGCTAAATATCCTTTGTTATAGAAAAAGGAACATTCTTTAGTACAAATGTATGGAAAATCAGAATTCAATCTAACAGACGTACATGCCTTATTTAAAAATATTAACGTGACTCTTAGTGTTTTTTAGTGTCCCAACCCCAACAATTCTAAAGAATGCCATAAATGTTTTTAGATATTATTTGTTACCTAAATCTATATTTTCATTACAAAGTAACTTGTAGTGCCTGTTCGAAAAAATAAGATGTGGTAATAACTCCATAATAATGGATGCCATGTGGAGAAGAGGGCGGGGAGAGAAGCCATATTGCCTACCTAAGAAACATAAAACGTGGTTTATATTTTCGGCCGTTTGAAAGTGAAATGAAAATGGAATATTTTCTGCACCTGTAAAAACACCTTTGATCATAGCAGCAAGTACAGCATTCTTTGTATTGGATTCATATTTCATAAATTGTGTTCAAGCAAGAAAAAACGATGATAATATTAAGTATTTCCTGAGTTTATTTTGATGGATGGCAGCAGAGGTATCTTTTACTTATTAAAATACAGATTGGTATAATTTAATAGATGAGTGTAATACACAGATGTTCAAGGCTGCTTCAGTAGGGTGCTTATTAATCAACTTCTTTAGCACACCTCGTCTTTCAAATTTATAAGGTTAGATGCTGGAGCCAAATTTTTTATTAGACCTGCATGCTATGGGCTGGTATCAGATATCAAGAGCCTTGTTTGAATCATGTCAGGGGATCAAAGTGACTTGTGATTAATGCATCTATAAACATCCCACCACTTGTGTAGCTCTTACTTTTACTCCTGGCTGATGACACTTGAGCATCCTTCAAAATAGCAGCAGATTTTCAGAACTCAGCACCACTCATTCTGAAATCCTCTACTTCTTAGGGTTCCTACCCACTTACTGGGGGGGGGGAAGCAAGCCCCAGTTAACTCCATGACACTTACTTCTGAGTAGACATGTATTATAATAATAATAATAATAATAATAACAACAACAATTTATTTCTTACCCGCCTCTTCATCTGGATCGAGGCGGGGAACAACAACATGATAAAATACATAAAACTGATTAAAACATGACACATATTATTAAAACTGCATAAAAAATACTAAAACATCCTAAAAACATCCTTAAAACATTCTAAAATTCCACTGGATATGCCTGCCGGAAGAGAACAGTCTTTATAGCTTTCTTAAATTCTAAAATAATAATAATAATAATAATAATAATAATAATAATAATAATTTATTTCTTACCCGCCTCTCCGTCTGGATCGAGGCGGGGAACAGCAACATGATAAAATACATAAAACTGTTTAAAACATGACACATATTATTAAAACTGCATAAAAATCCTAAAACATCCTAAAAACATCCTTAAAACATTCTAAAATTCCACTGGATATGCCTGCCGGAAGAGAACAGTCTTTATGGCTTCCTTAAATTCTAAAAGACTGTTAAGTTGACGAGTCTCCTCCGGCAGGTCATTCCACAGTCTGGGAGCGGCAGAAGAGAAGGTCCTCTGGGTAACGTTTGTCAGCCTAGTCTTGGCCGACTGCAGTAAGTTCTTCCCAGAGGACCTGAGCGTGCGGGGCGGATTGTATGGGAGAAGGTGATCCCGCAGGTAACCTGGACCCAAACCATGTAGGGCTTTAAAGATAGTAACCAACACTTTATACTTCGCCCGGAAACTAATTGGCAGCCAGTGGAGCGATTTTAAAGCTGGCGTAATATGGTCACCCCTAGATGTACCGGTGACCAACCTGGCTGCCATATTTTGAACTAGTTGAAGTTTCCGGACTAGGCACAGAGGTAGCCCTATGTACAGCGCATTGCAGAAGTCGAGCTTCGAAGTTACCAGCGCGTGCACCACCATCTTTAGGTCTTCCAACTCTAGGAAGGGGCGCAGCTGGCGTATCAGCCGAAGCTGATAGTAGGCACTCCTGGCTGTCGCATCTATCTGGGCTGTCATTTGGAGCGACGGATCTAGGAGCACCCCCAAGCTGCGAACACAGTCTTTCAGGGGGAGTGTAACCCCATCCAGAACCAGTTGATACACATGTATAGGATTGCACTTTATGTTAGTCATGCTTTAGTCCCACTGAAATCAATGGGACAAGTTAATCATGATGACCTTAAGTCTAATTGATTTCAATGGGATTAAAACATTACTGGTTGACATCCAACTTTTGTTGCTGCTGCTGCTGCTGCTACTATTGTTTGAAGGAAATTGTAATTTTCAGGAAAATGCTAAGCAGTGGTCCTCACAAAAGCAAGCTTTGTTTTGATGCCCTGCCGACATCAGAAGTCTATCTGGCAAGCATTGATTAATAAGCGTAAGTTATACTTCTGACCTCATTCATTTAAATTAGTTTGTTACAGATACAATTCTTCACTCTGATTCTAGCAGCATTTCTGCATATGAAGGCCAGCAATGAATGAAAGCACATGGAGCTGTAATTCTCTTCAGATTACTGGGTGCCCATATAGACAGTATCACCTAGAAGCCTTGGCTAGATCTTCACCATGATGGGATCATATTGATATGTCACAAGGTGTAGATCTGGCCCAAGAGGACATGCCTGAATTGGACCATAAGGCCAGTTGCACATTTCATGCACAAGGCTAGATCTACACTAGTACTTTTTATCGGTTCTGAAGTGCACTGATAACTGTTGGGGCACATTACACATTCCTTATACTGCTTTTCTAGCATTATTTACCACTTTTTATTCTGTATTTTCCAAAATACTGCAAGATATGTCAATGTATGTCCCATGAGAGCAATATAGCGTCACCATGGTTGTATCAATGCTTGAATTGGACCATAAGGCCAGTTGCGCATTACATGTACCACGGACATGCTACTGTTAACATCCTTCCCATAACAAGTGATCCTTGCCCCACCTTTAACATTCTTACCAGCAAGTCATCAATATAACGTTTGGAATCTCCATATCTCCAAATTCTCAATAGAGAGCCTTCTTGATAGAGGTCCTTCTTGTGATCTTCTAAACATTAAGGTGGTCCATCAGTGGCTGTGATCACTCTCCAGAGGAAGGCTGTTTTCAATACACCCAGGTTGCAACTCAACCTATGTTTAATATGCCACCACATTTCATTCATGTCAACATCAACACATATCCTACTGACATGGTGAAAATGAACTTCGATGACTGGTCTGTTAAGTGCTCCACAGGTATTTCATACAGCCAGTCTCTTGCCCATTAAATACTAACATGATGTAATAAATCTCTGCTGAATCCTCCTTGAAGATATTTATATTTCTGAAGGTCTGCTGCATGTCTGAAGTCACAACTGAAGTAGGCTATATGTTTTCCTGTTCAAGTAATAACAACAACAACAATATATTTAGTTTAACATGTTTTGTTATGGGCTTTTCAGATTCACGCAAGCTCCAAAATATGGAAAATTATGCATACCATATATGCATATGGTATCAGATCCTATGCTGATCCTATGCTGTGGCACTTGCTGAACCCCAGAAAGGGGTTCAGCAAGTGCCATTTTGGTTGGCTGGTATCAATAATGTTAGATATTACATACATAAGGAAATACCTGCTCCTGCACGGTTCGTTCTGCTGGTTAAGAGGCTCTGTTCTATTTTGAATCATCATCTGAGCTGTTTTTGATGATTACATGGAACAGCAGAGCCTTCCTAGTGGTGACGCCTAGGCAACAGAATTCTGCCCCTTGGACGACTTGTTTAGCTCCATCCCTCCCAGCCTTCAGAAAGCTCATAAAAACTGGCTTTGTTCAGGTATGCCTTTGATGTTATCTGATCCCCAGGATGTATTGATGATGCAGTTGTTTTATTAAAGAGTTGTTTGTTTGTTTAAAAACTTTGTTACTATTGCATCATTGCTCTGTTTTTAATTTTAATTGTCAATCTGTTTTTATTCTTATGTTAATTTTGGATTGTGCCAGCCTTTTGCTACAAACAATAACATTTGTCCGCTATTTTATTATGTTTGTCAGCACTCTGGAGGACCCATATGAGACTGAAAAGCTGAATATAAATGTTTATATGCGTAAATAAATATTATGAACAATGGCTTGGATCCATTTAATGGATCATTCCTATCCTGTCCTTTTCCCTGCAGTCCTCAGCACCTTGAAAAAACTGTCTGGAGGGTTAGAGTATTTCTGAACAGCACAGACGGTGTTGAGTTGAGTAACTTCCCCTCCCTCCATCTGACTAGCTTGTTTCCCAATCTTAAACAGGCGCATCTTAGATTCACCAGATCAAGAGACAGACCCCACACAGTGTTAGATTTACAAATCTTTACCAAGTGTTTTCGGCTTCAAGAATTAATACATAGGTAGTGGCCCCGAAACATTTCTCAAGCCAGACATAGCGAATTTGGTATTAAAGAATATATATTTATTGCTCAGCAGTCTAAGAGAATAACATTTTTTTTTGCTATAATAAGGAAGATTACAATTGTTCCCAAATACGATAATGAAAGCAGTAGCAAGCATATTGTTAACATAGTAAAGTCTAAGTTCCTCTCAATCTAACAGTTCATATCAAAGTTTCATATTTACCTAAATGGAAGGCATGGCGGGTGAAGCCAGTTTAAGTATGTATGGTGAATTTCTCATTCTCCCAGAATTGCTCTCCCAAACAAATCAAACTCTGGTGATTTATAACCCCCATGATATCGATGACCTCATCCTTACTGGTCATATCACTATTCCCATTTTCCCAATGCAGCTAGGTTTGCCATTGACACCGGTAACACTTAGGTAAGGAATCCCTGCTAAGCAGTGGGCTGCTTCTAATACTCTATTGACCTACTCATGACCGCCTTTCTTCATTGCCAAGAATACATTTCATTACTGACAGTAATCTCACAACACACAGAGAACTAATCACATCTAAACGATACAATAAATTCTTATCAATTTCACACATTGGCTCAATTTGGATGACACGATAGTCAATGGTGGGGTAATAATCAACTTTACAGTTGTTCATCTAGGGGGTACTCCCCACACAACATGGTAATAACTAATCAACTGTGGTGTGGATTAGGATCAGCGCTGAGTTGACTATGGCAGCATTCGGATAACACGATAGTCAAAACAACTGATGATTGTTTCCCCCACACCAGTTGTTTATTGTGTCGTCCGAATTGAGCCATTGTAATGCATATTCCGCTACAGTGGCACAGGGACAGTGAGAGGAGGGAATCAGCCCAAATCAAGCAAAGTCAATTTAATCAAGTTGAGACAGTTAGGGGGAGGTGCAGTAAAGGGGGGGGGTGTAAGCTGTCTTGCATGAACAGGAGCATTGGAGAAACTCCATTCTGAATTTTGAAGTTCATTCCCTGGACAACGATATGAGTCACTCTAGAATTTCCTTCTTTTTAATTCCCTCAACCTTGAGTAAGTCCCAGAAGTTCACAGGGCTATTGGAGTTTTAAACAAAAAACATTATGTGTACAGGGCATATAGTGGGGAAGGGAATGAGGAAAGGATGGAGAGTTAGCAGCGAGAGATATTAAACACCACTTTTCGGTCAACTTTGGAATTCCTTTTCCAGCACACCCCAGAGCTTTATTTGCATTTTTGTATTGTGTTTTCGAAACATAACTAAACAACACTGAGTTAGATCCAGAAGTAGTCCTACCTAGAGTTCAGCCATTGAAATCAATGGGACTAACATAAATCCTATTGATTTAATTGGTCTACTCTAAGTATATATCTAACCCATGTTCTTTTAGTGTAGTAGAATGTGTTTATTTCTACAACATATCTGAATACAGACATGTATTTCCATCTTTGACTGTTTCTGCTTATAAACAGGCAAATATGAGTCGCCTCATCCCTATACTAAGAGCTACCCTTATGTAAAAAACGTGCAATATATTTTGGCAGATGAAAAAAAAAAGTTCCTGACACACTGCTGTACCACTCACATCTATGAACGTGGTCCTAAGTACTGCTGGAATTTGCCCGGGAATAACAGGGGGTACATTCAACTTGTGTGTGGAATTCAGAACAACAGTAATATTTCCTGAAAGCTAGTACTTCTAGCAGAGCTCTTTGAATGGCCGCATTCTTTGCCAGTTGCCATGGGAGATTAGCTCTTATTATATAACGATAGCACTCTTTTATAAACGAGGTCCTTCAGTATGCCTGTTGATTGATTTTTTAATTATTGTTGTAAATGCTTAGTAGAAACTACTGCCCGCCCACAATTGTACGAACCTGCAAGGCATGAACAAATAATGCATTATAACGCATGGAACGCTTGCGTTCTTGGCTTCTGCATTATTTGTTCATGTCTTCCCTCTTTGTAACAGCGAGGAAAATCACCAACATGCTATATATCAGGGGTGCGGAGCCAAAACTGGCCTGCCTGGAGGTCCTGATCCAGCCCTCTGGGGTTCCCCAGATGGCTACATCTCCTTCCCCAGGCCCCAACTCCTTTTGCTCAACCACCAATCATTCTGTGGTTCCCCAGCTTTGTGAAGTTTTTTTTACCCATCCTAAAGGGTTGAAATGCCTCTCCTAAGGCTTCATTGTGGGCAGTAAGAGCTTTAAGCTCAAATATGCTGGGATTTGAGCTATTTTGGGCTCATCCACTGCTGAATTGTGCCCCCAGAATTCTCCTCTGAAATGGAATTCGGCCTGTGAGCTAAAACAGATTCTGCACCCCTGATATATTTTTTTGAATTAACAGGTATACTGGATGACCCAATTTACCGAAGAATGAAGGCATGGGATAATACAGGTGGATTGTTTTGGCAGTTTCAACTGCACATAGAAAGATTCACAAGTTTCCCCTTTGGACATTACACAGTAAGTGCAAACACAGGATACGTGTCTTTTTTGTTGGAGATGTGAAGGCTCAGGAAATAATCCAGAAAAAAATTGGGGGACAACCACCATTTTTGTTCCACATCTAAATTGAACAGCTTTGGATTATGAAATATTTATTAATGCTATGGAGTTATATGGAGTGCTTTGCTACCAAATTTTAGTGACAAATCATCAATAAAAAACAAATAAATTCTTGGGCTCCCAACAGACTGCATATATAATGCCCTGTGGACTACAAGCCCATGCATGGGAAGGTGCCCAGGGGGTGAAAATGCCCCCTTCCATCTCTCGCAGCTGCCCACGCCTGATACAAACCCTTACAAATAAGATCAAGAAAGGTATTAGTTGATTCTGACTCTGGACTGCTTGCATGGACTGCTTATACATTTCCAAATCCGATTCAAGGTGCTGGTTCTAACCTATAAAGCCTTACACAGCTCGGGACCACAATACCTGATGGAATGCCTTTCCCGACATAAATCTACCCGTACACTATGTTCAACATCTAAGGACCTGTTCTGGGTGCCTATTCCGAGGGAGAGGGCCTTCTTTGTGGTGCCCCCCCCCCCGATTATGGAACAATCTCCCAGACGAGGCCCGCCTGGCGCCAACATTGCTATCTTTACAGCACCAGGTTAAAAACTTTTCTCTTTTCCCAGGCATTTAGCAATATGTGATGAGCTTTGTTGATCCTGGATATGTTTTTATAGTCGTTTATAAAGTTGTTTATAGTTTTTAGAGGTCTGTATCTGTGTACGTTACATGTTTTTGTGGTTTAAAATTTTGTATATTGCATTTAATGGTTTTAATCTTATGTAAACTGCCCAGAGAGCTTTGGCTATGGGAGGTATAGAAATAATACTAATACTAATAATAATTTCCATGCTAGATATTTTTGACCCAAAATTAAGAAAGGAAGGAAGGTCAACTGTAGTAATGCCAAGCTTCTTGGTCATCTGAAGGTGATTCTGATATAGCACAAGTAAGCCAGCAAGTGGCAATTTAAAGCCTGGCTTAAGTGTCCAGGATTGGGTACAGGATTATGGTCTTTCCACCCATTTCTTACCCAACAGCCCAGTGGGCTTTCCTTCCTAAAACAGCTCTTAGCCTTAATGTTAGATACAACCACGGCTGTTTCAGAGCCAGAGTGGAAGCTGCTGATGCATGTTGGATGTCTTTTTAAACTGTTGTCTTAGCATTCCTACTATTCAAACCAGTGGGCCTCTTCTCGACATTGTGCATTGTTTTTAAATGAACTAAAAGGGATTGCTCTGGAAGGGTGAAAGCATGAAGAATTACGTGCAACCCGACTGGCCCCGCTACATTTTTTTATTTCACATCCTCTTGTGTTCTGGTAGCTCTAAATCATGTTGTTGGAGGGGTTGGAGCTCTGTGCGGAGTAGCAGCAATGCATTCCACTTTTTATCTGCTTGGCTAATCCGGAAGCCCCTCTTTTCCTTTGTCTCTTTGTATCTGCAAGTGATTCCTCTGCTGACATCCACTGGTAGTTGTAGGAGAGCAGGGAGGAGGAGGAGGCAGAAAATGACAAGAATCCCGCCTGTTGTGCCAAGTCATTGATTATAGCGCACTGGGTCTCTGCTCAAATGTAAAGTCAAAACAATCTAACCCTCCCCATTTTGTTCCCTTCTTAGAGAAGCAATCCCCCTCCTTTCTGGAATGCTAGATAAATTCAAAAGTGGGAAACCTGTTAGTAGTTTTTCCGGCTACATTCACCAATTATGGGAAACCAAATGGAATATTTCTAGGTGCAGCAGAATTTAAAACACACACACACACACACACACACACAATGAATGATAGCTACCAGTGACTTTAAAAAGGAATTAAACACATTCATGGAGGATTAGGTTTATCAATGTCTACTAGGCATGATGGCTATTTACTACCTCCAGGATCAGACAACGGCTCAATTCAGACAACACAATAAACAACTGGTGTGGGGGAAACAATCGTCAGTTGTTTTGACTCTTGTGTCATCCGAATGCTGCCATAGTCAACTCAGCGCTGATCCTAATCCACACCACAGTTGATTAGTTATTACCATGTTGTGTGGGGAGTACCCCCTAGATGAACAACTGTAAAGTTGATTATTACCCCACCATTGACTATCGTGTCATCCGAATTGAGCCATTGTTTGCCACTGTCTATACCAGTTGCTGGGAGCAAAACAGAAGAGGATTATTGCCTTCATGCCTATGGGATTCCCACAAGCACCTGGTTTATTTATAGATGGGATTTATTTGAAGGGTTTTCCTGTGTAAAATGCAGGGAAAAACTGACCCCCAGAGCAGCTCACAAAGACCAATAATAAGACCGTCCCTATGGCAGGCTTACAATCTAAATTGGGAGGGAGGAAGAAAAAAGTAAAGTCAGCCACTCCTTCTCAGTTACAAAGTTCTTCTCATGATCAGCTGGAATGGAAAACTGTTCATGGGGACGAGGGGCCAAAGTTTGCTAGTCTCTCAGCTGAGCCAATGGAGTGACCCTGCTTCTCTCTGCTTCTTCCTTCTGCTACAGGCAGATAAATAATGGAGGGAGAAACCTGGTGGAGCTGGGTTGTAGGTGGCTCTGTTTCCCTTCACTCTCTCGGCTGTCGAGGGATGGTATGGCTGGTAACTTTGGGAAGCAGGATGCTGGCTAGAGAGGCCTTTGGTCCAATCCAGCAAGGATCTTCTTCTGTTCTCAGTTTTGCACATTACTTGCCAAACTGTTTGTTTCAAAGAGCTCTAAAGTAAACTATCATAATTCAGGGGCAGGGGTTGGCAATTAGCAGCTAGTAAAGAGAAGATCAACCTCTTTAAACCATAACCCCCAATACATTTTAACTTGGACATCCTATTGAGTTAAATGGAACCTGCACAATTCTTTTAATGGGTTGTGTGAGTGACTGGGTTTGGGGTCAGGTTTGAAGTGATCATGCTCACCATTAGAAGGGACTGTGGCTCCATGGTCGAGCACCGTCTTGGCCTGCAAAAGTTGCCTAGTACAATACCTGGCATCTCAGGACAGCTGCTGCCAATCAGTGTCAACAATACTAAGCTAGATGGATCAATGGTCAGATTCAGTATGAGTTAGCTTCCTACATTCCTGTGTTTCCTATGTACCATGCAGGAAAGAAGCAAGATGCAATGCTAATCAATATGCAGAATGGAAGTCAAAGGCTAAAGGATGCAAATTTCATCATCTTCTTCAAGCAAGAATACTAGCATGAATCCTAACAAGCAAGTTACTCCAAAATTGCATTGAAATGAATACAACGTAAGCTCTCAGTTGAAATGATAGTAGAAAGAGGGGGGAGGGGGATGTATTCACCCAAAGCATTGCTCTAGATGCCTCCCCTGCACTATCACATAGGGCCTGTTAAGACAAGACGCTAAGCCATGGTTAGGCTGCTAAACCTTTGGAACAAATGGCTAGTAAATGTGTTTTAAACTGTGGTTATGCGGCCACCATGGTTAGGAATGGTTCACATGACACACTAAATCATGGTTAACATGACATGGTGGGCCTGTTCAGAAAACATGCTAGGCCATGGTTAGGCCACTAACCCCTTTGCAACAAGTTCACATGATATGCTAAGCCATAATGTTTAGCTCAAAATGCTTAACCATCATGGTTTAGCGTGCTGTCTGAACAGGGCTGTTAAGTGATAATGTTTAACTCAAAATATCCATTGACCGTGGCTTAGAGTGTCATCTGAACAAGGTCATTGATATGTAGTGAATGAATATGTGTTAACCAAAATTGGGACCAATAGATTGCCCTGTGCAAAGAAACAAATTATTTGGCATTTCTCAGCATCTAGATTAGATCAAAGACTATGCACATTTGGGTGTTTGTGTGTGTATGTATAATAAGGCAGAATCTTATTATATACTCCTTCATGTCAGATGTTATATATTGGTTTGAGTATGTCTAACAACCTGTTTAAAACACCATACATGACATAAACAACATTAAAGGCATGACTCTAAAATTAAAACGTATAATAAATTCCATAGGCATATCCAGTGGAATTTTAGAATGTTTTTAGGATGTTTTTATGAAGTTTTAATGCAGCTTTAATAATGTGTGCCATGTTTTTAATCAGTTTTATGTATTTTATCATATTTTATATTTATTGTTGTTCCCCGCCTCGATCCAAACTGAGAGGTGAGTAAGAAATAAATTATTATTATTATTATTATTATTATTATTCTATAACAAATATATTAGGATGGCTGTGTTGGGCTACTGAGAAACAAAAAGGTTATATCAACATGCTCAGGGAAAACCCCTATGGGTTCAGCACCTTGGATAGCTCATTTAGAGTTCTGACTGAAACCCAGAATAGATTTACAATCACAGCCCCACTGAAATCGGAGCACTAGCCTCCCCCGGGTAGAAGTAGAAAAAAACATATTTAGGAAAGAACCTTAAGCCTCCCCTGTCCCCGAAAATATAACCCAGTGAGGACTGAGCATGCTTGGTGGCCACAGAATGCTGAATGGTGTGTGTGTGTGTGTGTGTGTAGGGAGTTTCCCATAAGAAGGCCTGACTGGCTGGCTGGAACATGGAAGAGGAGCTCTCCCCACTGTAAGAAGTTCACCAGACGAGCATTTTATTACACGCTCGCTACTGCCCACTTACGGATGTGCGCGCATCCTTTAGATGACGTTGTCCACCTCCCATGCGCCTCCCGCTCCTTCTGCTCATTTTTCCATAGCAAAATAGACTCCTTTTAGTCTGACTTTGTTTTTAAAAAAACAAAATGTGGCGTGATCTCCTGCTGTGTGCAAGAAAAACAGCACTATAAAAATGACCCCTGAATGGGCCACGTGGTCTTTGTTTGCTTCCTCTTTCCCCTCTGTGAAGGAAGTGGAAGTCATGAGGGACAAAAGTGGGGGTGGAGAAGCTACAGTAAGGAAATGCGATTTCCCCCTGTAAGAAGGGCATCAAAAATTCCCTTGCAGTTCTCACTCATTACGTCCTATTGCTCAGATGTTCAGTCTGTTTAGGAACAGAAGAGTCCCATGCTTTAAGCATGTCTGGATGGATGGATTGCCGATTTCCCCTTTTGATTGCTGTTTTTTCCTGCCAAATGGGATGCTGTAATGGAGCCCCCACTTTCAGGAGTAACTTTTGAGGAAGGCCTGTGGTGGGAATGAGCGCTGAATAATCCTGGGGCATGCGCAGGATGCTTTCCTTTGGATTGTGGTCTGTGTGCCTGTTTTTCAAATTTTCTCTGTGCATAACTCTGTAGTCTTCTCAGATTGACAATGAAATTCACAGAGATTATATTTGAAGTAAGTCCTTTCCCTGGCCATAAAGGAGCAAGTCTGAAAGTGTTCCTCTCAAAGTCAAAGATAATTTCATGGAAGCATACCTACATCCATGTGCACACTATGGGTGCCTCTACAAGAGCGATTTAAAACTCTTTCAAGGCGCATTACAAATTTTAGCTCTACAGCAGCGGAGCGCAAATCAGGGGTCGAGGCGCTTTTTATCTCCGATTATTCGCATTTTCGAATGTGCATTAAATAGCGAGTTTTAATTTGCCGCGGGAGTTAAAGCGCCTTATGGTCATGTAAACATGCGATTCTCTGCATGTAAACAACTTTAAAGCGTGTTTCATATAGCCCGTAATGCGCTTCACCGCCTCTCGTGAATTGGTATTAGGAGTAAATGCGCTTCTCCGTATATGCGCATAATCGGGCAACCGGGTGTCAAACCGAAATCTTGTAGAGGGGGCCTGTGAGTCTGCACATTACTTTAGGATAACATTAGGACTAGTCCTGGTATTACTTTGCAGTATATTAACGTTTGTGGAGCTTTCACTGAGACTTACCAAGAATTTGAAAACTGTTGCCAGAATTGGTGAACAAATTGGGTTCCTCAGAGAGAAACAGTTAGCAACTGGTTGCGGCTTTTTACATGAGATTGAAATGAAATCTTCGACTGGAAGCAGGAACCAACACGTCAGTGCTACCCAATAGGCCATTTGTGGGATATTCATTAGTAGTGGAGCCAGAAAAGGAATCTGTATGATTTAGGCACAGGATCTGAATGGAAAAAATATTACATTGCCAGGGGAGGGACTGAAACAGAGAGGGGGGGTATGAAAGGAGGGAGAGAAAGAGGGATGAAGTGAGAGCGAGAGAGCGCCTGAGGATGTGCCTTCTCCTCACAGAAAGTTCAGTGCTTGGGTGTTCTTAATCAAGATTGTCAGACGTTTCCTGCTCCTTTTCAGCCACCAATGGGAGGCATAGGTGACTCCCTCCTTGCTGCCGAGGGGCGGACCAAGCCGGGCTGTGTGATCTGCTGCCCACTGAACCACCTGCAAGTCGTTTTGCTCCAGCTGTGGTAGACCTCATGCAGAAAAGCGGCCTAAAAAAGAGCTGGCATCTGGCCAATGACACTGTGAGGGGTTTTTTTTTTTTTGCAGCTTAATTCTTTTGCTAACCTCCTCCCGAGGAGCATAATTTATTAAATACAATGTTATAGAGGCCATGGAGATTAGAAACAGAAGATGCTTTGTCACCAGTGAAGACAGCATATATATATATATATATATATTCCCTTCTTCTGTTATTAGCAGCGAGTGTGGGTCAAATGATCTTTTCCATCTTTGCCTATACAGTATATACATGATTGTACATAATCAATACAATACAATACAATACATGGTTCACATGACACTTTAAACCATAATCTTTAGCTCAAAATGCTTAACCATCGTGGCTTGGCATGTCGTCTGAACAGGGTCTATGTGTATTTGAAGGAATTGTAGGGTGACCATATGGAAAGGAGGACAGGGCTCCTGTATCTTTAACACTTGTCTAGAAAAGGGGATTTCAGGAGGTGTCGTTTGTATGCATGCAGCACCTGGTGAAATTTCCTCTTTATCACAACAACTAAAGCTGCAGGAGCTATACTAGAGTGAGCAGATACAAAAGAGGGCAGGGCTCCTGCAGCTCTAAATGTTGTGATGAAGAGGGAATTTCACCAGGTGCTGGATGCATACAAATGACTCCAGCTGAACTTCCCTTTTCTATACAACTGTTAAAGATACAGGAGCCCTGTCCTGCTTTTCATATGGTCACCCTAAGAATGGTGATACAAATGTTTGTACATTTTGAAAAAAGGGCTCTAGTTCAGAGAACCCCAACGCTTCCAGGACATGGGGTGATTCTGAGGCCCCCACTCCATTGGTCACATCCAGTGCTAATGCCCTCAATTGCTTTTCTACAGCGCATGAGCAAGCATGTCTGCATGGTTTTTTAAGCCTTAGAGCTCCAATGTGTATTCCTAAAAAGCCTGTTTCCAGTACTCAAGCATGAGTAGTTGTAAATGTGAAAAGATGTGCTTACTAGTTTTACTTGCACACCACATGTCTCAAAATACAGATTTTTTTTCATATTTCTAACACTTCTAACAGCTGGAGCATATGTTCCATCACCAGCCAATGTTTTCCAGTGCAAGGACATATCTGAATCACTAGCTCTTCTACACTCTCCAGACCTAGCTGTTACAGCCATCAGAGCCATTTTCTGGAACATGCACCAAGGTCCAACTAGTGGCTTCAGATCAACAGACTTTCGGTTAATCATGGATCCCAGAACTCCTAAGATCCCCATATTATATCTACTGTAAATGTAGGTAAGCTGGACCCATTTTCTGATGTCTAAAAGTGATCATTTCCCTTATAATAATAATAATAATAATAATAATAACAATTTATTTCTTACCCGCCTCTCCGTCTGGATCGAGGCGGGGAACAACAATATGATAAAATACATAAAACTGATTAAAACATGACACATATTATTAAAACTGCATAAAAATCCTAAAACATCCTAAAAACATCCTTAAAACATTCTAAAATAATAGGGCTGTACACTCTGCCCCGTAATTATTTGATAACTGCAAACATCTGCGGTGCATTCAATCTTCCAGTGCTGGGGTGCCCAATCAGAGCTTCTAACATCTGCAAAATTATCCAACTGTTTTTCAGGCATCAATGCTGTGTGTGTGTGTGTCTCAATTAAATCTCCATATTTGGAAGATGCTGAATGGGGTGAGGTATATTGACATCTGTGGCTAACCAATAGCCATTAGCCACACTTGTCTTCCTGTCCCCCCTCCAATCACAGTGTTTCATCCTCCTTGTCTGTCATAATTCTAGTGTGAGAGAGAAATGCGCACACGCACGCGTGAGAGAGTTTTGTAGCTACCCAGGTGGCCACTGTCTCTTGGCCTGCTAATATTTCTAAGCACTTTCTCCTTCTTAAAATAGTTAAAATGCCTAGTGTGCTGTGTTTCTGTAGTCTACTCCCTTCCCACCGAAAAATCTTTTTAAACATCCAAACCTGCTAGTGTGTGAGTGTGTGTTTGTTTGGTTTATTACTCTTATTATTAGCATTGGCTGGCTGGGCTTCCAGTCCAGGGGGGGCTCCTCATCTTCCTCCTCCACCACCCTCCTCCTCCTCCTCCTCCTCCAAGCCTTGTACTACCTCCTTGCATATAGGGGGAAACTGTTGTTGCCTTGACTCACTCCAATGTGCCTGACAGTGCTGGGGGAGGGCACTTCTCCTCCTTGTCTACTCCTGTCCAGTGTCCTCTCTGTAGATGGGCAAGCTGTGTGCTGCTGTTGTGGCATTTGTTAATTTATACTTATTTATTATAGTGCTAAGCGCTTTTAGTTTTCCTGGTGCTTCGTTTCCCTTTCCCTCTCCTTCGCCATACAGATCAAGGTACGAGAGAGATGCCTGAGAGGACATTTGAATTTGGAATTCAAAAATTCCCTATAAACCTCTGCATGCAGGGATCTGCTCCAAACTTGGCATGCCTAAAGCCCTCTTTAAAAGCTGTCATGGTGCCAATTTTCATGTGTTTATCTTTAAAACTGAGGGAGCTGTGAGCATTTCTGTTAATTCCTATTGACGAGAATCACCAGTTGCCCCAAAATGGGGCGGGTTTTCACCAAACTAACCGTCAGGGGCAGAGAGAGGGACCTGCTCCTGAGATTGGGGCAGAGAATCGGCTCAACGGAGCTCCGCAATTAATATTAAACTCACAATGCTGCCTAAAAGTAATCCTGACATTTCAAATAATTACTTTTAATTGCCCAAGGGTTTTATATTCTCATAATTCCCCCCCAGCCCAACAATCATTACAGAATAATTAGTCATAATGCTGTCATAAAGTGCAAACACATGGTGGTATGTATGCATGGCTGCATGTAAATGTATATACTTCCATGTACTGTAAATATCTTTGAATTTGAGAGCAATACTTTGAAACCTACTTTATGGGCCAGGAAAGGGACCTACTTCTTTTACAGTGTCAGTCCTACTTCTTTTACAATGTTTACAGTATATATTATCAGTCTGAGAAGTCCACTGCATATAGAACATTTGATGGTCTTCCTGGCTTTTTAGCAGATAAGGCGATATATAAATGTTAATAATAAATAAATAATACACTGAGAAACATCTACCCTTAGGTAAACCAATTTTACTTCAGGTGCACTGCTATTTGCCATGTTACATTAGAGGGAAGTTGTAGTTACTTTGATTTCCCCCCCTCACATGAGAACATTAGAACATTAGAACATTAGAACATTAGAAGAGTCCTGTTGGATCAGACCAGTGGTCCATCTAGTCTAGCATCCTGCTTTCCACAGTGGCCAACCTGATCATGGCCAGTATCAAGGATAGGCATGGTTGGGCATCTGCTGAGGACCTGCAACCCAGCAGGGGCCCACTGACAAGACACCCCCCCCCCCCCGGAGTTGCTGTTCCTCTTCACTATCGCTACCTGTTTGTTCATCTGCCTCTTGCTCTGGCCCAAACAATGGTGGGAGTGAGGAGAAAGAGCAGCAGATGCCACGGCCTACTTGCTCACTGGCTTTCTGCCTGTCAAGCAACTAATGGTAGCAATGATGAAAAAGAGGTGGAGGAGCAACAGCAGCTGGAGGCAATGGTGGTGAGAAGGTGGACTTGTTGAGGGACAGCCCCCACTCATGGTGTCTTGCCCTTAGGCCCTCCAAAGCCTGGAGCTGGCACTGAACCCGATACCTCCAAAGACCCCACAAGCAGGGCATGTAGGTCCACCATCCCTATCAAGGGAATTGGCCACTGTCAGTCTAAACCTCACCAGGAAATGGACTTACCATGACAGCGCAGTAGCAAAGACACTCCCCCTGCACCAATTCCAGATCTCCAATGTCCTGCTCAGTTGAAAGTGCAGGTCATTTCTCACCAGGCAGTAAGGAGGACTTTAGCACCAGTGCAGTTGCATAGTAAAAATGTGATGAAGAATGCATGGTAAAAGGCTCATCTCTAGAAAAAATCTAGTAGTTTCCTAAAGGCAGACATAAGTACAGCCAAACACTCTTGGTACAGGATGGAGTAAAAAGTACTATCGACATTAAAGTGTGCCCAGGCAAACATCTCCCTGCCCAGATGTCTTTATCTTCCACTTGCAACGATCCTGTGTTTGCCCATCAGCTCTTCCACCTTTTCTCTTACCGCAGAAAAACCGTTAAGGAGTGTAAGATGGAATAGCTGCACAATGCTTTCTCATGGGTAGCACGTTAGATGCCCTCCTTTTGGTAGCACCCTAAGCTAAACATCCCATTCTGTCCTCTATATTTTATTTATTTATTTTTATTTATTTTATTTCTAACCCGCCTCTCCATCCAGATTGAGGCAGGGAACAACAACAAATATAAATACAAGAATCATAAAATAGATAAAACATTAAAACAAATAAAAACAAATACATTATTAAAAACATCTTAAAATTCAACTGGATAGGCCTGCTGGAAGAGATCAGTCTTCACAGCTCTCTTAAATTCAAGAAGATTTCTAATTTGTCAAATCTCCGGCAGGCCATTCCACAGTCTGGGAGCGGCAGAGAACAAGGTCCTCTGGGTAACGCTCATCAGTCTAGTTCACAATGGTTCACTTCTTCACAGCCCAACCCTGAAAACCTTGCAGCCTGGTGAAAACCTGGATAGCTAACAGCTCCGGCCATAAGACAGTTCAGTGTATCTCTCATTTCTTTTACTTCCATTGCCTTTATAAGTCATTTCCAATTGAGATCATTTAGCACATGGATTAATTAAAGGTATGTGCTGGAAGCGCCTCATTTCTTTCCCCGCACCTAAGTGCAGCCTCAGAGTAGGCTCGGCGAGTTTCAGGAAGGCAGATTGGAACAAGCTATTCACAATTTCATTACCTGATGTGAGTGGAGTATCTTCATTAAAATGATAAGTCTCTCTAAAAGCTATGGGCGGCATGTGACCTTCTAATGCAATGTGGTCCTGTTTAGCCTGCAGGAACATATTAAATGTCAGGGCATTTGATTCCAAGGATTTGATATTTATGAAGGTCAGCTAAAGTGTGAGTAATATAACACAGTATTCAATTTAAAGTAAGATTTGTGTTCATAGTGTTGGTTTTTTTTTTTTAAATGCACACACATACACAAGTACGCAGCTGCCGCTGCAACACTATAGTGATAGATGGCTTTCCCCCCTATTTAATGCACAGTGTACATTTGCAACCCACTTAGAATTAAAACTGACCCCATATTTCAATTTAAATAAGGGTTAGAATATTACATCTGGCAAGTATCCAAAATTTGTCATTTTTTTAAATATTAAAAAGGTACACGAACATATATTAGGTGTATTTTTTAACGGCACGAGCAATGAGGCAAGGGCCTGTCTGAATGCACTGTATTTTGAAGATGTGCATAGTTTTCCTTCTGAAGGTCGTGCAGTAATGAGCCCAAACAGTTTGACAGAGGAGTGATGAGAATCACTGTTCGGACTCAAGGCTGCTTTAAGTATCTGGGTTTGATTGCATCGGCTGCTCTTGGAGAACTAGAAATAATTCACAGCAGGTAGTCAGAGAGAAATCTAATCACCTAGTGCCAAATAACTAATGTGAAGATTTCAGGGCCGGCTCTACCATTAAGCAGAGGGAGGCAGCTACCCCAGGCAGTAAGTGCTGGGGATGGAGAATGGTGACAAAGTATTGGAGGACAGACTAGACTACACTCTCTCATCCCAGTCACTCTGTTCCCAAAATAATAAAAGACGTTGTTCCTACTCTTTCTCTAGACCCTTTCACAGGCAAATCCAGACTCTAACTGATTCACACTATCCACACAATCTCTACTGCTTCCCTTAACTCCTCCCTCTCACTGCTAACTGCCAATCCAGACCTTTGAACCACCAGCCAATCAGCACTCACCTCACATTCTGTTCGCTCGCTCCCCTCCCACCAGATTTAACCACATATCAACCTTGTATTCGAAGCCCACACAGCACTTACATCCTAAACAGCAAATATCATTCAAATATTACAAATACGTAATATATAACTGGCAATAAAAAGTAAAACGTCACAATTACATGGTTCAAAATTGGACAGGTTGCCTGTGTCCACAATTCCCATTCACGAAGGTTTGAGTCTACAGTATTTTGCAGAATTTCAGCCAAAGGACAACATAATCACAGTGTTGAGTGCCAGGCAAAGCACCAAGACAGAATAGACCAGCAGTAAACATTCGCATAACCTTACTATGGTCTATGGCAGCAGGGGGCTTTCAAAATATGTTTCTAGGAATCCTGCTGTTCCTCATTTTCTGGATTTCTCCATAAGATCAGTAATGGGAGAAAAGCTTTCCTGAAAGGCGATTTGTCCACCATTATGGGTCTTTTTCCTGCAATCCAGTTGCAGTGGGTTGATAGGAACATTGTAGGCCACACTTGTGGGTTTGCATGGGGGAATAGTACTGTTCAGCCCAGGAATGACTAGCATCCTCCATATCCTCAGAAAGCACCTAAAATGTTCTGCAACTCAATGTAGAAAGGGTTCTCTAATAAAAAGAAATGCTAAAACTATCAGAGTTGCTGTTCCTCTTCACTATTGCAACCTGTTGGTTCACCTGCTTCTTGCTCTGGCCCAGATAACGGTGGAAGGAGCAACAGATGCCACCCACTGCTTACTCAGGCCCTTTCTACACCATAGGGATATAGACGGAGGGAGGGAGGGTGATCCCGGAAGTACCTAATACACACCATCAGCACACAGGGAGCAGCCGGGGGCCATCCCAGGCAAAAAGCCTGGTGTGGAAAGGGCTTCACTCACCGGCTCTCTGCCTCTGAGGGAAGCAATGACGACAAAGAGAAGGAGCAAAAGCGCTAGTGAAAATGGCAATGAGAAGGTAGACTCACTGAGGGAAGGGTCCCATTGAGGATGT
This sequence comes from Anniella stebbinsi, assembly GCA_029215795.1. NCBI lineage: Eukaryota > Metazoa > Chordata > Lepidosauria > Squamata > Anniellidae > Anniella > Anniella stebbinsi. The sequence goes on along the minus strand of JARDYH010000003.1, from coordinate 128,767,507 downwards.
CTTGCCCAGGGGCCCACTAAAACCAAGGCCAGATCTACACCAAGCAGGATATGACACTCTGAAAACGGCATATGGAGTGTGTGTCCTGAGCCTCAACAGTTGTCACTACTGTTAGAAACCATTTTAAAGCAGTAGTGTAGCTCCTACCCTGGAGCCAGCACTATGTGTGTATATAATTATATACTAGGAACTATGGGTAACATTTCATGCATCTGATGAAGTGGACTGAAGCCCACAAAAGTTTATGCCATAATAAATGTGTTAGACTTTAAAGGGCAACAAGACTCTGTTTTTTAAGCTAAGGAATGCAAGCCTTAACTCTTCCTTTTCCTGGCATTTCATTCCAGCAGTTTCCCCTCCTTTTTCCTCTTGTCTTTTTCTATTAACATATTTTTAAAACAATGACATGTGTTTATATTGAATCCAAGAATTCCCTGGAGCAGTTGTTTGATTTCGCTGAACTGGCTAATGACCGAGGTGCTGAAAAAAACGCCACGAAGAGCAATGCTACCATGCTTGCTTGTTAGATAATTGCTTACTTTTAAAATGCCTGTCAATAAGTCTGAAGGTAATCAGCATAAATGAAAGAATGTGAGTTACTTGTTACTCTAGACAATATCATTTGTTTTTCAAATAAGTTTGAAATGAAATGGCTAATTTGGGGCATTTGCAGTAATTATATATCTCATAATTCCTCAGGGAGAAATGAAGGACCACCTTCAGCATTATATTTACAGAGTGCCTGACTTGTTTTGTTTTGCTTTATTAAAAAAGGTCTGTGTTTGTGTGTGTGGGCAGGGGAGGTATGGACTTAAACATTGGTTTCCAAGCATTTTTAGTGAGAGGGCCAGCAAAAACGTTTTAGGAATTTTTTTATGAAGCTCTAGAAAACTTTTCAGAATTAGAGCCTATCTACACAGTCCCTTGGAACATTTTAAATAGTATTTTAAAACATTCTAAATAGGTGCGTTCTAAAACGTCTTAGGCCACATTACTGAGTACTCATGTTACAGGAGAAAACTTCTTCAGTCTTCAAAGCGGTGTGTGCAATCACCCACTCTTCTGCCCTGTCTCTTACTCTTTCGTTTTTACAATGAGTTTAGGGCAAGGCATTGTGGGCGTTGTAGTTCAGTCACCCACTTCCTCCTTTGTCATTCCCTAGCGAGTATAGGGCTAAGAATTGTGGGTGTTGTAGTTCACTCGCCCACTTCCTCCTTAGCCCCGCTTTCTTCCCCACCAATCAACTGCTAAGCCTTTGGGCACCAGTAAACGAAGCACTGCCCCCATAAATCACAAATGGTAAGGAAGGACACATTATTTTACTTAAAATGATTTATTAAAAGTGAAACTGTTATATATAACTGAAGTGAGTTTCAAAAAACCTCAGATATACAACGTTATAAGGAGTGCGTCATGTGGCCCAAAGAGTTTTCATAACCCTTATAAAACGTTAAAAACCTAGAGTGTAGATCGGCTCTTAGACAACCAATGATCATTAGCCAGTGAGTACATAATTAATTTAAGAAATGAATTGCTGCAAGATAGCAAGGCCAGCCTAGGACATTCTATTGAGTTGTACTTCAACGGTGTAACAGGACTGCATCCTCCACCACATCTGAGGGCAACAGGCTAGCTTAGGGGGCACAAGGTCCCTTATGTCTGACAGCTCTCCCAGCACCTTAGTACCACTCCCCGGTTCCAGCAGTTGCTGCTTGAGTGACCAGCTTATTATGCTGAATGGTAGGGCCAGCCCTGGAAAATGGGATGATGGTCACTAGATTAAATGGCTTTAAGAAGGAATATTGATTGTCATCAATATCCTTCCAGCAGAAGACTGTTTCTGGCATTGCTATTCCCTCCATCAGAAAATGGTTAAAAGCTTGCCAGTGCACTATAGTGGATAAAGGTTTGGATTTGAACTGGGACAACTTCTGCATAAAGCCTCACTCAGTCACAAAGCTCATTGTTGTACACCGCCCTGAGATCCTTATGATATAGGGTGGGATATAAATGTTTTAATAAATAAAATAAATAAATTGTTGTAGAGCATAGGAAGCTGCCTATAAATTGGCTCAGACCCTTGGTCCATCTTGTCGACACTGATTGGCAGTGACTCTTCAGAGTTTCAGACAGGATTCATTCCTAGCCCTACCTGGAGAAGCTGGGGATTGAAGTTGACACCTTCTGCATGCAAAGCAGGTGCTTTACCACTGAGCAACAGGCCCTTCCTTTGGATGGAAGTTCGAAAGAGAGAAGGTATGTGCTGAGTGTGCTCTACAAACCATGCTAGGCCCAAGAAAGCTCCAAGGTCAACAAGTGCCCAATCAAAAATCAGTACTGGTAGTTGGGAAGCACAGACAGAATCTGGAAACTTAACACATGCCTGAGAACTTGACATGTTGTACATTGAACATCTGGAAGATGTCAGCGAAGGAGGATTCATCTTGGCTATATGGTGGCATCTTGCTTACTGAGGTGTTTTTTGATAAACATACTCAGTGTCAACTTTCCTTTATGACTCGCCTTTACAATGTTTCCAACATAACTCTACTAGCAGATAATGGGCTCTTAGATAATGGAACAGGATTTCCATGTATTATTCCAATTCCTGCTTTAAAATAATAATACTTAGCCTCTGTATAGTGCTAATTTTGAGTGTCCCACTTTAGATCAATTATCCCAGTAATGCTTATAACAATTCTGTAAGCTAGGCCAGTGTTATTATTGCCCTGTTGCAAACTGAAGCTGAATCTAGACAAGACGGAGGTGCTTGCTGTCAAAGGCCCCAACCTGGGTTTGGAGGTGTGTCAACCAGTTCTGGATGGGGTTACACTCCCCCCCTGAAAGATTGTGTTCGCAGCTTGGGGTACTCCTGGATCCGTCGCTCCAGATGACAGCTCAGATTGATGCGACGGCCAGGAGTGCCTACTATCAGCTTTGGCTGATACTCCAGCTGCGCCCCTTCCTAGAGTTGGAAGACCTAAAGACGGTAGTGCACACACTGGTAACTTTGAGGCTCGACTTCTGCAATGCACTGTACATAGGGCTACCTTTGTGCCTAGTCCGGAAACTTCAACTTGTTCAAAATATGGCAGCCAGGTTGGTCACCGGTACATCTAGGGGTGATCACATCACACCAGTTTTAAAATCGCTTCATTGGCTGCCAATCAGTTTCCGGGCGAAGTATAAAGTGTTGGTTATTACCTTTAAAGCCCTACATGGTTTGGGTCCAGGGTACCTGCGGGATCGCCTTCTCCTGTATAATCCGCCCCGCACACTTAGGTCCTCTGGGAAGAATTTACTCAAGCCAGCCAGAACTAGGCTGGCGGGTGTTACCCAGAGGACCTTCTCTTCTATCGCTCCCAGACTATGGAATGGTCTGTCGGAGGAGGTTAGACAAATTGACAGTATTCATGAATTTAAGAGACTAATGAAGACTGTCCTCTTCCGACAGGCCTATACAGATGAATTTTAAGATGTTTTTAATGTTGTATTTTTCTCTTGCTTTTAAGATTTTAACTGTTGTGATTTTTGTGTTTTATATTGTTGCTGTTCCCCGCCTCGATCCGAAGGGAGAGGCGGGCTATAAATAATAATAATAATAATAATAATAATATTAATAATAATAATAATTATTATTATTATTATTATTATTATTATAACACAGGAGTGGGGCTAACTCTGAGTGATACAATGGCAGCTTTGAAGTCACATAACAAGTTCATAGTTGAGGTATGTTTCAAACCAGTGACTTCCCAGCTCATAGCTCTGAATGAGTATTATCACACAGGAACAGAAGCTGAGAGAAAAATGGCTTGACTACAGCCACCTAATGGGTTTGTGGCGCTAGCTGCAGCTTTTTGAGGGCTCTTGGGCAAGACGCTTTCAAGGGTCCCATTCCCTCAGTGAGATAGCCTTCACTGCTATTGTTACCAGCTGCTATTGCTCCCATCTCTCTCATCATTGCTGTCACCTGCTTGCTTGACAAGCAGAGAGCCAATGAGAAAATAGAGAGTGGCATCTACTGCTCCACCTCCTCACCACCAATTGTTATCTGGGCCCAAGAGAATGGCAGGTAAACGAGCAGGTTTCAATGAGAGGGGCTCTTGTTAGTGGGTCCTTGCTCAGGGCTAGGTCCTTGGCAGGTGCCCAACCAAGCCTATCCTTGGGGTCGGATCAGAATGAGGACTTTGAACCATAGACGTCCTGGCTTACATGCATTGCAACCACATTACACCAGCTCTTGTTATGTTTAAGGCCCTTTCTACACCATAGGGCTGTAGAGGGAGGGAGGGAGGGGGATCCCGGAAGTACCTAATACACACCATTGGCGCACACAGGGAACAGCCTGGGGCCATCCCAGGCAAACTGCCTGATGTGGAAAGGGCCTAAATAGAAAGGCAAACATTGAAAGGGAGTTGTTGTTGTTTAAATGTACAACACATTATTTGCAGTAGACAATGTTTCTGTGGTAAATAGAAAGATGCAGCAACAGTTAGGCCTACAACCAAAGCTTTATTCAAAATGAAAGTAAAAGCCCCATGAGGCTGGAAGCTGTTCCGTTGTGAACAGTTTCCCCTCAGGGAGTCTGTTCTGCTTAACTTCAGTTCCTCTAATCGCGTTAGAGACAAAAGCAGACAAAGACATTTCAGAAGAAGGAAAATGAAAATTGTACACCAGTACACTTGAATATCAAAGGCAAATGGCTTCTCTGTCATGTTTACTGACATGAAAAACAGGAACAGGGAGCGGACACTGTTCTGCGTATTGGTGGAGCTAGTCAGGGAATTGTTATTCATGATGTTAACAGGGCTTGCTATTGTTTCATTAATAAGCAATTTCCTAGATTTCTACCAGCTGCACTTGAATGCGTACAAGCAATCTTGACTATAATTTAACTGTATTTTTGGAAGGGGGTAAAGTGAAACATTAAACACCCACACCCACACACCACCCATCCCAGTCACTTCTGTTTTAACAGCTTGTTGTCAGGGTCACAAGAATTTCTCTCCAGTTGGTTTTTTAAAAAGTGTTTTAGAGCATTCAAAGGCTTTCTGCAATCTTTAGTCTTGCTTTGATGCATGGGAAAAGAAGAGCGAAGCATCGTCCTTCTAGGAGCTATATGTAGGCTGACCATATGAAAAGGAGGACAGGGCTCATGTAACTTTAACAGTTGTAGAGAAAAGGGAATTTCAGCCAGTGTCATTTGTATGCAATTAGTTTGCAAAAGTAGCAATTAGTATGCCCTGCCTTCTTTTGTATAAGGTCACTCTAGTATAGTGCCTGCAACTTTAACTGTGGTGATGAAGAGGGGATTTCACCAGGAACTAATTGCATACAAATGACACTGGCTGAAATTCCCTTTTCTCTACAACAGTTAAAAGTTACATGAGCCCTGTCCTCCTTTTCATATGGTCAGCCGAGCTATATGCTGTCTTTCAAAGAAGGTAGATGGGTATTAGCTCGGTACATATGTGCTTTCCCCATCTTTGAGTTTTGTGCAATATTTGTGGATTGAATGAAAATACATTCTCAGGATTCCTTGAAGCAGGAAGGCCTCCTGCGCAAGCCCCACTGAATGGAACATGAATAGCGCAGCAGCCCTGCTGTAGAGTTCGGAAAGCTTCTGTTTGTCTCAGGAGGACTTGGCGCATGATGCCCTTTTGAGTGTTCAGCCTCTTGCCATTTGGTGCAAAATAAATAAAAATAAATAAATAAAGATCGAGTTTTTTAAATATCTATTTCAATGTTTTTTCTGTCAGGCAGCAATTGTATAACTGAAAGACTTCCAGTTGATAAAAAGAGCGTTTTTGTTGTTTTTAACTGGCGGCACAGTAACGTGAGTTCAAAGACTGCACATGCCAAGAGCGTATAACTCTGTAATGGCCGACATACTTTTACAAGTGTTTAGTGGTATTACTGACAGGAGGATTGCTTTGGTCCAAGACAGATGTAAAATACTTCATTTACCAAATATTTACTCCACAATTATCTGTAAATGTAGAATGTACAACTTGACATGGTCAAATATTTAAAGAACCTGCTTCAGGGATGTTTTTCTTTCATAATTGCCCCAAAGTATAATTTCAGAGGAGCTTGGATGTTGGTAACGAGATACCTTGCTTCGCACCTCCTGAACAGTAATTCACGTTTGCACCAAGTTTGTACTGACTGCAATCTCTGTTTAGAATTGTGACTGGTTACTGTGTGACCTCTTGTCATGTTTTGATTCCATAGAACTGTCATTGAATCTGTCCCTTGTTTTGTTCTAAATTACTTTTAATGTATTAATGTTCTTTCTTTCAATTTCAACAGACACGTTACACAGAACTGCATATACATTTAATAAATGTGTTACTGAAATATACTGAAGCATCTCTCCCTTATGTGGTCTAATCCTAATCCTGGATTTACATAGCTAAAGCTGAGATGATCAAGAAAAAAGAATCAAACAAAGAGGAGAAACACTTTTTAACGTTAAAAAGGGTTTTAAACGCCCATTTTATCACGACTCTATTTTCTCATTTTTAATAAGACCACCTCCTTTCACCCTGACAGAGCAATCCTTTGCATAAGCTGTATTGGGAATTACAAAGACGTATCACTGTTTTATCCTGTCCTGTAGGATCAGGAAAGCAAAATCATTAATTCATTCTTTATTTATTTATTCAAAATTATTTTTAGGCTGCCTTTAAGGGTAGAATTCTCTCAAGGTGATACACAGGATAAAAACTGTACAAAAGTATACAAATAGGCAATAAATAAATAAATAAATAAATATACAATAAATACTATAAAACACTACAAAATCAAACTACACCAGTAAAATCTGCAGCCTACAGATTATGAGACAGCGAGTTTGCAGAGCCTTCCTGAAGACCTGCAAAGAAAAGGCCTGTTGAACTCCTGACGGAAACTGACTGCAGAAGTGCAGTGTCACCAAGGGAAAGGCCCTCTCCCTTCTACTCATCAGCCTAACTGCCCTTGGCAGTGGGAAACACAACCAAAATCTCCAAACTAAAGAGAAGGACCCTATAGAAGGGAATGTACCCACATTACCCAAAACCATATTGTTACACTGAAATGGCACAATCATGGAACAATCCCAAGGCATATGTCTGAATGAAGTGTTCCAAACATCACATGTCTAACTCCCAAATTTACCAGTTATAGCCTTTCCTCTAGAAAATAACCTAGCCAGTACGCTGTATACACCTCCATATACCAATCGGTGTATCTCCCCTCCATATGCTGATCAGCAACAGCAAGTAAACATTACATAGAAATGCCACATGGAAACAACAAATGAGGAAGGGTAACACAACATGGTGATACATCATCATGGCACATTATGCAATTCCAAACTACAACTCCCAAGATGCAATTTGATATTGCACTTGTGCAAAAACCTGTATGCACAGAACAAGGTTTTAAACTGAAGGAGATTCCATGGATGAAGTTCTTATTTTCTAAGGAAATAACAAATTGATTTGGGGTAGGGTGACCAGATAAAATCCAGGTCAGGGCTCATGTAACTTTAACAGTTGTAGAGAAAAGGGAATTTCAGCCAGTGTCATTTGTATGCAATTAGTTCCTGGTGAAATTCCTTCTTCATCACAACAGTTAAAGGTGCAGGGGCCCTGCCTTCTTTTGCATATGGTCACTCTAGTATAGCGCCTGCACCTTTAACAGTTGTGATGAAGAGGGAATATCACCAGGAACTAATTGCATACAAATGACACTGGCTGAAATTCCCTTTTCTCTACAACTGTTAAAGTTACATGAGCCCTGACCTGGATTTTATCTGGTCAGCCTAATTTGGGGTAAGTCTGTCTGTCCATCACTAGTCGGGGGGGGGGGGGAAATCTGGCAGGCTTGGCAGCTGAGCCTGAGGAGCTGTCAGTCAAGAGGGAGGCCCTTCCTCCATGATAGCATCAGGGAGGGAAGGAGGGAGAGAGCACAGCCCCACTGACAGTTGGGATTGACAGCTGGAAGTTGTCAATTAGGAGCAGGCAGTTAGCCTGAGAGGGAGATGGTAATGGATTTGTTCTAAGCCTTTCTGTGTTACACACACATACAGTTGTACCAAATCACTTTTGGTCTGGAATTTAGGTTATCCTCCACCTCCACCTGAACTGGTGAGCCAAATGATGTCCCCTCCCATGACGTAAAAAATTACCATGAAAAAACTGAAAACTAGGCAGAAACTAACAAAATGAAATTAATCTAAAACAAATGTAGAGTTCTGTATTTAGGCAAAACAATCAAATGTACAGGTATAGGATGGAACATACCTGGGTTGGCATATAGTACATAGTATATATGAAAAAGATCTTGGGATTGTAGTTGATCACAAGCTGAACATGAATCAGCAGTTTGATGCAGCTGCAAAAAAAGGTGACTGCAATTTTAAGACGCATTAATAGAACCCTAGTTTCCAAGTTATGAGAAGTAATAGTTCCACTTTGATTCTGAAATATTCTGACCTCATCTTTAGTGCTGTGTCCAGCTTGGGGTTCCACCCAGGGCTGTCCCTCCCATGAGGTAAGGTGAACCCCCTGCCTCAGGCAGTAGATCCAGAAGGGTGGTGGATCACACAACCACCTATGCCTCTCTCTAGAACTACTCATATGCTGTGGCAGGAAAACAGGTGCCACAACTCTCCAGAGTGCCCACTGTTGCCTGATCTGTGCCTCACTCTGAGGAATTTTCAGAGTAGGCACACACTTGGCAGCCACTCTGGAGAGTCATGCTGACCATGCTTTCTGGTGCAGTAAGAGAATGGCAGGCATGATTTTCCAACATGGCAGACTGGTTTCTTGCTTGAGGGGTCTTCAGAGTGCGGCATTAGCTCACCTGGCACAATAGAGAGGGCTCCTCAGAGAGAGGCATTGGCTCACCTGGTAGACTGGAAAGCCATGCTGCCTTGTCTCCTGATGCAGCAAATAATGATGTACAGAGATTCCTCTTAGGCCTCTGTAGCTGCCAATGATACCATAATTAGGCTGACCATATGAAAAGGAGGACAGGGCTCCTGTATCTTTAACAGTTTCATAGAAAAGGGAATTTCAGCAGGTGTCATTGGTATATATGCAGAACCTGGTGAAATTCCCTCTTCATCACAAAGTTAAAGCTGCACAAGCCCTGCCTTCTTTTGTACATGGTCAAGAGACAGGCCCCCTGCAACTTTAACTGTTGTGATGAAGAGGGAATTTCACCAGGAACTAATTGCATACAAATTACACTGGCTGAAATTCCCTTTTCTCTACAACTGTTAAAGTTACAGGAGCCCTGTCCTCCTTTTCATATGGTCAGCCTAACCATAATATCCTGCAACCAATTCTCAAAGTCTTTTTGCCAACGTGCACAGCGTAGTTCTGTGACTGTCATGTGGTCAACAATGTCATGTTGGCCAAGATAAAAAATCAAGATACAAGCAGTTGCCATGTGATTACAGATTCAAATTTGATTCACTGCTGTGTTGCATGCACTCATTTCAAATGAACATAGATGAAAATTTAGAGGGAGGACATGAAAAGATATAAACAGATTTTTTGCAATGGTGAGAATGAATTAGAGTGGTGTGCATATGGCTTCTAAAAAAATTCCACCTTCTTTGTGGGCAGCGAAATGGGGGGGGGTGTATTTCATCAAATTCCTCCAGGCACAGGAGAACCCCTTCAATAGTTTTATAGGGCAACAGTGGCGACTGTGTTCATGGCTTGGCCGCCATTTTGCATCCTCGACAATGCCCCAGACCTAGTGTTGTTCCAGATCATTGTAGGGGTGTGGTGGAATGGTGCCCTCCTCCCAACAATGGCGAATATTTGGAGAAAATTCTCCAAATTGGCATTCTTTGTCTAGGGAGGTGAGAAAAATCTCAGACAAGAAAAAAGCTTCTAGGACATTTTGGCTCAGCTTTAGAATAAATAGATTTTAAAGGGTGAGTAGTAGTTTCAGCTTAGTCCAAGTATGGATCTTCTTGAGGCCACACAACAAGTTCAGAGATTAACCCCAGTGTCCTGTGTTTTAAGCTCCACAGACACCTGCCTTTTGGACTTTCCAGCACTCATACTTCTGCTCATTTTATATTCAAATATGCGTGTTGTAGGAGTTACGGGATGAAGTCTCAGTATTTCATGCCAGGCTGGAGAGAGAATTTAACCTGACTTTTCGTACAATCGTTGACTGGAACTTTCTGAAACTGTTTAAATATCCTTGAAGCACCAATTCTCAAAATAGCATAATTAATACTGTCTAAGTCTTGGTTTCGTCGTCAATTACATTAAAAACATTTCTTCAGAAGCTACGCATGCCCATAGAGATACAGGTTCTTCAGATATTTCCCCATCTGCTAAGTGATAGGAACATTTGAAGGTCAGGATTAAGAATTATCTCACATGTTTGGTTGGCATAGTTTAGACAAGTACTAGAGCAAAGGGGCAGAAGGTAGAGCTCCAGATGTTCGGGGCTTCAACTCCTAGATACACCTGCCAACATGCCCACTGGTCAGGAATGTTGGGAGTTGAAGTCCAAAACATTTGGTGATCTACTTTCTGCCCACCCACGAGTTAGAGGACAAACTGCTCAGGAAGCTAGACAGTCCTCTATGCCTTCCATAACATGATATAAAAGTGAAGCTTTAAACCTACACAGTCCTAACAAAAACAGAACAGCAAGAAGAAACTCTTGTTTCCACCCAGGTACAACTTAGTCCCATGCCACCTAGTGTCTTAACTATATAATGGCAGTATCTTTTCAGCCTTCCCCTGTGTTGCAGAGGATTCTGAGGCATGTTCTAGTGCAATGGTTGGGCTTTACCTTCATACTGCATGAATTGAGATCAGAGTTGGCTCCAGGATTTGGGTAGCCTTCCAGCATGGCACCATCACTGCTCCCCCTCATCTGGGAGAGGCAGGAGACATGCAAACTAAGAATTCTCAGGCTGCTTCTGATATTCTTCGATATTCTGTGCAAATTGGAAATGGTAGCAGTGTTTGGGTGAGGCACCCTCTGCTGGACTTGGAGCTTTAGCAAATGGCCAAACCCACCTGACTCTGGAGCTGGCAGCAACTGAGACTGTACCCTAGAATTGTGTGCCCAATAACTCCTCTCGGTGGTTGTGTCTTGTAGGGAAAGATGACCTTTTAGGGAAATGTATCCATCATTAGCAGAGTGGCTCACCCATAATGACAGGCTAGTTGCCTGGAGAAAGGATCCAATAGATTACCGCACTTTCACATGCAGATCAACGGAGAGGTGAAGTTCCCTTATTAAATAAAGAAGCCCTAGAGTTTACCCTAAACTCTGGTGTCCATGTCTTTGGTTCCTTCTCCATTTGCAATAGCCTTCTCAGTGAGATACCCCTGAGAAACTGCACCACATGGATCCCAGAAACATAATTTGAAAACCAGTGTGGGTCCCCGCTCTGCCCCCATTGACATAGAACAAAGTGAAGTGTATTATCTTGGCTGATGCCAGGAAAATTCATTCATGCCATTAATGAAATGTCCTGCAACAGTTCTAGTTTGTTCGTATTACATCTCCAACAACATTGACGGTAGACAGTTTCTCCCCTCCCTGAATTAGTACAACCGCCTTTGAATCTGCTTGATAACACCCTAATCTGAGACAATGCAAAGGCGGATCCAGAGAAGTTGCGCACATGTAACGTCAGCGTTAGTTTTGCCAATAGAGTTTCTGTTTGTTTTTCCTTTGTGGAAATGGGGGAAAAACAGATACTGTTAAAAGATGAAAAGCAGACTAGAAATAAGGTCTACTTGAACCCAAAAATAGTTATACCCACAGAACTTATAAAAACATTCCAAAGTAATGTAGTGTGATGACCCTTATTCATAATCACAGCAAATCTGTCCAACTTTTTGATTTTTTAATAACCCTATCATTAATCTTTGTTGAAAATAATAGCGATTTTATGAAGACAGTTCAGCAAAGAACTTGGAAAACTTCAAGACATTTAACAGCTGAACAGCATATCTTTCAAATAGTCTTTAAAGGTGCTCTTTCAAAATAAAGCCTTTTTGATCTGGTTTTATAGTCAGCAGTTGCTTTGGTCTAAAGCCTCATCCAACTAATAAGGAAATGATCCCGCATCGTAGCACTCTCAGGACATACAGAAAAGCAGTTCCTACACTCATTTATATTGTACGTGTGCTATTGGCATTGGATTTATTGGTTCTTCGGAGGGCATCTTGTTTTAACAAGTAGTGAATATTCTTTAAAATGACATTAGGAACCAATGCTGCTTGTTTTTGAGCGCATCCCATGTACCCCCTTGTACAAAAACAATCATTTTATAAGATATGGACAATGTTTCCTCCTATAACTTTAATCTGGATTTCCTTTCTGATAAAGAACTGCTTGTTTGAAGATCCACCCTTCAGTTTTATGAGGACATCTTTCAGACATCACATTTGTAGAGCAAACTTGAAGGTAAGCCAGCTGCACTTATAAACAAACATCACAGGCACAATTAATCCGCTTAAAGGTTTTACGAGGGGAAACATAAAATATCAAATAAAGGCTAGTTGGAAGTATTTGAAAAATCCTTGAGCTAGTAACAATCCACAGTGCTGACCAGTCAATGATGTTCAGAAAACAAAATGTAACTTAACAACCCGTTCCGATTTTAATCCACTAAATGTCTTACCTCCCATCCTGAAATGTATGCTTCCAGCTCAAGGATGTTTTGTGACTCTGTAATAATGATGGTCCTTTGGGCACTTTATGATCTAACTCTAAAATAGGAGAATAAAAAAGCTGAAACCTCCATAAAATGCTGACTTTCTGAGTTCATGTTAAACTTAGAGCTGCTCCTGTTTCTGTACAAAAGATAATCTCTGTCTGTCTGTTTGTCTATCTCTCTTGGAAAGATAACACATGACTCACTGCTGGACATTCCAATTCCCCAATCAATCAGATATTCAGATGACTGGACGAATTTGACCACATCTTCATTAAAATTAAATAATTGCTGATTTGGATGTGGTTCACAAAGCATCCGATCCTCAATTTCAGAAGAGTATTATTGGACTGAATGTGTGGTTATTCTATTAAGGGATACTGCTTCTGATCTAATTTATCCTTGAGTTTGGATGCCCAAGTTTGGATACCCAAGTTGGGCTGTAGGGCTGATTTATCCTTGAGTTTGGATACATAAGTGTAAATCCTGCCTGGGTTTGCTTAGCCACAGCACCTGCCTGCCATGGCTTGAATATTTACAACTGTGGCCAGCATACGCTGCAACCACTGTGGGTTATTTAAGCCAAGGTGGGCACGAATAATCATGCGAACTGGCCCATTGTGTTTGTGGCGAAGAAAGCCATTTTTGCAAGCTGGGTTGTAGCAGCAGGAAAGACAGCACTGTCTTTCTTTCTTTCTTTCTTTCTTTCTTTCTTTAGTTGGCTCGAAATTAGGATCTGTGGGGAGGACACCAAAAGCATACCACTTGCTTTGGGGAACTGATGCGTTTTGCAAACAACCTGCTCCTCCATGCTAAACATGTACATTTGGAATAAACATTACATCACACAGTATAAGCCTCTCCCTCTCTGTCATTAAAAGGAGCTAGACCCTGTAAAGACGACCACACCGAATTATCCTATTGCTTGGGATGAGGCAGCCCCGTTCCATAAATTCATTTTGCGGTCTTTTCTCAATTTAGGCACAATCTAGCCACAGGATTGTGAGTTTTAGGTCCCACTGCTTCCACTGGTAAAAACATTTAGTCCTAGAGCCAAACCAGGATTTATTTACCCGAAGAGTGCAAAAGCTTAGTGAATATTTTTGTTTATATATGACAGAAGTGTCTCAGAAAAGTGAGTCTTACAAAATTCCAGTGGTGGTGGTGGGGGGGCTGTGTGATGATGTAATCAATATGGCTGCCACACTATTATATAGTTGTCAAATTTACATATGCATAACTTCTCACCCGTTTATGCTACAGAGAGTATTTTTTTTCTGAAATGTTTCAAATTTAATGACAAATATTTTTGGAATTACACATGTTTTGTTAACTCCATTAGTTTTTGAGATAATTTCATTTGAACGTATACATTTTCTTAATCCTCATTAAAAAATGCAACTTTTTTGTTCTTGAGTATTCTTTCGAAAGTCGTATAGTTTTTGAGTAAATCATGGTTAAACGTCACACATAACCAATGTGAACACTGATTTTATACGTTCAAATGAAATTATCTCAAAAACTAATGGAGTTAACAAAACATGTTTAATCACAAAAAAAATTGTCATTAAATTTGAAACATTTCAGAAAAAAAAATCATCCCTGTAGCATAAACGGGTGAGAAGTTATGCATATTTAAATGTGGCAACTACATAATAGCATGGCAGCCATATTGATGATGTCATCACACAATGCCCCACCACTGGAATTTTGTAAGACTCACTTTTCTGAGACACTTCTGTCATATATAAACAAAAATATTCACTAAGCTTTTGCACTCACTGGGTTAAATAAATCCTGCCTGGCTCTGGGATTAACTTAAAGGAAGATGTTTTTTGAGTTCATCTGTTGTATCTTTATCTTATTAAAGACTCCGTCAACCCATTTGGTATTCTGGTCCCGATCACCGACTATAAAATATATGGGAGGGAGGATGACCCTTGAATCATTAGCCTTGTTATGATACCCTATGCACTGTAAGTTATAGCTTGTATGTCTAGTTTTAAATGTACACACATGCTAAAAGGAATTTCACTAGAGGGGAGGGAATGCTAAGAAAACATACAGAGAGTCAAGGACCAGTAGATTTCCAAGAAGGAGGGAATGAAGGCACAATACCTTTGGACTCCTTCCCCATACTGCACATGGGGGAATTCTGGTGTATCCCGGGATAATCATGCTCCTTCTCGCGCATCATTGTTTATATGGACTCAGAACTGTCATCACAACCCACACAAGCACCTTTGATTTTCCTCACCTGCTCATGTGGTGAACACCTGGGGTTTTACTTGCAGCACGCTTGGCTCCAAAAAGGGTAGGTAGGATCCACTGTTGTTTTTATAGAGAGGTAAAAGCCTATGGCTGAGAAAAACAGGAAAGGTGCTGGTTCTGTGGCAAACCTAAAAATGAGAGGTGTGTTCATGCTGGTGGTGAGAATGACCTTATGGGACAGAAAACCCCACAATTTCTTCGTTCATATGAGAACCTCTTCTATCCTGATCAGTCTTTTCAACCAATCTTTCTACAGGCATCATTCACTTTATAGAAGGCCCTTCAGTATCCACTAACAGAGTGCAGGGGAGGAGCAGTTTCAGCAAAATCAAGTGGAATCAAATGGACTGAACCATTTCAAGCAGCTGGTGGGAAATTACACTTCGTTCTGGGGTACCTCTAGATGGCTTCGGAGTGGCGGCAGGTCATTTACATGACGCTGCCGCCACTCCGAAGCCATCTAGGGGCAAAGCCCCAAAGCTCCGTTGTAAAAAAGTAGGGCATTTACCCCAACTTTTTTAGCTGGAGTGAGGCAACGATGGCATTTACCATCTGTCACTTGCTCGGGAGCTTGTCCCCCCCCCCCATTTTAAAAAGTTTTTTAAAAATAAAAAAAACTTACCTTGGAAGAGAGGGGCCCATGCTTCCAGGCACCCCTAAAACTGCTGCTCATGCTCTGTTGGGAGGCGTGGTGGCAGCGGCGGCAGGAAAGCCCACCATGGCGCTCCTTCCACTGTAGATGGGCGGAACGAGCGTCAATGCAGGGCGACACCGCGCCGACACCGTGCTGCTGCCCCGACGCCATTATTATTATTATTATTATTATTATTATTATTATTATTTGCATTGATATACTGCCCCATAGCCAAAGCTCTCTGGGCAGTTTACAAAAATTAAAAACATTGAACATTAAAAAATTGATATACAAAATTTAAAACCATAAAAAGCATACAAACATGTTATAAATACAATATCATTTAAAAACAACTATTCTGAGTCAAACCACCACCACAACAAAACCCTCAACATACGCTGTTAAATGCCTGGGAGAAGAGGAAAGTCTTTACCTGGTGCCGAAAAGATAACAATGTTGGCGCCAGGCGAGCCTCGTCGGGGAGATCATTCCATAATTGGGGGGCCACCACTGAAAAGGCCTTCTCCCTTGTTGCCACCCTCTGTGCTTCCCTCGGAGTAGGAAACTGGAGGAGGACCTTAGATGTGGATCGTAGTGTACGCGTAGGTTCGTGTCGGGAGAGGTGTTCCATCAGGTATTGTGGTCCTAAGCCGTGTAAGGCTTTATAGGTTAAAACCAGCACCTTGAATAGGGCTCGGAAATGTATAGGCAGCCAATGCAAGTTGGCCAGTGTAGGTCTTATATGCTCAAACCTTCTGGTTCCTGTTATCAATCTGGCCGCTGCATTTTGCACAAGCCATGAAAATGAGGGCCTGATTTCACAATGAAATGCCGCATTTTCACTGCTAAAGGACTCACAAACAACCATGAGTAGGGAATGACAAATGTACGATAAATGCCTCATGTAGAAAAGCTCCAGATCTTTTTCCCACAAGAGAGCATTCAAATATTAAACCCACTCTCCACCTCAGCCTGAAGCTTCACGAGTTAATTCAACTGAATGTATCAACTAAGCCTTACTCTGCAGCAGTTCAATTTCTTTCAATGGAATTACTAGAACAAATGGGATCTACAACAAAATGTTGCTGTGTGGAGTGTTCCTGTTCAGGGTTTCAGCCAGCCAGCCATGTTCCAGGATATTCCATTCCATTCCATTCCATCCCCCCTCTCCCTACCCCATTTTCCAGTTTCTCTTTCTGTGGCTATTGAGCATGCTGTCTCCCAGTCCTTAGATTTTTTAAAAAAAACTTCTGCAAATGTTGGGGACCCCCGGCCTGTTAATACCTCCCTCTTGTGCATGTATAGTGCCACTTTGGCAACATAGGGAGTGGCGCTCAGGGAATTGATTTTGCAACTTTTAAACTTCCTACAGATCCCATGGTTCCTTGCCAGCCTAGCCAATGGTAAGGGATCATCAGAGTAGGCCAAAAATCTGGAAAACCACAAGTATTTGATTGAAAAGTTGTTAATTTGTGCTCATTTGCTACACTTGTATTCCAGCCTTCTTATAATGTTGTGTTAGCCTCACAATAAGGTAGAGAGAGGGAGAGGGAGAGAGAAACTCAATTAGCTTTAAAGCCAAGCAGGATTCTGAATCTGAGTTTTCTGTGACCAAACCCAACATCCCATCCACTGCATTAGTCCCCAAACAGCTGTCCTCTGTCCATGATCAGAAACATACTAATTTAGAAGTTTGTTAGATGATACAAAATGACAGTTTTGTTACTTGAGTGCAATATGACTTCCTCCCTCCTCGTGGTTACAACTTCCAGTAGCAGAAGAAATGTAATTTGCTTGGCTCAGAGCTAGTTGCCATGTTTATGCAGGAACTGGCATTTTCACTGGTTTAGACTAATAAACATTTAAAAGCAACAACAATATTATTTCCTAGACCGCCTCTTCACAGCGCCGCCATTGCGATGCCCCAGCGGAGGCAGCCGGCGCGACACACATTTGCATTCCTTCCAGCCAGCTACACCGGAAGGAACGTCATGGCGCTTTATCTTGCTGCTACTGCAGCGGCGGTGGCTGCCGCACCTCTTGGAAAGGTAAGTTCATTTTATTATTCTTTTTGTAAAATGGGGGGGGGGAGCCCTGCGGAGGCGTAGAGGGTAGTTGTTATTATTATTATTATTATTATTATTATTATTATTATTATTATCTAAAGGAATATCTAAAGGAACGCCTCCTCCCATATGTACCTGCCCAGACCCTAAGATCATCTACAGGGGTCCTTCTCCGTGAGCCCCTGCCAAAGGAAGTGAGGCAGGTGGCCACTAGGAGGAGGGCTTTCTCTGCTGTGGCACCCCGGATGTGGAATGAGCTCCCCAGAGAGGTTCGCCTGGCGCCTACTTTGTACTCTTTTCGTCGCCAGGTGAAGACCTTTTTATTCTCCCAGTATTTTAACAGTTAAATTAACTTAATTTTAATCCTTGCTGTTTTAAATTTGTATTTTAATCTGTATTAATTCCTGCTGCTTGGTTTTATTCTGGTTGTGTTTTTATATTGTATGTTATTCTGTGTTTTTAGATTGTGCCTTGTTTTATATATTTTAAAATGATTTCATGGTTTTAATTTTTGTGAACCGCCCAGAGAGCTTCGGCTATGAGGCGGTATAAAAATGCAATAAATAAATATATAAATATTATTATTATTTGTAAAATGGGGGGGGTAGGTCTGGGGATGTGCAGAGGGTCATTTTAAAAAATATATTATTTGTAAACTGGGTGGGTGGGTGGGTCCAGGGATGTGCAGAGGTGGTGCAGTGAGCTTATGGCTTGCTGGACCACCCCCTTCCCTGCCCAGCCCATGGCGACTAATCAGTGGTCGCCATAGACTTGGCATTCCTCCCAGAAGCGGCGGAGAAAAAGTGACAGACGGCAAATGCCGTCGTTGCTTCGCTCCAAACTAAAAAAGTTGGGCTAAATGCCCAAGTTTTTTAGAGCAGAGCAAAGGGCCTTTGCCCCTAGATGGCTTCACACTGGCGGCAGCGTCATGTAACACAACTGTCGCCAGTGTGAAGCCAACTCGACGGAAAGTGTCCAGCTAGAGGTACCCTTAGTCAGCATTTCCTAGTCAGCCATAAAAAAACTTCCATCAAAGGGTGACCATATGTCAGGAAAAAACAGGACATGTCAGGATTTTTGGTAATAAATTCGGAAAGGGGAAATCTGAATAAAAACCAGATTTTCCCCCTCCTCCCCCCTCCCAGAGGGCAGCTCTGCTTTATATTCAATGGGAATTAACAAAAATGCTTACAGCTCCGTCATTTGTAAAGATAAAGAGATGAAGCCCTTAGGAAGGGCTTTAGCCATGCCAAATTTGAAGCAGATTCGTTCATCTGTTGATTTTAATTTTTTTTTTTAAAAGTTTGAGGTTTTAAAATTACTTTTTTATATATAAAAATGTCATTTTTAAAGATAAGGAGATGAAACTTGGCAACTTGATAGGTCATAAGTAGGGCTTTAGCCATGCCAAGTTTCAAGCAGATCTGTTCATTCATTAATTTTTAGGATTTTTTTTTAAAAATGAGGTTTTAAAATTAATGTTACTTAACAGCACAATCCTATATGATCTCAAAGGGATTTACTCTGATATGTGGGTAAAGGATTGCAGCCTAAAACAAGTAGTATGTTTCTAAGAAAGAGTACTAAGGCAGATGCAAAGTGCTATAAAATCCTTGTCACATTTCTCCTCATAGCATTTCTAGAGGGAAATCTGAGGGGAAAAGGAGGTACTCAAGACTATGATGGGATATTTCATGCCTGAAAATGATTTGAACTCAGGTGTAACAATGCTAACTCTGAAGAGCTAGTGAAATGGGCATGGAGAGAAATTTCCCCCAAAATAATCTCACTGAGCTCCTTTCCTCAGGTAATTTCTCCCAAACATTTGGTAGAACTTTTTTAAAAAAATCTAATTATGCGACACAACAACAAAACAGAAACAAAACAACAAAACCCTTGGTTGTTTCCAAACTTAGACATACTTAGAGTAGACCCATTGAAACCAACAGGATTGAAGTTATTCATGACTAAATCCCATTGATTTCAATGGGTCTACTCCATGTATGGCCATGTCTGGATCCAACCTGGTATCAATGCATATTTTATCAGTATGGAGCTCATTTAAAACAAATATTAACCATTCTATATCAACTTTAGAACAGGTGGTTGGGAAAATGAAGGGCTGGGAGAAAGATTTCATCAGCTATGCAATCAAGGGGAGCGATAGAAGCACATCTGTACATCTCCAAGTTGTGTGGGAGTGTGGCCAGTTTTAAGAACAGGGACTATTTGCAAAATGAAGGTCTGTTTTATTTCTCTTCTAAGAACCGTTTCAGACTAACAATTCCGGTTTTTACAACTCTCTGCTTTCCTGCTGAGAGTAGATCCATGATTGCCAGTTCACACATTATGTGTGTGTGTGCAGTATGTGTATATAATGTGTACATAATATATATTAGGTGTATATATCTGAGTTTGTTTGGGACTGTTGATGGTAAGGGCTGTTTGATTGTGTCGTATGAATAAGCCCTAAGCAGCAGGAAAAAGCACTTTTTCTGCTGCTGTCATAGGAGATCTCCCTCCCTCTTTCCCTCCCTCTCTCTTTCTCTCTCTCTCTGTGTGTGTGTGTGTGTATGTATATGGGAAAGGATGAGGGGGCCTCAGCTAAGAATGCCAAAGGCTGCATTCCAAAACAACAACAACCAGAACTTCAGTGCTAATAAACTGAAATGGCCTGGGTTGATGCTACAGATAGGCTAGAATGTAAATATAAACTGTTTAGAGAATGCAGACATCCAGGCCTATCTGAAAAGTGTTGTTCATTTCCTAAACCTGTCTCTGCAGTAATCTCCTGTAAGTTATTGCCTCACTGTGAACAGCAAGTTCTCCTTTGTGGGGTACTCATTTGTTTGAAATATTAATCAGTTCCATGAGAGGAGTTGCATTTATCAAAGTTACCCACTGATAAATGGCAGAATCCAAAGCCATTTCTCTTTGCTGTGGTTTCCCCAAAGGGTGTTGGCTCCACATTCAAGCATTGGCGGGATGGAAAGGTTTTTTTCAACACCTGCTACTGCAGCTCCCAAGCAAGAAGCCAGGACACCATCTGCCTGTAGGCTTCGTTTAGGGGCACCCAAAGGGCTCATAGTATGTGTGTGGGGGAGAGATAATCCCTTGCAGTGCTGTCTTCATGGCAGGATTTGGGGCAGAAGACCACAGCCCCACTCAGTAGAATGAGCAGAAGGTTTCCCAAATGCAGCAAGGCTGGCTTATTCTATTTTTAAGTAAGTAATACTCATTACCATCTAAACTCTATAGGAGTGGGGACCTGTAACACCATTATATCCAGGGTTTAAAATGGCTTAACTGCTCCACTGATTCCTTGGAAGCTTGTATATTATGTCAACAGAGGTAGTGGCTCGCAGTGCTAAGGAGGACAGGGCACTTAATGGCCCAGTTAATAACTGCGCATGATGGTCACGTTCCAGGCACATTAGCATAATTACCCTTGGCAGCACAACTTCCTATGTGGTGCCAACCCAGCCAGGGCAGCTTATTGCTGTGGTTAACAAGCCACCTAGAACCCATGGGCAACAAGACCTGGAGTGGCAACAAGCCATCCTTACCTGGTTTGCACAAGATGAGAAGTATGGAGGGGGGAATAAGCCACCATGGCTGATTTCCCCCATTATGATAGTGTGAACCGGGTCAGTAAATAAAATGGTCGAAGAGAAGCCCTTTTAAAGACCTGGAGAAACTCTGAATGGATAAATGGGAGGCCCCTGTTCCTTCTCACTGAACCCTGTTTCAATGTCATTTTCCCTATTAGTTGGAAAACCATCTTTTCCAAAAATTGTCTATATTTGACATCAAAATTCAATGCTGCAATATGTTGTTATTGGGTTGTATCCTATGTTAACCTAAATTAAGTCTCATTCATTTCAGTGAGTCTACTCTAAGTAGGACTCACATTAGATACAACCTTTTAGAACTGCGGAAAGATTTTTTTTTTAAAGCATGCTATTGAATTATCTTGTGAGGCACAACAATCCTTCTGCCCGTGTCTTTTCATGTTTTGCCAACCCATATAACAGCCTTCCACAAACTGGCATCCTCCAGGGCTGTTGGATTGCAACTCCCATCATTCCCAGCCAGCTTGATGGGAATGATGGGAGTTGTAGTCCAGCACACCTGGAGGAAGCTAGGTTGGGAAAGGCTGCCGTATAAAATCAAAGACAAAGTTAAAGTTTTTAGATATATCAGTAAGTTGCTGCAACTGGTCGGCTTTATTTATAAACCAAGGGATGGCTATATGAGCTGTTGGTGTCCTGAGGGTGTTGGGGATAGGAAGAGGAGGAGAGGGGAACAGACGTTAATAGGCTATAAATGTGGACTTAATTTGCAAGGCAAACCATAACAGGACCATAAACTGCCATTCCCCCAACTTAAATCAATGGACCCGTACATAGGGCAGATCTACACCAAGCAAGATATACCACTTTGAATGCAGTTTGAAAACTATATATGGAGTGTGTCATGGGACAACAACAGTTGTCAATACCGTTATAAACCATTATAAAGCAGTAGTGTAGATTCTGCCATGGAGTGCTGGTGGAGGAAACCCGGCATATATTGGAATTACTCCTTTTCAGTAACTGGTGTTAGTGCCTTCTAAAGCAAAGGACCTGATCATTTCAACCAGTGCTTGACACTGGTGATGCCGGGGACCCCGGGAGCGTTGTTCAAGGTCAAAAGCAGGGTTTAAGGCAGTCCACACTTAAATGTCAAAGGGATGCAAAGTGTACTGAAAAGTCACAATAAATAAACTGTAGGAGAAATATAGATGACTGCAATGCAGTCTACGTGGGGCTGCCTTTGAAGGCGGTTCGGAAGCTGCAGCTTGTGCAAAATGCAGCGGCCAGATTGATAACTGGGACCAAAAGGTTCAAACATATAAGACCTACTCTGGCCCGCTTGCATTGGCTGCCTGTATGTTTCCGAGCCCGATTCAAGGTGCTGGTTTTAACCTATAAAGCCTTACACAGCTTGGGAGCACAATACCTGATGGAACGCCTTTCCCAACATGAATCTACCCGAACACTATGTTCAACATCTAAGGCCCTCCTCCGAGTGCCTACTCTGAGGGAGGCTCGGAGGTCGGCAACAAGGGAGAGGGCCTTCTCTGTGGTGTCCCCCCAATTGTGGCATGATCTCCCTGATGAGGCTCACCTGGCACCAACATTGCTATATTTTCGGCGCCAGGTCAAGACTTTCCTCTTCTCTCAGGCATTTGGCAATATCTGGGGAGCTTGAGTTTGTTTTTGTTTTTAGGCTTACAGCTTTTTAAAGTTCTTATAGTGGTTTTAAATGTATGTGTATAGTGCATGCTTTTGCTGTTTAAACTTTTGTATATTGTTTTTTATTGTTTTAATCCTATTTAACTATTTATTTTTTATTGTTTTAATCCTATTTAACTTCAGCTATGGGGCGGTATACAAATGCAATAAATAAATAAATAAATAAATAAGCTTTGTCTCTTCACTCTCAACATCAGCTATGTCTCCCCTACCAGTAGTAGCCCACTTCCTGCACATGATGGCTCAGCTCGGCTTCTTCCACCCCAGCAAAGCTGTGCTGCCAAAGTCTAGTCCATTGTCCATTTTGGGTTCTAGACAGTGGACTGCCATCTCTCTCTCTTCCCCCCCTCTCTTTTTTACCAATTAGCCTTGACTACGAGCTTTTTTACATGAAGCATTTATTGTACACTTCTCACTCCTTACTTTGGGTTATTTGTAGGTTCTTTAGACAATGTTGTGATCTTCCAGTTTCACTTTTGGTTCTTAAAAGTACTTTCGCGGGGATTTTTAGAGTGGGGAAAATGGAGTATTATTTATAAAAGAGGAGGAAAACTTATTTTCCTACTTACAAAATTTTGTTATTTCACTAAAGCATAATGCCACCTAGAGGTTATTTAGTGAAGGGCAGAATGAGCAGCGTTGATGGGCACATCCTGACGTCACCTCGTTCTCTCTGTCTCTAATCTCTTTCCGGCTACATACAAGATGTTCCTAACGTGTTGCTAATATTCCCCAGTCCATGAAATGTTGCATTCTTATACCATTCTTATGCTGTGCTCTATTGTGCTATTGTGTACAATCATGCTGTGTCCTCGTGGACAGCAAGACTGTGCCCTCGTGGACAGTAAGACCGAAGATCTATATAAACCTTGCAAAACTACAATAAATGCTGCTTCCTGCCAAGAACATCTCGGTGTGTGTCTCATCTTTCCTTCATCTGGCGCCCAAACAGGGACCTCTGCACTCACTCACTACGCTCGGCCTGAGCTTCAGATGCACCTCTCATCCTTTGGGATCCCGGTGAGTATGGGCGTCTCGCTGTCAGCAGTACAGCATAGACACGCAGATGAATTAGCATTCTTGCTAAAGAGAACTGGGCATGCTGTTCCCTCTTCTGCCCTTACACGGCTGGTCCGTGAACTCGGCGAACAGTGCCCATGGTACCCATAGACAGGATCTTTAGCTTTGAGTGATTGGGAACGTATAGGGCATCTGCTTCATACAGAGCCTCAAGCTCCTGTTGAAATCTTACATTTGTGGCATTTATGCCATCATGCAGTCAACCTCTACAGGTCCCAAACCGCTTTGTCTACGCAGCCTTCTCCCGCTTATCACGCACCTACCTCTTTACCTCCTGCTCCGCTATCTCACCGCTCCAGAAAGCTCACAACCTCCCCCTCCTCCTCCTCCACTGTTGGATCTGTTCCTGTCTCGCAGCTCACAGCTGCCACAGCCGGTAGCACTGGGCTTGAATTAATCACCACAGAAGACACGAAATTTTCTTTTCCTTTAGAAGTGCTTCTTATCCCTACTCTGGTGACCGGCCCATTGCCTGATGGTCTGTTTGGTTTAATCCTTCCTCGCTCATCTGCCAGCAAAAAAGCTTTTTTCATTGTTCCAGGTGTAGTCGATTCTGATTACACAGGTGTCTTAAAGCTGCAAGTCTGGACGTCTCTTCGTCAAACTCTCCCTCGTTCTTCCTCTATTGCTCAGCTGTTATTACTTCCTTATTCTGTTCCTCAGGCCTCTTCAGCCGTCCGTGGTGATGCGAGTTTTGGATC
Organism: Anniella stebbinsi; assembly: GCA_029215795.1. NCBI lineage: Eukaryota > Metazoa > Chordata > Lepidosauria > Squamata > Anniellidae > Anniella > Anniella stebbinsi. The sequence goes on along the minus strand of JARDYH010000003.1, from coordinate 128,742,755 downwards.
TACTAACTTAGCTTTTATATCCTATTTAGAACAACCAATTGTTCACAAGCGACCCCTCTGCACTTTCATTGTCAATAATTTATTATTTACAGGTCTTATTGATACTGGTACAGATGTGACAGTTCTTCGATGCGCTGAGTGGCCGTCACAGTGGCCCCTTCAACCTGTGCAGCAGCTGTGGGGCGTTGGTGGTACACAATCTGTGCAACAAAGCTCAGAGTGGCTTGCTGTTCATTCACCTCATTGTTCCATTCAAATTGCTAGTGTAAAACCTTTTGTTTTACCTCTCCCTTTGAATATCTGTGGCCGCGATTTATTAGAGCAGGTGAGTGCAACACTTGTCCTTGATGTCTAAATCAAACCCAGTGCTTAATGACTTTGTCCCAACTACATTGCCTTAGTATGGACAACTGACACTCCTGTTTGGATTGATCAGTGGCCTTTGCCTTCTGATAAGCTTTATGCCCTTCACACTTTAGTTGCTGAACAACTGTGTGATGGGCACATTGAACCCTCTACAAGCCCTTGGAACACTCCTGTGTTTGTTATAAAAAATAAATCTGGAAAATGGCGTTTCCTTCATGATTTAAGAGAAGTCAATAAATGCATTCAGCCTATGGGTGCGCTTCAATGTGGAACTGGAACGCCGAATCCTAATATGATCCTGCATGATTATCAAATTCTCATTGTTGATTTGAAAGATTGTTTTTTCACAATTGCATTGCACCCTCCAGATAAAGAACGGTTTGCTTTCACAGTACCTGTTCTTAATCATTCTCAGCCTACCCAGCATTATCAATGGGTTGTATTACCACAGGGTATGTTGAATTCTCCCACTTTATGCCAATTATTTGTTCGACAAGCACTAGCGTCCTTTCGACAAGAATACCCCAAGATTCTAGTTTATCATTACATGGATGACATTTTAATAGCAGCCCCATATTTGAATGGGGGGCACTTACAGTTCTTGCAACTGTCGTTAGCCCTTAATGGGCTTTACATAGCTCCAGAAAAAATACAGCGTTCCTTTCCCTATTTGTATTTGGGTCACAGGTTCTTAGCGCATGCTGCTATTCCTGTGATACCTCAGATAGTCATCAAGTCCTCATATTCACTTGTAGAATTCCAGCAACTTTTGGGAACTATTAACTGGGTTCGCCCATATTTTAAACTCCCCACTTCCGTTCTGTTTCCCTTATTTCAATTACTACGAACCAAAATGCATCCCTCTGATATTGTAGAATTAGACCATGATCATCAGCGGAATCTGCAGCATATCACTGAATTGCTGCAGCAACAGTTCGTTGATCATATCCCTTCCTCATGTCCAGGCTTCTCTGTTGCCCTGTTGTCAACTCCTCACTCGCATACCGCTTTGCTTTTTGTGCCAAAAGACGCCAAGTCTATTTATATATGTGAATGGTTAGTATTATCTGCTACTCCGCCCTGCAATATTTACCCACTGGTACAGGCCTATGCTGATCTTCTCATTAAATGCCACAATCGAGCTTTGCAGCTACTGGGCCAAGATGTGCTCGCTGTTCACTTGCCCATTACTAAAGTCGAACATGTTCACTTAATGACTACTTCAGAGAGTTACCAATTTGCTTTCTCCAATCATGTGGGTCCCCTGTCATTTAACATGCCAAAAGATCCGCAGATTACTCTAACTTTAACTATTCACTTACAAGCACAGTCAGTTGCCGTTGCAGCTCCCTTACAGGGAGCCCCCACAGTGTTCACTGATGGCTCCCCAAAAAGGGGTGTTCTTACCTAAGTAGATGCCATTACCAAAACTTGGCGATTTTTATACACTCCTATTCAAGTTTCTGCGCAGCGAGCAGAAATTGCTGCAGTAAAACTTGCTTTCCGGCAGTTTGCACAGCAACCATTTAACCTCATTGTAGATACCATGTATGGCTATAACCTTATCTTTCATTTAGCTGATTCTCTGCTGACTGCTCAAATTGATCACAATTTAATAGCGTTGTTCCTAGCTTTGCAGAATGCTCTATCGCAGCGTACAATTCCCTTTTTTGTTGCGCATATCCGCAGCCATACTTCTTTGCAAGAGCCCTTGAGTTTTGGCAATGCTCAGGCAGATGCTGCTTTGCGACATCCAGCTGCGAATTCTTTATTCTCAGACCCTTTCCAAAGCCATTCTTTTTTCCACCAATCTGCAAAGTCCTTAGCGCGCCAATTTTCTCTCCCACTGACACAGGCATAAGCAATTGTTCAAAATTGTTCACATTGTTCCTTCCATAATTCCTCCCCGTCTATGGGAGTGAACCCCAGAGGAGAAAAAGCTAATTGTCTATGGCAAATGGACGTTACCCATTTCCCTCCCTTTAAACCTTATTCTCTTCTTCATGTTAGTATTGACACTTACTCTCATTACCTTCATGTAACAGCACAGAAACATGAGAATGCCCCTGCTGTGACAACACATTTGTTAGCAGCCATTTCCATTTTGGGCAAGCCCCAAAAACTAAAAACAGACAATGCACCTGCTTATGTTTCCAAAGCGTTGGAAGATTTTTGCTCCCAATGGGACATTGTTCTCACCCATGGGATTCCCTATAACTCCCAGGGGCAAGCTATTGTTGAGAGAGCCAATCGCACTCTTAAAGAACTCCTTAACAAGCATGTTAAACAAGCTGCTATCCTTCCCCATTACCGCAATATTCAAACTCATTTAGCTGTAATCCTGTTTATTTGGAATCATTTAACTCTTGGAATTGATAATATGTCTCCCGTGCAGCGTCATTTTGGTTGTCTCCCTAACCTTCCACGTCCACAGGTCTTATACCGTCAGCTTCCTGATCTGCAGTGGAAAGGCACTGTTCCTCTCATCACCTGGGGTCGTGGTTGCGCTGCAGTGTCCACCAGTGACGGTCCTGTTTGGATTCCTGCTAAGTGTGTCAAACCTTATCATTCTAATGTCATGGCATCAAGCCCTTCCCAATCTGATTCCGAATTTCAATCTTCAGCTTCACCAGACTGTTCTGCGACAACTGTTGCCTCCGAAAGCTCCGGTACCAATGATAATGTAGAGAGTAATCAAAAAGACGACTAATACAGCCCAAACATGTCTCCAACACAAGAGCTGCCTGAAACTCCTGAAAATTAAGTTACTGTAATTACCAGCAATTCCGTGATGATGTTATGTCTAATTTCAGTTTTATTCAGTTTAAGCGCCGCTGCCCCAATACCTGCAGTTTCTTTAGCGCCTGATGCTAACCTTTGGGTTCGACATGCCCTGTATATGTTTACTATTCATGGTCACAATGCTACTTTGTATTATGAACATCCATTAACTGCTAGCCAAATAGCTTTTATTCCTACTGCTTTTATCACTCCTGAAATTGTTGTATCTCATCTGCAGCATATTCATCAATCAGCGCTATTTGCTAACCCCGAGAGCTTAAATCAGACCAAATGGTGATTTTTTCGAGTTTCTAAAGTCACTCCAGCTATGTGCTTCTGTTGTCATGCCACTGGCGCTTGGAATACAAAGTGGCGTGATTGGCATAGAGCTGTTTGAATCCTTGCTGCTGTAGGTAATTATTCTGCTTGCACTGAAAAATTTTGGTTATGGGGGAATTATAACTCTTCCTATCCCTTCAACATTACATACTGGAATCAATCTACGACGCTCAATGACATTTACAAAACTTCCCTATGTTTCAGCCAAATTATACAGCTATGGCTGGTAGTATCTGTAGTGGCTGGCAGATCCAAGACCCTAATTTATGGTTTTTCTTCAATAACACAGCTGCCAATTATCACCCAGGTGCATATCAGTGTGCCGTTTTAGGTTACCTCACTTTGCCAGTACAAGTTTTTCATTCAGTAGCTCCACGAAGAGCTCGAGCTATTCAGAGTGGCCCTTTAAGACCTCATTGCTCTAATACAGTTATTATTGATACACAACTGTCTGAGTTGCCTGATAGGTCTCGAGCTGTTCTAGGAGCTATCACTGGCACTTTATCCTTAGGATCATACCCTGGAATAATTGCGCAAGAAAATAGGCACTCTATTCTTGGATTAACTTGTCGTTTAGAGAAAACAGTTAACACTACTGGCAATATTGTGCGCGATTTGCAAATCGAAATTGATGAATTGCATCAAGATCAAATGCAATATCGTTTTGCAATAACTACCTTCTAGCAAAAACTGGTGGATTCTGTAAATTAGTAGGCCCTGCTGGTTGTGAAGTCCATTTCCATGACTTAAATCAGACTATTGAAGATCATTTAGCTAATCTAGAACATTATATTCAAAACAATGTTCATACACAATTCTCTGTGTTTTCCTGGTTAACAGATTGGCTTCCCAACTTTACATATCTTCGACAGTTATTCTTTTATGTCATTTGTGGAACAGCTGTTTTGATTTCCTTGTGTTGCTTTATTCAGTGCATCCCTTCTCTGTTTGTGATAGTAAAAAATTGCTTTCCCTATACTTCATATTCAACGCACAAACCGTTATTTCACAAACCTTCTTATTAATTAAATTAGAAAAAGAGATGAGATGAAGGGCAGAACGAGCAGCATTGATGGGCACACCCTGACGTCACCTCTCTGTCTCTAATCTCTTTCCAGCTACATACAAGATGTTCCTAACGTGTTGCTAATATTCCCCAGTCCATGAAATGTTGCATTCTTATACCATTCTTATGCTGTGCTCTATTGTGCTGTTGTGTACAATCATGCTGTGTCCTCGTGGACAGCAAGACTGTGCCCTCGTGGACAGTAAGACCGAAGATCTATATAAACCTTGCAAAACTACAATAAATGCTGCTTCCTGCCAAGAACATCTCGGTGTGTGTCTCATCTTTCCTTCAATTTAGTGGAAAAGCTCTTTGTGTAGAACTTGGATCTCAGTTCTGCAATGAAACTGAAAGTACATCCAATAGATTAACAGCTTCATGTAGAAAAGCTCTACAACAGCTACAAGATTTTGTTCATTTTTTGCCTGCTCAGCCTGCTAGATGCACAGATGCCTGCTAGATGCACAGACTCCCCTGGCCAATCTTAGGATGTGGTCTACCCCTGTCTACCCCCGTCTTGTGTGAAACCCAAGGCTGACCAGATCGTCTCCATGTGTGAGGCCCAACTGCTCCCTCCACCCCACCCCTGTACACCCAAAGGGTTTGGCCAAAGACCATAACTTCGTATCAACCTGAACTCCCAAGGATTTCAACTGGAGTATTGGGATTAAGCCCAGTAATATTCCATCCAAGTATGTTGTCTCAGCCAACTTGCATATCAGGCAAAAAGGAATTTCTATCAGCATTTCTGAACATGATAGCTTGAAAATCTATTTTATAGCTTTTTCACCTGCAGCAAGTATGAATGGGAACACTACCGACGCATATGGAAAGAGTCCGAATGATAAACAAGATTTAACAAGATGGGATAAACTTCAAATGTCTTTGATGGGGAGAATTGCAAATGAATGTCCTGCCAAGAATGCTGTATCTATTACAGACAATACCTATTGTAACTTCAGAGTTACCATTCAAGCAATGGCAGAGAGAGATTTCTAAATTTATATGGCAATCCCAAAAAACCAAGGGTGAAGTTTAAAATATTAGGGATGTGCACTGACCCCCCGGATCGGATCGGATAGCGGATCGGAATCGGACCTGGGGGGTCGGATCGGATCGGATCGGATCGTGTGTCAGATCGGATCGGATCCGATTCCGATCCGCGGATCGGATTTTCCGATCCGGATCGGACGCCATTTTGAATGCTTTTTCCTATAGCAAATTATTGTTTTATAAAAACGCCTATAACTTTTTCATTTTTAAAGACAGAAGGATGAAACTTGGGCACATTGTACACTGGTTAGGGATAGGTATCTGTGAGAAATTTCAGAAAGATTGGTGCATGCAGTTTGTGGCAATTGATTTTTTAATAAATAACATGGAATGCCTATAACTCGGTCATTTTTAAAGTTACACACATGAAACTTTGCCACATTGTAGGTGGAACCTTGGGACCCACGTGTGTGAAATCCCAGAACCGTGGGTGCTTGCCTGGTGTGGCAATGAATTTTTGAAAAATGGGTAGTAGTGGGGTAAATGCAGTTATGCCTCCCATGTTTTTATTTTTAAAGATACAAACAGGACACTTCGGCACATTACAGGGAACACTTCCCTTGATATGTGTGTAAAATTTCAGACAGCTAGCTCCAGGCATGTGTTGGCAATGAATTGTTGAAAATTGGGTAGCAGTGGGGTAAAATACAGTTTTGCCTCCCATTTTTTTATTTTCAAAGATACAAACGGGAAACTTTGGCACATTGCAGGGAACACTTCACTTCAAATGTGTGTGAAATTTCCGGAAGCTAGGTGCAACATTTTAGTGGGAAACGAACGTTTATTCATGGCATTTCACATGGGATTTATGGGTTGGTTTGAAGAGCTACAAAGCTCTAACTCGCTCACATGGCACAGGACCTATGCCCGCTCAAACGCTGGAAATTTCACAAACTTTGGTGCAATGCTTTAGTGGGAAAACAAAGGTTTATGCATGGCATTTCACATGGGATTTATGGGTTGGTTTTAAGAGCTACAAAACTCTAACTCGCTCACATGGCACAGGACCTATGCCCGCTCAAACGCTGGAAATTTCACAAACTTTGGTGCAATGCTTTAGTGGGAAAACAAAGGTTTATGCATGGCATTTCACATGGGATTTATGGGTTGGTTTTAAGAGCTACAAAACTCTAACTCGCTCACATGGCACAGGACCTATGCCCGCTCAAACGCTGGAAATTTCACAAACTTTGGTGCAATGCTTTAGTGGGAAAACAAAGGTTTATGCATGGCATTTCACATGGGATTTATGGGTTGGTTTTAAGAGCTACAAAACTCTAACTCGCTCACATGGCACAGGACCTATGCCCGCTCAAACGCTGGAAATTTCACAAACTTTGGTGCAATGCTTTAGTGGGAAAACAAAGGTTAAACTTTATTATTTTAAACCTTCAGGAAGGGGACATTGCCTGCCTGGTGTGGATTGGTAATGAGGGAAGAAAGTTTCACTTATTCATTTGTAAAATGTAAAGTGATTGTAAATTGCTTTAGGGACCCATACATTTACATGACAAGACAGGTGTTGGTTGCAGGAATGCTACCAAATGCACTAGTAGCTAATCCCAGGTAATAGCTATTCAGATCCTAGCTAATAGCTATTATTCAGATCCTAGCCTGGGAAGGGATCTTGCAGGATAAGTGATTGTTCTTTTCTTGTGTAGTATGTAATTCTAAACGAGAAGGCTGCTTTGATGTAGAGCCAATCCACATGGTCTCTTGCAGCACCTAGTATTATTTATTTCTCCTTCCACAGCAGAATCTGGAAGGCGGGCAGGCAGGCTGGCATCCAGGGCAAAGTCCAACAGCGGCATTGGGGACTGGGTGACATTCTCCTTGAGGGCGAATGCCAAGTCCCATGGCTTGTGCGAGGAGGGCGGCTTGCTCTCTTTGCAGGAAGGATCTGGAAGGCGGCAGGCGGCATCAGCAGCGGGCGGGCAGGCTGGCATTTAATGGGCAAAGTCCAACAGCGGCGTTGGGGACTGGGTGACATTCTCCTTGAGGGCGAATGCCAAGTCCCATGGCTTGTGCGAGGAGGGCGGCTTGCTCTCTTTGCAGGAAGGATCTGGAAGGCGGCAGGCGGCATCAGCAGCGGGCGGGCAGGCTGGCATTTAATGGGCAAAGTCTCTCCTTTCCCGGGCACTGTGGCAGTGAGAGTGCCATAGGCTGCAAAAGAAGAAGGGGGGGAAAAAAGAATGAATATTAGTTGACCACTTCAACACAACCAGCTCCCTTCCACCCAGGATTGCCCTTCCTGAGTGCCCACGCCCCAGCAGGCACACGGGGCTGCCTGCTCACTCGGAAGTTAGCAGGCAGACAGCCAACCTTCAGTTAGGTGGAAGGTGCCCCCCCCCATTCACAGAACACTTACCGTAGTCCTCCTGAGGGCGTTGTTGATAAGATGCCACTTCCAGGCGGGCAGTGACGGGCAGGTGGGCAGTCTGCATTACCGTCTCTCCTGGGCACTGTGGCAAAGAGTTCCATAGGCTGCAAAAGAAGAAGGGGGGGGGGAAGAATATGAGAAAAATGATACTTTTCCACCACTGGCTCCCTCCCACCCAAGACTGGCATGTGCCCGGTCCTGAGTGCCCACGCCCCAGCAGGCACACGGGGCTGCCTGCTTGCTTACTCGTGGGTAAGCTCTCTGACAGGCTCTTACCAGAGTCGTGCGGGCGACGTGAATCGATGGGCCACCTCCATGCGGCCGTGGCTGGGGCAGATGGGCAGTCTGGATTCACGGGTGCGCTTTGCGCAGTGGCGAAGAGTTCCATAGGCTGCAAAAGAAGGAGGGGGGGGAAAAGAATGAATATTAGTTGACCACTTTAACACAACCAGCTCCCTTCCACCCAGGATTGCCCTTCCTGAGTGCCCACGCCAAAGCAGGCACACGGGGCTGCCTGCTTGCTTACTCGTGGGTAAGCTCTCTGACAGGCTCTTACCAGAGTCGTGCGGGCGACGTGAATCGATGGGCCACCTCCATGCGGCCGTGGCTGGGGCAGATGGGCAGTCTGGATTCACGGGTGCGCTTTGCGCAGTGGCGAAGAGTTCCATAGGCTGCAAAAGAAGGAGGGGGGGGGGGAAAAGAATGAATATTAGTTGACCACTTTAACACAACCAGCTCCCTTCCACCCAGGATTGCCCTTCCTGAGTGCCCACGCCAAAGCAGGCACACGGGGCTGCCTGCTTGCTTACTCGTGGGTAAGCTCTCTGACAGGCTCTTACCAGAGTCGTGCGGGCGACGTGAATCGATGGGCCACCTCCATGCGGCCGTGGCTGGGGCAGATGGGCAGTCTGGATTCACGGGTGCGCTTTGCGCAGTGGCGAAGAGTTCCATAGGCTGCAAAAGAAGGAGGGGGGGGGAAAAGACTGAATATTAGTTGACCACTTTAACACAACCAGCTCCCTTCCACCCAGGATTGCCCTTCCTGAGTGCCCACGCCAAAGCAGGCACACGGGGCTGCCTGCTTGCTTACTCGTGGGTAAGCTCTCTGACAGGCTCTTACCAGAGTCGTGCGGGCGACGTGAATCGATGGGCCACCTCCATGCGGCCGTGGCTGGGGCAGATGGGCAGTCTGGATTCACGGGTGCGCTTTGCGCAGTGGCGAAGAGTTCCATAGGCTGCAAAAGAAGGAGGGGGGGGGGGAAAAGAATGAATATTAGTTGACCACTTTAACACAACCAGCTCCCTTCCACCCAGGATTGCCCTTCCTGAGTGCCCACGCCAAAGCAGGCACACGGGGCTGCCTGCTCACTCGGAAGTTAGCAGGCAGACAGCCAACCTTTAGTGAGGTGGAAGGTGCCCCCCCCATTCACAGAACACTTACCGTAGTCCTGAGGGCGTTGAGGACTCGGTGAGATTCTCCTGGAGGACCCCTAGTCCCATGGCTTGTGCAAGGAAGGCGGCTGGCCCGCCTCGCAGGAACGATCTGGAAGGCGGCAGGCGGCATCAGCAGCGGGCGGGCAGGCTGGCATTTAATGGGCAAAGTCTCTCCTTTCCCGGGCACTGTGGCAGTGAGAGTGCCATAGGCTGCAAAAGAAGAGGAGGGGGATAATGAATATTACATAAATACTTTTATACTGCAAAAGAAGAAAGGAAAATAAATAAAGATTTGTATTAATTAATACATGCAAGTCCTAGTAACTAGTCTCCCACCGGCACACTTCTCTTGTTTGTGATGCAATCCTCTTTCTCCTGCTGCACCCCTCCCTTTCTAAATCACTCTTCAGAGCCCATTGTTAGAGGGATTGGCTATCCTTTTGTGTCTGGCAGGACACAGCTTACCGGATCATTAGAGAATCACCATTTCTTTTGTCCTTGGGTTATTCATTCACTCCTAATAGCACCCTACGTTAGGCTGACCAGATCAAATCCAGGTCAGGGTTCCTAACTTCAGCAGTTGTAGAGAAAAGGGAATTTCTGCCAGTGTCATTTGTATGGAATTAGTTCCTGCTGAGATTCCCTCTTCATCACAACAGTTAAAGGTGCAGGGGCCCTGCCTTCTTTTCTATATGGCCACTCTGCCTGCACTCTTACCTGAGTCGTAGGGGTGACGTGAATCGAGGGGCCACCTCCATGTGGCCGTGGCTGGGGCAGATGGGCAGTCTGGAATCACGGGTGCGCTTTGCGCAGTGGCGAAGAGTTCCATAGGCTGCAAAAGAAGGAGGGGGGGGAAAAGAATTAACATGAGATAAATCATACTTTTCCACCATTGGCTCCCTCTCACCCAGGACTGGCATCTGCCCGGTCCTGAGTGCCCACGCCCCAGTAGGCACACGGGGCTGCCTGCTTGCTTACTCGGAAGTAAGATCTCAGACTGCCCCACTTCTGGACACTCTCAGGTGTCCCTGCGTTGACTGCACACACTTACCTTATTCGTGCGGCCGCTGTGGATCGGAGGACTCCAGTGGCACATAGGCTCCTCCAGGCAAAGTCACATTGGCATAGGCTCCTCCAGGCAAAGTCACGTTGGCATAGGCTCCTCCAGGCAAAGTCACAGTGGCACATAGGCTCCTCCAGGCAAAGTCACATTGGCATAGGCTCCTCCAGGCAAAGTCACAGTGGCACATAGGCTCCTCCAGGCAAAGTCACAGTGGCACATAGGCTCCTCCAGGCAAAGTCACGTTGGCATAGGCTCCTCCAGGCAAAGTCACAGTGGCACATAGGCTCCTCCAGGCAAAGTCACAGTTTGGCACAGCTCCCTCCAGGCAAAGTCACAGTTTGGCACAGCTCCCTCCAGGCAAAGTCCCAGTGGCACAGGCTCCTCCAGGCAAAGTCACAGTTTGGCACAGCTCCCTCCAGGCAAAGTCACAGTTTGGCACAGCTCCCTCCAGGCAAAGTCCCAGTGGCAGAGGCAAAGTCCCACTGGCAGAGGCAAAGTCACAGCTGCATGGGCACCTCCAGGCAGGCAGGCGGGCAGAGGCAGAGGCAGAGGCGGGCATGATGCCAGGCGCTTGCGCATTGCACAAGTAAGCAATAGAACCGTGAGACCGGCCCACACATTCCGGCTACTTCACAATGGCGGCAACCTAGCAGGCGGGCAGGCGGGCAGGCAGGCAGGCAGAGGCAGAGGCAGAGGCGGGCATGATGCCAGGCGCTTGCGCATTGCACAAGTAAGCAATAGAACCGTGAGACCAGCCCACGCATTCCGGCTACTTCACAATGGCGGCAACCTAGCAGGCGGGCAGGCAGGCAGGCAGGCAGGGGCAGAGGCAGAGGCGGGCATGATGCCAGGCGCTTGCGCATTGCACAAGTAAGCAATAGAACCGTGAGACCAGCCCACGCATTCCGGCTACTTCACAATGGCGGCAACCTAGCAGGCGGGCAGGCGGGCAGGCAGGCAGGCAGGCAGAGGCAGAGGCAGAGGCGGGCATGATGCCAGGCGCTTGCGCATTGCACAAGTAAGCAATAGAACCGTGAGACCAGCCCACGCATTCCGGCTACTTCACAATGGCGGCAACCTAGCAGGTGGGCAGGCGGGCAGGCAGGCAGGCAGGCAGAGGCAGAGGCAGAGGCGGGCATGATGCCAGGCGCTTGCGCATTGCACAAGTAAGCAATAGAACCGTGAGACCAGCCCACGCATTCCGGCTACTTCACAATGGCGGCAACCTAGCAGGCGGGCAGGCGGGCAGGCAGGCAGAGGCAGAGGCAGAGGCGGGCATGATGCCAGGCGCTTGCGCATTGCACAAGTAAGCAATAGAACCGTGAGACCAGCCCACGCATTCCGGCTACTTCACAATGGCGGCAACCTAGCAGGTGGGCAGGCGGGCAGGCAGTTTTTTAAATCATATAGCCAAAATAAACACAACACACAGTGACAGCCCTGCAAGGCTGCCACATAAGTCCAAAAGACACAGTCAGAAACAGTGTGGGATGCTGCTTGTCATCCACTCAATGTAGGAGCCTGGAAGAGGAATCCTATCGCGTCCTTCGTTCATAGTCAGAGAGGTGCATGCGTTCCTTGGCGATAAAATTAAGCCTTCTTCTTATCCAAAGTTCTCATGAGCCTCTGACGTGGTCTTACAAGAAGAAACGCCCATGGAAGTGTGGGACCTTACAGAAGGCCTGGAGGGAGCCATCGGAGTCCAATTTCAGAGGCACACGTGCAAGCACATTGGTTCAAGTCAAACAACATAGAATGTGTGAGATGCTTGTGCATCCCCTCAATGTAAGAGGCTAGGAGAAGAAACTAGATCCCTTCGGGATCCATCGTTCAGAGTTGAGTTACTGAGCTGTAAACAACACAGCCAGTAAATTAAAGTAAAGAAAATTAATTAACCGAAAATAAGAATTAAAAAATCAAGGGCCTGCCGGTGCCTGCCCAAAGGTGTGGGATGGATGGGGGGTGCCTGCCAATTACTCCCCCGCGGGCATGAGGGTGGGGTATCCCAGCAGGGGCAGATTGACCTTGAGGAAGACCAGCTGCTCCACAATCTCAGCGTCCAAGCGAGAGCGGTGGGGTGTGACCACGTCGCCCGCCATGGAAAACACCCGCTCGCTTGGAACGCTGGACGGTGGGCAGCTGATTCTGTCCATGGCCACCCGCGCCAGATCAGGCCACATCTGGCGCCGAGATGACCAGTAGGCCAGGGGTTCGATGGAGCCGTCCTCCATCTGCTCCGCCAGGTAACGCTGCACTGCTGCTGCAGCGTCATCCTGGCGGCGGCTGGGTTGAGTGCCTCTATGCCCAACCGCAGCCTGCAAAGCCTTGTCCCAAAACCCCTGGCCTGTCCCCCTGCTGGGTGTGGTGGTGCTGGTGCCGCCGCTGCTGGTGGTGCTCAGCGGACTTAGCGCCTGGGCTTCGGTGGGCTCCTCCTCTGCCTGCCCAATCCTGGCATCCCGGGCCGCCCGAACGTCCGTCACCAGCATTTCCACCCAACCTGCCCGGGAAGTCTGCCCACATAACCCATCCTTGATGCGCGGGTCGCACATGGTGGCCAACATGTACTGCCTCTCGTTGTAGAGAGGCTGGACCCGGCGGGATAGGCTTTCCCTCAGCCTCGTCACCACTTCCCGCACCTCTGGCAGGAAGCGCCTGCCGGTGACGGCATCCCCGGCCTCCAGAAACTCGCCCATCTGATTCTGGAGATGCCTGGCCACGGGGAGCACCTGGCTGAGAAGGGCAGTGCTGCTGCTCAGGGTCTCGGTGGCCTCAAGGAACGGCTTGAGGACCACCAGAAGCTGGGACATGGCCTCCCACTGCTGCCTGGACAGTGGGGCCTGGATGCCAATGTCCCCGACCCTGAACATCTCGTGGACAACACGCTGTTGCTCCACCATACGCTCGAGCATGTGGTAGGTGGAGTTCCAACGTGTTGCCACGTCCTGCACTAGCCGGTGCTGCGGAAGTCCCAGCTCCTGCTGCTTCTCCCGCAGCAACCGACTGCCCTTCACGCTGTGGTGGAAATGCCCAGCCACCTTCCTGCAGCTCTCTAGGAGATTACGGATTTGGGGAGGGAGAGGGGCCTTGCTGCCTCCAAGGCCATCCCTGACGACCAGGTTGAAGACGTGCGCGATGCAGCGGATGCCCTCAAATCCGCCATCGCGCACCGCCTTCAGCATATTGGCTCCCCCGTCCGTGACCATGTAACCGCGGGTGTGCTGGTGCCCGCCCAGCCACCCTGCCACCATGCGGTTCATGGCCTCCGTAATCTCCTCCGCCGTGTGGGACTGGTCCATGACTGCGGTATGAAGGAGGGCCCAGCGGCAGCCCTCCTTCCCAGTCCCAGAAGTCCTGGGTGCTTCCTGCCCTGAGGCTCCCCACCAGTGAGCCGTCAGGGACAGGTAAGCGTGCACTCCTCCTTCGCTGGACCAGATGTCCGAAGTGAAGTGCACCTTCTGTGCCTCTGCCTGGCACAGACGACCCAGAACTAACTCCCTGCATGCCTGGTACAGGGAGGGCACCACACGCCTGCTCAGGGTGGTGCGACACGGCGGCTTGTAGTATGGAACCACAAGAGCCATCAGCCTCTTGAAGCCTGCGTTCTCGACGAGGCTGAATGGCTGGTCATCCAACGCCACCATCTCACCGATGCAATTGGTGATCTGGTTGGGCGCTGGAAAACGCCACCTTGTGGCTCCATACTTCCCCCACCCCATCTCTTCCATGGTGGCCTGGCGAAGCCTCTTGGGGATGGGAGGTCGAGAGCTGGCAGAAGTTGCAGGAGCCTTCTGCTTGCCCTTGCCGCTAGCACCAGTCTGCTGCGAGGTGCCCGCCTCGGTCCCAAGCAAAACAGACTGGTGGTGCCTCTGCATGTGGCGGGTGAGGTTCGTGGTGGTGAAGTGGCCTGGCATTTTTCCCCTGCTCACTGACATCTTGCAGTAGCGACAGACAGCAAAGCGGGAATCCACTGCCACCTCAAAGTGGTCCCACACCTTGCTTGCCTGTCGCTTCTGGGGTGACACAGACGGCCTGCCGGCGCCTTCGCTCTGTGGTGTCACCTCAGGAGCAAGGGAATGAGTGGAAGAGAGGACAGATTGTGGAGAGTAAGTCTCTGGTGCTGCCTGCTCTTCCTCTTGCCCCACATCAGAGTCCTCCTCCTCACTCTGAACCTCGCTGACTTCCACAAGATCTGGGAAAAGATCAGTCAGCGGGTTCACAGGCTCACCCACCAAAGAAGGAGCTGGATATAGTGCTCCTTCTTCATGCCCACTGCTGCTCCCAGCACCTGCCTCATGTTGCTGAAAGAGTGCCCTGCAGGCACTACTTTGAGTTGCCTCTGCCTGCTTCTGCTGCCCCAGTGGAGAACGCCTCAGTTTAACTGGGGGTGTGGAAGTAGGCTGCCTGCTGCTGGTCCCAGCAGCAGCAGCAGCAGCGCCATGCCCAGAGCGGCCTCTCCCAAATGCTGCCTTGGGAGCACCCCCCCTTTGAGTGCCACGCTTCATTTTATTTTTATTATTATTTATTTTTGTGTAAGTGTGTGCTTTGCTGACTTTTTTTGTGTTTGTAGCAGCAGGCTACACAGCCCAGCAACACACACTCACTCACAAGCGCGCGCACACACACACACACACAGAGAGAGAGAGAGAGAGAGGATAGAAATATTTTTTTATTATTTTTTTGAGTTTTTTTCAGAAAGCGAAAGTAGAACAAACAAACACACTCACTGCAAAGACAAACTGAACTCACAGACAAACAAACGTGCTATCTAAGAAAGGAAAGGCAAGAGAGAAAGGAAAGCCAAGAGAGAGAACAAGAAAAGCTGAAGTAAAAGATCAGAAACTCCTCAAAACCACCTCCAAATGCAATCAAATCAATACAGTCTCTCCAACACAGCTCCAAAACACTCCCTAATCTCCTCCACGTTCAACCCACAAAGAGCCAGAAGGGCAGGGCTGAGAGAATATATACTGGTGCCCTCCTCCAGCATTGCGATTGGAGGCTGAAGAAAGTCTTCACAGGATTGGGTGATTCAGTCATGTATTCTAAAGCACAATTGGTGGATCAAGCTGTCAAACACACACACACAAACACAGCCTCCCCCTCCCTTTCCTGAAGGTTTAAAATAATAAAGTTTAACCTTTGTTTTCCCACTAAAGCATTGCACCAAAGTTTGTGAAATTTCCAGCGTTTGAGCGGGCATAGGTCCTGTGCCATGTGAGCGAGTTAGAGTTTTGTAGCTCTTAAAACCAACCCATAAATCCCATGTGAAATGCCATGCATAAACCTTTGTTTTCCCACTAAAGCATTGCACCAAAGTTTGTGAAATTTCCAGCGTTTGAGCGGGCATAGGTCCTGTGCCATGTGAGCGAGTTAGAGTTTTGTAGCTCTTAAAACCAACCCATAAATCCCATGTGAAATGCCATGCATAAACCTTTGTTTTCCCACTAAAGCATTGCACCAAAGTTTGTGAAATTTCCAGCGTTTGAGCGGGCATAGGTCCTGTGCCATGTGAGCGAGTTAGAGTTTTGTAGCTCTTAAAACCAACCCATAAATCCCATGTGAAATGCCATGCATAAACCTTTGTTTTCCCACTAAAGCATTGCACCAAAGTTTGTGAAATTTCCAGCGTTTGAGCGGGCATAGGTCCTGTGCCATGTGAGCGAGTTAGAGCTTTGTAGCTCTTCAAACCAACCCATAAATCCCATGTGAAATGCCATGAATAAACGTTCGTTTCCCACTAAAATGTTGCACCTAGCTTCCGGAAATTTCACACACATTTGAAGTGAAGTGTTCCCTGCAATGTGCCAAAGTTTCCCGTTTGTATCTTTGAAAATAAAAAAATGGGAGGCAAAACTGTATTTTACCCCACTGCTACCCAATTTTCAACAATTCATTGCCAACACATGCCTGGAGCTAGCTGTCTGAAATTTTACACACATATCAAGGGAAGTGTTCCCTGTAATGTGCCGAAGTGTCCTGTTTGTATCTTTAAAAATAAAAACATGGGAGGCATAACTGCATTTACCCCACTACTACCCATTTTTCAAAAATTCATTGCCACACCAGGCAAGCACCCACGGTTCTGGGATTTCACACACGTGGGTCCCAAGGTTCCACCTACAATGTGGCAAAGTTTCATGTGTGTAACTTTAAAAATGACCGAGTTATAGGCATTCCATGTTATTTATTAAAAAATTAATTGCCACAAACTGCATGCACCAATCTTTCTGAAATTTCTCACAGATACCTATCCCTAACCAGTGTACAATGTGCCCAAGTTTCATCCTTCTGTCGTTAAAAATGAAAAAGTTATAGGCATTTTTGTAAAACAACAATACTTTGCTATGGGAAAAACGCATTTAAAATGGCGTCCGATCCGCCGATCCGATCCGATCCGGATCGGACCTCGCCGGATCGGATCGGATCGGATCGGATGGTGTATCGGATCGGATCGGATCGGATTTTCCGATTTTTGGGGCGGATCGGATTCGGATCGTGGATCGGATCCGATCCGATGCACACCCCTATAAAATATTACAAGATGCTAAAGAGAGAGGAGGTTTGGGTTTGCCGGATTTGAGGACATATTTCTCTGCCTGTTGCTTGATGTGGATGAAGGAGTGGATGGTGATGAAAAATAGAAGATTACTGGAATTAGACGGACATGATCTAAGATTTGGGTGGCATGGGTATCTGTGGTACGATAAAGTTAAAGTGAATGTAGAATTTAATGATCGTTATGTGAGATGAGCGATTTTGAGAATATGGAATAAATATAAACCCAGACTGTGTCAGAAAACGCCATTATGGATTTCCTCACAGGAGGCTTTTTATAGAAGAGAATTGGCAAGCATGAATAAATGGTTGACGTATAATGAGATTTTAGAAATAACAGAAGGAAATGTTAAAATGAAATCAAGAGAGGAGTTACTGAGTGAAGGAAATGTTTGTCAGTGGTTCTCATATTTACAAATGATGGAAAGGTTTAAGATAGATAAAAAATGGGGTTTTGAAGGTACAAAATCTGAATTTGAGAATGCTTTATGTACAAATGATGACCATGTTATTTCAAAGATATATAAACTTTTGTTAAAGTATGAGACTGAAGATGAACAGATAAAAGATTGTATGATAAAGTGGGCTCAAAATTTTGGATATAATATTACTATGGACCAGTGGGAGAATATGTGGTTGAGAGGTTTGAAATTTACATTATGTGCCAGATTGAAAGAAAACTTTTATACAATGATGTATAGATGGTATATATCTCCATCAAAATTGGCAAAAATGTATAAAGGGACATTGGGAAGGTGCTGGAAATGCGAAGAACAGGAAGGAACTTTTGATCATCTATGGTGGACATGTAAAAAAGCAAAATCTTTTTGGACGCCACTGCATAAGGTGATGCAAAATGTATTGAATATTAAAATACAACTATGTCCAGAGTACTTTTTGTTGGGGATAATAGACGAACAGTTGATGCAAGATTATGGACCTTTATTCTTATACATGATAATGGCAGCAAGATTAATATATGCTCAGAATTGGAAGACTGAGAATGTACCAACAGAGGAGGAATAGCTATTGAAAATTATAGAATTGGCGGAAATGGCAAAACTCACTGCGATAATAAAAGATAAAACAACACAGACTATGGCTTGGATCCAGAGGTTACGTGAGAAGCACCTACTTGTGTGATGGGGCTTTTACCACACCCTTCATGGTAAACCATTGCACTCCACACAAACAAAACCTCTCTTGTGGAAATTGGATGGAGGCAGCTTGTGTCTGCTCTTGATGCCTGGTTTTCTTTGACCTCCTTCTTCCCACTGCAGTTCCCATGTCACCTATCCTTGGCCTTTCATGAGGGGCCCTGCCTTGACCCTCAGAAGAGTTTGAGTGGTGACATAAAGAACTGAAAAGGAGTGGGGGAAAGCCCCGTTGTTTGACTGGCATCCTTTTGTGCAAGATCCGGGTCCAATATCGCTAAAACAATGCCCTTGGCGGATCTCAGATCACAACAGGAGACAATGGAGGATGTGGTCTTTAAAGCAGGTTGAGCCCAACTGGATACAGTTTTGACGCTATATCTGAAAGCAGCAAGAAAAATGCTAGAAGAGCCGGTCAAACCATCACATGCTCCCTGTAAATGATCAGTTGGAATTTAACCCATCTTGAATCTTACATCATCTCACTTCATTGATTTATTTATTCGGTTCTTATACCCGGGACTTCCCCCAAAGGTGAGCACAGAGTGGCTTACCAAATATTGATAAAACAAATTATCAGCAAACAATAACAAAATCCTATGATTGCACTAAAACAGTTAAAGCATGACAATAATAATTTATCAAGGGAGGCAGAGAAGCATGTCAGGAGCCAAATGTTTGTG